>CM034475.1:5319337-6004960 GCA_019925255.1 Litchi chinensis | reverse complement strand
GGCCTAAATCAGTTTTTCCTATTTCATCGATGAGTTTTCAGGTCTATTCATCGATCGATAATTTGTTACTACTACAATCAAGACAAAAGAACATAATATTCTTTTAAAATTCTCATATATATATGATTAATCTGTTTTTAAACTGATCTTTTCAAATTAGCTTGAGCCTCCATAATTTATTGTATGGGTACGATCACTTATATTCTTTATTAACCATCTTAATATGAAATCAAATGGTTCAATTTTAATATTCGCTATAAAGAGTTCGTCCAAAAAAAAACAAAAAAAAAAAAAAAAAAATCTTATGTATGGTATCTTCACGCTATTCATATGTCAATTCAATCAAAACATACTATATTATGATTTTTTTAAAAAAAAGCAACACACAGTTAGATAGAAAAGAATTAAAACATTATCTATTATAGATTTTAATTGGATGATCGTAATGAAATTATATCACAAGATGTTTCTCATCAAAGATGTACAATTGAAAGATGACCATATGTCCATGCGATCGACACATGAAAACTCATAGCTATAACACAGAATCAAAACTTTGCACAGGAACGATTAGTGCTGGCTAGAAAAAGTAAATGGAACAATCAATGAATGTGCAAGTGATTATCCATAATAGGCTATGCCCAACAATATACAATAGCATTGACAACTTTTGATTTCTTTAAATATTTATTGAGCTAAAGCATTTGTAGAATAATTAGATTTGGACTTTAATCATCGAAATACAGCTTAAAATATTATTTCAGGTGCAGCAGCATTATCGTTTTATAATAATATCTGTTAGTGATATCACAGCTAGACTTGACAATGACATGATTTGCTGTTACTTCACGTTCATATTATATTGTTCTAGAGTACAGTTAGACCCCAGAAAAATTGCTGTTCTGATATCACCTTAACAGGCTTAATTAATAATCAAATTTTGGTCGCATCATTGCACTACTTAGCTACATATTGCAAGGCTCTAGCAATTGCACGTTTATTATGAATATTTTATAAAAATTTGCAGGAGCAGATCACAAGGCCTCGCCATTTCGTTCTCTTCTTCCTGTACCACAAGTCCATCAGAAGGCATTTTCTTTCTCATAATGAAATTATTCCTGGTGAAACGTTCAATGGTTTGTGACCGTGATGCCTCAGCTGACAAAGGCGAGCAAATGAGAACAATAAATAATACTAATAATAATAATAATGAAAGAAACGACGAAAACAAATGAGAGAGACTAAGTGGGTGTTTGATAAAGTTTATAAAACATGTTTTTTGTTTCAACCAAAATAAGCAATTCAAACTTTTTTTTTTTTTTTTGAAGGCAATTCAAACTTTATTTAGTCAAATGTTCTTGAAGGCCTCTTTTCTTAGACATCTTTACAAAAATTATAATTGTAAAAGCAAAATTATAATTATAAAAGCATGTTGAAAGAGTGACACGAACACCTTATCCAGTACAAAGAGCTTACAAAGCGCCAAACCCATAACAATTGTGAACGATTTTCCTAGGATAGACCTCTCCCAACGTCTGAAACCAACTTTCTGAATTGTGCAATAAAATTCCATCTCGACATTTATCTGACTTAATGCCAGAAGGTGTGCATATATATATATATATATTACTTAACAGGTTTATATATTTTAAAACATCTTAAACCAAATCATACCCACCCAACCGCTGCCACTGTTCAAAGCTTTGAGAACTATCTAGAGTGTCATATCCCACAGGTTTCCTGATCTCAAAAGCCGTGCAAGTCTCCTCTCAAATAAAAAAGAGCTGTCCAAGTCTAACCCCATGAACGAAGATAGAGGGCAGTGAAAGAGATTCCAATAATTATACTCTTAACGAAATGTAACAAAACAAACCAGAAACTCTTAGTTGGATACAGTTCAACAGGCTGATAAAATTGTTGAAGAAAAGGCAAAAGACCATTTTTAAAAGGATATAAAAGGATCCTTCAAAAAAAAAAAAAAGGATATAAAAGGAGAAGGGCGATATATTTCACTATACAACGATAATCTTACAAACAAAATGACACAGAATAAATGCCACTGGACACATCCGACACTGTTGTATTATTCCTTTCACTCTGTTTCTAAGGTTGGTTTGCTCAACTCATCAACAACATGGTGGTGGTGGGGGCTTTTGAATTACAAGGGATAGCCACACCTTCTCAAGTCTCTTGTGAAGAAGGGATGTCTCAGCGCATCCCTTGCTTTGAGCCGCTCTGCTGGGTCATATCGTAGGAGCCCTTGCAGGAGATCAATCAGATCACCAGCAGAGTGATCAACATGCTGCATGATTAGGTTCTGCACCACAAACATCAAAATAAGAACTAAATTTTGCTACTACAATTACTAAGTGCTATGTACTTTTGTTTTAGCAGAGATGTGACCAGGAGTTAACAACAGGGTTACAATGGGATTTGCATCATTATATATGAAAATGAAAGTGCAAATAGATTACCTCACATAAGTGTATTGCATTAACGGAAACTAACAAAGGATTTATGCATAACATCAAAGTCTATGTCAGACAGCACAAAGTTTTCATAAGCTACTACGAACATACAGATTAAGAATAGATTACCGGCAATCGAGGCAGTTTCCAAACTGCCCTCATGCTTTCTCTTGAGGTTGCACCATCAGGCCAATCCAATCGTGGACCTCTTCTAAAATATTTCTCAGCACGCCGGCTTCAAAAGATCAACAAAAATATAAGAACTTCATCCACCAGGAAAAGAGAGAGAGAGAGAGAGAGAGAGAGAGAGAGAGAGAGATGTGCATGCAGTACAAGCAAAATAATGGTTCTCTTACTCAGCTCTGATTGCCATATGCTGGGGTAGAGGCCCTAAAACCCTCTCCATCATGGCAAGATGCTCCAAATTCTCATGTGTTTGAAAAAGAGCCTCACCCTGCTCACAACAATATTGAAGACATCTATAAGGTAAAGATAAATCTAACTCAGAGCAGTATGTGAAAGCATTTCATCATTGATGTGCAATATCAACAGTTCTTCAGGTTAAAGGGACTAAATCAACATAAAAATGCAAATTGCAAGAATTACAAGGAAAATTTTTTGTTATAAAAATCTGTCTTAATCAGCCAATTTCCTTCTTGTTCAAAGCATTCAATTGGACCTTCTGTCACAGCAATAATCACCAAACCAAAACGCTTAATAAATACTTCAAGCAAAAGTTGTTAACTAGTAATACAGATAAAATGGTTACTTACAGAGCAAAGTTCCACAAGAATGCAACCAACACTCCATAAATCACAAGGATAGTTCCATCCAAGACCTGCAAAACATGTATCAGAAATATAACAAGAAGAGACATATAGAATGGCTACTATATTAGTACAATGGACATAATCATATATTACCCAATATAACTTCTGGTGCACGATAATGCCGCGTTGACACTACATAGCTGTGATCCTGATGTTCAAAAGTTGTGCTTCCAAAATCAATGAGCTTAATGGCACTTGACTTGGGCAAATTCTTGAAATAAGAACCATCTTTGGCAGATCGAGACAGAAACTAAATCACAGCCAATAGACAATCAAAAGAAACCAAACATTAGAATTTTAAGCTTCATTAATATCGGGACAAAACTTCAAATCAACCATGTTTGGGTGAAATGCAAAATATTGAATTCGTGCCTTATCCTTGCTAAGTTACTTGCACCTTAACACCTTATTATGCTGTCACTCTACAACAATTGTGAGGGCTACTCGTTAATTTAATCATTGAAAGTAAGTAATTACAATGCCTCTCACTGACAATGGGTGACAGGGTAAGTACCTTCCACATCCAAAACATTTACATATCTCAACAACAAAAAGATAGGTCCAAGCATTCGGCAACCATAAAACCATTAAAGTAGATCAGAAAAAATCAATGATCAGCTTGTTCCCACCTTGCCCTTAAGGCACTGATATGTTCGCAGAGAGTCCTATCTAACAGCTACTGTATTTGTAATAATAAATTTAATTCAGAGGAGTCCTAGTAAATTCTAATTAACATGTTCCATACATGTAAGGCCATTAATGGGATATACTCTAAAATTAAAAGCATGGATTGGGGGGAAAAAACCTTATAGTCTGGCACTTTGATATATTCAGAGGAAACAAGAAGAATATTTTCTGGCTTCAAGTCGGTGTGTATAAGGCATAACTCATGCATAACTGCAAACATAAAGAAAAGTAATCAATTAACGAAAAGAACAATGAATTCTCACTAATAATCATCAACTCACACTTGTCCTAACAAAATTGACTACAGTTTTCTATGGAACCTAAATTAACTATTGATGCCCAAATCTCAGAATCATGTTAGGAGTTTTTGGGCATCAAGAAGATAAGATAAAGATGAAAATGGTGCAAGAATTGCCACACACATGCTACAGACTCCAACAGTTGTCTGCCAAGCTCCCGCACAAGATCAATAGGAAATGAACGGTAGTTGTTTTTGCGGAGAAAATCGTATAAGCTTGGTCCAAGCTTCTCAAAAACCTGTTGAAACCATTTAAATTCATCCGCAAGTTTTGTAACTCACAGAAAATTTGGGCTTGAAAGAACATTCATTGACCCTTCAAATGAATCAAATTACAAGTACCAATAAATACTTACAATACAAATATGATTACGATAGTCAAACCAATTCCGAATTTGCACACAACTGCAAAGAATAAAACCGCTTACACCAAAATCATTTAAAACTTCTACAACAAATGAGGGAGGGGATATAAAAAACTAAATTCTTACCGAGCGCCCCCAACATCATGCCTGGCAAGCCTTTGTAGAACATCAATTTCAATCATGGCTGCTTCTCGGTACTTGTTTATGGAGCGAACAATTTTGATTGCCACAACTTCCTTTTTTTCATTGTCAAAACATTCTAAGACTTGCCCAAATGTCCCTGAAAAAGTACCATCAAATGGATAAACAAATGGATCCCAAAGTTTACAGATGGTCTGAAACATACAAAATTAATTAATTGGCAACAAATGGGCATTGCAGTAATATAATCAGGATAACAAATGCTTAAGAGATATATTCTTATCTGGAAGAAATTTCTGCTTCATAGAAAATGACATTTAAAGATACATAACATAAGGACGAAGAAGAAGAGGATAAATTAATAATACAGAAAAAAATTTAACAAATGCTCACCTTCACCCATTTTGCTGAGAATCCTGTCTGAAAAACAAGTAAAGAAGAAAATCAGTAAACAAGTTATGCATACCAGCAAGAGGCCAAATAGAAAACAACTGTCAACCCACATATAAACAATGCATTACGAAGAATGGGGATCGTAGCTCATGAATCTAATCACAGGTCGACCAATTACAGAAAATCAGTGGCCAAACTAAGCATTAACACTGTTTGAAAACACGGTTCGGTATGGTTGTATATACGGCCATATCGCCCTTGAAACGCATCTGTAGGGGCATATGGGGGCTGAACCAAACTGCGGCCGCATTACTAAAATATTCACACACAGCTGATTTGTTATCCACAACTTTTATATCTAACCAACCAACAGACTTCACACTACACAGCCTTCTAGTTGGTAAACTATGCATAAATAACATATTCACACAGGGTATGGATGATTAATATCCATAACTTTGACAACAAATCAACCAACAGATTTCACATACACTGTCTTCTAGCTCTGTAATTGGACTTCAATAACATATCCACACATGGAACCATAATTCCTATAACAGATCAACCTACAGATTTCACATTACGCTGTCTTGTAGCTCCATCAAAAAGGCATAACATAACATGTCCGCAAGTGGATGATTTGGTATTCATAACTTTTTTATCTTACCAACCTACAGATTTCACATTACAGTGCCTTCAATCTCACTAAACTAGGGGTGAATGACATATTTACATGTGGACGGTTTGATATTTGTAACTTCTATACCATTCAAACCTACAGATTGCACATCACACTGTCTTCAAGTTCTGTGAGTAAGTATAAATGACAGATTCGCACATGGAAGATTCAGCATTCATAACTTTTATACGTAATCAACCTACAGATTTGATACTACACTGTCTTCTAACTCCGTAAACTAAGCATAAATAACATATTCACATGTGGATGATTAGGTTTTCACAACAACCTACAAAGTACATGTTACAGTTTTCTAGATCATAAAGAATTAGAAGTTTGCAATAATGGAAAATACATACAGCGCTGAGTCAAATTCTCTCCTACGGCAAAAACATAATGGCCATCTTTATCGTCTGGTCTCCAAGGAGGTGAACCATTGCGAGGAAGCCCGCCGTAAATCATTGCTGGATATGCGTAATTAGGGATTGCTCCATTCCCAAACTCCTGCCCACAGTATATAGCCGGAATAACCTGCATGTGACGTGGACAAAAAACCCCGACATGTGACAATCAAATCCTTAGTAGATTTCACAATAAAGCCAAATGTGATTCCACTACCCTAAATTGCCAATACCAATCATGTATTCCCATATAATTAGCAATCTCTCCAAAAATTGAATCCCAATTCAATGGCTTGCTCCTAACAAGCACAAACATAACCAGTGCTTTGCTACGAATTCTCGAATTGTTTGTTTAAAATCCTATATCTATAAACAATAGCATGACGTTGTGATAAAGTTAGTTGATTGATGAAAACCAAAACATGTGTATAAATTAATCAACAGAGATACAACAATTGCATATGAAAATTGAATAAATTAAAACAAAATCTGAATAAAATCAAACTACATTAATGAAATTGAAAGGCATATGAGAGAAATTCGGTACCTTTGGAGGTGGAAGAGGAAGAGGAGGAGGGACGTCCCAGGTTAAACGAGGTCGTTTCCTGGGACGCTTGTCCATGTTCTTGTGTGGAAACTCAATTATCCTCTGCGTTTCCATTTTTTAATTTTAACTTTCTTCAATTTTAATTTTTTTTTTCAATTGAAAAGATCCATAGAATCAAACTTGATAGAAAGAAACTTTTGAATTTAATTTTTTTTCAAATAAATATTGAAAATCGAAAATTGAAAACAAAAGAATTGTGAGAGAAATCAAAGAGAAGATTTTGAGTTTTGAAACCCTAATTTGAAAAACAATTTTTTTTTTTGTTTGAATCAAAGTAGGAGCTGAGGAGGGCAGAGATCCAGAGCAAGGCTAAAGCCTAAACCTGAGGCAGAAGCTAACCGTGACCAGAGGTAGACTTAACTAGACATGACGGTTACTATCTTACTATGGTTAGCTTGGTGGGTCCCACGTGAGCGATCGGGACCATTGATACTTTTTTTTTAATTTTTTTTTTTAATGACGCGTGTTAGTGGTGGACCCCCGGAACGTCCACGACTATTTATAATGTTTAAAAAACCTGAAGTTGGGCTTGTCGAAAGCCCACTCAATCGAATAACTCGCACCTGCCTCGCACCCCCTACTCGTGCCGTGTCATGTTTGAATGCCTGAATTTAAGCCAGGTAGTTAGTTTACTAATGACTGAGGTTAGTGCAGATTAACTTGGTAATATTTATGTAAATAATTATTAAAGATTCTTATAGATTTCAAATATTTTGGCTCTATAAAATGACATTGTTCATCAGAATATAAACCATTGTAACCTAACCACTTCATTGCTTGAATAATGCTTCATAATTAAATTGATATTAATGATTGGGAATATATGATGAACTTGATCATATTCATAATTAAATCAATGTTGATACTAAGAAAAAAAAAACATATTATTTTATTTGTTTGAAAAGTTTATTGAATTAAACAACAAGGTGAATTATGTCCGATATGATTTTGATAAATAATATAAGATTCATATATCAAATTAGTTTGAATGATAAATTACTTTACGAAAATATTATAATACTTACTAATTCAAAAAATTTATTACTTTAGACAGCAGGATGGTTGTGTTATTAATTGGTTCGGGAAAAAATTCTTCTATGAGTCAATCTTGTTGCAAATATGATATGATGGATTAATGAAATATTGTCATTTTTTTCTCTTACCTTTTCCATTAGTATTTTCTTTTTCTCTTATTTTCTCATTAATTTGTTTCGCCACATTAGTAATGAGATAGATCTATGTAAGATTTCGGACAGTTTATTAAGCTAGATAACAAGACAGTTGGATTGGAAAGTTAATTAGTGTAAGTAGCAGGACGGTTGTGTTCCAAGCCCAATTGATTGTTTTCTATCAATAGAAGTTACACATGGATATCATTGAATGAATTTGGCAGCCTATAATGCTTATGACATTGCTTACTTCAATATCGCTTTCCCAGTAGGCGAATTCACACACAGCACACTTCAATAATTTGTTTGAAAATTGAACGGTTCGCTGTCTCTTATTTGCTCTATACAAGAACTCAAGACTTCATATATCTCATCTTTCAGGTGATGGTTCCAATCACCCGAGACAAACACATGAACTTTGCTTCTGATTTCAATCCAACTGCAACCTGGAATTCTCTTCATATTTTTCTCCTTCATCTCTCTTCTTATCTTTGATACGACATCCCACTTACCAGCCACAGACCGTGCATTTGAAAGCATTACATATGATGACACATCTTCAGGATCCAATGCCAGGATTTTCCAAGCAGCAAACTCGCCCAATTCCATATTTGAGTGGATCTGGCAGCCTCCAAGCAATGCCTTCCAAAACCCGAGTCCTGGATCAAACGGCAAATCACAAAGAAACTCCTCAGCTTCTTTGAAACACCCTGAACGGGAGAGTAAATCAACCATACAAGCATAGTGTTCAGATTTTAGTACGCTCGGTTCCTGGTGTCGAGCCTGATTGAAATATGTAAAGCCCTTGTCAACAAGACCTGCATGATTACAAGCCCATAACAGGCCAAGAAGTGTAACATCGTTTGGTCTGATTCCTGAGATCTGCATCTTTTCGAAGAACTCTGCAGCTTCTTCTCCTCTTCCATTCTGTGCATAGCCACATATTACAGCATTCCAAGAAACAGTATTTCTCTCTATGAGTTTATTGAAAACCAAGAGACTATCTTCCATGTTCCCACATTTTGCATAAAAGCTGATTAGAGAATTGCCAACATAGGCACCAAGTTCACCCAAGAACTTGACAGCACAGGCATGAAAACTCTTGCCCATACCAAGTGCAGCTATGTTGGCAGCAGCACTAATAGCACATGGAAAAGTTGAATGATTAGGCACGAACCCTTCTCTCAACATCTGAATAAAAAGGTTCACGGCCTCTTCATTGTGGCCTGTCTGGCTATACCCACCAATCACTGCATTCCACGAAACAATGTTTCTCTCAGGCATCTTTTGAAAAAGCTTGACAGCATCTTCAAACCTCTCTTTCTTCAAGAACCCACACATCAAACTAGTGTAGGAAACCACATTCGGCTTGTGAGTATCTTCAAAAGCTCTGATAGCTTCCTCAATAAAACCAAGCTTGGCATAAAGATCCAAAATTGCACTACCAACAAACACATTTGATTGAAGTCCCATCTTTGTTGCACAAGCATGAAATTGCCTGCCTACATTGAGGTCCATTAGCGCAGTTGATGAGTGAATAACGGTACCGAATGTGAACTCACTTGGTCTAATATTCAAAAGAAGCATTTTTGAGAATAAATATATGGCTTCTCCATGCTGGTTCTGCCTAGCAACGCGACCAATGATGGTTGTGGCTGACACCACATTCAAGTCAGGCACTTCGTCAAACATATGGCGAACATCTGAGAATCCGTCAGATTCAGATACACTAGTAGCAATGTCCGATTGAAGTTCCGAGGTTTCTGTTTCATGCAAATGAGCTTTTCGAGTATGGAAAAGACAATTGGTTGCTAAAGTGTGTGTTCTGCTAAGCTTGGCTAGGGAGAGAGGTGATCTATATATTATTTGGGTCATGTGTAGCTTTTGGCGGGTTATTTGGAGGAGTTCGTTAAATTTAAACTTATAAGCGGGCCTTTATAATGGTTACTGGAGAATTACAAGTTCACCAGTTACAACCAACAATGGAGCAAAATTTGATGATCTTATAAGCAGTATATGAGCTTTTGCTAGCAAAATGACGGAGAAGTAGCTTTGTTATCAACTAGCTCAACGAAGCAAAGTCAATTTGATATTTATTGGACATTAATGTCTTGAAAAATAAATTGTATTCAAATAAATCAACAAACTGAATTTAACGTTTTATCAAGAAAAAAATTGAATTTAACATTTGTGATTAACTTCTGTATTCGAATACCATTGAAGACTTATTGGATTTAAGAATTACAAATAAATTTAATATTATACCATAGAATAGAGCAACTGTTCAATTTATAGTTGATATTTTTTTTAGAAGAATTTATAGTTGATATTCGTTGATAGAATACTAGATAACTATCATTTGAGGTAAAGATGTTATTATAGAGTTTCTAAATAACTAAAGAGATGATTAATACACATAATATTTTAATTTAAGAGTTTATAAAAATAAATATTTATAAATCATAATTAAGTTAATTTACTATGTACATGGTATATATTAAATTCTGTATTCAATTTTAATTAAATACCTCCTCTCTCTCTCTCTCTCTTTTTTCTCTCTATTAGAATAGATTTTCAAATAATATTAGTGATTTTTTTAGAATAGATTTTCAAATAATATTAGTGATTTTTTAAATAATTTTCAAAAACATTAGTGATTTTTTTTTTTTTTTGAGGACTACAACCGGTTTGGAAGATAACCAAAATCTATTAAGTTAGAAACATTATAACGTAGCCCGAAATACTGCTCCCATATGAGAGGAATTTACTCACACGAAGATGAGAGAGTGAGGCGGAGCAATCCACGCATAAAGGTGGAGAACATGTTATTTTTTGGTGTCATTGGGTGTCGATCCATTGACAATAATATTAGTGATTGATATAAAGAGATGGTGAGTTTGATATGAAAATAGGATATGAGTGTAATTAAATTAATAAAAATAAATATACAAATCCGTGCCGTAATTGGACACAAGCCGTTGAAAAATTTGGACTGTGCACAAACGGCAGGAGCCGCGATGGCGCACCAACTCAACTCTTCTCTTAAAAGGACACAAAACAAAACCTAGATTTCCTTCTCAACGTAACGGAACTGTTACTCTAAGCCACTACCAAACAACAACGACAAAGAAGACCAAAACAGAAAGGAGGACCAAAAGCATGGCCACAGCCGCCAAGCTCTCTCTCTACCACGCGCCCGTTACGCGCCGCTCTCTCACTCCAACCAACACTCTACGCTTCTCCTCATTCTCTTCTTCGCCGACTTTACAACGGAAACCAATGAACCCGAATTTGACTCTTAAAACCCCAAACTTCCGCGTCTGGGCGTCTTCTTCAATGAAGATCGAAGCTCCAGAGACCGATTCGCAGACGTCTTTTCTTGACCGGAGAGAAAGCGGCTTCCTTCACTTCGTCAAGTACCATGGCCTCGGCAACGACTTCATTTTGGTAACTTTTTTCTCTCTTTCTCTCGGTTTCGTGCAACTTGTAGAAATTTAAATCGGTCAACGTTATTCTCTGTTTTTTTGGTTTTTATGTTCTTGTGAGTTTCATTTGCCTAATTAAAACTGCAAAATGATGAAATGTGATTTGAATTGCAAACTCAAATGTAGTAGTCAGTTATAGTGAGGACTTTTTCATTTTCAGTAGCAGAAATGAAATTTCTGTTTTTGTTTTAGTTTTTATTTGATTTTTTTTTCCTTCGGTTTGGTGTTGATTGAGTGAAGTGAATGTGAGTAGGTTGATAATAGGGACTCTTCGGAACCTAAGATAACTCCGGAGCAAGCAGCGAAGCTATGCGATAGGAACTTCGGCATTGGGGCTGATGGAGTGATCTTTGCCATGCCTGGAATGAATGGCACCGATTATACCATGAGAATCTTCAATTCTGATGGTAGCGAGCCAGAGGTTAGACCCTTTTATGCAATGTTGTGTTGCTATGCAATTTTGATGTGTTACATTGATCCATATTGATATAAAAAGCAATTTTTGACTTGTGTGTTTTAACTAATCTTCAGAGTGGTGGTTAAATTTTAATGTTTTGTCTTCTAGATGTGTGGCAATGGGGTGCGTTGCTTTGCTAGATTCATTGCCGAGCTTGAAAATTTGCATGGGAGACAAAGGTATTGCTATCAGTTAATTTTATTTTTTAATCCCATATGAATGGATGATTCTTTCTAGGTAGTTGCTCAGTGCTTCATGTACAAATACTTAGATATTTTATGTGCACTTCTTGCCAATAGCTTGTGAAAATCAATGTTTGTGCCACTACTTAAAAATTTTCTATTGATGTATTAAGGATTTTACTATTACATGTTTATCCTGCAATCTTTGGAAATTATCAGTAATCTAAAGTGTTTGAATAATACTATCCTTTAATGGATGATAATGTGTTATTTGATGGAGTATGTATGAAGGGTTTTTTTTTTTTTTTTTTTTTAATTTTTTTTCAATTTATACAGTTTTACTGTGCATACTGGTGCTGGTCTTATTGTTCCAGAAGTTCAAGATGATGGGAAGGTAAATTTTTCGAAACCTATAAATTGCAAACATTGCTTTTAACTAGTGAGGTCTTTGAAAAGTTTGTGTCTAGTGGCAAGTCCCTTGACAAAGTTGAAACATTTACAACTTGCAACATACTCAATGGAAGATAGTAATCTGCTTTTTATAATGTTTTTCCTTTTCCTTCTATGATAGTGCTGTGTTTCTAGTCCTTTCATAATTGTAAATTGCTTCATTTGTCTCTTTGTCCGTGAATCCTGTGTGTACCTGTCAATGCTTATTGCAATTTCAGGTTAAAGTTGATATGGGTGAACCAATACTTAAAGCTTCAGAGGTACCTACAAGATTACCAACAAATAAAGATCAATCTGTTGTTAAATCAGAACTTAATGTAGATGGAGTACCCTGGAATGTGACATGTGTTAGTATGGGAAATCCTCACTGCATAACCTTTGGTACAGAAGGAGGCCAGGTATTCTTTCTGGATAACTGATAAACTGACTTTGTAATATGAAATTCAAATTAGCCTTGGATTGATACTTTTCTAATGCTTTTCTTCACTGCAACGTTGGCCTTTCAACTGAGATAAATAAATAAAAAGTTTCTTTTCCTTTTGAGATATTGCTTTTTGTTGTTTTCCTTTTGTGTGAAGCTACTATCTTACTGAATTTATCACTAGGTAGATGTTAACCTGACTGGATAACACTATGAAGCAGTGCATCAAATGCTCTTTTACAATTGGAATTTGATGTAGTTTTGTTGCTGAGATCTAATAACTTCAAGCATGCATAGATCTTAAAGCCTGAGTTCTGTTGAGCCTGATGGCATAACTTTTCTAGTTTTATGCCTTTTTGGCTGGTGATTAAGACAGCAAAAGAATCTGAATAGTTGGATTTTTTGTTGCTTTTGAATGTGATCTATATATCCTCTCTGCCTCAGTAATAGTTCGATCTTCCTTATCACTAAGTACAGACATGATCTAAATCTTGATAGTTTTCTGTGTTCACATTGAACTGAAACAATTGATTGCTTTACTGAGATTTCCTTGATCTTCTCATCCATTTATCTCTCTAATACTCCTTTCTTGTTTAATGATGGCATTTGAACAGAATTTGCAGGTTGATGCATTAAATTTAGCTGAGATTGGTCCTAAATTCGAACATCATGCTATGTTCCCTGCCCGAACCAACACAGGTCAGTTTATATTTTATTATGAACATGATTTGGGACTAGGGATTCAGACTAAGGCCTAGGGTGTTAGCCATTTGATGTACCTAGGGTGTTAGCCATTTGATGTACCAGCTGGTGATTTTTCTGTTCCATCTTCGTTGTTCATTGTTTCTACTATTATTAAACTGTTGTTCCATGTGAAATGCACATTATTGGTTTCTATTATATAATAATTTGGGTGGGCTATAATTTGAAACGAGTTCTGTTATTCGTCTTCAATTTATTAGCATCATAATATGAGTTACCTTCTAAAATAAATTCAATATGTGTGGATGCTTCATAGTTGTGTTACTCACCCACATACATATGTACAAGTTATAGGCAGTGTACCCTACTCTTGGGTTGGTGAGTTTGAAGTATGTTTTAAGGCTTCTTTTTACTTTATAAGCATGGATAGCTTATGTTTCTAACCTTAACGTTTTAGGCTTCATTGTATGAAGGTCCAGATCTATGGTTGCTCAAGTCTGTAGTTTATCTCTTCACTCTTTTTGGCAGTAATAATATCTTATTCTGTTGGCACACTATTTGCACAGTTAAGTAGATCAAAAGGATGATATTTTTAAAGCCTAAATGACCTGGTGAAATCTGAGTTAAAGTATGTTTAGTTCTGCAATGCATAGAACTCATTAGGTATTTACCATTTTACCTGCTATATTCTTTCCTTGCTACTGTAATAACATATGCACAAAAGTGACGAATTCCATATTATGTTATTTGCAGAATTTGTGGAAGTTATTTCTCCTTCCCATCTGAAAATGCGTGTTTGGGAGCGTGGGGCTGGTTAGTTTTTACCGTGAAATATTGTGCTGCACTAATGATTGGCAGATCACTCTACTCTACGTTGTCTGTTAGTTGTATCCCGATTTGCTAAAATCTTAATTACTTGCCAATTACAGGAGCTACACTTGCATGTGGAACTGGTGCTTGTGCCGTGGTGGTTGCTGCAGTTCTTGAGGGTCATGCTAAGAGAGTAAGTGTAAATAATACCATTTATGAAAGTATATAATGAATTATCTATCAAGTTTGTATAATACATTAGATGGAAATTTAAAAGCTTTCCATCTTTTGGCATGCCGTCAACCATGTAGTATGATGTAACAACTCAATAATGCTTCACCGTTCATTTTATCTGCGCTTTTTTTTTTTTTTTTAATTATAATAATAATAATGTTTTCTTCTCACTTTGTCATGCATTGTCGAACAGAATTGCACGGTTGATCTACCTGGAGGACCATTGGAAATTGAGTGGAGGGAGGAAGACAACCATGTGTACATGACAGGTCCAGCTGAAGTAGTGTTTTATGGAACAGTACCCCTGTGATATGTAATATACCTCCATTAAATCAATTTAGCAACTGGAACGTCATTGTCTAAGGTTTACCTACAACAATTTGTAGACGTAAGATAGAGTTCTATGAACACCAATAAACATTTATTTTCTTTAATCAATGAATGATGTCGGACGCTGTCCTTGTATCCCCTTACTTTCTATTTCGATTGCATGTGAGGAAACTAAAGAGATCTAATATACTATGATGAACTGTGTTGAAGGTGCTGCGAACTTATATGGACTTTAGAGACTTTTTTATTTTCTAGAGGCTTCTTGAGATTGCTTTTTGAGATCGAGGAGGGTTTTTCACATATATGTACACAGCTCGGATAAGTTTGAGCTAAAGAGATAATTACAAAGATGATAGAATTCTTGAGAGACAAAATAATTATAGAAAATTTTTTTTGGAGAATCTTTGTTTTTCTTTTTTTATTGGGTGACTTCCTCAAATTCTTTGAACTTTCAAGGCATGATTTTAAAGAATGTTTTCTAAAATAATTTTTCCTTACCAAAAATGTCTTTTTAATCACCATAGGCAAAAGGAAAGCGGAAATTTGAAAAAAAAAAAAAACTTAAAAACCAAGTCTAGATTTTATTATTGGTAAATTATAATAGATCAAATGATAATGCACTAGATAATATTTATAAAATACCTAATAAAAATGAACTAATAGTTATAAAATACCTAATAAAAATGTATACAAAAAGATTCTTATTTTTCTAAATTTGATTTCAAAAGTTGATTTTGGCAAATAAAATTAAGTTAAAAATCTATTCCTTGGACTGCATTTAGTTGCTCTGAAAGACATTTTGAATGGCTAGTCATGTTTATTTTGATTAAAAAATGCCCTCAAGTATTTCATGAAAGAATGGACTAAGTTATAAAACCTTGTTCAAAATTTTGTATAGTATACCTAGATGATATATTAGTATTCAGTCAAAATAAATTCAACCATACATCTCATATATATAAAATTTTAGAAATTTTAAAAAGAAATAATATAATAATTTCTAAAATGAAAATAGAATTATTTGAACAAAAAATAGAATTTTTAGGATGAATAATAAATAAAGGAAAATAGAATTACAAAAACATATAGTAACAAAATTATTAGATTTTCCTGATAAGATAGAAGAAACTAAAGAATTACAAAAATTCTTAGGATTACTAAATTATAGTAAAAAATTTATTCCTAATTTAAGTACACTAGTAAGACCTTTATATAATAAACTAACTAAGAATGAACAAAAATATTTTAACACAAAAGATGTAAAATTAATCAAGAAAATAAAAGATACTGTAAAAAAATCTAAAACCCATAGCTTTACCAATAGACAAATATTATAAAATAGTTCAGACCGACACCATGAATAAAGGTTGGGCGTGAATTTTACAATAGAAACTTGCTAAAGAGAATGCTAATAAGATGAAGAAATAGCTATGTATACAAGTAAAAATTTTACCGAAGTAGAAGGACGAAAATCAAGTACACATCTAGAAATACTAGGAATAATAAATTCATTAAATTCTTTTCATTTATATATACAAAAAATTACTAATTGACTGTAATAATATTATGGAATTTTACAAAAAAGTGCAAAAGAAAAACTTTGATAAGAAAAATTCTTTTGTAAGTAAAAAGTGGATATACACTTTTTAGAAAACTAACCAGTAGAGGTTATAAAGCCCACTTTGAACATATAACTGAAAAAAATAATGAATTAACAAATATTTTATCAAGACTAATTTATTATTAATTTTGCAAGTATGGCATCCTCAAGCTCTACTTCTAGTGAATTTGAAAAAGTGAATTATGTACCATATAAGTTGTTTAAAAAAAAGTAAAAATTCCTTTTAACCTTTTAGTTCAACACCAAAGAAGGCTCACTGAAGAAGAGGTCTTAATACTTAATAATATAGGGTTTTTTTTAAATCGAAAAAGTTTTATTGATATATGAAACGCTTTTTGTTATCATTGAATAAATAATAGTGGGTTTTCTCACTATATTGCTTTTAAAGGAAAAAAAAAAGGAATTTATTCAACTTGGTACGAAAGTTTATAGTAGATAGAAAATTTTGAAAAACATATTTTTAAAGGATATTATAATTATCAAGATGTTGAATGAGATTTAAAGCTGTTTTTAGATAACAGAAAAATGAAGAACCAATAATAAATTTTCAAAATATAATATGCACTAAAAGCCAAGTTTTCACTATATTACAACAATTTAAGCAGAGTAACGAGTTAAGATTTCATCTCACAAAACAAATAGAAAAGCAAAATAAAGTTATACCAAAGCTAGAATAGGATTTAAGAAATCTTTAAATTAAAGCTGAAAATTTTCAAAGAAAATTAGAATAAGGTAAAACAATAGTTGTAGAAGACGAAAGCTCCATAGAAATAATTAATAACAATTCTACTAATGTTTTCTTTATGCAAGAATACAGTAGAAAGTTGTATGAAGTTATATTACAAAGCTCTTTATCTTTAGATATCCAAAAGAAAATTTTTGATTTAGTAGAGGAAAAGACTACAAAAAGATTTATTCAAATTCAAGAGTATTTGATGAATTTAACAGAATATCCTGTTGGATTAACCTCTTGGACTTCAATTCTAAAAGAAATTTGAAAGTTGTTTATAAATTTTCTAATGTACAAATAAATCTAGATGTATTTGAAGGGCTTTTAAAAATTCTAGAAATTATCGAAGAAATGGATATAGGAGAATTATTTGATTTTGAGATTATAGATGAAATATTTGCTTCCAATACACTAAAAATATTTTCTTTTTCCAATACATTGAATATTTCCTTTGAACTTTGATAGACTCGATCCCTTATGAATGAGAAGAAAAACTTGAAAGAGCAAATTGTTTTTTTACCTCCCTATCACTATATTGTAATTTTTCCTTATGAAGATCTAGTCCAATATGCTAATGAAAGGAGCCCATCAGAGTTCAAAGAATCTAAAGAATTCGTTGTAAAATATCTTCAAAAGTATAGAGCACAATTTGATGATGAACTATCCATAATCTGAACACATAAAAATATCAATAGAAAGGAAACTAATAATAGTGTCAGTACAAGAAAATAAAAGCGTACAGTAGTATCGGCAAAAGAAGATAAAGTGTCAGTAAGAGAAGGTAAAAGTGTCGGTAAAAGAAGAAGATAAAAGTGTTGGTATTAGCAGAAAAAGAAAAGCAGACAAAGATTCCTTAACAAAATTTTTGTCATACATTGTAATTATTTTGTCTCTTAAGTATTCTATTATCTTTGTAATTATCTTTTTAACTCAAACTTATCCGAGTTGTGTATATATATGTGTGTGTGTGTGTGTGTGAAATCAATAAAAACAAGTGATTATGATACAATTCTACATATTCCAATCTAAAAAATCCTTCTTCTCAAAAAGCAATCTTGGAAAGCCTTTAGAAAATAAAAAATCTCTAAAAAGCTCAACAATCTCAAGTAAAAAATATTTCTATTTCATGAAATTTTAAGGGACAAAGAAATCATGTCGGGTTAACGAAAATATAAATTATTGTTCTGATCCAGGAGTTTCATTGCAAAACTTCCTCAAAACGTTTGAAAATTTTTCTCTGGTCTAATATTTTTGAAATATAAGAGTTAAGTAAAATCTATAATTAGTTTTTAAGTTTTTTGTATAAAATTTTTAGTTTCCTCTTGCCTATGGTGATTAAAAAGGTGTTTTTGGAAAGGAAAAATTTTAGGAAGCATTCTTTAAAACAATGCCATGATAAGATTCAAAAGACCATTTTCAAAAAATCATTAGTGTATATATGAATGAAAAGAATTCAATGAATTAGATTTCCTGGGTGATCTGTTTTGTCAGTGTTACGATAATTATAATATGCTTCTATAAAAGGTTTTGGGAATCTTTCTAAATTATTTAACACATTTCACCATTGAATCTGAATGATTATTACAAAGGTCACTTTTTTCTATTATGATATTTAATATGTTGTCCAACAACCCATCCAAGAACTCCATCTAGGTTTATGGGTTTGATGAACCTAGATGAACTCATATAGGTTTGAACCTAATGAATTTAAATATATTTGATTTTTAATTTTTATAATCTAGCAAAATTTAGAATTAAATTATACTTGATTTTCAATTTTATAATTTTTATTTTGAATTTTAATTTTTAATTTAATTTTTAATTTTAAATTAAATCTCTACTATCCATCACAACTCGATGGATGGTGGAGTTTCTCAACTTTTTATTTTTAAATTTAATTTAATATAATATTTAATATTTAAATTTATATTTGGTAGAAGATAATGTATTTTTAACATTTTAGTCGCTTTGTTACATTTGGTCGTTAGAATTTTAGTCAAATGGATCAAAGTGATGTATTTTTCGAAACTAAGGGATCACGAACCTTATTTCGTTACTAGTCCATAAAAAATCATATTTCCTTAAACAGTAAGGATTAGTCCAAATATTCCCCAAAAAAATTATATTTCTCTACACGCGTCTCATTGAGTCAGAAATGCACCACACAAAGGTGAAGAGCCTCATTTGAATTTGTAACCCTGAGGTCCCACTTTTCCAAGGGCTATCTCCTGCATACAAATATGCAAGCAGCCGTTAAGAATCAAGCCCACTCCCTTTGATTCTCTTTTCTTTTGAAATTATAGTGTACAGAACTAAAATTTTCGATCATAAAAAAACAACAAAAACATTTACAATCAAAGGCTCTTTCTTCTGAGAATTTCGTTAAAGATTAAAATAGGACTAGTTGAAAAAAAACATGTTTGAGATTACATTGCATGTAATTTTCATGCTACGCATCCATACTCGATCTATGTCATTGAATATATTAGTATGGTGACCATTGATGAGTTTAGTTACGAATATATGTAACAAAAATCGCTTTAATCTTATACTAATATAGTAGATGGACCAGATTGTAACTAAAAAGATATTTCATAATAGATAACTTTTCAGTGCGCAATCAAGATCGTAGATAATATAATTATTTTAATAAACATATTTAGCCCAAATGAGGAATTGTTGGGATTTTTTATATTTATTACTATGAGCTTATTTATTAAATAATAATTATATTATAAGCTATCTATTTTAATAGGACAGATAAGTGATCTATTAATTGAGTTGTAAAGATATCATTAGGTATGAGTTTTAGTGTGTAGAAATCTAATATTTGAGTAGATAAAAGGATGATATTTTTAAAGCCTAAATGACCTGGCAAAATCTGAGTTTAAAGGCATGTTTAATTCTTCTACAATGCTTGAACTCACTTGGTATCGACCATTTTACCTGCTATATTCTTTACTTGCTATTGCAATAACATATGAACAAAAGTGAAGAATTCCGTATTATGTTATTTGCAGAATTTGTGGAAATTATTTCTCCTTCCCATCTGAAAATTCGCGTTTGGGAGCGTGGGGCAGGTTAGTTTTTACTGTGAAATATTGTGCTGTGTTCATGATTGGCAGATCACTCTACTATAAGTTCTCTATTAGTTGTATCTGGTTTTGCTAAAATCTTAATTTCTTGCCAATTATAGGAGCTACACTTGCATGTGGAACTGGTGCTTGTGCCATGGTGGTTGCCGCAGTTCTTAAGGGTCATGCTAAGAGAGTAAGTGTAAATAATACCATTTATGAAAGTATATAATGAAATTATCTAACAAGTCATATAATATATATACATTAGATGAAAGTTAAAAGCTTTCCGTCTTTTGGCATGCCATGGACCATGTAGTATGATGTACCAACTCAATAATGCTTCACAGTTCATTCTATCTGCGTTTCTTTGTTTAATAATAATGTATTTTTCTCACCTTGTCATTGCATTGTAAAACGGAATCGCACGGTTGATCTACCTGGAGGACCAATATTGGAAATTGAATGGAGGGAGGCAGACAACCATGTGTACATGACAGGTCCAGCTGAAGTAGCGTTTTATGGAACAGTACCCCTGTGATATGTAATATGTGCCTCCGTTAAATCAATTTAGTAACTGGAACGTCATTATCCAAGATTAAACTACAATTTGTAGACGTAAGATAAGAGTCCTATGAACACCAATAAACATTTATTTTATCTAATCAATGAATGACGTCGGAGGCTGTCCTTGTGTTCCCTTACTTTCTATTTCGAATTTTCGATTGCATATGAGAAAACTAAAGAGATCTGTATACTGAAGGTGCCGCGAACTTATATATATTTTCTGGGTGATCTCTTCTGTTAGTGTTACATATGAATTGACTCTCTTTTCAAGTAACAACTCAACAATTGACCATTACGATCATTATAACTATACTATCTTGTTTAGTTTTGGGAATCCTTCTAAATTGTTTAACACATTTCACTTTGAATATAAATGATTACAAAGGTCACTTTCTTATATTATGATATTTAATATGCTATAAATCATAACTCCCAAAATTGTTTATGTTTCTTTATTTCCTGTCGATTTCTTTTTTATTTTTAGAAAATGCCCCTTTTGCCTCAAAATTTTGATACAATAATAATTATTATTATAATGATAATAATAGTGTGTATCAATAATAATTATCATAATAATAATAATATATCAATAGATTAGACAAGTTTTTCCTTTTGAAGAAGAGGAATACTTAAATATACTTTGTCAAGACATTATTTTAATTCACTAACCAATGCATGATAGTAAATTTGTATTTTTATTATACTTTTAAGTAAATTAAGAAAAATGTATTTAGCATTCCTCAATAAGAAAGGAGAAGCAAAGTTTTTATTTCAATTTTTATTTTTTTATTTTTTAATTTAATTTAATAATTGATAGAAGATAAAAGGTATTTTTAATATTTTAGTGATGTATTAAAAAAAAAAAAATCCTTAAACAGTAGGGACCGAGTTGAAATATTGCCTTAAAAAAATTAGATTTTTCTACTTACCGTATCTGTGCGCGTCCAATTGAGCCAAAAACGAACCATTTGAATTTTTAACCCCCAGGTCCCACGTTTCCAACGGCTATCTCCTGCATACAAATACGCAAGTAGCCGTTACGAATCAAATCCACTCGTTTTCTTCTCTTTTCTTTTGAAATTATAGTGAACATAACTAAAATTTTCGGTCGTAGAAAAACAACAAAAACATTTACAATCAAAGGATCTTTCTCCGTAGAATCTCAGCCAAGATTCGGGTGAGTTTTGTCGTCTCTTTGAGTACTCAAACCTTCAAATTACTTTCCCTTTAATCGCAAAAGAATTTGATAGAGTAGAAGCAAAGCGATATTTTTTTGAATTCTATATAACACAACCTTTCGGCGATTCCAATTGTATTCTAATACCATCTTCTTATAGGTGTTCAAAAGTGAAAGACAAAGAAAAATGATGTCACTCACTCCTGATCAGTTTCGAAAAGTTGGGTCGGGGATGACCCCATCTCCATCTCCTTTCCTCACTCCTCGGCCTGAAAGGCGTCGCCAAGATTCAAGAATCTGTGATTGGAACTCAAACCGCCAGGACAAGGATAGAGAGGTCAACGTGCAGGTCATACTCAGATGCAGGTGGGTTTTCATTTTCTCATATTTTTGAGCTCTATTGGCATTTTTTTACATGGGTGTTTTGTTTTTGATGCCAAGCCAATGAAATTTGTGTTAGTGTACAAGAGTTCGTCTCTTAAATCTTTTTATTGAACTCTCATAACAGGCCATTAAGTGATGATGAGCAAAGGTCCAATGTCTCGAGAGTTGTTTCCTGTAATGAACATAAAAGGGAAGTCACTGTTTTGCAGAATGTAGCTAACAAGCAAGTAGATAGAGTTTTCACCTTTGACAAGGTAAGTTTTTGCCCCAAATTGATGATTTGTATAATGGCTTTTACACAGGTGTGGAAATTTGCATGTGATCTTATCTAATTCTATGACACTTGCAAGGTTTTCGGGCCCAAAGCACAACAAAGATCGATATATGACCAAGCCATTGTTCCCATTGTAAATGAAGTCCTTGACGGTTTCAACTGCACTGTCTTTGCGTATGGGCAGACGGGCACTGGTAAAACGTACACTATGGAGGGTGGGATGAGAAACAAGGTACAAGATAGTTCTTCAATGATTTTCGTTTTACAGATAGTGCATATCTTCTCTTGCTTGGGGATTTATATCTATGACATGAAAACATAGGGTGGGGATTTACCTGCTGAAGCTGGTGTGATTCCGAGAGCAGTACGACAAATTTTTGATACGTTGGAGGCCCAGAATGCTGACTATAGCATGAAAGTGTCATTTTTGGAGCTCTACAATGAAGAAATAACTGATTTGCTAGGTCAAGAAGACTCTTCAAGGTCTACGGAAGATAAGCAGAAGAAACCTATTTCCTTGATGGAGGATGGGAAGGGCTGTGTGGTTGTAAGAGGCCTTGAAGAAGAAGCTGTGTATAGCGCAAATGAGATATATACTATCTTGGAAAGAGGAGCAGCCAAAAGACGCTCAGCAGATACCTTGTTAAACAAGCGTAGCAGGTTGAATTCTTTTTTTTTTTTTTTTGGTTCCTTTGATGTTTCTAATGAATATTGAATTGTGAGAAAGTCACATTTTGTTAACTTCATTTCTCTGTTGCAGCCGCTCTCATTCTGTCTTTTCCATTACGATTTTTGTAAAAGAAGCAGCGGTTGGAGATGAGGATCTCATTAAATGTGGCAAGCTGAATCTTGTTGATTTGGCAGGATCAGAGAATATATCTCGTTCAGGTGCACGAGAGGTATGAAGATATATATATCTAATTTGTATTAGAAGTCTCTTTTTGGTAGTTATTTTATTTTCTAGCCATAGAAATCAAAGTGATTATGTCTTTTACAACCTTCAAATCTGTATTGCAATGAACTATAATCGGTGTAGTTCATAATTGTCAAGTTGCTATAACATGAATGATTTACAGCCCCTTGTTATGGAACACATGATTCTCACAGGATACAGCTCACACAAAGGAACACTTATACCAATACTGAAATTGCAATTTTTGTTCGGCATTTGCTAAATATTGAAAATGAAAGAGAACTAGAATTTGACAGAATTGTTCTATATGAGAATGTGTTGCAAGCATTTCCTTTTACCTTATGTTTTGGACGGTTATAAGTTTTCTGCAAATCAAATTACAGGGTCGTGCAAGGGAAGCAGGGGAGATAAACAAGAGTTTACTCACCCTGGGCCGTGTCATAAATGCACTTGTGGAACATTCTGCTCATATTCCTTACAGGTTCTCTTAGATATCTTGTACTGGACTCTCTTAATGTATTTGTTGTTTGTAAGCTCTCTTGCTAAACTATATGCTTCCATATTTGCTGGCATTATGTACAGGGACAGCAAGCTGACAAGGCTTTTAAGAGATTCGTTGGGAGGGAAAACAAAGACTTGCATCATTGCAACAATTTCTCCATCTGCTCAATCTGTGGAAGAAACTCTGAGCACTCTGGATTATGCTTACCGTGCTAAGAACATAAAGAACAAACCAGAGGTTCGTTTTGTTTGGCTTCTTTTATTTTTATTCTTTTATATTGTTATCATTTTTTCCTTTGCAACTGATGATTAAGGCGTATCTTTGCAGGCAAACCAAAAAATGTCCAAAACTGTTCTGCTCAAGGATTTGTACTTGGAAATTGAGAGAATGAAAGAAGGTTTGATATGAAGTACTTGTGTATCTTTTGATTATTTTATGTGACAAACAAATGGAGGGTTTGATTCTATTCACATAAAAATCATTGCAGATGTTCGAGCAGCTAGGGACAAAAATGGTGTTTACATTCCACATGAAAGATATGCCCAGGATGAAGCGGAAAAGAAGGTACAAGTTTTACAATGAATATGAGTAGTTTATCTAACGTCTGTGTATGAATATGCATACTATATTATTAGCAGTAAAGCAACATGTCAGCTAATATAAAGTTGACTTGATCGGTTAAAATTAATATTTTGGGTGACAAAGCATTCAATCTATTTCTTTCTATAAAATATCACTTTATTTGACTTGATATGTTTAGCATTTAGTTGATGAAGGAAATCTGAAACCTGCATTCAATAATTTCTATACCTTCTATTTGGATCCTATAGCTTGTTTGAATTTTAATACATGCACATGCTGACAAATTCACAGGCAAGGATTGAGAAGATAGAACTACTAGAAAATGATCTCAACATTAGTGAGAAGGTACAACTTGCTTGCACTTTTTTTTCCCTCATAGTAATGTGATTCTTGCATCAGAATAACAAACTTGTTCTGTCATACAGGAAGTTGATAAGTTTCGTGAACTGTATCTCACTGAGCAGGAACAGAAACTAGACCTAGAAAATGAGCTCAAACATTGCAAGGTAATCATGAAACTGAAAGTTCTTTTGCTTATTTCTCAGTCATTGCTTATTTCTCAGTCATTTTGTGGCATTTGTCTAATAATTAATGTTCATATAGATTGATTTGGAAGGCAAAAATAAAGCATTGCTTGAACTTCAAGAAAATCACAGGATAGCTTTGTCTACACTCAAGGACAAGGAGTTTATGATTTCCAAGTTGCTGTGCTCAGGTGAGAAAGTGTTAATTGAAAAATCCTGGATCTCCTTTTCTTATTCTTATTATTTTGTTTCTTTTCAGTTTTTGGCTATTCATTACATTTACAACCATTTTGTGAGCAGAAAAGTCTCTGATTGAACGGGCAAAGGAGTTGCGCAGTGAGTTGCAAAACGCATCAGAGCATGTAATGTCACTCTCCGCAAAACTAGGTAGGGTTAATTATTATGCTCTCCTTCTGGTCAATTATCATAAATCATAATTCTAGATGGTATGGAGTTTGTCTTTCTCATTTCTTTTCTATGTGTTTCATTGATTAATAGACCTCATGGATCTAACTGTTTCAACTCCCTCGACAGATCAAAAAGACAAGATGGAAGCAGAAAACCAGTGCATAGTTCTTTCATTTGGTTCTCAGCTTGACCAGCGATTAAAAGATTTGCATAGGAGCATACTGGGGTCTATTTCCCAACAACAGCATCAGCTAAGAGGCATGGAAGAGCATGCACAATCATTCCTTGCTAGTAAATGTGATGTAAGAAGAGAAAGGAGTTTGTTCCATGCAATGTCATTTGCTTTTTGTGGTTTAGAAATTAGCTGAATGTATATATATTGGAATTTGTCAGGCCACTCAAATCTTGGAAACAAGGATACAGAAAATGACAGAGACATATACTTCAGGTGTAGCAGCGTTAAAGGACATTGCTAATTTAATGCAAACGAAAGCTTCCTCTGAAATGGAGCAGATGAATTCTACAATGTCATATCAAATAATGGCTGTTGAGCAAGTACGGAATGAGAGGATGACAAACATATATTGTTTGCTCTTTTCTTTCTTTCTATTTTTAAGGGGGGGAAAAAAACCCGCTAATGCTAGTGTATTACTGATCTACGGTGCTTCTGTTTTTTACAGTTTCTTGTAACGATGGTCTCGGAGGCCAAGGAAGTTATTCAAGACATCCAGGATTCTCTTAGTGAGCAAAGACAGTTATTGGCATTCTCCACTCAACAACATGAGGAGGTTTGTATTTTATTAATTTTACAGATAATACAGTCTTATAAGCTGCCCTTGAAATTTTGTGAAGTAAATTCATTTTACTGCATGCAACATGGCAGGGTTTAAAACGAAGCTTGATTGCTACACAAGAAATTTCGAAGGCCACCACAGACTTCTTTAGTGACATCCACAATCAGGCTTCCAAACTTTCGATAATTTTGGAAGAAAGCCAAATTGAAAAATCGAAGGAATTAGATAACTTAAATAAGATGTTTAAGGTAAGTACTTACATTGAGATTCATAAAATATATTTGGTGTCAATTTTAACGGGAGAGAGTAAACTTTCCACCTCTGTGAAACAGGAAGAGGCTGCTAAAGAGGAAAAGGAGGCTTTGGAAAAAATTGCAATGATATTAGCAAATTTGACATCAAAGAAAACTAATATGGTGAGTCAGTCAGTCTACTTTTTCCTTCTATACACTTTTTTCACAATGTTTTTCGAATTTAACAGCCTTTTGAAGTATTTGAAGGATTTGACATTTGAATATATCAATCATTAGGTCTCAGAAGCATCAAGAAACATGCAGGGTTCAAGCAAACACCAGAGTATGAGATTGCAGAAAGAAATTGACAGCATTCAGCAGGTCTCAACTGATGCTAGGAAGGAGTTGAGCCAACACATGGAAAGAGTGGAAAGCTTTTTCATGGATGACACATTCTCAGCAGCTGAAAATAAGACTATCATGGAAAATTACCTTCAAGAGTTGTAAGCATTTTTCTTTAGTGATTGTATCTCTTCATTTCAAGAGGCTAACTTTTTGCTCTAGGAAGCATAGAATAAATATAATTAGTCATACATAAATTTGTAAATCTTAATAGTGCCTGATAATATCAAATAAGCAGATTTAAACCACACCTAAGCTCTCTTGACAACTTAAATGCCAGTAGTCTTACCATACTGTACTATGGTGTCAATGGATGCAGCTCTCACAAGGTGGATTCTTCTAGGCAGCAGTGGGAAAGTGCCCAATCTTACATAAACAATCTTAATGCAAGCAGTCTCGCAACGATAGAATCCACTGTGAAGTAAGATTCCTTGCTCTGGAGCCAGTTTGTTTTGAGTCCTTTGCGTTCTTTGGAGTTACCGGTACCATGAATATCTGCTGTGCATGTGTTCTTTAATACGACAGGGAAAATATTAGAACAAATCAGACCACACATGAAGAATTCGTATCTGCATGCTCCTTAATGGATGCAGATTTTGGTGATAGAACTGGTGATATAATGACATCTGTTGATGGTAATTTTGACATCAAGTGTTCCTTCTTGTGAAATGAAATATACTCTCCTCTTCTCATGCCTTAGTGGAAATAATAATATTATTATGTTATTGTGTCAGATTTGCTGATGCGGGATCATGAAAGCAAGAGGGAAGTAGACTCCATGACTACCTTGTGCTTGGATCAACTTAAGTCGATGCAAGAAAAGCACGGTGAAAGCATAACAAGCATAAGAAATCAAGCAGAAAAGTGCCTCACAAAAGATTATTTGGTAAGGATTGAATCATTTATTTCTTTTATTGGTATGACTTTAAAACCTTTTTATGACATAATTTGAAAATATTACAAATGGTTAGGCCGAGCAATTTTCACTTGACTCTTGAGATGGTCATCCCAGTCTCCTAGATATTATGATAAATTTGCAAATGGCTAATTGATTTTCATATGGACAGGTCGACAATCATACTAGTTCAACACCTAAGAAACGAACCATAACGGTGCCAAGCTTGGCATCTATTGAGGAAATGAAGACACCTTCTTTTGAAAACCTTGAGGAAGAGGAGAATATTAACAACAGATCGAAATTGGGTCATTGGGAAACGAAAAACCAGCAACAGCCATTGCAGATGGCTGCTTCACCCAATAGAACTCCTTTCACAGATGTAAACTGATTTTTCATGAATAAGACAGTTACAAGCTTTCTAGTAGTGATAGGGAAGGCAAGAGCAGTACTTTGTTTTCATGTATGATGTTGCAAAAATGCTCATCTCTGATGAGTTTAGAATCCATTTTACATCATTCTAGATAGCTATGTAAGTCTAGATTTAGTTAAGAGATGGTGGATGGTCATGCTATTGTATTCATTATGGTAAGTAATTCATATGTTACATATTCTTTTCAAGTGAAAGCACATCTCCTTAAACTCCTCCCAAGTATTTTGCTTTTTCCTCGTTATATCAAATTGAGAAATTTAGGCATAAATTGCTATTAACACATGACGCGAAAAAGCAATGTTTCTCAAAATAAAATAATATATATAATTTTGTGTTTTTAAAATTAATGTGAAAATAAATTTTCAATTCAACCTTTTAAAAAATTTAAACAAATTTAGGCATATAGAAGATAGAATTGTATTAAAAAAAATAGATGATGAAATTCAATGGATTTTTTTTATGCATTTGAAATTAAAATTTGTGAATAAAAAAGTTTATCACAAAATTTGTCCTATTCTCAATATATATATATATAGAGAGAGAGAGATGATGGTATTCAATGGATTTTTTTATGCATTTGAAAGTAAAATTTATGAATAAAAAAGTTTATCACAAAATTTGTCCTATTCTAAAAAATTTCATTGGATTTCATAAGAAATTCTAATAAAATTTATATGAAATCCATAGAGTCCAAGAATTTCACCAAAACCTATCATTTTTTAGATTGAATTTAGTATTACCAAAAAAGTGTCAAAAATGACTTTACATAAGATTCATATTTTCTTCTAAAGCTACGAATCCTCCTTCGTAACATTTTATATATACACAATAAAATTGTGTCAAATAAGATTTTACTAATCTTAATATTGCTTACCGCAAGTGACATTTTGAAAAGAAAAAAAATAATAGTTTCACCAACATTGTGCAACCTTTACTTATATGATAACATATCATGTATTCATTGTATCACTCTTTTTTTTAAAGATTTTCTCATCATGTCCTAGTTCATTTTGGGGATATGCATTGCAAACTGCAATGTATATTTTGAATGTCGTACCATCTAAGTCAATTCTAAAGAAACCTTTAGAGTTGTGGAAAGGCCGTAAAACTAGTTTACGACATTTTCGCATATGGGGGTGTCCAGCACATGTGCTGAAGAACAAGACTGGAAAGCTGGAACCACGTTCAAAAGTTTACCTATTTGTAGGTTATCCAAAAGAAACTAGGGGCGGACTCTTTTATAGTCCTGAAGAAAACAAAGTGTTTGTATCGACAAACGCTACTTTTCTTGAAGAGAACTATATGAGATATTACAAATCTCGAAGTAAAGTTGTACTTGAGGAGTTACTTCCTGGGTCAAACAGTACCCCGTCAACAACAGTTGTTGACAAAGACATAATTCATACCACTTCTGAATATCAGACAGATTCTCATCGGAATCATCTACCATCTCGTCGTAGTGAGAGAGTTATTAGACCACCAGTCTGTTACAGAGAGATTGGAGAGGCACAAATCGCTATCTCCGATGAGAATGTAGATGATCCATTGACATATTAAGATGTAATGGAGGATTCTGATAAGGAGGAATGACTTAAAGCAATGAATCTCGAGATGGAGTCTATGTACTCTAACTCAGTCTGGGAACTTGTGGATCAACCAGATGGGATAAAACCTATAGGTTGTAAGTGGATCTACAAGAGGAAGAAAGAAGTGGATGGAAAGGTAGAGACCTTTAAAGCTAGACTAGTGGCAAAGGGTTATACACAGAAAGAGGGAGTTGATTATGAGGAAACTTTTTCGCCAGTAGCTATGCTTAAGTCCATTCGGATTCTTCTATCCATTGCCGCATGTCTCGATTATGAGATTTGGCAAATGGACGTCAAGACTGCATTTTTGAATGGTAGTCTTGATGAAAGTATCTATATGGTACAACCAGAGGGATTCGTGTCCCAAGGTCAAGAGCAAAAGGTTTGCAAGTTGCAAAGGTCCATTTATGAACTTAAGCAAGCATCTCGATCTTGGAATACTAGGTTTGATGTTTCGATCAAGTCTTATGTTTTTGAGCAAAATATTGATGAACCTTGTGTATACAAAAGGATTATCGATAAGAAAGTGGTTTTCCTTGTACTTTACGTTGATGATATTTTACTCATTAGGAATGATATAGGAGTATTGTTAGATGTAAAGAGCTGGCTCGCTAGCCAATTTCAAATGAAAGATTTGGGAGAGGCCAGTTATGTCATTGGGATCCAAATAATATGAGATCGTAAGAACAAATTGTTAGCGCTGTCTCAGGCATCGTATATAGATAAGATTCTTATGCGATTTTCGATGCAGAACTCTAAGAAAGGGCTTTTATCTTTTCGTCATGGAGTTCATTTGTCTAAGGAACAATGTCCTAAGACACCTCAAGAAATTGAGGATATAAGACGAATTCCCTATGCCTCTGTAGTAGGCAGTCTCATGTATGCTATGTTATACACAAGACCGGATATATGCTATTCGGTGGGAATAGTTAATCGTTATCAATCTAATCCAGGATTTGATCACTGAGTGGCTGTAAAGCATATTCTTAAGTATCTTTAGAGAACGAGAAACTATATGCTAGTATATTCTGGAGAGAATTTGATCCCATTAGGATATACAGATTCTGATTTTCAATCAGATAAGGATTCTAGAAAATCCACTTCCGGATCAGTATTTACTCTCGGTAGTGGAGCCATTGTATGGAGGAGTGTTAAGCAATCTTGCATTGCTAACTCCACTATAGAAGCTGAATATGTAGCAGCTTGTGAAGCAGCTAAAGAAGCGGTATGACTATGTAAATTCTTGACTGATCTGGAAGTTGTTCCAGATATGGATAAACCACTCACCCTTTATTGTGATAATAGTGGTGCAGTGGCTAATTCCAAAGAACCAAGAAGCCACAAGTGAGGGAAGCATATAGAGAGGAAATATCATCTTATTAGGGAGATTGTACAAAGAGGAGATGCGAACGTGATGAAGATTGCATCACAAGACAACCTTGTTGATCCGTTTACTAAGACCTTAACGGCTAAAGTGTTTGAAGGTCATCTAGAGGGTTCTAGGATTACGAGATATGTTCCATCTACTCTAGGGCAAGTGGGAGATTGTTGGGTTTTATGCCCTAAGAGCTTGTAATTATGTAAACGGTTTTAATAAATAATAATAAAATATTCATTTTATTCAATTTATATATTTTACAAAAATTATATATGTCATGAAAAACATCCTTGATTACTGATGTATTTTCAAACTAAGTATATAAATGTTACATACAAGCAGATTTAGTTTGAGAGAAGTAATCTAAAGAGTCCGTAGAAAGCAAACGAAGCCGGATACTTTGTTTGTGGTAAATCTACAGTTATGGTCCATTTTGTATCCGGTACAATAGTTTTATCCGAGACTATTCATGTAATGACATGAAAATTGAGGCACCTTATATAATAAAGATTATATAGGACTGGACCACGATAAACATGAGTTTCTAATTAATATCCGTTAAACTTAGAGATTTATATTTATCGACTAGATGATTATATATGAATTGATCTTAATCCTGAGTGTATTATGGACTCCTGCTTGTTGAGTTATGTCCTTTGATTTACATGGGTGAGATCGATATAGATGCTCGATCAATAACTTCGTACTTTGGGGATATGATTTAGTAAGTAGCTGGGAACATTCTATACAATAGTGAAATCCACTCCTTTTTGCGAGAAGTAGATAAATAGTTCTCTTAAGGGTTGATTCAGGTCTTGAACAATAAGAGCGCTCAACTTTCTGTTCATATAGAAACAGAAAGATAAATTCATAAGTTGTTATGAATATATTGTTCATTAGAGAAGTGGTAGGAGTTGTACACCAATAACACTTATAAGGTTGAGAGTTCAACTTCGGACGCGACCCTAAGAGGCCAAAAGGGTTTAACGGTCTACAGGCTGACCCCATATAAATCGTTCCGTTGGCGAGGTTCCGACCCTCAACCGGGTGTTGACCGATTCCGATCATCAACATTAAAACGCGCGTTTTAATGTTGACAATCGGAATCGGTCAACACCCGGTTGGGGGTCGGAACCTCGCCAACGGAACGATTTATGTGGGGCTGGCCCGTAGACCGTTGAACCCCTTTTGGCCTCTTGGGGTCGCGTCCGGAGTTGAACCCTCAATCTTATATGTTTTTTGGGTTGACAACTCCTACCACCAAGTTGACGTTTTAATGTTGATGATCGGAATCGGTCAACACCCGGTTGGGGGTCGGAACCTCGCCAACGGAACGATTTATGTGGGGCCGGCCCGTAGACCGTTGAACCCCTTTTGGCCTCTTGGGGTCGCGTCCGGAGTTGAACCCTCAACCTTATATATTTTTTGGGTTGACAACTCCTACCACTAGGAGTTGTCGACCCAAAAAACATATAAGGTTGAGGGTTCAACTCCGGACGCGACCCCAAGAGGCCAAAAGGGGTTCAACGGTCTACGGGCCGGCCCCACATAAATCGTTCCGTTGGCGAGGTTCCGACCCCCAACCGGGTGTTGACCGATTCCGATCGTCAACATTATTTCTAGTCGACGAGAGCCTAAAACCCAATATCTGCAATCAATGTGAAATAAAATAGAAAACAAGAGAAAGTGGTAGAGAATAAGAACAACACACCAAGATTTTTAACGTGGTTCAGCCAATCAGCCTACATCCACGACTATTTCTCTCTATATTCTGCAGAGTAACAATATATTATTCAATCTCCCCTGTTACAATGATTTTAACCCCTATTTATAGAGAAAGATGCGTTACAATTCTGGTTGCAGTAAAATAGGAAAAGAATCCCGAATTAATTATATTTCCCAAATAATCAGGAAAAATAAGGAAGAGAATCATGAATTAATTACATTTCCTAATTTGTTTGAATAGAATCAGGAAACTGCTCCTTAAATTCCGAGATAAGGTTGACTGAATTTGAATTTGAATCAACTTCCATATCTGGTGAGAGAATCATGACCAAATCAGGTAACTGCCTGTTCTGGAAGATTTGACATTAATTGTCTACTCTGAGTAACAAGCTACGCATAAAGTGAGCTGACGAGCTGCGAGCTGGTAGCTGAGCTAGCTGAGAGCTGCGAGCTGTCTCTAGTGAGCTGGTACCTGCGAGCTGGCGAGCTGCGAGTTGACGAGCTACGAGCTGGTAGCTGAGAGCCGAATACTGAGCTAGCTGAGAGCTGCGAGCTGGAACCTGCGAGCTGGTAGCTGAGCTAGCTGAGAGCTGGGACCTACGCGCTAGTAGCTGAGCTAGTTGAGAGCTGAATGCTGAGAGCTGAATGTTAAGCTAGCTGAGAGCTGCAAGCTGGGACCTGCGAGTTGGTAGTTGAGCTACCTGCGAGCTGGGAGTTGGGTCAGTTTATTGGATTGGTTTTATGGGCTTTTACCAGCCCATTTTTGCAGTCCCAAAAAATAGGCATAACATAAGCCCCCCAGCTCTTAGTGCGATCTTTGGACTGAGAGCTAAAGTCCGCTGGTAAAAGCCAATGTGTTACTATCTACTATGCTGCCTTTTCAGGTTCTTTCCCATTACTTGACTCATGGCGACTATTCTTGGTTAAGTGTTTATTTGTTGCATTTCATACCACTATAAGAGCGATGAAGCGGTTGAAGGTTCAAGTCTTCGAGGAGAAGAAAGAGCTGAACAAGTTGTCTGATAAGCTCTCGTTCACGATAGTGGAGTTTGAGAGATCATAAAGAATAGAGCAAGCCCTTTGAGTCAAATTGATGAATGTTGAGTAGTGTTGACGTTCGGAAACGGTCAACCAGAGATTCTGAGGCCCAGACGGCGAACTTAGTAATTAAAGGTTCTGGTCGTACTGATGGAAGGATAGTAAATGTGCAATTAATGAAGTTCAAGGTTGGTGGTGATTAATTCAGGTGAAGGAATGTCGGTCCTGGAGGTTGGTCGGAGTTAATGAGGTGGTCAACGAGAAATTAAAGAGAAAGAGAGAGAGAAAACACAAGGATTTTTACGTGGTTCGGTGACTGCACCTACATCCACGACCACTCTGGGGTCATTCCGGCAGAGTGACAGTTATCTAGTATATTAACTTGTCTGTACAGTAAAATATCTTCCATATTTATAAATGAGGGGAGATCACAATAGAAAATACAAAAGAAAGTTATACACGTTACTGGCAACGACTAGTTTCAACTAATCCTGACATTGCCATGCTGCATTAATTGTAAAGGTAATGATGATTCTCTTCCTGCACGAGTCTGCATTTAATATACCTGAAGAGACCTTCACTTCATTAAATGTTTCTGGGTAATTGTGCGTACAGTTTCCGGCGGGGAATCATGAGAGTTGGTGATCATGTTGACTTGCTATACACGATACCTCCTGGGTAAGCCCTTCGGATCAGCCAGGTGATGCACACTGGAGGGGAGGTAAGACGGTCTAGAGGTTCCCGCGAGCTCGCGGCATGTGCGACCTCGCGAGCTCCACGAGCTGAAGGTACGGGCAGGAGGCATTCTGAGAACTGCTGTTGGCTTGCGATCTGCATGGCCTCACGAGTTGGGCTTACAACCGCTGGTTCCAACCTTGGGCCTCCTGGGCCCTTGCTTCTGTTCAAGTTAATAAGGCCTGTACTGGTCCATTTGGGCCGAACGAGAAAATGGGTATAACAAGTAGCGAGTTGAAGCTGCTAAATAGCTAGCTGAAATTGCTGAGTAGCTAGCTGAAGCTGTTGAGTAGCTAGCTGAAATTATTGAGTAGCTAGCTGAAATTGCTGAGTAGCTAGCTGAAACTGTTGAGTAGCTAGCTGAAATTGCTGAGTAGCTAGCTGAAGCTGCTGAGTAGCTAGCTGAATTGCTGAGTAGCTAGCTGAAATTGTTGAGTAGCTAGCTGAAGCTGCTGAGTAGCTAGCTGAAGCTGTTGAGTAGCTAGCTGAAGCTGCTGAGTAGCTAGCTGAAACTGTTGAGTAGCTAGCTGAAATTGCTGAGTAGCTAGCTGAAGCTGTTGAGTAGCTAGCTGAAGTTGCTGAGTAGCTAGCTGAAGCTGTTGAGTAGCTAGCTAAAGCTGCTGAGTAGTTAGCTGAAGTTGTTGAGTAGCTAGCTGAAGCTGCTGAGTAGCTAGCTGAAATTACTGAGTAGCTAGTTGAAGTTGTTGAGTAGCTAGCTGAAGCTGTTGAGTAGCTAGCTGAAATTGCTGAGTAGCTAGCTGAAATTGTTGAGCGGCGAGCTAAAGCTACTGAGTAGCTAGCTGAAATTGCTGAGTAGCTAGCTGAAAGTGCTGAGTAGCTAGCTGAAGCTGTTGAGTAGAGCTGTCCAGAGGGTTAAGACCTCAACTAACAACTAAATTTATGGAGCTGTCCAGAGGGTTAAGACCTCAGCTAACAGTATATTTAATGGAGCTGTCCAGAGGGTTAAGACCTCAACTAACAACTAAATTTATGGAGCTGTCCAGAGGGTTAAGACCTCAGCTAACAGTATATTTAATGGAGCTGTCAAGAGGGTTGAGACCTCAGCTAACAACGAAATTTATGGAACTGTCCAGAAGGTTAAGACCTCAGCTAACAGCATATTTAATGGAGCTGTCCAGAGGGTTGAGACCTCAGCTAACACCTAAAATTATGGAGCTGTCCAGAGGGTTGAGACCTCAGCTAACAACATATTTAATGGAGCTGTCCAGAGGGTTGAGACCGCAGCTAACACCTAAATTTATGGAGTTGTCCAGAGGGTTAAGACCTCAGCTAACAACATATTTAATGGAGCTGTCCAGAGGGTTGAGACCTCAGCTAACAGCTAAAATTATGGAGCTGTCCAGAGGGTTGAGACCTCAGCTAACAACATATTTAATGGAGCTGTCCAGAGGGTTGAGACCTCAGCTAACACCTAAATTTATGGAGCTGTCCAGAGGGTTAAGACCTCAGCTAACAACATATTTAATAGAGCTGTCCAGATGGTTGAGACCTCAGCTAACAGCTAAAATTATGGAGCTGTGCAGAGGGTTGAGACCTCAGCTAATAGCATATTTAATGGAGCTGTCCAGAGGGTTGAGACCTCAGCTAACAGCTAAAATGATGGAGTTGTCCAGAGGGTTGAGACCTCAGCTAACAGCTAAATTTATGGGGCTGTCCAGAAGGTTAAGACCTCAGCTAACAGCATATTTAATGGAGCTGTCCAGAGGGTTAAGACCTCAGCTAACAGCTAAAATTATGGAGTTGTCCAGAGGGTTGAGACCTCAGCTAACAGCATATTTAATGGAGCTGTCCAGAGGGTTGAGACCTCAGCTAACAGCTAAAATGATGGAACTGTCCAGAGGGTTGAGACCTCAGCTAACAGCTAAATTTATGGAGCTGTCCAGAGGGTTAAGACCTCAGCTAACAGCTAAATTTATGGAGTTGTACAGGGGGTTGAGACCTCAGCTAACAGCTAAAATGATGGAGCTGTCCAGAGGGTTGAGACCTCAGCTAACAGCATATTTAATGGAGCTGTCCATAGGGTTGAGACCTCAGCTAACAGCTAAATTTATGGAGCTGTCCAGAGGGTTAAAACCTCAGCTAACAGCTAAATTTATGGGGCTGTCCAGAGGGTTAAGATCTCAACTAACAGCATATTTAATGGAGCTGTCCAAAGAGTTGAGACCTCAGCTAACATAGCACCATAAAGTAATCATAAAACAATAAAAAGGTTCGAAGCTTTTATTGTTTTCAAAATAAACAAGTTACAGACATGACCTGTTGGATGTGAATACACTGCAAATTCATGTCTTACTTGGGAGCCCGCTGGGGTTGCTATCATATTTGCTTTGGGGGCTATCGAGGTCACAGGTTCGCTGGTCGCACTACATAGTTTTCCAAATGACCTTTCTTGACTAGATCCTCAATGACATCTTTTAAATCCCGGCATTGTGAAGTATTATGTCCGACTTCATCATGATAGTCACAAAACTTGTTCTTGTTTCTGAACTTGGCGGGGGTCTTCATAGGAGTGGGTTTTCCGAAGTCCTCCCTCTCTCTTTCCATTGCAAAGATCTTGTCCTGTGTATCTGATAGGGTGTTGTAGCTATCATGACGACCTTGATGCTGAGGTCGCTCGCTTTTGGGTTCATTCTTAACCTTCTTAGCGACCTGACTATTTGCACTGTTACTTTGACCTTCACCTCCATTTCCACCATTGCTTCTTTTCCTTAGCTGGTTGAGACTGCCCAGTTCATTTGTTTGGTTAGACTTTTTGAAGCCGAAGGTTTCCTCCCATCTAATCTCCTTGGCAGCTCGCTCGTAGAACTCGCCCAAGTCTTTCACTGAAGACTTGTAAATGTTCTCATAGAGCTTCCCATCCTTACGAAGTCCGGCTGAGATCGCGGTTAGGATGCATTCATATGAGGGATTCTCCACATTAGTGACCTCACATCTGAACCTGGTAATGTAATCCTTCAAGGACTCGTTCTGTTGTTGAAAGATTGTAGCGAGGTGGTAGGGTGGTGCGAGCTGCCTCTTTAAAGCCTGGTATTGGCTGACGAACTTCTGCTGACACTCTTCCCAACTCCCTACACTGCGAGCTGAAAGATTCTTGAACCAAGCCCGTGGAATATCCCTTAAAGTAGCTGGGAATACACGACACTTCACCATCGGGTTATCTGTCTGTAGGTCCATCTGAATATTAAATGCGTCAAGATGGTCATAGGGGTCACTGTCCCCATTGTACTGCTGAATATTTGGCATCTTGAACCTTGGAGGGAGAGGCTGCGTCTCAATCTCTCTGGTGAACGGAGTCTTTTCCCCGTAGTGCTCACGCTGGTCTAGAGCGCTAGGTCGCGCTTCAAGCTGTTGGACTCTCTGAAGAAGTTCTTCCACCTGTGGGTCTCTAGGCTCATATCGCCTTATGCGGTCGCGACCTGGAGAGTGGGGTTCTGGTTCATACCTCTCATTTCCTCCGAACGAGCCACCAACCCGATGTGACCTTGCATGTCGCTCATCCACCTCGTCCATATGCCGAGATGCAGCTCGGGCTCTATCATGACCAGCTTCTACCCGTCTGTTTCCATCCTAGCTTACCCTTATCACTAGGTTTGCAGGGTGTGCGACTTCTATTTCTTCTTGAATAGGGCGACCTTCAGCTCTAGGGTGCGCATTAGAGGAGCGAGCTGAGCCAACAGGTCGTGACACATCCCTCGCTGGCCTTTCGGGCATCTGCATTACTTCATGTTGCTGATACGCTTGCATCGGGGCAGCAGCTCCGATCCTGGGTGCGTTCTGCTCCTGGGCTTGCACCAATAAATTCACAGTATTAGCGAGTTGTCTGACAGTAGCCTCTAATGCTTGCAACCCCTCAACTGGCGCGCCTGGAACAGATTGGCGAGGGGGCAAGGGTGGCATGCCTGCTGTAGTACCTATTGTCTGACCATACGACGGGCCTGCTGCATGCATGGGTGCATCATCCATCTGCTGCGCATTGCGCTGATGTTGACTGGTCTGGCTTTCTGCTTGATCAGCCTGTGAGCCCACGAACTTGGTCTGTTTGGTTCTTGCTATTGCTGAAAACTGAGAAATCAAAACTGGACAGATTGCAGTCTGAGCCCTCCTTCTAGCACCAAAATGTCGACGTTGATTTCTGATCGACGAGAGCCCAAAACCCAATACCTGCAATCAATGTGAAATAAAATAGAAAACAAGAGAAAGTGATAGAGAATAAAAACAACACACCAAGATTTTTAACGTGGTTCAGTCAATCAGCCTACATCCACGACTGTTTCTCTCTATATTCTGGCAGAGTAACAGTATATTATTCAATCTCCCCTATTACAATGATTTTAACCCCTATTTATAGAGAAAGATGCGTTACAATTTTGATTGCAGTAAAATAGGAAAAGAATCTCGAATTAATTATATTTCCCAAATAATCAGGAAAAATAAGGAAGAGAATCATGGATTAATTACACTTCCTAATTTGTTTGAATAGAATCAGGAAACTGCTCCTTAAATTCCGAGATAAGGTTGACTGAATTTGAATTTAAATCAACTTTCATATCTGGTGAGAGAATCACGACCAAATCAGGTAACTGCCTGTTTTGGAAGATTTGGCATTAATTGTCCGCTCTGAGTAACAAGCTGCACATAAAGTGAGCTGACGAGCTGTGAGCTGATAGCTGAGCTAGCTGAGAGCTGAATGTTGAGCTAGCTGAGAGCTGCGAGCTGGTACCTGCGAGCTGACGAGCTACGAGCTGGTAGCTGAGCTAGCTGAGAGCTGCGAGCTGGGACCTGCGAGCTGATAATTGAGCTACCTGTGAGCTGGGAGCTGGGTCAGTTTATTGAATTGGTTCTATAGGCTTTTACCAACCCATTTTTGCAGTCCCAAAAAATAAGCATAACAGATTATATCATTTAATTATCTATATAACATATGTAAATCATCTATCTAATCATCTAATCATTCTCACCAAAACTACGTCGTTTCACAAAATTGATTATAATTACAAAATCTCCCTTTTCTCGCGCGCTTTTCCTTTTCCTTATATCTTGAATTACTTGCCTATAAAATCATGCTACTCTATTCGATTTAATTCCATTAAAGGAAACCAACAAAATCTCAGATCTTCAAAATCTATATAAAAAGCAGTTTCCTTAATGCAGAACCAACATTATTCAAACCTCTCGTCTCCTTCTTCTTCTCTTAACTATCTCTTCGGTTTCTGCTTTTTTCATGTAAAACGAGGTTTTGACACTAAATAGATGTGTAAAGTTTTAATCTTATTATGTTTTGTTTGGTTGTCGGACAGGAAATGCCAGAGACTTGAAGGGACTTGAAAGTAATTGAGTGTCATTATCACAGGTATCCAAAAACTCTCTTGCAACCATTTAAAGTGAGATAGAGTTGTGTTTGTTTGTGTGTTGGTTCATATTACACTTGTGTTATATTATTTTCGAGCTTCAAATCGAATTGTTTAAATTTTTTTCTCTGTGTAATTTTACAGGTTCCGGTTATTCATGGTTGGTACTAGTAGCTATAGAGTTGAGATATGCCTTCCACGCAAAAATATAAGGCCTCGGCCGATTTACCAGGCTTTTCAGAGAACCAACAGTTGAAAATATTACTAGATAGTTCAATTTCAGATTCTTTTTTAAAGACCAATACGTGGCGGGTTCTTTGTTTACTGGTGGCCACAATTGTAAGACTCGGGCCTTTTTGAAGGATAAAGTGATTGATAGCGAAGTAGGGTGTGACCGGATTGCAGGTCCAGATGGGTCACTTTGTTGGGTACCTGGGTGTGATGCAAAGGTCATGAGCGATGATCAGGGGAGAGAGTTTGTCCCTTGTCAATGTGATTTCAAGATTTGTAGGGATTGTTTTCGCGATGCTATGATAAGTGGTGATAGGATTTGTCCGGGATGTAAAGAGCCTTATGAGTTCCATGATGAGGCTGTGGTGGCACCGTTTGGTGTCCAGGAGGACCATGCGGTTGGAGATCATGAACTGGAGAGAAGGTTGTCCTCGACCAATTCTATCGAACCAAACTTGATGAGGGACCAGAGTTTTGATCTTATGTTATTTGAAACAAAAGGGAACTATGAGTATGGTAACGCTATGTGGACAAAGAATGATGGTGATGACGACGTTGACTATGATTTTGAATTGCTAAAGAGTGACCAGTCAAGACCAATTACACGCAAGTTGAATATATCTGCAACAATTCTTAGTTCATATAGCTACAGCTTGTTTTTATATTTCTTTGCTTACTTTTTCTATGCTTTGAGTGTCTTGCTTGTGTAACACTTTGAAAGTACACTATGCTTGAGCTATTTTGAACTAAGGTTTACAATTTTTTTTTCTTTGTGAATGTGTTCTTCCAGGTTCCTAGTCTTTGTTCGTACGTGTTCTCTTACTTTATTTTTGGCTTGGAGGATCATGAATCCCAATAAAGATGCAATCTGGCTTTGGGTATGTCTGTGGTCTGTGAAACCTGGTTCAATTTCTCTTGGCTACTTGACCGACTTCCTAAGCTCTTCCCTATTAATCGAAGCACCAGCCTTGATACATTAAAGGAGAAGTTTGAAACACCAAATCCCAGCAATCCTGAAGGGAAATCTGATCTCCAGGAATAGATGTGTTTGTCTCTACTGTAGATTCAATTAAAGAACCAGTTCTTACAACTGCAAACACCATTCTGTCTGTCCTGGCAGCGGACTGCCCTGTGCAGAAGCTTGCTTGTTATGTTTCTGATGATGGAGGCTCCCTTTTTGTATTTGAGGCCGTGGCTGAAGCTGCTAACTTTGCCAAGTTATGGGTTCCCTTTCGTCGGGAACATTATATTGAGCCAAGGAACCCAGAAACTTATTTCAATCAGAAGAGAGATCCATGTGAGAATAAGGTCAATCCAGATTTTGTTAGAGATCGCAGGAGGTTAAAGCGTGAGTATGATGAGTACAAAGTTCGGATCAACAGCCTTTGTGATTCCATTGAGCAACGGTCTAGTGCTTATAATGCTCAGGAGGAGATCAAGGGTGTAAGGCAGTGGAGAGATATTAAAGGTGATGAATCAATGAACACTCGTAATATCCCAAAAGCTACTTGGATGGCTGATGGAACGCATTGGCCTCGCACTTGGACTGTTCCTGCTCCTGGACACTCTAGGGGTGATCATGCCAGCGTCATAAAGGTATAATTTGTCAAACAAGTTCTCAATTATAATTTGGTTACATCGGTACTCTTCAGCTAGTTACTAGTTAGCCATAGCTGACATAATATTGCAACATAATCCACCTCCGTATCCTTATGTGAAGTATTGAATTTGACAGATAAAGTAAAACTAATTTAGTGCTCATTTCAAATTATCGTTATAGAATCCCAAAATGTACTTCGAGTCGGTAGATTATTTCGCTAACCTGATGACACTAGTACACCACACTTGATTGCTTATTGAGCTCTATAACTGCAGGTGATGTTGAAGCCTGCTCGCGAGGAACCAATTAAAGGTGGAGGTTCAAATTCCATTGATCTAACTGGTGTTGACAGTAATCTTCCCATGCTGGTATATATTTCATGTGAGAAGCAACCAGGTCACACTCACAACGAAAAGGCAGGGGCCATGAATGCTTCATTAATTGCTTCTGCCATCATGTCCAATGCCCCCTTCATTACAAACCTTGACTGTGATCACTATGTCTATAAACTCCCAAGCATTCAGAGAAGGCATATCCTTCATGATAGACCGTGGAGGTAACTACATTTGCTACGTCCAGTTTCCCCAGAGGTTCGAAGGAACTGACCCTTCTGATCACCATGCCAATCACAATAGTGCTTTCTTGGATTTAAATATGCGAGCCCTTGATGGGATTCAGGGTCCTATCTACATTGGAACAGGATGTCTCTTCCGTAGAACTGCTCTTTATGGCTTTGACCCACCCCGTTTGAGAAAAAGGACTGGTTACTGTAGCTGCTTCTTTGGCCATCTCAACAAGTCCGCAACCTCTACTTCCTCCACCAAAGTTGCCCCTGAATAGGACCAGCTTCTACTTATCCCCAAGAGATTTGGAAACTCAACTACTCTATTTGACTCTATCCAGTCAGCAGAATTCCAAGGTCGGCCCCTTGCATATCACTCATCAGTGAAAAATGGACGACCAGCTGGTGCTCTGATCACTCCTAGGGAGCTGCTTGATGGATCTACAGTTGCAGAAGCTATCAGTGTTATGTCCTGCTCACATGAAGATAAAACTGAATGGGGTCAGCGAATTGGATGGATATATGGATACATCACAGAAGACACAATCACCGGCTATAGGATGCATAATCAAGGACGGAGGTCTATTTATTGTGTGACCAAAAGGGGTGCCTTTGGCGGAACTGCCCCAATCAGTCTCAATGATCAACTTCATCAGGTTCTTCGTTGGGCAACTGGCTCTGTAGAGATATTGTTCTCACCCAACAACGCACGATTAGCCAGTCCTGGGATGAAGTTCCTGCAAAGAATTGCTTCTCTAAATATTGAAATCCATCCATTTACTTCAATTTTCCTCATTGTTTATTGTTTTCTTCCTGCACTTTGCCTCCTTTCAGGCCAGTTTATAGTCCAATCTTTTAGCATAACCTCCCTCATATACCTCTTGGTCATCACATTAACTAGTTGTCTTCTTGCTATACTTGAAATCAAGTGGACAGGCATTGATATTGAACAGTGGTGGAGGAATGAGCAGTTCTGGTTAATTGGAGGCACAAGTTCCCATTTTGCTGACATTCTCCTCGGTCTACTAAAGTGATTGCTGGTGTTGAGACATCGTTCAATCTGACATCAAAACTAGCTGATGATGATGCAGTCAAATGGACATCTCTGATGATACTACCTATTACAATCATATTGACTAATTTGTTTGCTATAACAACTGCTGTTTTTCGAGCTGTTCATAGTCCTATACAACAATGGAGCCAATTGATAGGTGGTGTGTCCTCGAGCTGCTTCGTCTTGTCTCATTTCTATACGTTCGCTAAAGGGCTTATGGGACGACGAGGGAAGGCACCAACCATTGTTTATATCTGGTTTGGTATCATTGCATCCAGTAGTGTTGCTTTACTTTGGCTGGCTACCAGTCCTTCAGCAGGGAGTAATCAAATTGTACAGGGGTTTCACTTCCTTTCAAAACCTGAAACTAATGCAATCATTTTAAGCACTTTCTTGAGGAAATTAGATAGAGAAGCACTTAAACTTTATATTATGAAGATTGTTTATCATGGATTACTCTTGAATTTTAGTGCTTATATGGGGTAATGTTAATAAACACATTTATGTATACACAATTCTTTGTACATAAAAATCAATATACGTGACTTCTTGCCTCGCTAGTTTCTTGAAGTTTGACTTGCCAATTCAATGATTTGAAGATGATTTCATTTGGGGTTAATTGCACCAATATTCCTTGACGCATCTTAAAATTGCACTCATCAGCAACGTTTCCATTTATTGCAATAACATCCTATGACAATGTTGACTAATGGTTTGACTAACTGCCCATCTCACTGTTAAGAGTAAAAATGTCATTTACCTTTAATCAGGAAAAAAAAATTGGATTATTAAAAAAAAAATTAAAAATAATAACTCCAAAAACAAAAGAAATAGCCGGTGATGTTGCCGATGGCACTTAGGGACTGAAGACTTTGATGGGAGAAAGCATTTTCATGAAGAGTTTGGGGCTTTAGTTTGATTTGGGTTCTGTGATTGTTTTTCAGGTTGAATGTGTGATTATTTTGATGTTGTGATGGTTATGAAAATCTGGAATTTTTTTTTTTCTAAAAAATTAATTATCGAAGAAATTTGGTGAATAATTTTTATTTTCTAAAAAAAATAATCATTGAAAAAGATAAAGGTTTGAAAATCTCAATTGTCTAATTGATTTGCTTTCTTTACTAAATGAATAGATATTAATTAAAAAGTAATAAGATAAATATTTTTAAAAATAATAGGTTATATGACAAATTATGTTAAGGGTTTTTTTTTTTATTTTTCATTAGACAGTGTTAGTCAATTGCGCATTTGAGGGGATATTTGTGTGATAAATTCAAAAGTTGCTAGCAAGTGCAATTTTAAGATTCCTCAAGGGTTTATGTGCAATTGACCCTTTATTTACTTGTGCATCTGTGTGATTGATAAAATGTTCCAAAGCGAAGCACAAGGTCATTTCCTCTGAAGTGACCTTGGGTTTGGGTTGTTGAGTCGGAATTCAAGAGAGACCAAGTACACAGAATGAGAAATGCGTGCCCTGACTCAGACTTCGACAGCTGAACTTTCTCGCCAGATTCCATTATAGTTCGTTATTTCCGTAGGGCCGTACATGTAAAAGGTCTTGCTTCAATTAATAATATATATATATATATATATACTTGTTTATTGGGTTTCACCTTCCCTTGTCATGCACGACAATCAAATTTAAAACTTGTTATTGCATCTTATAAACTTCATACTTTATTAAATAAATTAAAGATCCGTCAAGATCAATCACTATATATATAGATGCATATAAATACTCTCGCAATAATTAAAAAAAAAAAAACCCACAAAACTTGTACATGACATATTTGAAAATTAATAATGTTATTTTATTCAAATTAGTGTCCTGATGATATGGTATTTTACTAGAATTTACCACATTATTAGACATCTCATTAGATTTTAATGAACTAAAATTTAATCGGTTAGTCCTCCTACTTTCTAGAATGTCACATCATTAAGGTGTCAAAATGAGCAAAATAACAAATTTTGTTTAAAATTATTTCATATATGTGTACATTTTTTATAACTAGAATAAGGTTTATAAACCGTTTATTATATAAGTATAATTACTAATTATGCAAAGGTGAGATTAATAGAAAAATTTTCAATAAATAGCATAAAAAATGTAAATTTAGAAAATAACATCGAAAAACTAAATTGAATATTTCAACACTTTCGCGAAGTGTTACCACCTTGCGTGAGTTTTGTAAACAGGATATTATATATATAAAAAAAAAACCTCCTGAAATGAAAACTAATGAAGATTTACCTCCAGTTTTTTATTTTATTAAGTGAATCGCTTCTTAGTGATTAAAAAACTCGAATTGTGTTAAATTTGAAGGGCATAATGGCAACTGAATGAGCAATTTTATTTATTTTAAAAATTAAATAAATATTGAAAAAAATAAAAATAAAAATAACCACTGATTTTTCAACTCTCTCTCTACCAATCTCTTACTCATTCATCTCTCTCTCACTTCACCATTTTCTTCTCTCTCTCACTTCTCCATCTCTCTTTTTCTCTCACTATCTGCGTTCTCCTCCATCGTCGGTGACCAACCTATACCATTCTCATTCTCTTTCTCTCCTTCTTCTTCTTCTTCTTTTTTTTTTTTTTTGGGTTATCTAGCTCTGGGTTTCAAAACCCAAAACTAGTCTGGTTCTGGGTTTTGAAACCCATAACCAGATTGTTTTAGGTGGGGTGTGGTGAATGGTTGATTTAGGATTGTTCTAGATGATGGTTGGGTGTGGTGGTGATGGGTGGTTGATTTAAGGTTGTTCTTGGTGGTTTGTGGTGGTAGATGAAGAGGCCACTCCTGTCAAGTGGATCTAAATACGATAGGTCATTATTGGGTTTGGTTTTTTTTTTTTTAAATAGTTGATGATGATGTTACTGATGTGGTGGGTTGAATATTGTTAATGTTTTGATGATAATCGTGGCTGATTTGAGTTTCTAGATTTGGTTTTGATTTCGAATTTGATTTTGATTTTTCTAGGGTTCAAATCTTTTCTAGGTTTTTGATGGGTTTCAACCTAGAGTCAAAAATTTTTTGTTAATAAGTTTTTTTTTTAATATTGTGTTATTTTTTAATTTAATAATATTATTAATTAATAATTTAAACGATAGTTTAGTCATTATATAATTTTGAAGAGTATAATAGGGATTTCAAATAATCTTACTAAGGGTATTTTAGTCATTTCATAATTTTGAATGGAAAATGTTAACATTTTGGATGAGAAGTTAATGGAAGGGGGAGGTTCACCTAATAGAAAAAAAAAAAGGGGGTAAATCTCTATTAATTTTCATTCTAAGTGGGTTTTTTATACTATCCCTTTTGTAAACTATTGTTAGAATATGCTAAAAAATACTCAATTCAGGTTTTCAACTATTTTTCAAATTTACGCTTATCTTTTCGTGGAATAAACGGATAACAATTGCTTGATACAAATATCCTTTCCTTATCAAATTTAGCAAGAATATGACTTTAAATTGAATAGAAATTTGTTTAACCAAAAAAGATAAATGAATAAAGTAGAAAGAGATGTATGTCCAACCTAGCGTCTACACTCAGTTACCTGAAAATACCTTCAATTTTGTGATCCTTGCTGATGATATTCATTGGCGTCATTCAATTTAAATGCTTTCGTAATTTTCTATTATCTATGTTAAGTTTTATATTCAAAATCATAGTCGTCAAGTAAGTTTACTAAATTTTTTTTTTTAATTTATTATTTGGCATGACAAAGCAGCTGTATAACAATATGCTTTCAAATTGATTTTTAGCAACGGTCAATTTTAACGTGTTTAAATTAATTTAGTCCACGATGCCTGCATGATCACGCAATTCGCTCGCCAAAATAATAATAATAATAATATAGATTATTATACGTTCACGCACTAGTTTTAAATGGTTTTTTATGAGAACTCTTAAAAAATAGATTGATACTGACAGCAACGACCAAAACGTATGACTATTTATCCATACTTTATTAACCTAAAAATGTTTGAAAAAGAATCAAACTAGGGTGAGTAATATTTTGGATGAAAATACATCCACCTAAATGTAAGCTAAATCTCTTTTCATTATAGTACGATTATATGTATGTGCGTGTATATATATGTATGTATGTATGTATATAACGGCCTGTTTGTTTTTTGCCCTAATAAGTTTTATTTCCCTTTATATATTAATTTATTTGTTTGTTTAACTTATATCTTATTTAAGTTACTAAAATCTAATTTAAAAAATCAAAATTTCTTGCTTATATCCTAATGAAAAGGACCTTTATCAATAAATATGTATTAGTTTCCCAAATTAATCTTTTATTATTATATTATTGTCAAAATATCCTAACTAGAAAAATTTCTAATGCTGATCAAATCCTAATCCTGATAGTAACCTAGACCCTAAATTAATTAATCTTAGGATCGGTCATTGTCGTCATCAATCACAATTGATAATCAAAAGAGGCCATGCATCTTTAGGAGGTCGACTGGCCCTCTTCGTCATTTGATGGGAGGCCTCCTATTCAATTTTGAGAGGAGGTCGCAGCCTCTTCCATCTATGGAGGCAGCCATTGACTTCCTACAAAAGGCTCTCGGCAACCTCCTATCTCCTATTATTGATCTCTTGCATGCTCTTTTGTATTTTTTTTAGTAGATTATTGAAAATTATTAATGATATTAATTTATTATTTTTAATTAATTCAAATAATTATAATTTAAAATGTATAGTTATGAAATTAAATTAAATTAAATATTAAATGATATTGGAAGAATGTTTAATAAAAATATAATGAAATGTTATAAAGGTAAAAAGAACTCTTCCTCAAATATCAATGAGTCGTCTCAAAAATAAAAAATAAAACAAACAAGTTATAAGATCTAAACTTAAAATCTCATTCAAATCTTACTTAAATTAAGTCCTAATAAAATCTAAGATAAAAAAATAAACATCACCTAAGACTTCATATTTCTTTCAATAAAGTATAAATTAATTTGAATTCAAGACCTGTTACAGATTAAAAGGAGATCTTATAGACTTAACTAATTGTTTTTTTATGAGTTAGGTTAGAATAACTTAAAATTATAATTTAAAAAAGTGATCTTAATATTTATTTTTTTATTTTTATTCAATCCAAAAGTGAAAAAATGGACGAATTCAAAATTGATAACAACCTTTAGATTTTTACATTAGTGAAAATGGATAAATAAATGTCGAAATTATTTTTTTAAGTCAAAATTTTAAGTTATTTCTAATTTTTTTTATATTCAAAAATTGAGACTTGAATTTAAAAGCTATAGCACAAACATAAAAAAAACCTCATCAGTTACTTCCATACTATTGAAAGATTCTTAAAAATATATCCCGACAATCTCAAATAGATTTGTTCTAATAGTCAATTTTTTTTTATCTTCATTTCAATAGTCAATGTTAAAAGCATGCACATAACGTAAATTAAAAATAAAATAGAATCCCATGAACCGTAACGCAATTTGCTCATTGAAGAAAGGTTTTCATGGATTATTATGGTCACACGCGTCAGATATTGAGTGGATTTTTTCTAACAAAACTCATGTGAAAGTGATCCTGACAGCAGCCGACAAACGTACGAATATTTCATCCTTACTTTTGCTCTAGACTGCAACGAAGTGTTTGAAAAACTCTTCACTTCGGTTGGCCATGTTCAAACATTCAACAAACTGTACGTAGGATTTCACTTTTTTTTTTTTTTTTTAAGTCTGAAACTTCAACTATAGTACTCTTGAATTTCAGTGTTTATATAGAAACACATTTATTTATGGATCCGCGATTCTTTGTATATTAAGAGTCAGCATACATGACTTCTTAATTTCTTATATATGGTTTGATTACATACATCACATGCCTTAATAAGTTTCTAGAAGTTTGACTTAACATTTCTGTGATTGAAGAATTAAATTATTTACTTCTACAGTGCAGTGATTAATTGAAATTTTATAAGAGGCCTATGTCATTGCTTTGCTCATGTTTTGCACCCCCCGCCGCCTCAAAGCAAAACAGAGTCTTTAATTTCCTCTTAATGGATCTAGTTTTGGATTTGGATTTTAGGAGCGACTAAACACACAGAATTTGAAGATGCGTACGAGTATTCTGACTTCATATTCCACTGTTCATAAATGTTGTGTAGCCGCAGGTATTGCCTTAATATCTCTTTCTCAGGTTCCTTGCAAAGGTCAATGAAAAATGATGTTATGCCCTTGAGAATATGAAGTTATAAAAATATGATCTGAAATTTCAGTGGAAAGTTGCTTAAACAAAAAATAAATTTGAAGGAGATGCTATGCATATACTAGAGTTTACTGATAGATGACTGTTAGCCTCGTTGGTAAAAAAGACACAGTCCCATATTTATGGCATGGATTTTACATCCAAAAATAACAATCTCTCCCACCAATTTGTGTAGGCTGCCCCCCGCCTTCGTGTGGATCATTCCCCCACCTATATGTAAGTCGTTCCTTTTTATACGAAAATCGTTCTTCAGATCATACCACTAGAGTTTACACACACTCAATAATGCCTTCAATTTGTAATCGCTTCCACTTCTCTGGACCATACCACTAAAGTTTACACACACTCAGTAATACCTTCAATTTGTGATCGCTTCCACTTCTACATTCATTGGTGTCATTTCATTTCAAATGCTTTCACAAAAGGATTATGTTAATATTTAGACTAATTTTAATACATAATCAACTTCAAAATTTTAAATAAGTAATTCATATATATTCTTTTAATATATTAATATATTTTTTTTTGTCTTGAAATAATAGATATAATTTTTTGATTAACATTATAACCTCTAAGAATATGCTCTATAACACATTACTATTTTTCATAAATATCTTTCTTAAATTTTATGCTTGAAATCATCGTTGTGATGAAAGCAAATTAGAATAGGACTTTTTTTTTTCCCCTTATTGTATGACGAAGCAGCTCCATATCGATAGTTAAAATGATCTTAAACCGACTTGTAGTAATGCTCAATTTTGACGTGTATAGATAAAAAAATAAATAAAACCACGAGCTCTGCATGTATGAGAGCATGACCAGTGGCAACGCAATCTGCTCATTTAGAAAATATTGATAGATTGTTGAATATGTTCACTCATTAGTCTTTAATTTGCTTCAATTATATCTCCTGTGATAGAGGTTGATACATGGTGACAACAACGATCAAATGTATAACTATTCATCCATGCTTTACTCACTTTTAACCAAAAATTGTTTGAAAATTTTCAAATTAGACTGAGTAATGATTTGGTTCACTATACACATCCACCTGAATACAAATTAAATATTTTCATGTGACTAAAACTTGCATTTACACATGCATACATAGCTCAAGTATTTATTACATTCACACACGTTAGAATTTGAGTGGATTTCTGTAAAACAGAGCCTAATTATTTGACACTGACCACAGGCCACGACCAACTAACATACGACTATTATTCGTACTTTGCTCTACGCTGCAACTAACAAGTGTTTGAAATAATCAAATCAAACCGACAGATGGATGTTCAATGTTGTCATTGTCTTTTTATACTTAATTACTTTTTGTGAGTCCCGATCACAAAAAAGAAACCCCACCCCACCACACCACACCCCCCCCCCCCCCCCCCCCCCCAAAAAAAAAAAAACATATAATAAGGCGGCGTCATATCGCCTAAAATTAATTAACATAAAACGGCAAGTTATTATACTGATATAAATGCGACACTCGAAATTAGACTTTTGAACATATATTAATTGGAAGGTTCGAAAAATCAAAACGAGTCAGAAAACATTAGCTCACCAATGGGGACTCTTTCGTGCGGATTGGTTCAACTACTCTAGTCACTTTATCTTTATCATTTTTTTGTCTTCAAAATCCAACCATTTGACCAAAATGCACACACAACGCGTATCTCACGTGTGGAGAAACTTCCCATGTTTTGTCTCCAAAACGGGTTTGTGTACTTTGATTCTTTAAACAAGTTGGTAACTGTTTCGATATCAGTCAAACGAATAGTCAAAGTTGTTTATGCTATAAATATCAAACCCTTCCTGTTTCTTTGCATCACATATTCACATCATCAATTCTGATTATAAAAAAAAAAAATACCACAAAAACAAGCATTTTCTTTCTTTTTTACGTGACATGAAGAGAGAGAGAGAAAGTGAGGAGGTTGATCAGAGGTTGGACATGGCAAAATGTCTGATTTTGTTGTCTCATCATGTTCATGGCCTCGAAACGAGGCCGATGAAGAAACGTCTGGCGAGCGATGTTTTCGAGTGCAAGACTTGCAATCGTCAGTTCCCGTCGTTTCAAGCACTGGGTGGCCACCGAGCCAGCCACAAACGACCCAGATTGATGGCTGACAGGCTTAACGGTGATCAGAGCAAATCGTCAACGACCACGACGACGAAACCGAAGCTGCATGAATGCACTATATGTGGACAAGAGTTTGCTATGGGACAAGCTTTGGGTGGTCACATGAGGCGGCACAGAGCGGCCGCCACTTCCATGGCTGATAGCTTTGACTCTAGTGATGATGTGGTCTCGAAGTTGCCGGTGTTGAGGAGGTCGAATAGCAGGAGGATTTTTGGGTTGGATTTGAACTTGACTCCATTAGAGAATGATTTGGAGATTTTGTTTGGGAAGATGGCTCCTAAAGTTAATATTTTTGTTCGATAAAAATGTGATACCCACCACTTGTATCTTCGTGTTTTGGTTGTTTCTAATTTGTTTAGGTTCTTTCATTGACCATTTTTTCATTCGTTGTGCACAATATTTGAGTTATTGTTAATGGATTTACTTAAATTTTGAACTAAATTTTGAACAAATCATTATCTGTTGTGTTGAATTGAATCCAGTTGTGTTTTGCCTTTTTTTTAAAAAAAAAAAATAATAATAATAATAAAATAATAATTAAACATTATTATTATTTATATGTAGATCTTCTGTTTCGGTAGCTAGCTAGTCAGAAACCTGTCAATCTAAATTCTAAATAATCTCATCATATTTATGCCTAATTGGTATACTGGTCTCATTCTCACGATGTATTAAAAGGCATCTATTCACTTTTCATAAAAAATAAAAAAGGCATCCGTACTATTTTTTTCTGTATTTTATTTTTTATTAATTAGATAAAATTATTCATCGATAACAACCATTGGATTGTTATTGATAATCAACTATACAACTAATTTAATAGTCGTTATTGATGGATAACCTTACTCAATCAGTAAGGTAACCAAACTCCTTTTTTCCATCAATATAATATTCTTCAAGTTGGTTCTTTGACCACTTAAGTGTTAGGTTAAAAGGATGGAATAAATAAGTATTCATTCAACAAAACATTAATTACTTATGTACATTCTTTCAAAAAATAAAAAGAAATTATAGTAATTTTACATAAAAGTTCATACAAATTAAACTTTTACAGAATGCACATTGTGACAGTATAATGTACCATGCTCGCAGTATATGATTTTCCATTTCTCTCATCCATGGATCACATGGATAAAACCTGTTTACCAGACGATAAGCCTAGCAGGCCATTTTATTATTTATGTTGCATCAAATCCCTGCCTAGTCTTTACAAAAGCATGGGCCTAAAAGAGTTAGCAAGGAATCCTAGGAAAAGTAAAGTTGGAGTGAATAGGCTTGGGCTTTTGCTTGGGCCTTCTTCAAAAAAGGCTCCAGCTAGCGTTAACACCACGTTTTTCTTTTCTTTTTCTTTTTTTCTTTTTAAATAAAGACCACGTTTTTCTTATTTCAAGTATTATTATGAGCGAACATTAATATATATATATATATATTATGAGCAATTTTGACCTTAACAAATTGTATGCTTCCTTTTTGTATGTACACTCCAAAAAAAAAAAAAAAAATTCTTAAATGCCAAAGTTTCCAATCATTTTCCACGTATTACCAATATATTAATATTTTTAATGATTAAATAGTATGAATTAACGAATTCTAAAATTTCTAATGTAAAAATTAAATAAAAAATATTGATTTGCACTTATTTGCGTTTAATTTAATATAACTTAATTTTTATTTTAGATTATACATTATTTTAATTTAATGGTTTTAATTTTTAAAATTTTTAATGAATATGCAATAATTTTAACATGAAATAATCACTATTTAAATTTTAAAATATTTTGTAATTAATTTTTTTTGAAAGGATGTAATTAATATCTAAATAATAATGATATTATATATATATATATATATCTATTAAAATGTTCAAGGAATTATATATTATATTAATATTGTTGGATCAAAGGCTAACAAATATTATATATGAAAAGAATTCACAGTTACTTTTAATAATGTTACCAAAGAACAATGTTGAAATTTTGAAAAATATTTTTAATTTGGAATTACAAATAGTTTTGGAGGGGTGCAAATATCCCACTCTATTAATAGACCTAATCACCATTGATCATATTTATTTTTTTTAATGATTATTCGTTTGTTAGTAAACCATGGCCATGCTCAAGTAAATAAAACATAAATCAAATCCTTGCCATTCGCAACGTCCAATAAACTATCAAGTGACAACGCGCTGTGAAGGTTTACATCCATATCCAAAATAAAGATTATAATCTTAAGTTCTCTACCCTCACAAATTACTTTTTTTTTTTTGGTGGCAAAACCCCAAATCTAACTTCTTTGAAAAGGTATTCGGGTTCATCAGAAGAATTAATGATAATCCCAAAAAACTTCTGACTTTTGACATATTATCCATTTTTCTCTATATAATTTCGTTTTTATCTAAAATATTGTCTGACTTTAAAATGAATACCTAAAATATCCCCTAAAGGCATATAAAAGGACGATTATGTCTCTAACGATAACAAATTCCGTTAGATGAACATGGTTGACCGTTTGACTCAAGGGGCAAAAGCAAAAATATGAAGAAAATTAATTAAAACATGAAAAATCAAATAAATAATATTAAATTAAAAATTTTAAAAATAAAGATATTTTTATTAAAAATTAAAAAATAAAAATTATTAAATAAAAATCACCCAGCCCTCTCTCTCTCTAACCTCACCTGTCTTTCTCTCTCTCTTTAGCTCACCGGTCTCTTTTCCATCTCTCCAGTCACTCTTTCCCTCTAACCTCATCTCCTTCTTCTTTGCTTCGTTGTTCACCGCTTATAGTCTCTCCTCCTTTTAATCTTCGTCTGCTACTCCTTTTGGTCTCCTCATTCTTTTGGTCTTTGTTGCTCGCAGCCACGTCATTGTCTCCCCTCACTCTCACTCCCCCTTTACTACGCTGATCTCGACTAGCTTCATCTTTATCTTTGTTGACTCATGGTGCCGTCTTTGTCTACTCACATCTCCTCACCAATTGTTGCTGCTCATTGCTTCTTCTCATCGATCGCTGCTGCCCGTCACTCCTCATCACCCGTTCCTACTACTCGTTGTCACCGTCATCAAGTAATGGAGGGAAAATGGAGGAATGGAGAAATGGAGGAAAAATGTAATATGTACCATGAGTTTGTTTTAAGGTTACTACTGAAACCCGTCGTCGTCGTCGTCAAGTAATGGATAGAAAATGGAGGAATGGAGAAATGGAGGAAAAATGTGAAAACATACCATGAGTTTGTTTTAAGGTTACTACTAAAATTGATTGCTTTGCAAAAATGAAAAAAAGATTTAGTTTCTCCAAATTAAATTGGTAACAAAAAAATGATTGTCATAATGTAAATTACTCATGCTTTATATTTGTTTTGACCATGTGTTTGTTTTTCTGAGGGGATGTTTAAGCATTTCATGATCAAAATATTGTATCATTGTAGGAGTTAATGAATTTTTTTTTTTTTTTTTTTGGGGAGAATGTTCTTGAATTAGTTTGGTGAAGCTAGATTTTATTGTGACTTGTGTTGTAGATTGTCCAGCTCTAATTTAGGGTTTTTTGTGTTTGTTCTCTAGATTCTTCTAGATCAAACAAAACAAATTAAAAAAAAAAAAATTAATTAGTTTGTTTTATTTTAAAAAAATATATTATATTTTTATATTATTTATGATTATATTTTTATATTTAATATTATTTATTTTAATTTCTCTATTTTTAATTTTAATATTATTTAAACCAAGGGTAAATTCAATATTTTAACTTTTTCTAATGTTTTTGTTAAAAAATTGATGGTAATGAGGATTTTGGATAAAAGTGAAACCACATAAAAAAAATGGATAATTTATAAAAAAATCAAACTGTTTTTAAGAATTTTTCCCAAGAATTATTAAAAACAAATCTGCATTTTAGAAGTCACTGCAAATATACTTAGACCTCTAGAAGAGAAGCTGCTAGCCAATCCTAGATCTTATTGACCACAGCGACCATCCCTAATTCGGTCTTTGTTATAACAAAAGCAGTGATAATGCCAATAAACTGGTCCTATAATCGTGCCAATAAAAAGCGCTTTCAAACGATAATGACTATGACTAAACCTTTTTTCATTCTAATCCTGTCACTTTAAATTAATGTTATAATCATGAAAGTATTAACATTCAAATCCGTATCACGTAAAACCACTCAATATCTTTTTAAATAAATCAGTCTCCATTGATTTGGTCAAAGAAATATGTACTTATGGGGCAGCGATAAGTGCTTCAATTGATAGGTTGGAGTACTTCAAACCAAACCAAGTTGATTATCCTATGGAAGAAATTTAGAAAATAACTCACCGAGCTTTCATGTGATGCAACCCACGGTGTCTTCCGGCAGGCATTTTTCAAGTTCAAAACAGTATAACATCATTTGATTTGTAACAACATTTTCTTAATAAGGTTTAATTACATTTTCTTGATCGAACTAGGATTTTGAGTTAACATTACCATTTTTTTTTCAATAATTAGGTTTAGAAACAAAAATATTAACAATGTTTAAGTTCTAACACATATATAACTCTGATAACATAAGTAAGTATGCAATGCGCATTTGCTCTAAGAATAAGATAATAGCAGTTCGATTGTATTTTGCGGAAATTTAGAAAATTACCCACACTTCAAAAGTAAAATTTGTTTATACTTATGTACTTTTAGATAGATCAGTTGTTAAATTAGGGTTTTTAGTTAATATCACTAATATTAATCAAGTTTACAAATAAATAGACAATAATAGTTTTGAGTTAACATTATTTATCATATTAGATTTTAAAACAACGAGGATTTAAATGTTGAAATTTAAGGGGTTGTTTGTTTTTTCCACTTAAGATTTAATAGGACTAAATTTTATTTATTAAACCATTTTCGTTTATTTTTTTAAGTGGTCAAACCACTTAAATTCACTAAAAAACAACTGAAAAAATTAAGTAAGAATTTTCAACTTTTCACTTAATTACAAATTACTTAATGACATTTAAAATTTTTTATTTCAAATTTATCTTCTCTATAATAATAAAATTTTAAATTTATTCTAATTTTATATTACTCAATTTTTTTTTCTTTTTTTTTCTTGATGCTTACAAAAAATATATTTGAAAAGAAAATTCTAAATATATTTCATCTCAAATTATCTTGGAATAAAACTAATATATTTTAATTTACAATTTAAACATTTATTCTCTAGTTGTTTCTTAAAAATATTAGTATATTTAAATATATAAATATGGTTAAGACTTAATAGTACTGAATTTTATTTATTAAGTTATTTTCGTTTTTTTTTTAAGTGGTTAAACCACTTAGGTCCACCCAAAAACAACTGAAAAGATTAAATAAAATTTTTTAGCTTTTTACTTAATTATAAATCACTTAATGACATTTAAAAGTTTTTATTCCAAATTTATTTTCTCTAAAATAATAAAATTTCAAATTTATTCTAATTTTATATTACTCAAATTTTCTTTTATTTTCCTTTTTCCCTTGATACTTACAAAAAATATATTTGAAAATAAAATTTTAAATACATTTCATCTTAAATTATCTTGGAATAGAATTAATGTATTTTAATTTACAATTTAAATATTTATTTTCTAGTTGTTTTCTTAAATATATTAATATATTTAAATATATAAATATTGTTATTACTACTATATTTTTCAATCATATTTTAATTATGAAAAAAATATTATTAATATGTACATAAAAAATATTTTATAATTTATTAAATTACTTATTTTCATAAGTTTGAATTAAATTAATTAAAATTACATAACAACAAAAAATAAAGGGGTGTAAATATTAAATTACTAGTTTTCAGATAATTTTAATTTAAAAAAACAAATAAGTTTACAATATATTCAGAGGAAAGGGAAAAAAGAAACATGTTATTCAAATTTCAGGTTTCAATTACTATTCAATTTTCAGTTTTTAAAAGCAATGTTCATTCTTCGGATAAAAAACAAACGAACCCTAAATTCTAGTACATTTAAAACACTAACAATAATATTTAAACTCTCATACTATATCATGGTTTGAGAAGGTTATTGATTTGGTTAGTAGCTGTTAGATGGCATTGTCGAGCAAATTAGTAGATTATTTACTGAACTTGAGAGATATGCAAGGAGCTCTTTATAAAAAGAACTAGTTGAGAATTTGATTCGCAGTGACTAGTTGAACCTAATAATATAAAGGTCCCATGAAATCTTCTGAGGAGCAAAACGAATTGGCTTTAACATTTGTATGCTTAACAGTACTATGAAGTTTGAAAAGGTTTCTATTTGGTCCAAATATAATGCTCATGATAACCGTTATTAATCCAAATTCTGATATTTAATTTTTCTAAATTAATTTGGTTAGCTTTATTAGATATGGGGAGCATGACTATGACATATAACTACAATCTTTACGAATATATATAGATATATTATAAATTTATAATTAATGGTTGGCTTTAAATTTCAAAAATCTCTTTCGTTTTCTCACTTTAATCATTTTTTATGTGTAAAGCGGTTATTACAGGAACTTAGCGTGAGCTGGACCATAATGACTGTAGTACCCGGCAATAAAACCTTCTAATAGTTAAATGATTAAAAATAATCTACTTTAATGAAAATGCTACTTAAACTTATCATTGCCTCCGTTAAAGTTGCCTTCCATATCATAAAGTATACCTTTAAGTCATATCAAAAATTTTAAAAATCACAAAAATTGAACTTACAACAAATATAACTAAAATTACATGATTAAAATGATAAATCTATATAATGAATAGGGAAAAAAAAGCCATCTAAACATATCATTACCTTTGTCAAAATGGCATTCCAAATAATGTCATCTAATACTTAAAGCTCATATGACATATCTTAAAAGACAACCTTTATGTTGAATCACTTTAGGTATCTTTTTTTTAAATAATAAAACAAATTAAATTTCAATGAAACCTCATCAAACCAGATCTAATAAATTAAATGAGGGCTAGAATCACGAAAATTTTCCATGAATAGTAATAGATATAAGTAGTGAAAGTGATATCATAAATTTAAAAGAATGAGATAAGTCTCGAAGATTGCTTGCAGCTGGAAACCTACAATTTCATGATTAATTAAAGACCAAAATTAAAGACCAATGAAGTAAGGAATTAAGTCATCACTCATAAGGTCTTCCAGGAAAATCTTTGGTCCCCCCCGTAATCTGCATGCCTCCTCAAATGTATAATGTATTATCGTGCAATTATGACGTGAAAATTATTGTAACATCATTTTCTTTCCTCTTTTGAGATAAGAAACATTAGTTATTATATTGCCGTCTGGTGTAATGGCGGTCCAGTTACAATGCTGGAATTTAGCTTTCATGAAAAAAGTGCTTCTTGTTTATTGTATATATGTGTTGCCGCTTAGATCTATTGACTATGACCGTAATGGGTAAGCCCTAATCTGCATTACTTATGACCAAATAATTTGAAAAACAAACAATACTTAGCATGAGCTCAGGTGGGCTCTTAATTGTATTAATGGAGATTAATGGATGCATATCATAACTATTTCTTTTCTTTTTTTTTGAAGAAAACTATTTCTTTTTTTTTTTTTTTTTTGAAGAAAACTATTTCATCAATTATTGAAATTAATCATATTGAAAAAGTTTTGTCTTTTGATGTTGATACGAACCTAGTAAGTTAGGACTTGTTTGTTTGGTATGAAACTATAATCTGAGTCCAGAGACCATATTGGAAAACGATACATAACCAAAAATAATTGTTCTAATATGTATGGCAGAAACTTAGACCTGAGTCAACCAAATGAGGAAAGTCTAATTGTCGGACGATTCCCACCTTAATTTTGCTGACTTTGACTTCGTGACTTTCATTTCTCTTGATCAAATTAGCATGATAGTTTGTTGACTAATGGTAATGAGATTTTTTTGAGAGGCATGGTTGCTAAATTTTGAGTGAAAATATTGCCACGTATGTCACACGATTCCCTTCAAAAGTCTTGAAACAGATCTATAGAAGCATTAATGATGAGTCTTTCTTCCTTCAAATATTAGAAACAACCTAAAAAAGATCACATCCTCCTCAATCCTTATTTATTGATAGATGTGGTCGTAATCCGACATCGAATAAGTGGTGACTACACTTTGGAACGGTTAAACATATTTCTATTAGTTAATCAAACTTCATTATCAAGGCCGGCACTATGAAACATAAATGTCATTATCAAAAATATCATTGGTTACTAAAGCGAAGAGCCTAATTGGTCTTTCAATCTGGACCATAAATTGAAGGCTTAAACAAATATTAGCCTTCTCAAAGCAGTATTATCAGCTGCCTAATTTGGTAAGGTGACCCAAAAAACGTGTCATCAGTGAATGGAATTGGTAAGTAGTTGAGCCAACGATAAATCGGTTACTTGACTATGTTGATTGTATTAACAATCACTATAATAAGCTAGCCAGAAGAAACGAATTTTATTTTCTTAATAACTTTGATAAATAATCAATTTTGCTGTGAATTAAACAAGTTAATACAAGGAATTTAGAGTCCTTCATTGGCCAATTAACACTTAATTTAATTATCCGAGGTTGTTAAAGTCAACAAGTTCATGATCTATATATTAGAGTTTCATGAAAAATTTTACTGATTTATATAATATTTTAAGATTCATCGTGAATTTAATTACATATGAAGCAAATTCGTGAATCATGTTCTCGAGGCGTGCAAGGAGACAAGGGAGAAGGCAGAGTATTGCATCACTGCTTAGCAAATTCGTGGAGGATATTAAGAGATTATTAAGTTTAATGCTGGAATGATTAAGACACAGAATTAATTGAATCAATGTTCATGGGTTCCATCCACATATAAAAGCCAAAACGTAGAAGATTATAAATATAAAGAAAACACACTTTGTTGGACCAGGCCATGAATCTCCAATTAGTGTGTTGGCTTCATTCTTCAATGTGCTTGCGTTTGTTTATATATATAAATAGCTAGAGTAATTTAAGTTAAACCCGTATTGGAATGACCATTATGATTGCACTAGTTAAGCTATATTAATCCCAAGCACCGTTTTCCACGCGGACGCTATATTTACAATTTTGAATTGTTAGTCTATAATTGTTCTGGTATTGTCATGGTGGATTAGCTAGGCTTCAACTTCCAGGATCAGGAGAGATACAAAGAATATATCGTTGAGCATCCATAACACGACCTAGAAGAATTGATATGCTGTAATTGAACCCATTAAAAGCTTCAAATGAAATAATTACTGTAATGATATAATGAAATTGCTTTCAAATCGCACTTGTGGGTTGATGGGAACCATGATTAGGGCACTTCGTCCTAATCATGCTAACACAAACTCAATTATTGCTTCGCTTTAGCTCGTAAATGTACCTTTTTGATTAACTAACGCACCACTTTTAATATTGTTGATATCTTTTCCAAACATGGCTTCAGAGAAAGACTTGCATGTGTTTAATTTCATCAAGTACCTGCTCTCGCGAGCTAGGGTTTTTATCATCATCATCATTATTTCATCTCTTTTGTTTATTTTGAGATTAGAAAAATAAAAAAGGATCAATCTCCTAGCTGCGGATTTTCTTTTTATTTTTCTTTCTTCTTCGGGCCAGAAATTAAAAAATAAATCTTGAAAAATTTTAAACTGTTAGAGAAAAGACTTGATGTAAATATAATAATTAACATGAATCACACGAGAGTGAGACCATCATTGACTGGTGCTGGTTTCTGTTATTCTATATAAAGAATTCGATACCAACAGCTGCCTAGCCTGGCCACATGAGAGCCAATCCACATTAACATATATGTGAAAACCACAAGCTAGCCACCATGACAAGGGTGCTAATGAATAAATTCGCAAGTTTATAAACATAGTTTTGCATGTTGGTTTTCCATCTCTTTATGGCTCTCTCTTCAATTTTAATTTTTTTTTTTTCACTTTAATCAAAATTAATAAAGTAGAAGCTTGTCTTAATAAAGTAGAAGCTTGTCTAAATATACACGACCGGTATATGGATGTACTGTGGCCATCCTAATGAGGATGATAATTCTCTCCCTCTATTTTAGGCAGTTTTGTTTATTAATGTAGATTGAGGAAACTGAAGATATATTATATCCTAAACATCAGCCTCTACCTCATCAAGCACCACTGCACCGGTTAAATTTCTTTATTTTAAAACCCGAAGCACAATTGGAGCATTCTAGTAAAATCATATGATCATGTTAAGATTGGTTTCCACGAATGAGCTTCCTCTGTTGTACTTAGTCCGCTATTAACATTCTTCCTTAATTTACGATGCACATGCACAATATTTTAATCACATCCGTACTACTCATTACTGCATTAATTATGAAATATTATTAATGAACTTCAGCCCAATAGTCAAATAACTTTATTTCATCGAATGGATTCATGATGTTCATCAACAGAAACCCTAATCGGAGCATATACACCACTAAGCACACTTTGAACTTGTAGTAATTAATCTATAAATCAAAATGCCAACGCGTGAATCATGTTTTTTTTTTATTTGTTCTTGATGCACAAAGGGACAAGTCCCTGCCAAGTGCCAAGCTATATGGCCAGTTATTTTTTCTTGACAAAATTAATTACGTGTTTTTCCAATAATGAGAGTTTTAAGGATGCACCGTTGAATGTGGCGAGAGTTACGTAATTTAATACGGCATATTTTCATTGATTATTTTGTTTTAATGGCGAAGACATGGAAGATTCAGACAGAAAACTAATAATAATAAAATAACAGATGGTTACTATGGTGGACCAATCATGAGCTCCCACGTTTGAATTCGTCTCCATTACACTTTGTTATGGCGTTCGTCAGACAAGGTGTTCAAGGTTTCAATCAAAACGACTGTACCACGTGTCCAATTAATAATTGTAGTATAAAAAACAAACTTGTTTTTAGCGCTAAACTGGTCAGCCTGAAGTTGTTTATCTAAGAAAATCTATGTCCTATAAAACTCACAGGTGTAAAAATTAGAAGCGAACTGGCTTTAGAAGGTTCTAATGGAGATTGGAGAGTACGACGCCATGTTGTCATCAAAATGCACTCTTAAGCGCGTCAAGTCGTCAACACTGTAGCTGCGCTGTTAGCTGCTTTGATCAAGCCTTTTTGATATAATTTTTTTAAATAGATCTTTTAATAAAAAATTATTAATTATTTGATTATCAATTAAATTTTATTTTTTTAAAATTATAGACTGTTTGATTAAATTATTTTTAAAATACTTTTAGATTATTAATTTACCAAAAAGGGTATGAAGAGAGGAATAGTATATTCATTCTAGAAATGTAATGACTTTAACCTCAACTATAAAAAATTAATCAATCAAACAATCAATAATTATTTAATGTAAGTATATATCAATGAACCAATAACAAAACAATTACATTATATTTATATATAATAAATATGACATATAATATTCATGACAATAAAGATTAAAAAAAATTACAATAAGAAAAACATAAAATATAGAAAACTTACTAATTAAAGAGAATGAACCCCCTCAACCCGAACACGACACGATTACTAATAAGTTAACACGAAAACGACCCGATTAACCCGTTTCTTACGGGTTGTTGAACGACCAGTTAATGACCCGTTTAGTGACCCGTTTAACCGACACGTTAGTGACCCGTTTAATCGATACGAATAATAACCCGTTTAGTCGACCCGTTTATAACTCATTTAATGATAATTAATACATTTAAATTTTAATGTAAATCTAATAAAAAACAAAATTAAAATAAAGATACATAAGATCTAAAAAATACAATCATCCACAAATACAATCCAAACCATAAAAATACAAATGTTTACAAAGATGATTTTAAAAATATATTTGCAAATATAGTCCTTCATATTAAAAAAAAAAAAACAACAACAACATAAAAAATATATCCGCAAATGTAATCCTTTATAATAGAAAAACAGCATCAAACGTTGATTGCATCTGCCAAACTAAATCTGCCAAAAGATAATAATTAAAAGTTAACTAATTAGGAAATTATACATTTATACATGAAAAAAGTATTTTAACAAATATTTTATCCAAATCATTAAAAGTTTACCATTACATGACAATTTGTAATGAGATGGATTCGATAGTGTGATTACTAGCACTAACAGTTTCACTATTATCATTCATGTTTATAACATCTTCAATAAGTTCATCCAATCCAAGATTTGGATTCTCTATAATAATGACAAATAAAAAAAAATTGGATTATTCCATTAAAAAAGAAAAATAAAACTCATAATCAAATACATATGCAAATTGCAATTAACATTGTTTAGTAAAATATTACTTTTGCCTCCATATATATATTATCATTAAAATTACATCAATAGCCCTCTAACTATAAAATTACTTATTTATCTCTCGCTAACGGGTCAACCCGTAACACGATTTAGAAAACCCGAACCCGACACGATAAGTTAACGGGTTAGACGGTTTGACCCGTTAATTTACCTAACTCGTTTAGGCTCAACCCTAACCCGTAGTTTTCGTATCAGATTCGTGTTGACCTTTCGTGTCGGGTTCCAAATTGTCACCCCTACGTTCAGGTAACCCATTGAACCTTACCCCTAGTTATGAAATAGTAAAGTTATTAAAATATTCGAATCCGGATAAATAATTAAATTTTTGTAAAAATTTTCGAATGGGTCTGGGGTAGGTTTATGATTTCGAAATCCTAAAATTTATTAAAATGAACAGATCCGGATAATTAGTAAAATACTAACGAAGTTTTCGAATTTGAAATTGAACTTTAATAAAATTTATTTTCAGATGAACTTAAGAGGATTCTGAATATGAAAATCGCATTTTAGGAGCTTGGAAGGACGAAATAATTCAAGTGGCCAGGAAATCGTGTTTGGGTGACTCTTGTAAAGCGTGTGAGTGAAATGGATGATAAGTGGATGGAGATTAAATGAGATGGAGTGACAAGAATAAGGTGTTGAGTTAATAATCAAAATAATATATATACTTTGAGAAAAAAAAAAAAAAAAAGAAGAAGAAGGAAAGGCATGAAAAATTTCACACCACTCATTCGGTCAATGCCCTTTTTTTTTCACCCATTCTTTTATTTTTTCTCTTACCTGAACACACACACTTCCTCTCTTCATCTCTCAGTCACTCTCACTCTCACTCTCTCTCGTCTCACCAAACTCTCTCTTCTCTTCTCCCCCCATTTTTGTCGATCTCACAAGCTCTCTCACTCTCACTCAAGCTTCTCTCAGTTCTCTCTCGTTCCTTTAATGAGCTCACATCTCTCACCCTCTCATCTCGCTCAAGGTAGGCACATCTCTCTCAAGAACTTCTTTCGGTTCTTTTCTTCCTTTAGCTCACAATTTCACTTCCTTTTTCATTCAATCTCACGGTTTTGAAGGTGATCTAAAGAAGGTAGATGATTTTAAAGGAACAAGAAGCAAGAATCAAACAAAATAAGAAATGAGAAACATATATTTGAAATGATTTATAGCATATGGTATATATTTTGTAATTCTCGATATTAGTAGAGTACCCAAAGACGATGTAGGATTCCGTCTGAGAGACGATATAGGATTCCGCTCCACACAGGGTACGTTTTAAGCTAACTTACTACTTGAGACGATGTAGGATTCTGCTACGTAATACCGAACACATATGGCCTGAGATGATATAAGATTCCGCTCGGTCATACATTTATTTTTTAATATCATATGAATTGAAAATGATAGTGATTGGTCTATTTTATGTAAAAGTTTTTCGAAAATTTAAATCGTCATCACTGATATGTTTTAATAACAAGAAAAGTGAATGAAAGTGTGTGTGAGATATTGTGTTGCTCACATTTCATTATTTGTAAAGCATTTGAAAGTAAATATTGATATTATAAAGATTGCTTTTCAATCTATTATTTTAAATATAGTCTATAATGCACGTGTTATTATAAATGATTATTTATGTTTTATATTATGTATGGTTCTCGAAATATTTATTTAAATTCTACAGCATGACTTTAGTTATGAAATGAAATTACCAAAATGTTTTAGAGAGGAATATTTAACACTCACTAAGTCTATTCTGCTTACCTTTAGTTCGTTGTTTTTAAATAAAAATCTCCAATGATCAAGTATAGGTGCAGACGCTCCAACAGCCGGGACTTCGCATCCGGAGTAAATAGATTTTCGTTGGGTGCAGCTGTGATTATTTTAACAATACATGTATGATGTTATGTTTTCTTAAATCGTGTGAATTATTTTGTATGTAAATATACTCTTCTTTTGATTTATGTATATATACATGCATATCATGTTTTGAAACATAAAATTATTTTTAAGGTTGATGCATGTTTGTATATAGTTGTGAATTGTGGAAAAAGAGCTTGAGGCCCAATAGTAGAGAAAATGAATTATTTTCAAGTGTACAGGTATTTTAAATGTGATTTTACATGGTGATATTTTCAGAAAAACAGTCATTGTGCTGTCAAAATTTTTATAAAATTCTATTTATAAGTATAAATTTTAAATTGAAAAAGTTTCCATCCAAATTCCGTTGGAAAATAAACTTTAAAAAAGGATTTTCAGAATATAATTTTAAAAAGACTTAGCTTCACAGACGCTTTTCAGTAATAGGGAATTCCGACTGGAAGGCTACCGTAAGGTGCTGGGCGGGTCGTCTGGAGAATAAAAGTCGGGGCCCGTCACCGATCTCTCTCTTTCTTTTGTCTGGGTTCAAAACCTAGATGAACATCATTAGCCACCATCATTATCTGGGCCTGTCTGAGTTCTTCATCATCATTAGCCGCCATCATCTTCTTGGTCATCATTGTTAGCTGTCGCCGAGTTCATCTAGGTTCGTTGACAAAGGGAAAGTGACAAAAGATGATAATACATCATCATAAAGTAAGACCCAAATTTTTTGTGATGGATTGTGTTTTTATTTTTTATTTTTATGTTGGTTGTTCATGAGAATAAAGAAGAAGGGGAAGAATGAAGAAGAGAACAGTGTACTGTTCATCAATTTTTTTTTTTTTTTTTTAACTTCTTTTTCCAAATCTAATTTGGTCTTTAGATTGCATTCTTCAATTTTTTTTTAAGATCTACGTTCGAAACTCAAATCTTCAATGAATTTTTGTTTTGACTGATGCCGGTTTTGTGTTGGGTATTAATTTGAACCTAGATGATGCTGATTTATCCAATCGAAACGATTTTTTGTTTCGATTGGTGCTGGTTTTTATAAAAAAAAATCAAAACAAAACAAAAAGATGTTCTAGGTTATGTTATCGAACCCAGAACATGAAGTTAATGGTGGGTTTTGTTTTCAAATAAAGATGATAAAAAAATCTAGTTCCAGATGGAAGTGTTGTACAATATTGAGGATGGATGTTTGTGCAATGTGTGTGTTAAGATGATGATATTCATCCCCCTGCATGTCTCCATTTCCATGAATTTACTTTTTTTAAAAACTTTATTTTTAATTAAATTAATGTTTATTATTTTAACTTTTAAAAGAAAATTAATTTAAAAATCAAGGGTATTTTCATCTTTCTATCATAGAACATGGTCAGTAATTAGATTTTACACCTTTTAACTATTAAGTTAGAATTATTGTGTTATAAAAGTCAAACTTTGACTATGGGTCTTTAAATCCTTACCTCAGGGGGGTTTTGTGCACTTTGCTCTTAAATTTATTATCTTATTATTAATTTTTCTCTAGTTTAATATCAATTAAGAATGTTACCCTTTATCTGGAAAACTGATTTTGTAACATTAAAGAACCATTTATTTAATGTTAGATGTTGGGTCTTGATTCTAATATAAGAGAGGTGACTCTCTAATAATATAGAACCGTTATGTTGAACATAACTAAATTAAATATTTCAAATTTGAAGAGCTCTCTAATCATGTAATAAAATAATAAAAATAAAGAGATAAATCATAATCAAGAAAATGAAAGTTTTTTATATAAATTAAATGGTAATAATATATATTTTGTTAATGTAAAAATTGTCCACGAGGGGTTATATCAACAATAACATTAAAATATCAAGTGAGTACAATCTAAAGAGATAATTTCTTAGCCAATCTCTTAACCATTTAAGGGATTGAGCTCCTGATACAGATGTTACAAACTGTTATGGTTAAGGGAATCAAATTCCTAGGTGATCTTGCAGATGCTACAGGTGGTTTGTGGACGAAGGGTCTCGACCACTTGGGGTTGGTGCATCTCATCTTCCCTCTATTTGTTCTTCCTTTGGTTATACCTATGATATAGAAAGTGGAGGTCAAGGGTCGCCAATGCTTCATCGGCGAAAACTTTTCTACACTTAAGTTAGATGATTTTTGTAGGAGAAGTTTCCCTTTGTTGGAAGTCAAGGAGTTTTTTGGAAAGCTTTTTAGAGAAAATAATGTACTCAATAACACTAAAATAGGCCTAGAACGAGATCTAATATTTGTGAGGACCCATCCCAAAGGAATTTTTTCACATATTAGTATGTTCCATGCTCATTTCTTAAAAACTTACTCTTTTGATAAATAGTTACCTCTTTATATATGCGACCTATGCCTTGGGGCTTTACTGGTCATTTTCTTATCCCCTAATATGGTCAAATTCTTGCAAATTTTCCCTCTGCTTGCATCTCTGCCTTTCGTCACTTGCTCCCTCTTTGTCCTGTCGCTTTCCAATCCTCTTTGCCTCCTATTTATAAGCTATTTACAATGGTTATATGTTTCTCTTTCATTGGTTGGTCTGAATTTAGGAACAGGTGGCGCACTAAAACTTTTCTTGTTGAAACCTGTTGCACCTGCACTATATTAGTGCCGCACTAGATACTGGGATTGTCCTTTAGGTGACGTCAAAAGGTTTTAATGGTGTAACATTCCGATAATTGCTTCCGTATTAATAATATTATTAATTCTAGAATATAATTGCATTAAGTGGAAAAAAAAAATTAGTTTATTTATAATTAATATAGTTAATTGTTAGAAAATTTATTTTGGAAGTAATTTTTTTTAGGAAAATGATTTAATTAGAATTTTATTTGGAAAATATTTGATGTTGGAAATTATTATTGGTGAGTTGTTAGTATTGTTTAATAGGAGAGGGGCGTGTGTCAGAATTTTTGGGTCAAAGTACAATTTTAAAAAGTTTCGGGGTCAAAGTGTAATTTTGAAAAGTATGTTAGTATAAAAAGACAAGAAAAATCTGAAATTCTGCAGCTCGTCTTCTTCCTTTTGCCGACACTGCTGCTGCAACTTCTTTCCAGATTTTTTTTCATTTTCCAAGCCAAAATTACTTTAGTTTTCTTCCATTTAAGCCCTCCTATATATGTACAATCTCATTTCTTGCAAAAGCCCTCTAAATCTCACGTTATATTTTCGGATCTTAATGGATTAAGTGAGGTAAGGGTTGTTTGGTGATTTTATTTGTGTTCAAATAGATTAATTAGCATGTAAATACATCCATAAGCATAAATAATTAGTAGATTTTGCATTTAATTAAGTTATTTTGGTTTTTATGGTTTTAAAAGTATAAATGTTAAACTTTAGGTGATAAATTAGGGCGTGGGAAATCTAGTAAGGGCAAGGAGAAGCTTTGAGCTTCTATTTGGAGGGCTAGGAGCTTGATTATAAGCTCTAAAAGGTTGGTATACAATTGTTTTCGAAATTTAATTTTTTTTAGTGGCGAAAATTTATTATTTCGTTTTGTATCTCTGCGTTAATATGATTTTTATGTAATGAGTTGTTATTTATGATATGTATGTATTGGTAGGATAACAATGAAAGCGATTTTATGGGTTAAAATCAAGTGAAATACCGTTTTCGTATAAAACCCCCTTTAAATCCGAATTTGAATTAATTAAGGGTTAGGGGTATTTTCATCTTTTTAAACTTATATACGTGTTTAACGAATGGTATTAAAGTGATTTGTGACATGACTTTTGAAAACGAAATCAATTTTCGAGAGTTTTACCCCTTAGTTGAAATTGAAGACATAAAGAAAACAAGTGACATTTTTATCGTTTCGTTTGTATTCACATGCTATTTATATTATGTTGCGATGAGTTGTGTGATTAATGATGGGTTCGAAGAGAAAAAAATTCGAAAAACCATCTTTCGAAATCAAGAGGAAATGAGAAACGAATGAAATTGTGTAATAAAGTTTAATTGAAATTCATAATATTCGTTATTAATAAAATTATAGAGAGCCTGAGTAAACCTGTACATTGGTAGGTGAGGATTGGTGTTTGGCATGCCAATAGGATATTATTAGTAGTACTGCGCCGTTACGTTTATATATGATATGATTAACGGATTTTGAGAGGCACCGAGTGTCCGGTCCAGAAATTGAAACGATTGCGAAATTGAGCTCCGGTGGGTAGGCACCGAGTGTCCGATGCCGGAGATAGATATGAAATCCGTACCGATCCATGGTATCGTGACAGCATTTACAAAAGGCTTTTATGATATAATAATACTCGATAATGAATTTGAGTGGAATCTATGTTTTTGAATTACATTTTATAAAATTTTGATTGGTTGTTTGAAAATATATTATATTGAACGTTAATTGTTTTTTTATGAAAAGATAATATGTACGTGCGGTGTTTATGAAATTCTGTGATTTCGATATGTTATGTTTGTGGGATTTTATGCTTGATATTATTTTGTGTATACCAACTAAGTTATGTTAGCTTAGCGCGTTGGATTTTCCACGCGCAGGTAGTTGATGTGATCTGAGAGCGAGGGTTCGACAAAAAGATCATCACAGTGCGCTTCTAGAGTCACAGCAAAAATTCCAATCCTTTTGGTAGACATTTTTGACATATGCATATTTTGTTACATTAAAGAAATGTTATGAACTTATATTTTGTAATATTTAAATACATATATATATATATATGTAAAACCTTGTAAATTCTAATGTATATAAATTTTGAATTATATTTTTAAACGTTTTCTCAAAAAGATGGGAAAATTAATCGATGTAGTGTTTTAAAGTATCTGTGTTTATTTTGTTTGGAAAGTACAATTAGAAAATGTTTACTTTGGGTTGAGATTGTGTGTTGAAGTGATTTTGAGACGGACGGGGTGTCCGAGTATAGAAGTTGAGAAAATGGAAATTATATTTGAAGTGTTTATTTGATTATGCAGGTTTTAAAAATTTTGGTTTCTCAATAAAACAGAGGAAACTCTACCGGATTTTCAATAATTATATATATATATATATATTTTTACTAGTTATATTAAAGGAGTAAATGTATTTTCGTAAATAAGTACGGAAAATAGCGTAACGTCCTCTGTCTCGGTTAGCGGTGTCCGGTACGCCGAGGATCGAGGGGAGGGTGTTACAAATGGTCAAAGAGGAATGGTTTTTTTTTAGGGTTTCCCTCTTTTATCAAACCCATTTGCCTCCATTTAGCTAGGGCAACTTGACACTTTCCCACTCTTTTTTTTCTCAGCGAATAATCCAGTTTTGGCTTTGTACTTGGATTTTTTCCTCACAGGCCTGCTCCTTCAAATCCATTTAAAGGTTTGGATGATCCATCTCTAGTAGGTTAAGGGACTAATTGATTTGGGATTGTCCTAGTTAATTTTCAATTGATTTTTGGGATGTTAGATTTTCCTTATACATATTTCAATACCACCATTGTAATTTATCTTGTAATTACATGTATTTAGTTTTATATACTAAAACAACATCAATTATAACATGAATATGCATTCAAATTAAAATAATGTTCTAAATGGCATTGTTGAGTCCTACGGTCCCAACTCATCAAGAGAGGGTATCATATTTATAAATAGAATTTGTTAATTAAATGGGGTGTATTCAATCTAAATTTTTAATGACTTTTATAAAATTTAAAAGTTTAAATGTATTTAATATAGATTTTCAAAAACTCTAAAGAAGTCATGTAGTATCAAATATAGGCTTTTAATGACTCTTAAAAAGTCTATAAAAGTAATGATGTAGACTTTTATGTTAAATTCATAAAAGTTATAGGGTATTCAAAATGTCAATAATTGTTATTGAATTTAAAATTTTAATGACTTTGGTAAACTATTATATTAAAATTATAATAATCAAGCTTCACAAATTCTCTCTAACTTCTCTCAAAAGCTTTTGTAGACTTTCGTTGTTAATTATAAAAGTAAAGTTCACAATGTCTTACATTTGAATCTCCTCAAACTCAATGATAAGCATAAATAAAAATATTTTACTTATTTTATTTATATATTTCACTCTTATTTTGTTGTGGATTATGAGGGTCAATATTTTGTTTCTTATGTTCAAATTGTTAGCTTTTTAGTTTTTAATCTTATCAGGCCAATTATTTTCTAAATGATATCAATTTGTTATTTTGTAGAAGATTTCGAATTTGAATCAAAATTGAGAAGTTAGATCTCAGCAAAATAAATTTAAGAAAGGGAAACATATATAAATACAATACCAACAAAAAATATATGTATATATCTAGATGGATATTGATGCAAATTATCTCACTATTCTTATGATAAATATTACAACTATTATTAATGATTGTGTTGTAAGCTAACAGTTTAGCACGTGTACAAATAATGGAAACGGGACTCATAAATGAAAATTTTCATTGCTTTAAAATCAATAAAATTAGCCAATGGAATATTTGTTTTTTATACTAAAAAATAAGAGGAAAAACCTCTATTTCAAATAAAAAAGAAAATATTTAACATTTGGTGACTTTTTAGCTAGTGGAATATTAAAAATAAATAAATAAATTTTTAAATTTAATTGTTTAATTATATCTATACATTTGATATTTTTTTCAACATTTATTTCTATTACATGGTAGAGAATTTCTTAAATTTTACTTTTGATTAAATAATTTGATTAGTACAGTAATCAATTTTTATATTTATGAAATATCATAAAATTAACTAACTTGAATTTTGTAAAATATTAGTTTTGATAGTTGTTTTCTACCAATTTATTTATACTATGTTAAAAGAAAATATTTTTATTGAGATGAGAAATATAATTTACAAAGTGTATAATTTGTACTAGCTTGTCCAATGAATTTATTTTTGCTTTAAAAATAAATGAAAATCTATAAAAGTTTATTAATATTTATGAATTTTTATCATCTCCATCATTATTAGTTAATGAAAAAGACAATTTTAACTCATTTTTTGAGACTCGAAAACAACAAAGTGAGCATGTCAATGAACAGAGGGTTGCTATGGTTGTTGATATGTGGAACAATGATAAGATTATTAATAATAATAAAATTAAATATTTTATTTTTCACAGAAAACATAAAATAAATAATGAAATACTTAAAATAATTGATTTTTTTGGTTATCAATTTATATAATTGAAGTGATTTTATTTTTATTTTATGTATCATGCTTTTTCATCATTATTTACATAATAAAAAAGTTTTATTAACTTATAAAATAGTTTTACTAACTTATAAAATGTATATTGTATTATAAGTTAGTGAAAGTTTAATTTATAAAAGTATGTAAAAGTTTATAATAGTTTATGAGAATGTTTCATGAATTGATAAAATCATTAAAAGTTTATGAAATTTTAGAAAAATCATTCATTAAAAAAAAAGTATATAAAATTATTTTGAAGTCAGGATTAGATATACCCCAAAAAGTTAATTTCTTGAATTAACGATAAGATGCTAATAAGCGATATTAAAGCCAAACTCAAACACAGACCATTTGACTAATGTGTTTTGACAAGACTGAAGTGCATTTTTTCAAACTTTTTTAATACAACAAAACCAAAATGTAAACGGTCTCCCGATGAGCTGTTTTACATGTAGGTGAAATACTCTCACATTGTTTTGACAAGTACTCTTTATATCCAACGCCATACATCACATAATTACGTATTCGTGAAACCATCACCCCAAAAAACACAAAACAAATTAATAAAATCAAAATAGGATAAACTCAAATCTTAGGTAAGATTGGATTTTTATTGAGCAATAGAATTCGAAAGCTAGCTATTTTCATGCTACAAAGTCATTGTGAATGACGCAATCCGGAGCTGTGCTTCTCCTAAGGTGTCCTGAAATGAGAAGCACATTTTTCTTAATTAATACCTTAAATTAATAAACCTAGTCAAGATTTTTGGTATTAGGTTACGGGCACGATTCGTAGAATCTGTACAAGGCCTATGAGATCAGGCCGCCGAGCATGATTAAGCGAAGATCGTGTCACATTGTGAGCATTTATTGGACAATAGAGCTATCAATTTCTTATTTTAAATATAAATCGGAGAAGATTAAGTTAATTAAGTTGATTAATCCTTGTATGTCCTGGGGGACACAATACCAGAGCACTTACTTGGCCTTTATGTCCCGGTAAATAATAAAACAATATAATAGATGTGATCAGATTTTTTCAGATAATCGTTACACTTTTTATAGTAATTAATTAATCCGGGGTTGATTATTCTGGGTCAATAAAGGCTGAAATCATAACACGTGTTGGTACGTGAAGAAAATGTGTTATGTTTTTTATTCAACTTTCAAAAGGTACAAAAATGTACTAATCATACTTGGATTTACAATGGAACTTTTTTCAAAAAAAATGAAATTAATGTTATAAACTTCTAGGACCGGTCTAGTACGCGACAGTATATATAGCCAAATTAACAATTAGATAAGTTCTTATTAATAATTTATTAGTTTTTGTTTTGGTGGTAATGACCAGTCAACAACATTTGATGTACTTTTTACCGCGTGCTTGTTTATGCCATTAGCGTCTCTTACGGTGTTAATTTAATTTTAATTTGAAGGAGGATACGAACAAAATCCATTTTTGTACCTATACGGTATATTATTTTATAGAAAATTATTTACTTTGCTTACGATGTTATTATGATTTTTTTAGATAGAATAAGTTTTACTTTACTTAATACGATGACACGTATGTAATTTTTGGGAACTTATTTAGTCTTCTATTACACACGAATAGGTTTGGTTCTTTATATTGGTAATTTGGTATGGTGTATAAATTAATAAATGTACAAATGGGATCACTTAGAGCATTCAAATAGAGATCTCATATGTCGGCCCCTAATTAGTTAAGACATTAATCAGCTTCATATTCATGATAAAGATTAAAGTCTTATCATCTATTTATCTATATTCATAATAAAATTCAAATTACATCACTCATATACGCTCTACTGTGAGAATAAATTTCTCTTATTATTTTAAATTGTGAGAATAAATATCTCTTATTATTTTAAGTGTAATTTTTGGAGTTGCTTTTGTAATGTTTAATCATATCCCGTTCAAACGAACTTACGACCGTTGGCATTGGATTATCTTATACATATATTTTTCTTAAAAAAGAATCTTTTATAGCTGTGTACGTAACAAAGAAAAGACTCTTACAGGCTCAAACAAAAATTCACATCAAGTAAGGGTACTATGGTTTTAGTTTATAGATATTAAAATTATATTTCCAATTTAAACAAATTGTACACAGTTAAGATAAAAAAAAATAAAAAAATTGTAGTCCTTTACTAAATAACTAAAAAAAAAAAAAAATCTCCACAGAGCTTATATGTTTTTAATTCATTATTATTATTATATGTTAGTATGAAATATATATACATACATAAATATATTAAAGTAGCTAGTTTACACAGGGCTGTGAATTATTGCAATTTGCAATCAAGTTAACGAATCAAGATCAGATTAATTTAAAATCATTATTTTAGGAGAAAAACTAAAGGAAGACACAAGTTGGTGGTTGAACTTTAAACTTCCCTCTTTGATGCTCATTTCCTAATATCATGAAATTGTCAGTAGTTAAGAACTTGGTGAACACATTTCATGCAAGTAGCTGAGTCTAGTTTCCAGTACTCCTCCTTTTGGTACTCGGGATCTGATGATAATTAACTCTTTGTCACATCAAGATACTGCCACTAATTAATTCGATAATTCAATGTATATGTTCTTGTTCCATTAAGAAGGTTTATTTACAATGCATATGTTCTTATTCCATTAAGAAGGTTTATTTACCCTCCACCATTGATAACCTGCACCTTATTTTGATGAAAGCAGATAAATTTAAAAACAATGTTACATGAATATTAACTAATTTTATGATAGATCAATAAACAAAATAGCAAGTACAAAAAATCTTATTATTTTCGTTGTTATAATTATAAAAATATCATCATCATCATCATCATCATCATCATCGCATATTTGGTGAGATGGTATTCAGTAGCAGCTAAATGAATTCATGTTTACTTCAAAAAAAAAAAAAAAATCAAATTTGCTGCCAAAAGTCAGAAACTATTAAATTTGTAGAACTGGCATCAATTAAGAGAACTGACATTTGATTTGATAAGAAGAATTTATTTGATTAAATCAAACAAAAATTCCTTGCAGTGGTAGATAAATCAGACGGCTAGTGACGGCTCAATCAGTGATTGGTATGTAAGATAAAGCAGCAGGAGCCCGTGACACTCTCCAAATTAATTTCTATTTCTTTGTTTAGCTAAACAAGAAATATAATGATAAAACATTGTTAGAGTGTGTTGCCTAGTTGTAGGAATTAACTTATCATTAGAGACGAGCCGTTCGATGTTCACGTAGTGCTACTGATGCTCACCGACCATAACCACGTATGCGTCATGCTTATAAAATCAAATTTCCCTTCGTTCGAATTGATTTCTAGACTTATCTCAATCATTAAAAAAAATAACTATTAAATAATTTTAAAAAATGACATTATGGTTCTACTTCCAGCCACTTTTTTTTTCCCTTGTTTAGCTGTGAAGATACATTGATAGACACTGTTACGGCTATCTGTGAGTGTGAGAGGATGATTTCCAATCGCCATCGGAATTTTACCCATTGAAGCTAAACTAGCTCTCAAACCGGTCTCATAAATTTCTTGAGGATTTGGGGGCTCGCCTGCATGCACTAATTATATTTCACTTGCCGTACTGTTTGTATTGCATCTTTTTTTTTAATCAGTTCGCATTGCATCGAATCATAGCTCATTGTTATATATAATCTCAGTGACGAAGTTCAAATATTTTATTTTAAAAAGTCATATACACAAACATAATAGTTATAAGCCAAAATAAAAATTTTTACTCGCTTGTGCTTTGCTGCAATGGCAGTGCACAGCCTGTGAAATCACCCAGTCCCAGTTTTGACACCAAGCGCCACAAATTTGTGGCTATCTTTCTCCACCAACGTGTGGATCGTCTTCCCATATTTGTGTAGAGCGTTTTTCCATTTATGTGTGGGTCATTCCCTCCCATATGAGAGTTGTTTTTCAGACCGCATTGTTAATATCCAATCTCGTTTGATCCCATTGTTTTCTAAACCTATCCCAATAATAATAAAAATAAATAAATAAAAGGGGTTATGGCTTCTATTAGCCCCTAATCTACAACCTGTCGACATGATTTTCTGGTCGACGATAATTTAATGTCCAATACCTGCAATCAATGTTGAACTGCACAAAAACCAAGAACAAAGTAGAAAATAGAAATGCAAGAACAGAACCAACACAGATTTTACGTGGTTCAGCAAGTGTGCCTACGTCCACGACTATCTCTCTTCAATTTGGCAGAATGACAGTATATTATTGCTTAGATTTCTGTTTACAATGATTTCAGCCCCTATTTATAGAGAAAAGGTTGTTACATTTTTGGAATGATTAAAATAGGTAGAGAATTTCATAATAAATACACTTCCTAATCGTTTGGAGCTGAATCAAGAAACTGTCCCGAATATCTCTAGATTATGTTGACTGAATTTGAATTTGAATTAACTTCCGTTTTCTGGTGAGAGAATCATGATCAAATCGGGTAACTGCCATATCTGAAAGATTTTATATTAATTGACCACTGGGCGAGCTATTCACTGTCTTGTGCGACCTTGAGCTGGACCTCGCTAGCAGCGAGCTGTAACCATAGTTTAAAATATTCGTGATTTTCGCAATATTTCCGTCGATATTTCCGCAAACCAAGGGTATCGATATCGATAGGGAGTGTAATCTCCTATCCGTCAAAATATCCGGAAATATTCGTGATATTTCCATAAAATATCATTTCCGTGAGCTTGGAATATAAATTTTACAAAATATCGAGGACATTTTCGAAAATATCCTAAGAATATCCGTGAAATATCATGGAAATATCGGTTAAATTTTTATAAAATAAAAGTGAAATTTAAGTTTTTCAAATAAGAATTTGTTAAGCTTTTATCAAATAAATAAAATAAGTTTTCAACTCACGTGAGGAATCTCATTTTCATCAAGAATCTCATTATTATATTCCATTTTGTAGTCAAGCTCAAACATCTCATAATTGCTATTATATTTTAATAGTCAAATATGTCATGATTGCTATTCTATTTTAAAAACAAAAACTCTTGAGCCCTTACTATGTTTTCATTTCCATTTTTAAGTGTTATTCTCGTCATCTCTTTGTTCAAAACTTCAAATTACAAACTAATTTTTGAGGAACTTATTTACAAGTGACAATCAAAACACAACGTAATTTGAAGGTCTTTTTCCCCTTTAAATTCATCAAAAGTTATCTTGTTCATTGAAATTATATTGAGCAATTAGATTTTTAATAATTTAATTATTGTTGTGTTTTTGTTAAAGGTAATTTAGAGGATTTTGCTTCTACCCACTTAGCAACTTGTTACAACCAAATGCAAAATCTACTCTTGAGGTAATTTCATTGTTTTTTTTTTTTTTTTAATTTACATAGAAGTTACATTGTTGTTGGTGATATATTTAAATAATTAGTTTTTAGCATGTGAGAGAAATTGAAGTACATTTTCACTTATTTGTACAAAGCAGCAAAATCGTCTTGCATATAAGAAACTACAAAAACTTATGTTTTGCTACTATAATATGAAGCTTAAAATAAGAGACATGGAAGCTGTAAAGGATAAGGTTGCAGAAACATAGTATTTGGATCTTTTAGACATTTTAGTGGAACCAGGAGAAGAGAATAAGAATCAACTCTCTCAATGGATTCCTCCACTACACCTTGATGATGATGAAGGTAACCCCAATCCCCAAATTGCTACAAGTGCTCGTGAATATGGAATCAATGTTGAACTTGTGTTATCAGAAGAGGTTACAAGTAGTAGTGGAGGTGAACCATGGGACATGGGAATGCGCGGAGAGGTGCGTAGGTCCAAAATTAGCTTTCATCTAGATGATCATATTGATGGAATTGATAATGAAAACACTAGTAACATTGCAATGCGAGGAGAGATGCGTAGGTCCACAACTAACATCAATCAAGATGATCATATTGATGGAATTCATAATGAAGACAATGGTGCTGACGATGGTGATAATAGTGATGATGATGATGATGACGACGACGACGATGACGACAATGATGACAATGATGATGACAATAGAGAAAATAATTATGCTTTTACTAAAAAAAATGATATTGATATAGGTTTGCCATTGAGCCCATTTACTTGTGAAGAACAATACACTCATTGCACACAAGATGAAGACCATGGGTGTAGAGCTGCGGGTCCAGGCATAGGGGCTATTGGTAAGGATTATACAAAGAGAATCCATCAAATGCAGTTAGGGATGTCATCATCCAATGAAGATAACATTTCAACTACTTTTGAATCTATAAGTTTAGGGACTAGTGATGATGACCATAGAAGTTTTGGGATCTCCAATGATCCTTACACACAATTTCCTATCTATGGACAAATGGTGGGAAGAAATCAGGAAGTTTATTCATGACATGTTCATGATTATATTCAAAATCATTCAAATTATATGTCATGGTATTAGCATTATATAAATCTAGATGCTAGCTATACCATATATGAACCACCTAGGATTTCATTTTGGTATTAAAATTTGCATGATTTATGTGATGCAAATTAATTGAAAAGTTTTAATATAAGCTTTTTATATTTTCATATATCTCCTCTATATATTATATCCATATTTATACATTTTAGTTGTTATTTCTTAGATAAAATATGGTTTTTTTAAATATAATATAGTTTTTTGTTGTAGAAATGATTATTTTAACATTACTAAAAGTTGCATTAAAAAATATTATGTTTTTAACTAAATTTTCATACTTTCCGTAAATTTTACGTAAATTTCTGTCGATATTGATATTTTCGTCGACATTTCCGCCGAATTGTAGTACCGATATTTTCGTCGATATTGATATTTTCAACAGTGGCTGTAACCACGTTGTGAAACGAGCTAGCTGATGCGAGCTGCATAGCTCGTTGGGGCGAGCTGAGCTGTAGAGCTTGTTGGGCCAGGAATTGATAACTGAATCTTGTCTGCTAGGCCTTTGCATTGGGTCAACTTAATGGGCTTTTGTCAGGCTTTTATTAGCCCATTTAGTGAGTCCAAAAAATACACATAACACAACCGTGTACATAATTGTTGTCCATCTTTGATTATCCAGAATACAATTAAAATGTTAAAATCATATGCGAATCATATTATGATAACAAAAGTAATGTATAGATTTAATTTGAGTCAAATCAAAACCGAACCAAAATGTATTGGAACTCTTAATCATATGAGACTACATGGGATGATCCAGATCAGTAGTATATCCTAAGATCAAGTTGTTGGGAGAAAATATCTTTTGTGCTTAAAGACCTTAATTTGTTTGTAACTTAAAAGAAAAGTATCAGAAAAACGAAAAAGCACAATTATAAGAACTGAACTGAAAAAAGTCTAGGGTGATGTATGTCCTGTAGTGGTCCAACTGGTGATCCTGAAGACTGAATTAGCCAGTAAAAAAGAGTACAAGGGTGCACCCTAAACAATGGGCAGAGGACCACGCCTCGGAATAATGGTACACGGGTTCCTAACCGATTTGACCATCACTTTCAAATTCCTCTGAATCATTTTCCATATATGGCTCAATGTTGCTGGTTCATTTTGCTGGCTTCTGACTTTGCTCTTTTGATCTTAGAATTTGACATTGCTTTTTAATACTATCATTTTGGATTTCCCCCCAATTTATAAAAGTCCCACATGAATCCAATATTCATATTATGCTATGAGTAATACTAGGGTGTCCAAAAAATTGCTCAAAAAAATAGTTCAAATGACATGACATCTTAATAGGTATTAACATCTTACTTGACACATCACTCTCCAAAAATAAATCAAATTTATTTTTTTCATTGATTTTTTTATTTCCAATTACAAACTAGTCTTTAAAATAATAATAACAAATTTTATTTCCATACTAATTTCTCTTCATTGTATCCATTTTCACTACATGCAAGAAGACAATTTATTTATTTTTTTCATAGGGATTGTTTCCATTTTCCCATTGATTTTAGAATTGCATGATGTTTATTCGTGTTTTATTTTTTATTTTGTTAGTAAAATTGAAAATAAAATCATATTGAGTGATGTTTTGTTTTAATTTTGTTTGTTGTCAAAATCATTAATATAGTACTTCAATTGTTCGATGAAATGTATTATTAACTATCTAACTTGCATTTTTTGGTTTATTTGATTCTGACTTAAACCGATTTCTTCATATATTTCAAGCAAGTTTCTCCATAACCATCCTACAACACCTCAATTGCAAGTTCTTTTTTTTTTTTTTTTTTTCACAAATATACCTCACATACTAATTATAACATTAAAAAATCTAAAATAAGTAATATAAGTATTGCAGAAGCAAAATTAAGCTTTAATTGCTCTTAAAGACTCTTAGAAGAGGCAAGCATAATAGAAAACATAGTGGAGCAGTTGCATCACAATCATCAATAGCTCGAAAGTCAGCAAGACTTGTAGCTGATGTTAAACCTAATCAACATTTGTTGTAACCATGTGCATAAAAAACTCACACAACATCATGAAACAATCTCAACATTTGGTGCAACCATGTGCATAAAAAATTTGCTACATTAACTAAGTTTCCCAATTCATTATGATTATCATCACAAAAAATATATATATATACATATATATAAACAATCATTAAGACTATAAAGCAATTTCTATATCAAACAATCTAAAAAAATATAAATAACTTGTTATACGTAACTCAATAACAGTGACTTCAAGTCCTGAATCATTTGATTTAATTGAAAAAATATCCTCAATCTATTTTTATATGATCTATTTTAAAGTTGTCAGCAAATGGTAATTAGCTAATTTATATCTTGACAAATACTGTATGATTGTTATATTAACAACTTTTATAACAAACTAAATAAAACAAAACACCACTTAATATGATTTTATTTTCATTTTAATTGTTATTTTCACAACAAACAAAAAATAAAATAAAATAAAACACAAAAAAACATCATGCAATTCTAGAATCAATAGAAAAGGGGAAAAAGTGGGAATTGTTGAATTCAAAATTAAGAATCAAGTTAACTAAAAACCAAATCAATAATAATCAACTAATTTATATATATTATTAAAAAATTCAAGTTAAAATCTATTAATATCAGTCCAAAAGCAAGATAAACAATTTTTGACAAATATTGTGCATGATCAATCAAAAAGCAAAGTAAAAGCTGTTATCTAAGCACGACCAAACAAATGAATTCAAAATCAAGAGAGTAAAATAAAGGATTAAACAATACCTCTGCCTTCTTGCCTGTATCGCCAATTCTAAAACAATTTATAACACAAGTGGAAACAATCCCTATATATGGGAATAAAATAAATAAATTACCATCTCGCATGTGTTGAAATAGGAAATAAAAAAGAGAAATTAATATGAAAATAAAATTTGTTATTAATGGATGAGAAAAATAAGTTTGATTTGTTTTTGAGAGTAATGTATCAAATGATATGTCAATACCTATTAGGATGCTATATCATTTGGGCTATTTTTTTGGGCAATTTTTTGGACACCCTAGCATTACTCTTATATTATTGGTTTGACAGACAAAGATTTCAAATATAGTACATTTAAATGAAAGATATTTATATTTATGATTCCTAAAATTAAAATTTGGATAGAACGGATATAATACATCTATCCATTTATGATATGTTAGTCAATATAATAATTATAAATGATTTGATGCAATGCCATGGTTGAATAGGAACATTATACTTGTCCCCCCCTAGTGTTTCTCAAGTTTGAAAACACAGGTGAGTGACATCAATGATAGAAAGAACAAACATCCATCACAAAGTGGTTGGGATAAAAACTCCCCCCTTGTGTAAGTTGTGGGTGGATATATTTCAAATCAGATTAGCTTTTGATATCTATTTAGAAGTGATTTCCATGTTGTCAACATCACCAAAAGCTAATAAAAAGTATTGTGTTGCTTCTTCTTCTTTTCCTTTTTAAAGTATTGTGTTTCTATTCTTAATTTTTAACAAGGAGGTTTTGTTCTTAATAAGGTAGCTCTTCAACAATAAGTGCCTTATGGCAACCCAGGTTTGATTTAAAAAACAAATCAAAAGTGCACAGAAATTTTTTATATAGAAAAAGCATCATCCAACAAAAATTTTTCTCTTTTCAAAAAAAAAACCAAACGTTTCTAATAAAAACGTTCCAATAACTACCATTGAAACAATTTTGTAAGCATAATGCCTACCAAATTGTTCTTCCAAGAAAGAGCAATAGTGAATTTTATTTACATGATTTAAGGTATGATAAATATTTATCATACGAGTCCAGAGGATTAGATATCCACATAAGGGAAAAGTGGAGAAAAGGGGCGATTTGAATTCTTTTTTCTTTATTCTGTCACCAACCTTAGGAGATAAGCAAGGATTTTTTGCACTTGAATTAGGCAAAACAACATGTTATTATGTAGTCACATGACCCATCACGCAATGGTCCAACTTGGAAACTGTTGGCACATCGCACTACTGACTAACTAAACATTATCAATTGACTTTCGACTACTAATTTTCTCATCATCACGGAGTTCTTTCAATTTCAGCCGGGGAAGGAAATAATTGGATTCTCCTTAAATGGAAACAAAGTAATAAAAAAGGAAATTGTTTTCGATAATTGTTCACAACAGTCAGCTAATGCAGCAATTTTCAAAATTATAGGTAATTAGAGTCATTCTAATGCAATTATTTATTTGAATTAAATTCTCTGCAATATAGAATGAATAGATGATGGGTTAAAAAATATCCTCTAATGTAATTATCTAACTCAAAGATGGAGTTAATGTGGCAAATTTTTTTTAAATAATATGGAAATGAGTTTCCTAATTGAGAAATTCTCCTAAAATGCTAATTAGAATTTCTAAATTTTTTCAATCAATTTAAAAAACATAGAGATTTATTTATCTCTCTCCTTTTAATTGTAAAATATTAAAAGAAAAGAAGAGAGAGAAAAAGACACTTATTTTATATTGATTGGTTAAATATTGATGCATATTTTGTTTTTAATAACTGTATTAGAGGAGGAAATATGTATTTAGAGCATCTCAATACAAATGTGGATTGTCTTTTTAAAAAAATGAACATATCATTAATGTCAAAGAAATATACATCCTATGTGGCATAAACATAGATTGATAGACACTCAAATCTAAAATGACTCTCTAATACTATTTAATTTATTTCAATGATAAACAATCAAACAATAATATATCTTTAAAGTAAATTATCATAGAATATTATTTGATGGTTCATCATTTATTACTGACATGATTGTCGAGGAGACTCTTTAGAAATAGACATTGAGGTTGACGACCTTTATTTTTTTTTTTGTCAAGTCAGCTTGATAGTAGTTATAGAAATTTGTATTGAAGAAGTTAATTTTAACAATCTATCAATTTATCTTATGTGGCATTCCAATTTGTTACAATTTATACTCGTATTGAAGATGCTCTTTTATAATTTTTTTTTATCAAAATGAACCCATATTCAAAAATAATTATTGATATGTCATATATATAAACTTAAAAATATATAATAGTATTAGAAATGTTATTACATTTCGGGTCGAGTATATTAATTACACTACGTTAGACTATTTTTAAGCTTGGAAATTGTGTAAACACTTTGTGTTACTATTTAAAAGACAGATTTGAATTCTATCCTATCTTAGCTAATTGTATTAATTTGCACTAAAAATTAAGTGAAATGTAAAATAAATTTATTTGTATTTTTACGAAAATACAAAGCAAGTATGTTGATGTATTTAAAAAATAAATATAATCAGATATGATTAATTACAATCTCAAAAGATAATAAAAACAATTATAATTACTTTTTTTTTAAAAGTAAAATGAAATTGCAATACAGTCATGTTTTATAATTACTTTTCTTTTAAGTAAAATGAAATTCTAATGCTGTCATGTTACATCAAGATTGATATCTAAATCAAATATTTTAAATGTTGTTTAAATCACAATTTATACTGCTGGAAAGATGTTGCATCGAATATTTTTTATATACATTATGAGATTCAAGTCATTTTAAAATAATAATAAGAAAAACACATGACCAATGAATCAAAAGTTGCAATATTTATTATTTGTAAATTCTAAAATACTTGTTTACAAGACTTAAAAATAATATTATACATTCTAAAATTTTATCAAAATTTTTTAAAGATGATTTGTGGTAACCATCTTAATTTTAAGATGATATGTTGATAAAATGGTTGTTACAAATAAATATATTACTTTTAAAATTCTTATTTGCCAAATCTAAAAATGTTATTTTCAAAATTACAAATCAAATTATGGCAGATTGATTAAATCTAGAATAATATTATATTATTTAAAAATGATAAATTAATTTATAACTATCATATTAATTTTAAGATGATATATTAATAATATAATAATTATACATAAATTTACCTTATTTAGATAATGGTTTTGAACAAAATTTTTTAGTAATGCATCATTTCTTTTGAATCTAAGCAGCCTTAAATCTCACTCTAAATGCAGTCAAATCTAAGCGTAATCCCAACAAACCCTTAATCTTTTCACAATGGCAAAATTACCCTTACTCATAAATGTGTTGACTTAATCATACCTCTTTTCTCTCTCTCTCTCTCTCTCTCTCTCTCTCCCCATTGTCAAAACTCAAGCCAAGACTCGCTTTCTCCAAGTCCCTCTCTTTATAGCGCTTATAAATTTGAGAACCAACCGCTCCTTTTTGCTTTTACGAGGAACGCCCCTCAAAATCTTGGTCTACCATTCATTCTCCTTCGCCTCTTCTCACTTAAACCAGCCAATAGAAGGAGGCCCCCTAAATATAACAGACACTACATCACTCTCCTTGTCTTCTCCAATCTCTGTCTCCGTCTCTCACACGAACAAAGAGAAGTATATTCAAAGGGGAGACAATTCGAAGAAGGGTCTCTCTTCATTTTATCAAACGGCAAAAACAGTTTGTTTCTTCTGTCAACCAGAGATTTCTTGTAACCTGTAAGTGCCTCTCACTATTGTTTGAATTTTTGTGCAGCCTATTGTTGGTTTAAAAAAAAGATATCAAGATTTTTTTTACCTCTAATACGCAATGTCATTCATTACTCTCTCATGAAACCAAACATAACTTTGATGATTCTTCTGTTATGTCCCCTTGTCCTGATTCTCTCTACAAACAACGTTTCTGCTTTTCGTTTGGCCTTCTTGTAATTCGCATAACCGAAACCAATTTACAACCAATCAACAAGATCTTAGTAATACTTAGTCGTAAAATTTAGCCGTTAATTGTTATATTTCTCTAGGTTGTGCTTTTTCAACTTTGAAGCTGTCCGGATATTTTTCTTCTTCTTTTCTTTCTTCTAAAGGAAAAGAAAAGAGAAATAGCCAACTTTTTGAGATGGGTGTCAATAGAGATTTGATCTCTCACTAGAAGATCTAAAAACCTCAAATCTTTTTGCTTGTTTAATACTTCATATTCCACTCTGTCCTCCTCTCTGTAAAGAGCAAACCTGAAGGTTGCAAAGAATCACGCATCATCACACAAAAAAAAAAAAAAAAGGCAGGCCTCTTCTCTGTCACTCTCTCATGTATATTTTATATTCACAGTATTTTATTTTCCTTTTATTATATTTTCCGTTTCTTTCCTTATCTCTACGGTACTTCCTGTGAAGCTGTCTCCATTTCCCCTGCAACTGGGTCTTTTTTATAATCTCCATTTGACACTAATTTAAACTCCCAAACTATAAGTCTCACCCAGATAATATAGATATATAAATAGATTTTTATATTTTTCAAACTCTTCCTTGTACTATTTGATTGCTTTACTCGTTTTGTTTATATCGAAGACTTTCATTATAATATCCTCACACTTCAAAAAAAAAAAAAAAATCTTCACAAACATTTTTATAATAACAACCAGTTTGTTTCTCATGACCAATTCTGTTTCTTGATTGCTGTGGTTCTCTCTTTTCAGTGATCAAACGGTGGTGTAATAAGCACAGAGATGGTACGTTACTTTTAATCAATGCTTGCCCAATTTCTCGGCGAAATATCGTTAGATTATAGAGTATCAAGACCGGTTTTTTTTTTTTAATTAATATTTGCTTTTTTTTGGGGGGGGGTTTTCTTGGTTTTGCAGTCTTGCTGGCCAAAAGTAATGGCGAGGAAATGGCTTAACATACAGAGTGGAGCAGACGAGTTTCACTCCGATTACGAAATTAGAGGTAAAAATATCGGAGTTTTGAAAAGATTTCGGTGTAGAATTTCTCGGTTTTGGTTATTTATCAGGATTTTTTTGATTTAATGAAACTCAGGCAAAACTGAGGGAAGGAAAAGCTGCTCAGATGACGATTACTATGTGTTCGTACGCGAAGATTTCTCTGGTAATTAATCTTCGAAACGACGTCGTACTCTCTTATTTACTTCGTTCTGATTTGGCTTCTCTCTCTCCGTCCGTCCATCGAGTCACTTTCTTCCAAGCCGTCTAATGTGTGATTGGACCCCATCAGTGATTTTTTGTTGGCCCCCGATTGGGGTTAGTTGGCATTCTGCCACGTGGACGGCGGAGGACGCAAGTTGATTAAGCACTAACATGTACTTTTAAGTCTAATTAATTGGGGTTTTTATTTTATTTTACTTTTTTAATTTACAGGATGGTTGAAGGCAGCTGCCAATGGGCATAAACAGGCGGCGATTAGGCCGGACGCACCGCCTGTGACGGACCCTGTCAACCTCAAGTAAGGATAGGATCTCGTTTGGTACACTTATGAGTTTTTTTCCTTATTTAGACTTTCATTTATTATTTGGAGATAATAACAGAGATAATTGTTTTTAGGATTGAAGTTGAAAAATAATTTTTTTTAAATCTCTTATTTTTACTAATTATATTTTTATTTAAAAACAGATTTTATTGTAAAATTTTAAAATAAGGATTAGTGTTTAACTTGGACTTAAAAAAAATCATTTATTAAAAAAAAAACCCATTATTTGTTCATCATTCATATGCAAAGACAATTATACCCTTCTTAATTATTAATTTAATTTGACGTGTTCAATATATAATTATGGATAATCGGAATTTAAAATTGCATGTAGGACATCTATGACAAAAATATGTAAAAACATTTTTGAAGAAATATATCTAGTAAGAAGTATATTTTAATGGGATATTTCTCAATAACCAATAATAGCACTTATTTAATTGATTAATAATATGTCCCTCGTACTCATATTAAAATTGTGAGTTCAAATTATATTTTTCACCTTTAATTTATAAATTTACAGAATTAATTTGTACCAGTTGAAAAATACCTTTAATTTATCGTACAGTTCATCCATCAACTAGTTCGGATTATATTTTTCACCTTTAATTTATAAATTTGTAGAATTAATTTGTACTATTTGAAAAATACCTTTAATTTATCATACAGTTCATCCAACAACTAGATGCTTTACTCCTATTAATGAGATTGCAAATTTGAGTTAAATCCTGCTCCTCTAATTTTCAATTTGGTAATAATTTAGCATACTTTATTTGTGCTAAATTAACAAAACTTTTAATTCATTACTCAGGAAAAAATTCAATAATTTGATATATAATATTATTCATATGTTTGATCTGGTTTAGAATTTGTTCTTGATTTGTGTTTTTAATGTTATTTGGGCATGGAGTAATAATAGTGGTTTTCATTTTGGAACTTATAAAAGGATGTTCGTGGGGACATGGAATGTTGGAGGGAAGTCGCCAGACGAGGGTTTGGACCTAAGAGATTGGCTAATGAGGTCCCCTGCTCCAGCTGACATCTACGTTCTTGGGTATCTACAGCTATCTTTTACTTTTATTTTTCCAAATCATACCACTTTGTTCTTCTCTTTGCGTGTCTGCTACCTTTCTGGCATTATTGCATTAGCGTATACACACATGTCAAAAAGTACCGAGTCATGTAGAGCAACTTGTCATTCAAATTAGGGACCACCGACCATATTCAAATCTGCTCAACTGACCTGACTGTAGTTCTTGCCACCTTATAATAACATGCGCCCACAAGTCATCAATAACATGCACTTGTAATAAAATAAGAAAATAATTGTGTTTTTATGTGAAATAGTTTCCAAGAAATTGTGCCTCTAAATGCTGGGAACGTACTGGGAGCCGAGGACAACGGTCCTGCTGCCAAGTGGCTCTCTCTTATTCGTCAAGCATTGAACAGCGACCAAGAACTTCCTCAGAATTACAACAATGCTACTAATTCACCTCTGGATGATCATCAACCAAGCCTGAAGCCGAGACTGAGCTTCTCTGACCTGTGCTCACTAGAGGATGAACTTGGACATGAGGATTTTCAAAGATTGTTGAGTTTAAATGTGAATTCTAACTCTAATGAAGAAGAATCGACTAGCCTAAATTGCACGTCTGGCAGCCCAACACGACGTCTTTACTGCCTTGCCGCTAGCAAGCAGATGGTTGGGATATTCTTATGTGTGTGGGTTCGAGCTGATCTGTATAAACACATTAGCAACTTGAAGGTTTCATGCGTCGGTCGTGGCATTATGGGATATCTTGGTAATAAGGTCAGCCGTTCTTTCATTGATTTTTAATGAATCTCAAGATCATGTGATAGCTTGAAAAGATATGATTATCTATGTTAGAATAAGTTCCTTGAAGTGAAAGTTTTATTATTTTTTTTGCTTTGTTGACAGGGTTCAATATCAATTAGTATGACACTGCGCCAGACAACTTTCTGCTTGGTTTGCACCCACTTGACTTCAGGAGAGAAGGGAGGTTATGAGATCAGAAGAAATTCGGATGTGTCAGAGATATTAAAGAGAACAAGATTTTCTCATACATATAAAGATCATGGACATCCACTAACTCCTGAAAGCATATTGGAACATGAGTAAGTTCTCATCTTCCTATTATTTTTCTTTGGTTAATTTGTGTTCTCCATTTAATTGGTAACATTTTTGAAGTTGAAATTATGTTAACACTTTATTTTTTTCCCCTTTAATTTAGCATAATTGTTTGGCTTGGAGATTTGAATTATCGACTTGCTGCTGGTTTTGGTGACACTTATGAACTGCTACAGAGAAATGACTGGCAGGCACTTTTAGAAAAGGATCAGGTCAGATACTAATAAAGTTATAAATTTGAAGATTTTATGGATACTTCACAACCAAATTTATGTACTAATAATAAATTGTCTTTGTTCTCTTTTGCAGCTAAAAATAGAACAAAGAGCTGGTAGAATATTCAAAGGGTGGGAAGAAGGGAGGATATATTTCCCTCCAACTTACAAATACCTGACGAATTCAGATCATTATGTTGCTCAAACGTCTAAATCTAAAGAGAAACGTCGTAATCCTGCCTGGTAAGATTCCATTCCAATAGTCCTATAATCAAGAGGTTGCATTCTGAATCAGAATTAAATTAATTCCAAGTTGTGTGAACTCTAGAGCCTTCTTGTTTAAGTCAGAAGCAAGAAGTTGTCTTTCATCGTCCTTATCTTTAAAACAAATATTTTACTCAGTTTTCTTGGTTTCTTAATTACATGTTGTTTCATTTGTTAATGCAACTTGTCAGTCGTCAGAAAGCAACTATCAGTTTCATGAGCCTGTTCACTCATTGAACATGAATCTTTGCTTGTGAAGATTGTAATATAAACGAATAATGTAGTGTGAGCCGACTTATAACTACAATCACTACGGTACTAGATAATATGTCTCAACAAAATTTTTTTATTCCACATGTTTTGCATTTTTCAAAGTTGAATTCGTCACCCGAAATCATTGTCATAAAACTATTCATCAATCATGTGAAAACAATGGTTTAGTGTCTGTTTTTGTTACAGAAAACCATGTGAAATAAATATTATTGTTCTTGTTCACCAATATCCATCTAGGTTTCACATCCATCTAAGCTCTTAATTAAGTTAAAATCATGGCTTAGTCGGCAAGGAAGAAGTCTGTCTTCCTCATAAAATAACTGTTATCTAACATGCACAAACCGACAATGAATTTTGTATGTTATTGTCTACAGTAGCTATATCGAAAATATTTCAGATTTCCATAAATTATTCAAATTTTCAAGTAATCGCCACCCTTTAGCATAATCCTTTGTTGGTTTATGTTAACTAGATCTGATATGTTGTAAGTATTAGATTCTCCTCTATGCCGACGTAGTATAGATAGAAGTGTTTTTATAATTGTCAAAAGCACGTTTGAGTAATTAAACAACTACTTTATATTTTATACCATAAAGTCAAAATGGACACCGTTTAATTGCTCAAAGATCTTTAAAGCTAATTTGTGATTCTTTTTTTTGTATTTTTTTGGACACAATTGCAGGTGTGATAGGATATTGTGGAAAGGAGATGGAGTTAAACAAATGTGTTATATAAGAGGAGAGTCTAGATTCTCAGACCACAGACCAGTCAACTCCCTATTTTCAGTCCAAGTCAACTCAGCAAACAAGCCTATCAAACCCCACACCGCAACCCAAACTAGATCCCGTCCACCAAAAGTTTCCACAAACACTGCCTTGTCATCGACATGCGTGGCCAAAGTCCAAGCTGAAGAGCTCCTTATATTTCCCAGAACAGAAGGCTGCATTGACACTACAGTCCAATAGTGAAAAGTTACAGCTGTGATGGTCTCTCGTGACTTGACAGACCTACATGAGCCCCCTGACACCGCCCCAATTTCCCCGGCATTTTTAACGGTTTGGGACTGCGTGTCTTTGGTGGGTGATGATGTTCATATTTGGGACATACATAAATATTCAAAAAGTGATCCCATTAGAGCTCCAGGTCCAGGCATTGCTTTGTTGTTTACGTTTGTGATGGAATCAAGGAGAATATTATTGAAAGTTACATGTGTCGTACGCTTGCTTGCACGACTTTGGTTGTGGACACATGGAGGATCAGTTCAGTGGACACTGTAAATATTCATGGAACTAAGAGGTTGATATGATTAGTGAGGAGATGGATGGAGAGAAATGACTGAATCTCTCCGTACTTTGTCATACGCATTCAGATTTTGGAAGCTAATCAAGTAATGATTATGGCTTTTTTCATTTTTTTCTTTCTGTTTTTCAGTTCTGGTTATTCAAGTATAAGAGAATGTGATTCAGCTTTTGACAGTGGGTAGTGCTTTGGTTTCTCGGTTTCTCTCTCTCTCTCACTCTTTTATAATTCATTTGTGGGTTAGAAAAGGTACTTAAAAGACAGATGGAGTTGTTGATTTTTAAGTGGGAAGTGTAATGAAAAGGAGGGTGGCTTTATAGAGAAAGTTGTGCTGCTGTTGTTAGCGGGTTGGAGACAAGGTAGAGTCTCGAGTGAATACTATGTAAAGTGACCATTTTTTAATGGCATCAACCTTTTTTTTGTGTTTCTTTTGAGGCCTTGCTCGTGTCTCAGTTTTGTTTACGAGGTACTATAATTTTGACAATGAAAATTAATAAATTTCTAATCTGCTATGTTGTTTGTAAAACTGGTTTCTATGATGTGTTTAATTGGGGATTTTGGGTTTATTGATTTGCATAAATACAATCCAATTGTCATTTGAAAAGCAAAATAATCCTACACTGGAGGTTGATGAAAGAAGATTTTAATTTATTTTTAGAAAAATGCTAAAGATTATTCTTGAGAGGTGAGATGAAGTATTTAGAAAGTTGTTAATGATAAAAATTAAAGAATTGAAGTGCGGTGGGTTGCCTCCACTAAGATATGCTTAAGTCTCAAGTTCGATGCTCACTAAGACCATTCAATGCAGTGATAGTTTTTCCCTCATTATATGTGAGATGCCCTCTAATCTTTATGAGTTGACCCCTCTCATTCGTGGCCACATCTGTGGGCTGCCTATGTGAGATGCCTCCACTTGGATATGCTCGAGTGTCAAGTTCGACACTCACCAAGATCATTTAATACAGTGACAGTTTTCCGTCCTACTATATGTGAGATACCCTTCACTCTTTTAAGTTGACTTCTCTTATTCTTAGAAACTAATTCTCGAACTGTGTCACAACATTTAACGTTGCTCTGGATTGATCTCAGTCATAAAAAAAAAAAAATAATAATTGGACAAAGAAAAAAAATTGGTTTTACTACTTTGAGTTGAAAGAAGATTTTTATTTATTTTTAAGAAAACACTAAGACAATTCTTGAGATAAAGTATTTGGAGAGTCGTGATTGATGAAAATCAAAGAATTGGACAAAGATATTGGTTTTACTATTCTGTATGTTTGTCTATAGACAGCTCGTGGAGATGAGTCTTGTATACAACGGTAGCCTACTATACCTTTTTTTTTTTTTTGGCATTATAAATATATTTTTACAACTACAAAGACCTTCTGAATATAAAATTTTTACGGAACAGTCCGAAATTTTAGTCCTGAATAGGTAGAAGAAAGCAACCGACATGCAGTGGGAAAACTGCTCAAATATTAGTGGAATTTTTTAGGAAATTACTCACATTTATAAGCTATTTGAGAAAAGTGGACAAGAGCACTTGACCCAACCGTCAGTGTAAAGGACTCAAAGTTGAGCGAGAGTGGCGCCACTCCACTTGGAAGTACCGTACCTTACTATGCCACTCCAATTAGGAGTGTACTGTTTCTTTGTGTCCAAGACTAAAAATGCGACACCAAGTGTCATCTACTTTATAATCCTCATTAGTAACTTATAAATATTTCTAAGAAATTATCTTCATAAGAAAACAAAAACACCTGTAATTGAACATTTTATCTTTATTTTAGAAATGGCAAATTTCATCGTATCAGAAAATTACAATATGGTATAGATATCCTCCTATGTAAACTCGATACCAGGAGGAACTTCTTATATCCATAAGAATTTGTGATCAACTCAGGGAATGATTTTAGTTGAAGTGTGAGCTGTTTGAGTAGCATGTCCACAAATTAGCTAATATCCAGAACACCAAAGCAATCAATAATCTCCAACATGTCATTAATACATACAATTACTCCTCTTTCAAACTTGTTTGAAAACCGACAATATTATCCAGTGTGTGTGTGTATATATATATATATATAGACACACACACCTCTTTTGAAAAACGTGGTTGTGTATTTCTTCGTTCACCAAAATAGTGGAGATCAATTACAGTCATGCATATTTTACAAACTTATATGAATAATTTTTTGTTTTTATTATGAAAATAGTTATCTCCCGATATAAAATAAATATTTAGATTGTGTGCCTACTTGGTATTGCTTTTAAAAAGTGAAAATATGATTATTTAAAAATTTTGGTGTAAAAAAGATGTTTGATAAAATTTCAAAATATGATTATTTAATAATTTGAATAGATTTGGCAACAAATAGGTAGAGGGTTACTTTCATATAATAATTATAAAATAATATACCATGTGAATATTTTAAATGTCCAAACCACATCCATTAATTTTGATAAAAAGTTATTTATATTCTGATACCAATTATTTTGAATTATATTTATATCAAATATGAATCAAAATATTTTATTTTTATATCCATTTTAAATATTTTATAAATTCACATTAATTAACATACAATTTATCGAACTTATATATATATTGTTTTTGATAGGTTTAATAGCAGAATTAACTAAAAACTAATCTAATTAACTTTTCAGATTATTACTTCAGCACAACTGTTAATGATTATTCCAAAAATTACAACCGTATCCAACTAGCCCTTAGTATTTTTCGGCAGTTCGGTGACTAGTTGGGCTTTTGAGGAAAAAAAATCAATATTAAAATGAGGGGTGTGTGTTATCAAAAACAAACAAAAAGGAGGGACATGTTGGTGTTTGGATTTAGTGAGAGTCTTAACATATATACATATTCTTGTCTGGCCCAAAATTAATAACTTACCTCCAAAGCCCACTTAACCATTCAATGATTCACTGCGTTCAATACCTAAGTACTGTAAGCTGACCAAAAATCCAGAATCACGCAATTAGTCAGTATTTGTTAATTTACCAACAATAAAACAATGAGAGTACTCTTAGCACTAGAAGCCATATGAATGCCTGGTTACATTATTGATTGATTGAAAATATCCGTACAATAATGGTATCAAAAAGCAGAAAAAAGAATGTCAGTAATTGTTATCACGTGATGACTATCAATCTTCAATTGTTGAATGACTTCATTCATTCATTCATTCATTCATTATTTATGGAAGAACTTCATTCTAGTCCCTATATTTTTAAAAAACTTCTCGTTTTTAAATACGAATCCATTTATAGTCTTAATGGTCCTTCACTTTTTAAAAATTCATCAAATTGATCCTTCTGTCATCATTTTGGTCCCTATGTTTAATATAGAGAACTTCATTTTGGTCCCTATGTTTAATAGAGAACTTCATTTTAGTCCCTATATTTTTATTAAAAATTATGACAGAATGACTAATTTGATGAGTTTTTGAAAAGTAAGGAACCATGAAGACTATAAATGGATTCGTATTTAAAAACGATAAGTTTTTTAAAAACATAGGGACTAAAATGAAGTTCTCCTTTTATTTATTTTAAGGTAAGAGGGATCTAAGCCCTGGGTCTCCGTTTCGTGAAGAAATGTGACTACCACTCAGCTCAAATTTACTTTAACTTTTGGTTTGGAATGCAACATAAAAGTGTTTTACATTTTATTCATGAGCAAATTATAATTTAACTACCTAATTGAAATATAATTATATATAAAACGGTATTTTCAATTTTATTATAATTAAACCCCCTTTCGTTAAGGAATCTCCATTAAATTTGACGGTCAACAGTATAAATATGATCAAAAGATTAAAATGCTCTCATAATAAAAAATTAAATAAAAATATTTAAAAAATAAAAGTAAAAAAAGGATGTTCTTTTTATCTAAGAAGAAACATCAACCATCCATTAACAAAATCAGAAATCATCTTCAACCTAACTTCAAAACATCAATAGAAATTAAAAAAAAAAAAAAATCACCAACCTAATGTGCAATCGTCAATCTTCAACCTGCAAAAATCATTAACCATCTGTCCATTGCAAACTCATCCACCTATTGTAATCACCAATTCAAAAAATTATCAACAATCACCAGTCAAAAAATCTTCAACAATTACGAGTTCAACTCGATCAACAGACAATCATCAACATCTTCAAAAAAGGGGAAAAAAATCAACAATCAACCCAAAAACACAAAAAATAACCAAATCATTTTTAAAAAATCACAAAAAAAAAAAGAAATTTGAAAAAAAAGACCTAGATTCATCCAGGTTCTGAAATGAATCCAGATGAATTGGTTTAATCTGGGTTTGTTTCAGAACCCAGATAAATCTGGAATCTCAAACGAACCTAAATGCATCTGGGTTCGTTCTATGTCTCTGGGTTTGCATCGAACTCAAATTTCATCTAAGTTCGTTCAATAGAACCCATATTTTATCTAGATTTTGGAATCAACCTACATTCATTTAGGTTCAAATTGAATCTAGATGAATCTGGATTTAAAGGAGAAGAAAAGAAAAAGAAAGCAAAGACGAGAAGAATAAGAAGAAAAAGAAAACAAAGAAGACGGAAGAGAAGAGAAGAAGAGGAAGAAGAAGCAAAAAGAGAAGAGAGGAAAAAGCAAAAGGAGAAGAAGGATGAAGAAGAATAAGAGAGAGATGGTACTGTGGCTGGTGGAGAAGAATGAGAAAGAGAGAGAGATATGATTAAAAAATTAATTTTTTTTTTTTAAAAAATAAATAATGTTAAGAGATAATTTTACCCATCAATCTATTAACTTTAATCAAGATAGACTAACGACAAGTGGGTTTATTGTAATAAAAGTAAAATGTTAACTCCGCTTGTAATTATGTTTCAATAAAATAGTTAAATTGTAATTTGTTCTTTATTTATTTATTTTTTTTAAAAGCTAACATCCAACATATTATGGATATATTAAAACATTCTAAGATTAAGCTGCACTATTTATGTCTATGTCTGGAATTGGTCGACCTAGAAATTCCAAGATCCAGACTACTACTCTGATAATTAATGACAATGAATGATGATAAAAGTTGGTGAAAATAACTAAGAAGCAATTAAGAACGAACGAAGATTTTTACGTGGTTCGGCAAATGTATCTACGACTACGGGCCACTTCAAATGGATTTTGGCAGAATAACGGTAATATTAGTTTTTTAACTTGTTTTTTACAAAGGATTTCACCCCTATTTATAGAAAGAGGAAGATTACAATTGAGTATGATTTACGTCAAAAGTTATCATCACATGTAACCACTTTGACTTTGGTCATACTGCATTAATTGCTACCGTACTAATTATTCTTACATAGTCATGTCTGCATTAAATACTCATGTGAAGTCTCCGCTGCATTAAATGCACAGTCGTCGCTGTATTAAATGCTTTTCTGGATCAGAGACTGTAGAGATTGTGTCGACGTGAAATCGAGAAATCAGAACGATCTGGTATCGAATTCTTAAGAGATTACCTGTCGCAAGCTCAGCGATCTGACCTGTTCGCCATCTCCGTGAGCTGAAGATGCACTGAGGTAAACTTTGACATAGACGCGAGCTAATGGTGCATTAAGGTAGATTTGGCATAGGTATGAGCTGAAGAAACCAGCGAGCTCGTCATTGCAACTTGAGTACCGGGCTCTTTGAGCCTTTCGTCACTGTACTCAGCCTTTGGACCTTTAGCGGTCCATTTGTTCATATCGTGAAAACGACCATAACAATTTACATGGTATGAATATTTATTTTTATAAACGAAAGATGACTACTCTTAAAATAATAAGAAAAATTAATTATTTATTTACCAAACAAAAAATTGACACTACGTTAATATACTGTTCATTAAAATAGGTAAAACAATTCTGAAATTAAATATACATTTAAAATACTTTTAAAGAAAAGCAAAAAAATTACAAAAAAAAAAAAAAACGGTGTGCTTAATTAGAAGCATCCTCTACACTGATAAAGGGCCAAAAATAAGAATTAACATTTTTTTTTTAGAATAATAAGAATTGACCTTTTGATAAGTGCACTTTTTGTATCGTTCTATGATAAAATTATCTTATACTCAATCTGAAAATTAAAAAAACGCCTTAAACTATTAAAATTAATGAGACTCTCCACCGTAGATAGAGGATTGCTCCTCCTGAAAGAGTCTAGGTAGCATGAATAGCTTCTTGGAGAGAAAAGTCAGCTCCGTGCATGGTGAGAGAAACATGGAGGAAGATGAGGAAATTTGGAGGCCGGTCATAGAAGATGGAGGGAATGGAGCTGTGGAAGAGAGATATTTTTTAAAATTCTTTTTATAATGGTGAACATGTTAATCCTTTTAGAGTCATGTGTTAACAGAATAATAAAGTCATTAAGAGTGAATAAATTTAATATTAGTTTTAAAGTAAGATATAAGTGTCTCATCTTTAGACAAAAATACGATTAAATAATTTATAATATGTTTAAAATTGTTTTAGAGATACATTCAAGACCTTTTAAAACCATTGCTTATGAGAAAAAAGAAAGTACATCCAAAGCAACGTTCCATAAACAATTTTCTTAAAATTTATTAATTACTTTCATGAGAAAGCTTTCATTCAAAAACATTTTCTTAAAACCAATTACTTGTAGCCTTTTTTTTTTTTTGTAAAAAAAAAATACTTGTAAAAATAATGTAATATTTTGAAACTCCTTTATTTTTATTTAAAATAATTTCACCAATGGTAAGAGATTTATTGGACCTATTGTGACTAAATACAAAAAATTTACTCATACAATATGGATTTGAACTCGTATATGTGATAAACACTATACATAAGATTCATAAATTTTCTCTAATTATACTGAACTTAAATCCTTACACAATCGAGAAAAATACTATTTTTGTGTTTTGAAAATTTATTTTCATAATATATATGGAACTTGAAAGTGCAAAACCATATCATATAATATATAATAATACGAAGACTAAATTGTCACAAGCAATAAATACTAACGAAAACTTATGGAAATTATATCTAAAAAAATCAAACACATGATATGTAATCTAAAACCACTTTTAATGTACTTTAATAATATAGAACACTTACTTAGTTTGGCAACATCCTAAATTCTTAGTTTGATTTACCTTATTATTAGTGATATTTATAAAAGAGGAGTACATTTAATGTTAAACTTTTCAAATATTTAATCTAAATTCATGTCTGAATGATGTGATATACGAGTTATCAACATCTTATAAATCATAAGATAATGTGATAATTAATAGGATATTAATAATTTACATATCATATTATTTGAATATGAATTTAGATAAAAAAAATTTAAGAAATATAGTATTACTCATAAAATATATATATATATATAACTTCAAAGTGCATGACCACTTTACTATGAATTACCGGATATTGCTTTTCTACTAATACAAGTATTATATGATTACAATATTGAAATATTAAATTAATGAATAGTTATAAGAAATATATCATTCTTATTTTTATTTTACTTTTAAATTTTTAATAAATTATTAGATTAAAATTTAATTATTAATTTTTATTCTAATAAGATCATTGGTTCAACAACCAGCAACCCTAAGTCCTAAACACAATCATGTTGAATCTCAAGTCTTGAAAACTCTTCAGTCCTTGGCTTACTTTGGTTCAAGTCTTTGTGTCAGCAAGTCTCGGTCATGACGCATCTACAGTACCATTGTAATTTTTCAAACAAGATCGTATCACAATGTCCACGTGGACGGCTTAGATCATGCTCCACTCGTTGCAATCGTGCAGCCCACCATCAGATCATCACATCACATCTCTCTCTCTCTCTCTCGCTCTTCAATCTAAAAATAAAACCTTAATCGATAAAACAACGCCCACTTTCCACTTCTTAGATCTCGCCCGCGATCTCTGTCCGTACATCTCCGTCACTTTTCACGGCCTCTCTCCGCCGGAAACTCCCATGGTTTCCGATCACAGATCCAATGCTTTTTAAAACAACTCTTTTACTCTACAACAGGTGCTTCACAATCAATGTCTCTCTCCCTCTCGCTCTCGCTTTCGCTTTCGCTTTTTTTTTTTTTTAATTATTTTATTTTTTTATTGTGTGCTTTTATTTATTCAATGTTTATGATTGGACTGGAATCATCTCTATCTAGTTATTATTTATTCGATTGGTGGCCAAGAAACTGAAAAGAAGAGCAAAAAAGGAATATTTTTAGTGAAAAATGTTAATCTAAACTGAGCTTTTGTAGTTGCATGGTGTTTTGATTATTTTATGATGATATAAAGCTTGGTTTTTTTAATTTATTCTTTTTTTAATTAAATTTTCATTTTAAGTTTTTGATTGATGGAAGTCGCTGCATTTGGCTAATGAACTTTATATAGCAAAGTGTACAACTTAAATTTTGGTTCTCAGATTTTGTGCTCCTATTACATTTACAAGGGACTGAGTATAGCTGTTTAAGTGTAACAGTTAAGCAAAGTGAAGGAACTGGAAGCGAAGGAAGACCAGCAAAATGGTATGTTTTGGTTTTGTTTTAATGAAATTTCAATGTCTAGATTTTGATTTGAGTGGATTGTTAGAGTTTATGAACTATTAGTTTACGTTTGTTGGCCTTGCGTTTGTTCGTTACTCTGAGTAGACTTTGTGTATTGCTGGCGCTGACTCCCTATTTTGGTAAATTGTTGCCTTTTTTAACTAAATTTTGATTTAGGAGATAAAGTTTTATGCTATGTTTTGAATATTAAAGGTGTTCCGAGTGGTTTTATGATTGTTGCTCGTTGTGTGATTGATCGTGCTGCTGACTTTAACTGCATGCTGATTTTGTTGATTTTGTTTCTTGGTCATTCAAGGGGAAACTGTGGTTTTAAAAGTTTCGTCGTCCTGGTTTTTTGGTGTTGCGACTGATCCTGTTGATATTGGTTCAAAGTTAATGATGGATTTTTCTGTTTATAGGATTTAGCGAGATTCATTAATAAATTTTTTTCTGATTCTATTGTTGTGTTTTTCCTGAGTTTGCATTTAATTGAGTATTGCTTGTTTGTTACTTTCATTTTTTTGGTCACTTGGGTTTTTGGAAAGAATATATTGATTCATCTCAAGTTTTATCTCTACTTGTCACTCTTGTAGTCGAATATCTTTCACACTTTATATGGTGGTAATTTACAGATATGAGCGTTGATTTTGTTTATCACATAGCACACTTTAAATGGAACCTTGCTATCGGCTTTGATCTATGGATAGTGAGGGAAGTTGTATGAACTTAAAGCCTTGGAAGACTAAAGAAGAATGAGAAAAGAATGTTATGTAACCACAGCTTACTATGATAATTCTAAATTCCTTTTTGCTTTGTTAAGCTTTTAACATTAGGTTTATAACTAAAACTTTATAGGAACTGGATTGTGGGGACAGCTTTGATGGTACATTGGTCACAGACTATGTGCATTGAGTGTTTTACTATTTTATGTTAAATTATCCATATGGTGAGGCCTTCTTTTTAAACCAATTATTTGGTAGTCTTTTCAGAATCAAGGCTTTTGGATGGCAAAGGGTGCTGGGTGTTTAAATGATGGTGACATGGCTTATGATAATTCCTCTAGAGCTGATCCAAAGCGTCCTTATCAGTATTTCATGGATGGTCCTGAGGTTGACCTTTTCCCTAACAAGAAACAGGCGGTCGGAACTCCACAGGCAGTAGGAAGTCCAGCTAACAATTCCTATTCTGGATTATTAAATTCAAATGTTCCTTCATGGGGGCATGCTTCCAATTTTCAGTCAATTGCTGGCCCTTACAATGAACGGTTATTTGATTCTGCGACAGCCAGGAACAGTTTTCATGGTCGAGATATCACATCTCTTAGCACTGAAAAAGTTGATCCTGGGAGAAAGGATGGTGACGATTTACTTGGCAACGACTCTTCCTTCAGTCTATCTATGTCGCAAACACTGGAAGATCCTAGATTAGGTCTAAGTTATGGTGGGATTAGAAAGGTGAAGGTCAGCCAGGTCAGGGACTCAGAGAATGTAATGGCCGTATCAATGGGACATGGGTATGATACAGTGGATACCAACACTATGTCCATGGTTCATCCTTACAACAAGGCAGATGATAGTTCTGTAGCAATGGGTCTTGCTTATAACAAAGCAAACGGTAACATTATGTCAATGGGTGATGCTTACATCAGGGAGAACAACGTTTTCATATCAATGGGGCAACCTTATAACAAGGGTGATGAAAATTTATCAATGGGTCAAACATACAAAGAGAATAATGATAGCTTAACTATGGGTAATACTTTCAGTAAGGGGGACAACAGTATCATCTCTATGGGTCAAACCTATGACAAAGTGGACGACAATGCCATATCAATGGGGCACATCTATAACAAAGGGGATGATAGTACCATATCCATGGGTCATACCTATAACAAAGATGATAACAATAGTTTATCTATCGGTCAGTCTTATAGCAAGGGAGAGAGTACTATCATATCATTCGGTGGCTATGATGATGATGATGATGCAAATCATTCAGGAAGACTCTTATCTAATTATGAGATTGTGATGGGACAATCATCTGTCAACAGATCTGAAGCTTTAAATCAGAAAGATCTGGTTAAATCAAATGCAGATACAATTGTATCGGTTGACCAAGTAACTGTGTCTGGTAATGACAATATTGCAAAGAAGAAAGAGGACTTAAAATCATCTAAGAAGGCCCCTTCTAACAACTTTCCTTCAAATGTCAGAAGTTTGCTGTCAACTGGTATGCTGGATGGAGTTCCTGTAAAGTATATTGCCTGGTCGCGGGAGGTAAATCTTAGTGCTAATCTCTCTCTTCTTTTACATTAGATTATTGTTTGATGACTTGTCTGCTGTTGTTATGCATGGTAGAAGGAGCTTCGTGGTGTTATAAAAGGTTCTGGGTATCAATGTAGCTGTCAATCATGTAATTACACTAAGGTTAGTTTATCCCATTTTAGCTTTGCTAGCAAAGGAAAACCCCACCATTGCCTGATCAACTGTTTTATAGGTCATTAATGCTTATGAATTTGAGCGACATGCTGGTTGCAAAACTAAACACCCAAATAATCATATATACTTTGAAAATGGGAAGACTATATATGGGATTGTTCAAGAGCTGAGGAGCACGCCTCAGAGTATGTTGTTTGAAGTTATTCAGACAATAACTGGTTCACCCATCAACCAGAAGTCATTCCGTCTTTGGAAAGGTAATCTGAACCATTTCATATGATATGCTGCTCTACACATATTTATACTCCCAGATGTCCATTATATTCCAATTAAAAGACTGGAAAATTTGTTGATGCACTACTTTTCCTTTCTCAATATTTCTCTTCTTGCTCCTTTTACAGAATCCTTTCTTGCTGCAACTCGTGAGCTTCAGCGTATATATGGAAAGGATGAAGGGAAGCAATTGTCTTAAACCTGTCTTTTTATTTTTTTTCAAATTGTAAGGTAGGATACCTTGGTTTTGTGCATACAAGTGATCTTTTTGGCTGCACCTTGTACTCCTTAATGATGATTGCAACCCTGACTAAAGGGCTTGGAATTCTTTTACTTTTTAATTTGAAGGCTAGGGATCATGGTGAAATTAGGAGATCAACCTTAGACAACTTATTCTCTGGTTGTTGGATGACAGCAGCACATGATGTGTAACCTAATTTAAGGAAGGATGAAATTGAAAGTGCCACTTGCTGTCAGAAAAGAAAATTTTTGTAATTTTGAAACCCAATTTTGTCCTTTTCTCCCTTCATCTCCGGAGTATAAGATATACATCTTTGATGGAGTGTATAAATGCTTACAAAAGTGTGGAATTTCAGTTCTGCCTCAATTTCGTCTTTCTATAACAACCCTGTGAGAAGTTGATTGTTATCTCTAATATTGACCTGAGCTATTTTGAGTTGGTCCAGGAGAACTCGGCATCTGCCAATAGCTTGAAATGAAAATTGAGTGCTTAATTAGTTTTATTAGGGTTTATAAATCAAGTTGGGTCGTACGTAAACGTGACTGAAATTTCTATTATTAGAACTGTGGAAAAATATTTTAAGTATCGTCTATGAGTTTTCATCATTGTAGTTCATTTAATCGAGTTCACTGAAATAGAAGAGTGCCAACTTGTATTGGATTTACTTTTCTAGTTTGGTCTAGTTATCATGTTAGTTTACATGTAAACAGATATTTAATAAAGTTACCAAAAACAGTTGAAAGGTAAGGTGTTGAGGCTTCTGTATAGAGGACAGTTTACTGTGTCTGGTGTGTAAATATTATAATAGTGTCCTAAACAGCATTCAGAATGCAATTTTGAAGTTTAGAACATTGTCCGTTTGAAATGATGTGTTTGAGGAAACTAAGTTTTAACACTCTTAGAAATTTTGTACCAACGATAACTTCTAGATAGTAATACCCTTGCGTAAAAAATCAACTTTTGATGTGACTGTCTTTGTTATATGATATTCCTATTATGTTCAAGAGCAAACTTATATGACAGTTATGTTTGTGTCAGGCAATTAAGACTGTTAGGGGCATCTTTGGAAATGAGTATGGTTATGTAGATGTGACACCCACTAGAATTGAGTTGAAGGGAAGTCATTCTGTTGGTTTGGTTGTAAACAAATTGAATCTAAGGATATATCAGTTTGCAAATGTGTCTTGATTCAGGTGGTGTGGTTGAAAAGTTATATGGATTGGAATAGAGGAAAGATATAGCTGCATAGAAACTATGACTTGCTGCAATCCTCGACCTGATTTGTATTCATTACTTGATTTGGATACAATACATGTAAACAATTAAGCGTATTTTGCCAAAGCCTGTTGCATAATTAACCGAACACTTGATCTTTGCATATTGATGTTTCATTAATATTGATGATGGACAGATGGCTGCAAAATTGGTGGATATTCATGTTAAAATAGTGATGTTACAAGTGGATATCATGTATTGTTGCTTGAAATTGTGGACGGTGCAACTTGAGCTCTTTATTGAGGGAATCTAATTTCTAGACAATTATAGAATCGTTTTTGCCCTGTATTTGTTCTTTGCTAGTTACAACTCCTCCATCATGCACGTCAATTGTGATGACTTCTTGATCAAAAGTTTCCATAGTCTTGCCGTCTGCTGCTTGTTGAGCTGGTGATGTGGACTCGTAATCCTTGCTTTTACCCCAGATAACAAGATATAAACCTACAACTACGATAATGGCACCGATCATCCTGTAAAAATATCATGTCAGTTAGTGTCTTCATAAGTCTGATTTGTGTAGTGAACAGAGGTTTCGACATACCTTCCGAGGAACATTTGTTCGCCTAAAATGAGAGAGCTCATGATAGCTACAATAACCATGCATAGGGGACTAAAAGCTGATACAAAAACTGGGCCCCTGTCTCTCATTATTATTCCTTGAATGTAATAAGCTAGTCCTGAGCAGACTATGCCCTGCATGCATGCATATGTTCTAATATAAGAGTCAAAGCATATATTATATCCTGGCTTAGGATCTGGTTTTAGCATAGATTAATTTATTTTCTCCAAGTTGGTAGAGAAATGAACGATGTAGTCTCTTTTGAATCTGTAGGGAGACAATCCAGTAATTTGTCAAAATTACAGATGTTTTTATTATATATATAGATAAGTTCAATTCTCTTACACTGTATATAACAGCCATTAACTTAGTGTCCCAGTGTAAAGACCAGGCGCTAGGATTGCCCCTTTCCATGACAAGTGCAACGACAGAGCCCTCGACTGTCCCGAGGAAACATATCCAAGCAGTGAGAGAGAGCTCAGCAGGGTATGTCTTCAGTGTGATTGCCTGAAAGAATAGAACCAACTTATAGATGAATCAGGAACTCTTTTGAGCTTTAAACCATCTTTAGGACATGTTTCTTCAACTTGAGAGAGATATCCAAGAAATAATAACAAGTGTAGGAGTGGACTAAACCTGAAGAATAATGAAACAGGCCCAGCTGAAGCACCCAATGGTTATGAGTGACGCACCCTTTATTGCATGATGAAGATCTATACCACCACTTCCATGCCGACCAACTGCTCCTCCTGTCCAAAACAAGTCAATAACTGGGCCTTTTATAATTGTCATGACCATGGCTCCTCCAACTGTTGCTAGCGTCCCAAACACCTTTGCCTGGCTGCGTATGCTTTTCAGTTTTACCTTCTCAAGCCTGGATATTTAAAATTATATTATTTAAAAAAAAAAAAAAAACCATCCTTTTCAAGATTGCAAGCAAAACTAACAACTTTTTTACTTGGATTGTTATTGATTAACATGTGTTACTCCCTTTTGTTTGGTTTCAATCAAGTGTTTCTGCTAAATATGATGAATCGTATAACTACTATGCCTTCTTGTTTGATGGGCTGATTACCTGACCATCCAAGCCAAAACAAAGGTGATGGCAGGAAGAATATTGTACATGGCAGCTGCAAAAGTTGCTGTTGTGTACTTCATTCCAATATAGTACATGTTTTGGTCAATTACTGGCCTATCAACGCACATAGAACATAGTAAGCTAAAATATTACTGCAGGAGTTTAATCGAAGAAATATGTTACATAGAATAGAAAATTACTCTAGAAGGCCGAGCACCAATAACTTGATCATGATTGGCAGTGTCATCTTTGGCCTCACTTTCCTGTTGAATATAGAAAAGCAAATCCATTATGTTCAACATATAAAATTGAAATAATTTCATTTCCCCGCCTCTAAAATTTAATAATAAAATCTTCTTTATATTTTAGAAACCTTTCTTTTAAGAAATGATATCAATAAAAGACTGATATTATATTTAACACTCGAGATTATGAATAACAATAAATTTGTTTGTATGCGACTGTAAAAACAAAAAAAGAAGAGAGAGAGGGTACTTGTCGAGAACAATGGCAAAAGGAGTCATGCAAATTGTGGCAACGGCGTGGCGATAGACAACAAGCACATAATTGCTCATACCCTGGTTCAATGCAGCCTTGCATAGAACATCCATTCCTGCAAGTCCAACTTGCAAGAAAATAACACCTATGAATGGCCTAGCCTTGTTAAACCAACTAAGCTTAGTCATTCTCTGAATTTTCTATTACCAAACCAAAAAAACCATACAATGATGAGCTCAGGAGAATGAATGTTGGCACCGCTCTTGGTACTGGTATATATATATATATATATATATATATGTATGTATATATATATATATATATTAATGTACCTAGTCTCTAATGTGGATATTTTTTTATTGTTTTCAAATTGCCAAAGACTCCACTCAAGTAACCAAAACCTCAATTATTACTAAAAAATAGTAAACCTTTACAAAAGCATTTGACGAGTTGTCTCTGCCTACTAAAATTATTGATCGATTTCTCAAGATAATTGGATAACAAAGCCTTTAGTTTTAACGATTGGTGTCTTGTTCTTGTAGATGAGGGTTACTCTGTCAACTGGTGCACTCACTTTTTAATGACTTTATGATTCATTATTTTTTGTACAAAATAGACCACAACAAAGTGATCCATGTGTCAGTGCTCTATATCTGACTTTTGTAGTATAAAATTGGAACATGGTAAATGCTTTTTGTTTAGGCTCGCACTTTGAATTTGCATTGCATGTATTTTCTACAATCTTAGCCCAAGCAAAGTTGATGAAACTTATCTTAGATTTTGCTTCATGCTTCGAAGCTGATTCCATTATTAAAGATGATTTTCAATTTTAATAGATAAGATACAGGAATCAAATAATAGAATATTCCAATCTCAACATGTATATATACAGAGTAAGTAATAAAGAAAATGAAAATATTCAAAATTAAACATTATTGAAGTGTTTCTTCCTCTATGGAGATGAGGTATGCACAGAAATATTCTTCAATTCACTACACAACTTGCTTGGAAAGAAATCAATAGGGACTCTTTCCTTTTTTTCCCCTTTCACTCTCACTCTCTATCTTTTTCATTTTTCTTTTGCTCTTGGTATCTATGGTTAATAATATTTATAGATAGAAATTTAATCAAATTGGGTTTTGTGGATAAAGATTTAATTTATCTCCTAATCTAAAACCAAATTTTTTTAGAACTCCTTTGGTTAATGGTGGGTTTTCTTTTGACTAAAGTTGTCTCTACTTTAAATAATTGATGATGATGATTAATTTATTCTATAAAAAACAAAAATACTTCCTAACCTTAACAAAATTTGTTGTTACCTTTTTTTTAACAAGTACATTTTTTATATTTTTCTTTTCGCCCTTTTGACTCTCTAGCACTACATTTTCTTAATATACAAGATATGAAAACCTTTTAATAACAAAAACAAAAAAGGGTTTTCTTTTGATCAAAGTTCTCTCTGTTTTTAAATCCATATATGTAATACATGATGATGATATCATTAATTTATTCTATAAATTTCTTGAACTACTAAGTTTGAATCAATGTTAACTAAATTAAAAGCCAGAAAGGAAGAGGATCATTGTCCAAACAAAAGAAAAGCAAGATCCAATCAAAGAAAGGATACCGTGAAATCTTTTTATACGAATCTCTGAAAGGGTTGTCTATGGTCAAGGCTACAATATAGAGCACTAAAAAAGCCATTACCACTTCATGGTTTACACTTCAACCTTGTTCCTTTTTTTATGCTTTGTATAATCACACCACTATCGGATTGTCCCTTATTGCATGTACTCTTACAGCGTCCCCACCCAACGAGAAAATCGTGCATATGATGATCATGACGATGATGATTTTGATGAATTATTTTCATGATCATGACAATCCAGTCAGACATCAAGAAATAATTAGTGCTGTCTCGAATGGAAGTAACTAATTTATTAATAATACAATGTTATTAGATATTTGGCTTCAACGAGAAGAGATTTGGAAAATGGAGTGGCTATAATTTAATAAGGGACATCAGGTGATCTCTGCTCACACGCTATATAATTGATTTCCTACACAGCACGAATATCAGAATAATGAATATGGAATTTTAGCTTTCTATCTACCCCTACTCATCCCAATATTAGACGTTGCATTAATTATAAACACTTTGTTCAAGTGGTTTGATATGACATCGAACAGAAATTCCTTCTTGAAATGGCCAATGTGTGATGCAATCGTCCACCCAATTATTCATTCTCGCTTCCTGTTTATATAATCATATGCTTTAAGTTAATTAATAACTTATCCATATTTTTCCTACATTTTCGCCTATATAATTATTCGTTCTTCCTATATATATAATGTGATGGATTATTCTTCTTTTATCACACAACGTGCTCTAGAGCTCTGGTTTAATTAACTTTTTCTTTAATTCTATATTAGATACGATTGTACACCCAATTACTTATCCACATGAGGTGATGCATTTATTCTTCTTCTATCACATCACATCCTTTAACTTAATGAAATTATCTCACGTAACCAACTATTCTGATTTAATGAATCATTCATTCCCTATTTATGCTGACGTTTTTATCTTTTTTTTTTTATTTTAATAAAATTATATCAGATCATGTGCTTCAACTAATGGATTATATTCCTTAAAAAAAAAAAAAACCTAATGGATTATCCATTCTCTATATAGGGTGATTCATTTATTCTTCTTAAACTTATATACGATGCTTTAAATTAATAAATGTATTCATTTTTTCTGTGTTAACTTACGAGGTTTGACTTTGGGTAAGTTTATTAATTAATAAATATCATTAGATATTTTTTCATAATCACCTTTATAACCGATCTAAAATTGTTTTATTGATGAGAAACTTAACCCTAAGTTGAGTCTTTATTCTTTTGAGTAAATGAACTTATTCATTTCTTCTGCATTAGGTTAAGTATTTATTCTTCTTATTTCACATCGCGTGCTCTTAGTTATTTAAAAGCGTAAATGGCTCTCCCCATCAATTTCTGAAAAAATGGTTTCTTAAAAACTTAAAGGCTGCACGAAACATTGCTCTGTTTGGTGTACAATTTGGATAATAAAAACAGTTTTTGTGCGTAATCGTAAAAGTTCTAAAAATAATAAAGGCCGTGTTCGTCGTTTATTAGAAATTACATTTAAAATATGTTCAAAAACTCTATATTACAACTTTTAAAATTTCCTGGTTTCAATAATATCCAAACACCCCATACCATATCTTTTGAAAATTTTTCTTGCCATAAACCGCACGTCACCATATTATCATATTCCAATATCTCCTCTTGACATAATATCAGTATCTTTCTCTCTTTTTTATCAAGTCATCAGTATTTTGCTAGCGACTTCAACTTCCACAATAAACTGATGGTCACTTCTTTTTTCTTTTTCTTTCTTAGATAGGCACCCAGCTGAGACGATCAGGCTTTTTCTTTTCATTGACAGGAACTAATCTGAGAGAGGATCATAAATCATCATGCATATTGCATGGTGTGATGTTTATCCGTCATAGCCAAATACCAATTATGCATATCATACTGCCTGTTGTGATGTTTATTGGTCAAAGCCAAATGCCAATTATGCATATCATAACACACAGTGTGAATGTGATGTTGGTCCCAACCAATCAGGCATCATGGTCCAGAATACGGCGACTGGTCCAAAACGCACCGTTTAAGACCAGCACTAAGTAACTTTCAACACAAAACAAACATCAAACATCACCAGAACATATAGCACACGTGAGATGAAAGAAAGTTGTGGTAAAGAATCGCCTTACATAGTTCTATTATAAGCATGAGAGAAATTAAAAAAAAAAAAAAAACAAAAACAAAAACTAATATAATATAATTAATTTCACCAAACACGGATGATCTATCATTCATATGCAAACGTGTACTTACTGTAAAATAATGATAGAATAATACAAGCACCAATGATATAGTTGTAACAAAATTAGTTGTCCCAATTAAAATGGTATGCCTCCACAATGTACCCATGCGATCTCAGAAGCGTGGACTGCTTAAGAACCACCACAGCAAGCTGATCTTTGGGCACCTTGAGCAGCCCCAGCTGCCTGATCCGGTTGGTTGATTTTGATTGTCTGAGGCTGCATCGTCCAACATATTACATTAATTATTTAGTACAGACAAATTGCATGATGATAACTCCGAACCAGTGTAATAGTGTAAATATGTAACGGAAAAGGCAGCTGTAATATGGGATTTTCAACAGTTAAAACAACTCCAGCTACTCTATTGCAAAGAAATACTACAAAAGAAAACCTCCTACCTCAGCCTTTGAGTCAGTATCTGCAAGCCTTTGCTTAATGTCCCTAGCTATTGAAAAGAAAACCTCTTCCACATTTAAGTTTGTCTTTGCACTCTGTATAAAAACAGCATCTTCAGCGTATTACAAACAAACATTACTAATTTATAACCAGTTTCAGAAACAGCTATAAAAAATACATACAGTCTCAAAGAACTTGATGCCATATTCATCAGCGAGAGCTTGGCCCTTTGAGGTGGGGACAGCCTGGTAAAAGATGTTCCTCAGCAAATTCACTACTAAAAGCACCCAGACATACTAGAGCAGACAATGCAGACAGACAGAGAAGTAAATTGCAACAGAGTAAAAGAGGACAAACCCTTTTGCTTTCATCCATGTCAGCCTTGTTACCCACCAGAATCTTGTTGACATTGTCTGATGCATGCTGTTCAATGTTACGGATCCAATTCCTAATGTCTAGACATGAGAAAGAAATGGTTCAATTACAAGAAAATGATAAAAGCAGATGAAGAATGAATAACATTTACATGTGAGGGACTCTGACCAGACGAGAAAGAAAAATTTTCGACAATGCAAGAGTATATGTCCATGTTCCAGATCCAATTCCTAAGGTTTAAACATGGGAAAAAATGAGTTTAATTTACAGGAAAATGATTAGAACACATGTACAGTGAACATAATTTACATGTGAGAGACTCCAACCAAACAAAAAGAAAAATGCTCGACAATGCAAGAATAACATCCTAGCTTCATACAGAATAAGTTCCACAGCCGTGTAAACTTTTATGGAAACTACAATAATTGGATCCAGATATCTACTCATAATAGAAGAATGATCAACCTAAACATGGAAATCTAAACTTCTAATGATATAATGAAGGAAGCAATTACTGTTGAAAGATGACTCATCAGTGACATCATAAACGAGTAAAATTCCCATAGCTCCACGGTAGTAAGCTGCATAAAGACAAAATTGCATAAGGTTATGAACCAATTAACACAGAAAAACTACGGCAGACTAATTTCTAGAATATGGCAATTAGGTAAAAAGCTAGATTACTTAATATAGCAATAGATTCCAGTCCATTTATACATTCTTCAGAATACTTAAATATTAACATGCAACAGAAAAAGGATAACAATCGGCCAAGTTAAATTGAGATGATGAAAAAGCAGGCAAATGACAATCAAGCTTATGATAACAGAAGCCTATAATCCACATGAAGACTCCAGCCTGATACTGTTGAAAGATACAAGAGAGTGCCAAGTTTTAATGGCCCAAGTAGTATACATTATCTCAATTGGGCCTCACATTTGTTTAACAAAGAAATTATCGGAAACAAATATACCTAAATATGGCATACCATTAAAGAATTAACCCAAGAATTCAATGGACCTATGAACACTCATGCTAAGAAATTCACAATAAGCCATGGTACAAATATTTTATTAAGTTTGTTCAACCAGGTTTATTAAAATGATGGTCCAAGTCTAGGTGAGAACAGACATATCAAACATGCTGCATCTAGAGGATTTCAACATTGCATTAAAGTATCTTTTACACTACTCCCAAGTGCAAATGCTCAGGTTACTATGACTAGACAGCTTCCATTAAAAAAAAAAAAAAAAAAAAAAAAATCACTTAACTCTAAAGCCAAATAACATCCTGAGCCATTTTGATTATATTCTTGACAGGTGACACTACTAACAAAGTAGGCCTATGGTTAACCACTCAAAATATTTAAGAAGATACAAGTAATGAACTTTTCTGGAACAAATTTCTCTTTCAAAGGATGTTTCGTTTCAGTAAGGTATAAAAACAAGGCTCTGCTACCATAGAGGATCTGTGTAGTTACTAGAGGTGGTTACTGGTCGTTGAATTCAAACCCAAAAATCCACAAAAATTCATGTTTTGAAAATTAAAAAGAACTAGAAACTAAAAGAGAAAAAAATCATCAAAACTATCAATGTATCCAAACAATTCCTATGCATTGGCTAAATCCATAAACACAATCAAAATCTTGACATTGTCTTTGTCTCTTCAGCTTTAAAAGTAAAATGCTATTCTAACAGCACACAAACATTTGCACCTGCATTTGGTAGCAATAGTCCATACAAAATGTAACATCAAATCGATTACTACTTTGGCACACAAGACAAACAAAAGAAGAAACAAATAAGTTAGATCAATCTTAGATTTAAAGTCTATTCAGATACATTTATGTCAATCACCACTGACCAGTTGTAATTGTTCGAAACCGCTCTTGTCCAGCAGTATCCCAAATTTGCAGTTTAATTCGCTTTCCATCAAGCTCTATAGTCCTTATCTTAAAATCAATTCTGTCAAAGAAAACACAAGCCAGTGAGCATTCAGATTTTGTACAATTAACATAACAGATCCCCCATTAATTTCAAGCATAGCAAACACCTACCCAATGGTTGTAATAAAACTTGTAGTAAAAGAACCATCTGAGAAACGCAAAAGGAGGCAACTCTTACCAACACCTGCAAAACAAAATTTAAAAAATAAAACACAAAAGTAGCATCCAAACTACTCAAAACTGCAGGGTAAACACCCTTGAACAACTAACAACAAGACAGTGCTCAAAAAATCAATTTTTATTATTATAACAAGTTATGTACACAGGTACTGTTAAACATTGAGACAAAAAGCAAAGATACATGTCATTAGTAAAGAACATGACAAGAAACACGAAAGGCCAGTGTAGTGAGTCAACAATCCTGTAACAACTCGAACACATTTGGCACAACGTGGTTAAATTTTTTCCATCAATCAAGTAAGACAAGCAACCAATTTAAACACATTTTCACAAAATGTACCCAGACAAATAATTTACATTATCACAAAAACTATATACGCTGGATATTCAACTTAAAATTGAACTCTGACGACAAAGTCCATCGAGATCTATCCAACAGTGACCTGCAAAACATCCTTCTGACATGCAACACATTGACAAAACGAAACTACAAAGAAATCAAAATTTCCGATTCCTTACAAGACAGCGTTCAAATTTGCATATCACAACTCGTTTCTAGTATCCAAAATACGTAAACCGCATGCTTCAAAAATTAAATCGAACCTTAAATCTATGGAGTTTACATAATTACAACAAGATCATGATTTGAATACATTAAACGAACAAATTTCGTAGGGGTATAAACGTAAAATCATACCGCTGTCACCGATCAGGAGGAGCTTTATCAGGTAATCGTAATCAGCTCGGGCTCTTGCAGGTGGAGCGGCCATTGAAATTAAAAATATCACAAACTAAAAAAAAAAACGATTTCAATAAAAACAAAAATATCAAACCCTAGACAGGAATACTTGTACGTGAAAAAAGAATCAAAAAGCGAAACCAACAAAAATTCAAAATTTAAAAAACATAATAATAAAAAAGTGCAGAATTGAAGAGGACGAAATACCAGATCAGGAAAATGAAGAGTAAACGATACGAGAGAAAAAATGAGGGAGGGAAACGTCTCTGATACGTCAGCACCGGACGGCCGTTGAAAAATTTTTAAATAGACCAAGGTAGATTCAACAAAGGGAAGTAATAGGGATTCACGCCTCCCAGCCGTTGGATTGTTGATATGTCACGATCTCTGTCGATCGGACGACTGTTGTTTGATTCGTCAATGCACTGACTGACGAGAACGTTTCTATTCTTTGGAAAGTGTTTATTGAAAAGGCAACGCCGTTTGGTTTTATTCTAAGTTGTCCGGAGAATTCTTCTTGATAACATAAAATTTGCTTCCCATTATAAAAATAGAGTAACGTGAGGTTTGGTTTTTTTAATCTAAATTCATATTTAAATTATATGATATATAAATTGGATAAAATTTTGTGACAAAATGATGTGATTATTAAATTTTATCCAAATTCATATTTAAATGGTATGATAATTAATAAGATCTTTACAATTCACATATCAAATTATTTAGACATCGATTTTGATAAATTTTTTGAAAAATCCAGCATTACTCTATAAAATATACATGATAAGGTGCGTGAAAAGAGTTGGGCTGGAGCATCTAACGGGAAAGATACAGCCAGCATAGAACTAAGGACACTTAAGAATTATATAGTTTTACATTCAAATTCATAAGGAAATTTTTTTTAATAATTTAAAATCATAATAGTTGGCTTATAATATATATATATAACTATTCAAAAAAATTATGATATAAATATGGAATTCCGTTAGATGGTAGAAACAAATTTTTAATTTTATTTGTAATTGTTTCTAACGGAAGTGATTGAATACTGTTCTTAATCCTAAGAGGTCAAATATTAAAGTCTTATCTCTATCTTAAAACACAAAGTATGAGTGATTTTATCCAATATAATCATCTTTCCTCCACCATAAAAAATAATAAATAAATAAATTTAATTTTATTGTCATTTCTACTTTATAGTAATTTATATTGGTAATGATTTACAAGTTAAGAACTCCAAAATAATGTTTAAATAATTAAATATCCATTCAATAGTATGTATCGCGGACCTGGGCTTGATATGGGTCGGCAATCCAAACTTTCCAATGCTAAAAAACTTAGTGGGGTGTATTTGTAAAATACGTGCAGTGCACCTGATAGCGATAAATCGAAATGGGCATTTGTAGGCCAAATGGATCACTTGAGCCCGGCAGGTACTACAAAATATCAACTTATATGGGCCCTCGAACAGCATCGTATGTATGTATAGTCTGTAGTCCGTGACGATAAATAATTTACTGTTTTTATTTATTTTGAAAACTAAAATCGAGGGAGTTAGAGATCCAAATGCTGCATGTACTATTAATATTTTATTCATAATACTATTAATATTGAAAAATAAAGGAACCTCAACGTGATTTATATTATTCAAAATAAGTAATATTTCAAAATAAGTGAGTTCAAATCTTTTCTCTTTCTCAAATCTTGATTTAATTGTAATAATTTATTTTTTTTAAAAGTAGCATATATTTGCAAAACAAATTAATAATAATTATATTTCTTAAATAACAATTAGTTTTACGGAATTGACTATGTGTATTAGAGATATTACTACACCTTTTTTATAACATTATTTACCGAGAACATTCCAATTTGATAATTATAAGTTGTTAAATGAGTGTCATTACTAAGGCCTGCGGGATTTCTACACATATTTTCAAATATGTTTGGTTGAAGAATGTATTAAATGTTTTGCTATAATTTATAATGCCCAAGCCTATTGGTTTGGGTCCTGGCTTGTGTAAAAAACTAATCAAAATTTGGATGGATAAATATCTAATAGGGTTTAATTATCTTACAGATTTGGATCATCTTTTAATATGAAAATTCAAATTCACATACATAATATCCGGAGGAGGTGTGTTATACTATTATTGGTCCGGCCTTTGTCTAGTGGGTCGAGCGTCGTTGCATACTTTGCATTGTGGAATTGACGGAAAACGGAGACCCAAACATGCCGAACAAGACAGCAGCCGAACAAAAAATTGGAAATATCTTGCAATCACGGCCACGCGGCGTTCTAGCAGACTTTAAATTACCCCGTTTGACCGTCACAACATAACTCCAAAAATATCGTCACGGAAATAATAAACTCTCTTGGGTATGAAGATTAAACAATGCGGCGCCATCCACATGCAAAAGTCTTCGTTTTCACGCTTGTTGATTCCTTCTAGTGGAAAAAAGATACTTGGTGGTTGACCGATACTACTCAAAGTTTGACTTTTATAACACAATATCCTAAGTCATTAGTATCTATTAGTCAATGTTTTGTTGATCAAGGATAATTTCATCATTTATGAACCTATTTTATTTAAGAAAAATTAAAAAGAAAAAAAATATATTTTTTTAATGATTCAATATCCCTGCAACAAACCAAAAAAAAGTAGAATTTAAAAAAAAAAAAAAATGGGAACCCAGATGATGAACTTCTGGGTTCCCAGATGAACATCATCTGGGTTCGTCCCAAACATGGTGAACATCATCTGGGAACCCAGATGATGCATCATTATCAAACAAGAAAATTACAAAATAAATTATAAAAAAAAAAACAAACACAACTCCATCTCAGAATCACCATCATCAACTCCAAAACTCTACTTGAAAACCAAACTCAAACTCATCTCAGAATCATCATCATCATCATCAACAACAACAACAAATCAAACTCAAACATAAACACAAGAATCATCACCAAAAAAATCATCAACAAACCTATTCACGAACCCAGACATCTTTGGGTTCGATTCGAACCCAAAGATGTCTGAGTTCTCGATTTGACGAACCCAGATGCTGGGTTCGACATCTAGGTTCGACTAACCTAAATCTTGGTTCATCAAACCCAGACAGGTTCGTCTGGGTTCTGGGTTTGACGAACCCAAATCTGGGTTTGTTTGGGTTCGAATCGAACCCAGATTTCATCATCTGGGGTTCAACCCATATGATGAAATCTAGGTTCGTTTCGAACCCAGATGTCCCTGGTTCAGAAGAAGAAGAAGAAGAGGTTGACGGTGGAGGCTAGTGGAGAGAGAGAGAGAGAGAGAGAGAGTGAGATGTTTTAATTATTTTTGTTGATTTATTATTTTATTTTAATAATATTTTAAATTACTTCAAACAGTAAGAGCATTTTGGTCCTTACAAATCAAAAACCAGTCAACCGTTTGATTTAACCATATTTGACTGTTAACTTAGGGGCATTATGTTATAAAAACCAAACTTTGACTATGAATCTTTAAACCTTACCTTAGGGGGGTTTTGTGCATTTTGCTCATAATTTAAATACCTAACCATTTTAAGAAAACCTTATGGGGCATCTCTTTTCTTGAAACTACTTGTGAGGCATGTTTGTTTTGCGAAAATATAGATAGGAATAGGATTGAAAATTTTTTTTCTTAATCCCGTGTTTAGAGCTGGGAAGGGGATGAATATTTTCTTCCTAAGCCCACTTTAATTTCTTGTTAAGGCAGGAGAAATGGAATCCCCAGCTTGATGGTGGGATTTCATGGCAGGAGTGGTCTCTTTCTCTCTGTCTTCCTCATTGCCCTCTCTCTCTCTCTCTCTCTCCATTTCCTATCACTGTCCTCTTCATCCTCATTTCCTATTGTCGTCCTCTTCATCTTCATCTTTCCTCTCCACCACACCCACCCACCAACACCACAAACCAACCTAAACAACCAACATCATCTAGGTTTGATGAACTCATTTGAACATCAACTATGTTCGATGGTTGTTGGTTTGATGTTCCATTGACGCTGGGTTAATGTTGGTTTTTTATTTTTCAAGTTTTTTGTTTTGATTTTTTGTGTTGATTTGGTGGAAGATGATTTGGATGTCGCTTTGGGTATTGATTTGGTGGAATATGACGCTAGTTTTGAGTGTTGATTTGGTGGTGATGATTTGGGTGTTCTTGATGATGTTGAAGATAATCGAATTGGGTTGTTGATGATATTGTAAGTATATAATAAATGGTTTAAATTAATTTTATTCTAATCCAATCTCAACCTATACCAAATACAATATAATATAATTTTAATATAATCATAAGTCCTATCAAACACAAAGAATGATTTTTTAATCCAAACCAATCTCAATTCGTTTCAATCTCATTCTCATTGCTAATCTCAATCTCACATGTCAAACGTAACCATATTAATATTAATAAGTACTCATAACGAGATAGATATAACTACTCTTATTATAAAAAATAAAAATATATAATTATAAAATCACATTGTAACAAAAAATGATAACATTATACCTATAAAATCATTACTTATAATGAGAAATCTCTTCCACTAAGGAAAAATGAAATACACCCATGAAATGCGTGCTCCACAAAAAGAGAGTAGAACCAGTTAACAAAATTTGCAAATATATTTAAAGAATCTAAACCCTCACCACAAAGTTGATATAGAGGTACATACTTACATGCCAACTTAGACACATAATTAATATGGCATATAATAAGTGAAATAAATTAGTATTAATATATATCCTCTTAGTAATTGGCACAAGTTGTGATGTAGACTAGTTACGATTTTACTCTGAGATACGGTTCGAGGATTAATTCTCAGAACGTGGGAGGAAGCAATCCATATGCGTGTGAAAAATGTTCACATAAATGAAATTTATGTAAGTTGAACCCATGACCCCTACATGGATGGACTGTAGTTTACCACCACGCCACAACCTCTTTTTCAAGTTGTGATGTAGATTGGGATACATATTTTATATTACTATTACTACAATAGAAATAACAGTGCTTTATAAATAATTTAGTAAAACAGTAAAACAAGCTAATTTATAATTATCACGCCATCAATATGTTATATCATAATATATCACCTCTTAAAATAAGTGGTTGTACACCTCTCACCAAACACATTTTACAAGTTAGTGTGGATAATTTTCATCTTTTATTGGGAGAGTGGTTATCTTATAATCATGAGAACAAAAATAAGAGTTATTATTTCCCTATTATTAAGAAACTGTACTAAGTATATAGTAATTGATTTTGGGACGTTTCCGTTGTCTCTCAATTATAAATAGAAATAAGGGTTGTTGTCTCCCTATTATGAGAATAGAAATCCAAACTCCATAAATAGTGATTGATTTTTTGAGACTTCTAACCCATTTAGTATTAACATTTTGAAAACAAAACATGTTACACCATAATTAATATGCTTTTTACCGGTCCAACTTATCAAATCCTTAATTTAAGGTTTGAAGAAATTGATATCGTTCAAACACACAACCCAATGGTATTGTAAATGTGAAAGGCAAACACCACCAGGCAAACTTCATCTTATTCGAATAAAGATGCAGAGGTTTTTCTTTTATAGAATATAGACTTTTTCTTTTTTGTTTTTAAAGGTTGGAATACGAGATTAAGGATCAAATTGTTGTTTACAGAATTATACTCTATAAAGCCAAATGAACATGATATAGAAGTCCAGTTCTCACTAAGAGGCGACAACTACTTTATACAAGATGCTTGATACAAAGTTAGATTCTCTATAGTCTACATATATAAGTCAAAGTTTATTCCATAACGCCTTATAAATTATAACATATATTTATGGTGGCATTCTGTGGAAAAGCAAGTGATATTGGACTTCCTTTTTTTTTTTTCCCAAAAAATAACATATTTTCTTTCATTAAAAAAGAAATTGGTCGCTATAATTAAATAATATAAATCAAATAAAATAAGAGATAAACATAAATGGTCCATAACACGTACGTTAAAAATATTTATAAATATATTATGTGACAATTTATTCTTTCAACAAGTAGAACTGGTACCAACTCATAAACCAAGTGGCATGTCCCTTGGCTTCTAACAATTCTACGGTGGTTTTTGGTTTTTTTTTTTTTTTAAATATTATTATTTATCTTATATCTTATAAGACTTCAAATAAGATCTTCATTTAATAAAACTTTACAATTAAGATATTGATTTTTGTTTGTTTTTTCATTTAGGATTCTTAAATTTGACATTTAAATAATTGAATCATTACTATTATACCTTTTCTCTTTAAATATTGATTTTTATTATATTTTAAATATTATTATTATCATCATTATTATTAAAGAAAGAGGCTGTACATCGCCAATCGAGGCCGCCGGCCTTCATGCTGGAGATTAGTGGCCTCAATCGACGGTGCAGGAGATGACCAACGGCCTCCTCTTGCACGGAGGAGGTGAAAAAGAGTTTTCAACAAGTTAGACAATAACGGCGACGGTAAGATCTCCGCCGAGGGGCTCAATCACTTCCTCCGCGCTCAACTTGTTCGACTTGTTTGACAGAGTTGAAGGATCACATCCGCTGATGGTAAGAACCGAGAAGGAGTTCAACAATTCGATTTGTTCAAATTGTGATTATGGAAGAGGCAGCGCAATGTGTGTCTACTGTCTAGTTTTTCGTTTTTTTTCCAGAAGTGTATGCTGCCCGGGGCCCCGGTTACTTAGGCATATTTATCAACAGAGAAAATCTTTTTTATACGACATTTGCAATATATAATACATTATGTTCTTTAAAATTATATTATATAACATAAATAATTGTAAATATATTTTATATGTAATATAATTGTAATTTCAAATTTCAATAAAACGAATGCATCGATAGTGTAATAATACTGGTGATTTTTATTTCAAAAAATATATATATACTGGTGAATTTAATTCTCCCATTAAAGCATTAAGCATGTACATAATCAATTCCTGCATGGATTGGATTTTACGTGCAGGTAATATGTTTGTTGAGTCAGGCATTAATTGATGCCCACCTTTACTTTGATCCTTTACGCAATCACCCAACGTTTCCAGGAAAATGCAAGTTCTTCTCCTTAGAGAGTAGTCGTTTTCATGGAAGATTCCGATCAACAAATCGGTGTAACACGTAAAGAATAATTTGCCTCTTCATTATTTACAAAGTGAACAGGTTGAGATTTTGACGATACATGAATCAGAATCGCGAAGAATAAAAGAAATAAAATAAGACAATCTATTAATTGTGACTTCTAAGTGAAACCACCCAAAAATCTAAGTTCAACTCATACGAACAAATGATTGAACATTTCAAACCACAACTCACATTGACAGTACGTGAATACAGTTAATTAATTTTATATTTTGAAATTATTGTACCAAATTTTCGACAACTCACGTTGACAATGTGTAAATACGATTAGATAATTTCATATTTTGAAATTATTGTACCAAATTTTTGAAAGCTCCCTGTACATCTAATAAAATATATTTATAACCATTTCAGTACATATATATTTATTTATTTATAACAGCTGAAATCTATTTCTTATATACACTTGAAATATAACAATATATTAGCATGTTTTCGGGAAGAAACGAAGAATTAATGCAGAAGATTTTAGTCATTTGATGCACTAATACTAATCATTTGAGAATTTATGTTTTGATATTCACATAAATGTTAAAAGTTTTAAATAGCCATATATATAGTTATACAGTTATATAGTGAGAGGGATACATTTTTTAGATATTGAAAAAAATGGTTAGTTTTAAAACGAGTATCGATATTATAAACCATTTATATGGAAATTTATTTTATAATTTTGATATTAATTTTAAAATTCATATTTTTTATCTTTTTTTTTTCAATTTTTATTTTATGTCAATGCTCTTATCAACACATAAAATACACGCTTTTAAAATAGGAAAATGATGCCTGTATCAAAGTCATGGTATGTGAAGAGCTTACCATTAATTATTATTGACACATGTAGACTTGGAAGTTGGGACTATATTTTAAAAAAATATTGTTGTTGTTGATTCGCAATCTGGTAGCAATATTGTTTATATATTTCATTAATATAAAGCACCTCTAGGTGTGGGTAGTCTCATTAGAGGCTAGAAGTGTCAATACATATATAACTGCCAATTGTTGTGATAGTAGTGTTGAGACTAATCGTTTGGTGTCACATCCCCGTTTTAAAGCTGCAACTTCTGTAAATATATATACATATGCATATATATATATATATATATCTAGCAAATTATAGTGGCTAATAAACGGTAGATCTAGCGAGTGGCTCCTTGTGATTTGTTAGCAAACATATGTCCTAGCATTTTTATAATCAAACGACATATGGATATAAAAAGCAACGGATGGTTAAGATTATTATCATTTATCTTTTATGAATTACTCTAACTTTTTTTATAAAAGGTTAAGGTAGATAAAAGTTTAGAAAAAGATTCTAACTCATTATTGTTGTGATACACACATATATACACACATATATATATCGAATTGATCAAAGATCTAGTGGTATCTACCGCGATTAAGCATCATTAATGCAACGTCGATGTCTAATCTAATGAATGAAAGATAATAATTTAAAATAATCATAAAATACTGGTACTACAATTACAATGATTGGAGCATCTTCGATGCTCTCATAGACTGTGTTAAAAAAAATATCATATTATCAATGTTAAGAGATTTGCTTCCTAAATGACATAAATATCATTTGATAAATAAGTTAAATTAAAAATGATTTTCTAATGTTTTCATGTATTTTCATTTAATGATTCTATGTTTTTTATTTTTAATTAGATTTATAAAATTATAATTAAATTGTTATTGACTTGTTGATATAACTGTCTAACAATCCATTTGAAAATAAATAGTCAGATTAATAATATAATTTTTTTTTTGTCACCTTAGCTTGACATTGATAAATGATAATTGCATTTGTAAAATTTATTTTAACTCAATGTTAATTTTTCTTATATGATATATATATATTTATTTACAATCAATAGGAACATTGAAATGTTCTTGGAGTTATTGGAAAATCAAATTAATTTACATCAAATAATTTTAGAACAATTTTAGTAATATTGCGACATACTCTAGGTCTAATAGTATAAGGAATATTAACTATGAATTTTGCAAAATAGTAAATTAATATATGAATTCTTGTTAACTTGCTTGCCATAAAAATATTTAAAACTTTTATAAATCAAATTAGTTTACAATTGTAACGCTCCGAATTTCTCTATTTAAGAGAAATGAAAATATATAAGGATGAATAGTATTTGTAGGATGAATAGTGATTGTTGGATGAATAGTATTTAGGACGGAATAGTATCCTTGTGAATAGTTAGTTCTTCGGAAAGCGGACCCTAAAATTAGAAAGCTTTGGAATAAGTAATTGACTCAAAGGAAACTGAAACGGATAAAAAATGAGTTCGTTTGAGGTAAAATTGAGCAGTTTCAAATCCGATCGAAAATTTGGAAAGATTTTCGAAAAAATTTAAAAATTTAGAGAAGTGTCAAACTAAGTGTTGAAATGCTCTGGAAGTATTTTAGAATTTCAAACGACACTTTCGAAGAAGATTTGGATGCAATATAATCAATCTAGGAATCGTTGGAAGAGATCTTGTGAATTTTCGGAAAGTCAAAAATTGGCATAGAATGACTTTTAAGAGTCACCGAAGTTACTAAAAGTATGTACATAATCCGAATATAGGCCCCGATGAATTTTGAAAGGATTTCGAAAAAGTCTCAGAAAAACTGAATCTGGGCGTCTCGAAAAAGTCAAATCAAAAGAGACAATAAATGATAGACATGTGGAGCAAGTAACCATGAAAATGTGACATGTGGCATTAGGAAATTGTAAATTGAGTATAAATTTAAAAAGTTATGTGATAGATTTTGGAGTTTAAATTGTGACTTGTAGGTGATTGAGCTGAAAAAAAAAAGAAAAATGATTATATTTAATTGTAAATGACATGTACAAGGACATTTTTATAACACGTTAAGAGATTGATTGAAATGTAATTTGTTGTTATTAATTTGATTCGGTTTTAATTTTATAAGTACAAAAGTTTGTGAATAAAAATCCTTTTGAATGATATTTTTAAAAGAAATTAGGAAGATTTAGAGTAAAAGGAAAAAGGTCGTAGGGGACAAAAAAAAGAAAATTTATATATGTTATAATAATAAAATATGGTTGGCGTGATTTTTTTATAATAATAATAAAAAATATAAGTTAGTGGTGGGTTCCAATGAAAAAAATATATATAAATTAAAGGTGGTGGACTCCATTGAAATAAAAGAAAATATATACATAAAAAGGGCGTGGCTGTTAATTGATAGAAAAAAAAATAAAAAAAAAAAAAATTTATAAATGAAGGCGCCGAGTGAGAAGAAAGAAAAATAATAATAAAATAAAAAGAAGATGTTAGGCGGTGGAAAGTCTATATATATACATATATATTTGTGTCTTCAGAAACAATAAAACACATAAGCTATACGGCAAGCAGCAGGAGAAAAAAAAATAAAACAGAAGCAATCGGGCATGGTGCAGCCGAGAAGAAAAGATAAGAAGAAAAATAAGGAGAAGAGAGGGAAGGAGAAAGAAAAGAAAAATAATTTTGGGTATTCGATTATTCAGATAGGTAAATTTATTTTAGTAGGATTTGAATTTCAGAAAATTAGTTTATTTTTTCATGAGTTATAAATTAGGTTTTGTGTGATTTTAGAGTAGATCTAGGATGATAAGAAAATCAAAGGAGTTATGTGAGTTGATAAACTATAGAAAGCGTCCAAAATATTTATGTACACTACACTTATCTTAAAAACTCATTTTTTTATTAGTAAAAATTTTGTTTAATTTAGTACATAAGTTTATTTCGTTTTAATTAAATATATTATATGAATATGAGTGAATTATGTTACGGATAATTTTTATAGTATCTAGTAATTAAATTTTGGAAAGTTTATGATAAAGTCTGTATTATTCGAATGAAGAATATGGAGTTTGTATGATATTATTTTGATAAATTGAAATAAAAGTTTGTTTGAATATGATTTTAATGATTTTCGAATGAAAACGGAAAAAAAACGGAAACAAACGAAAAGATACGAACAAATTAGTTTCTTGACCGAATATATATCAGAAGAAGGGCATCATGGTTTTGATGAGATTGATGAGTCACTTTTGAATGAGAAATGATGTGTTATGATGCTCTGAATAAATGAGAAATATATATATTTTGATCGAAAAAATGTTTAGAATTTTTCCGAATGAAAATTTTTATTGAGAAAGAAAAATTATTAAAATATGAAAATTTTGGTAATTTATGAAAATTAGAAGGGCCCGAGTAAACCTGTATATTGGTAGGTAGAAATTGGTAGTTGACATGCTAATATGGTGATTATAGCAGTACTGCACCGATTTGCTTATATATGTTAATACGAAATTCATGGACCTTGCGAGGCACCGAGTATCCAGTCCCAGAATTTATGTTATATGTGAAATGAGATCTGGTGGGTAGTCACCGAGTGTCCAATGTCGGAGAACCCGTTTCCAGTCCATGTTATCGTGTCAGAGTTTACAAAGGGCGTTGAAAAATATTAAATGAAATTGTAAATATATGCTTGAAAAAAATGAGTTTTGTGTATTTTATATGTGTAATTATTAATAACATGTTTCCATTGTGATTTATTATAAAAATTCGATGAGATGGTATTGATATGTTTGGAAACGTCTTTTATGTGTTTTATATGAGTTTTTATTAATAAAACGATTTCTTTATGGATTATTATAATATTTTGAGAAAACGTAAAAAGGTTGTGTTACCCTAAGACATTTTTGTAAAATGAGGAATTTCAAATATTTGTTTTATATGTGCAATTGTTGATAAAATGACTTATTTGTGAATTTTAATAAAAATTTGAGCATTTTGAAAGTTTGATTCTTAATATGTTTGAAAACAAATTTTATGTGTTTTATACATGCAATTATTAATAAATTGAGTTATTTATGAATTTTGATAAAAGCTTGAAAATTGTGAAATTTTGTGTTACAATAACATAATTTTGATGAAACGATAAAAGTTTGAGATTTGAGGAATTTTGTTTGAAAACACGATAATTTTTTTAACGAAATGAGATTTAATTTTTATTTTGTTTCCTGATGAATATGTGAAAATGATGAAATCTGGTTTTGTAAGGTCATATTTAGAAAATGATTTTTAGGCATTTCATATATATGCATTTACTAGTAAAATGATCTCTTTATGATTTATTATAAATATTTGATAACTGTGACGTCTTGCTTTAAAATCTGATATCTTTGAAATTGATGAAATTTAAATTTAGTGTACACCCACTAAGTAAAATACTTAGCGCGTTAGATTTTCCATGCGTAGGTTGAAATTTTGAGCATTGCAAATAAGGGTTGACAAGAAGACATCTGTTGCGTTTTTCTGCAAGTCACATCCCTCCATCCTTGATAGTTTTATTTTAGTATTGCACAATGGTGTTTAAGTATATGGAAATGCATGTACATGTATATGGATTTACGAGATTTTACAAATAATAATGTGTATAAGTCATAGCAAAGAAGGTTTTTGATTTATAAAATAATTTTGTAAAGAAAATTATTAATTATCATTTGATTTGTTTTTAATTTTGATGAATATTATTTTTATTAAATGTTGTGGTTATAAATGTTTATGTGGCGAAGTGATTTTGGAGTCGGATGGAGAGTCTGAAATGGAAGTTGAGAAAATGAATGTATTTTAAAAGTGTTTCTTTGAAATCTGCAAGTTTTTAAAATTTTGGGTTTTTCAGAAAAAGAAAGGAAACTCTACCAGATTTTTTTTTTTTTTTTTAAAAAAAAGAAAAAAATTATTGTGCATTTATGTAAAATAATAACGAATAAACCGATTAAGATAGTATCTTTCGACTCGGGTTCCCATCCGAATGGAAATCGGGTGGTGGGTGTTACAACAGTGATGTATTTAATTTAGAGTTTATCGAAGTTTTTTATTTTTTTTTTTAATGATAGATTTATGTGGAATTTATATATTTTATGGACTTCGTATTAATTTTATTATGATTTTTATAAGAAATTCAATGAAATCTTTAGAATAATGGTAAATTTTGTTATGAAATCTACTAAGTTGACGACTTTTTGAATATAACTAGATTTTATTATAGTTTATACAAATATGAATTGTATATATATAAATTTTAATAAATTTTTTACAAATATAAATTGAATACACCTCTATTTCAATAGAATTAATTAATATTTGGATTGAATGAATTTTTATAATGTTTTAAATTTAAATGAATTTTAGATACCCTATAAATATCTACCAAAAAAAAAATTATGTCATTATGAAGATCGATAATATATTTTTTGAATTATTATAATGCCCTCACTAAAAAGTTTTATCAACGGAATAATTTTGAATTTTAATTTAGTCTCAACTAACATTAATTGAACAAATAAGCTTCCTTTTTTTTGGATTTTATAAAGTAATCATTATGCAAACATTTTTAATCAAGAGCATCAACATAAAGTCCGTATGGAATATGCTTTAAGCCTCTAAGATAACAATTGAACAGTTGATGCGTATTTATCATGAAAGCGTAAATATACCATAATAAGGTCTATTTTACATGAAAACACTATCGTGCATGTGTATCATATTTTAATTTTATAGATAGTTGGTGTTTTTAAGGTAAAATATTTCGATTTGGTCTCCTTTCCGAATCCAAAACATCATTCCACTATTCAACCCCTAATCGGATCTCCTTTCATGATCAACCGGCCACAGAGAAAAATAAAACAAAATAAAAAATGAACCATAATAATAAAAAAATAAAACATCACCGCTTTTTGGATACCCATTCTGGTTTCTGATATATGAACTTCTACAAATAATTAGTTAATATGGAGCCATCAAGTGTCGGTGATGGTTCCAATTTTCTTGCGCAGCACCTGCACTGTTTGTTTCTTCTAATTAAACATGGAATCCGAGAAAATATTGGAGGCAGGACGAATGGAGGTCAAAAGTCAAAACACATGGCAAGCGAACGAATCAGAGAACGTGGCTGGCCATGACCGTGGAGAAAAGGCCAGTTATTGACTTGGCCTGGATCTTTTTATACGTTGAATTCAACCATTGGCCGGGTCAAATAGAGTGTTCAACTCTTTCAAACCACCCTTTCATGACTCGAACTACTGCAAAATTTATTTGTTTTCAAATAAAACACTGTTACAAATATCTCCTCTTCACATCGAAGGGCATTTAATGTCAAAAGATGTTTTATGATGTGTGCATTTTATTAAAAAAATTATGTAATTAACTATTTGGTACCTTTTCTTATACTAAAAATACAATTGACACAAACCTTATAAAATAAGTTTAGTGAAAATTGAACTCTACAATAGGAATAAATAGAGATATATATAACCATCTATATCAGAACTAAAAGGGAATGTGCTAGGTTTGTAATGTGTTAAATTATAATGAGTGATATTAAACTTTTCAAATATTTTTTTCAAATTTATATTAAAATAATGTTGAATATAAGTTATAAATATTTTATTAATTATCATATCATTTCATAATTTACAAGATTTTATAATTCACATACCACATTATTTAAGTATGAATTTTGATAAAATATTTAAAAAAATTAACGTTACTCAAATACTCAATTAAAATTTTCCAAGTGACAATTTTGTTAAAATAAATATTAAATTATCTGAATTCATAAGTAAAAGTTGTAATACATACATCACTTATTTCTCGGTTTTAATGTTTGTGGGACGTTAATAGCGCCTATAAGACCCATAATTAATTGCATTAAACTTTTTCCATTCCATTGAAATTTCAAAAGCAATTGGCAATTAGAGAAAGAACGAGAAAGAGGTGGAATTGAAGACTGGTAGGTTAAAAGAAGTCAAAGGAAGTGAGCCTCAACATTGAGTAATGGTTGGGCATTCCTACAATGATCCTACACGAACACACATCATGTGACGATGCATTCCTACAATGATCCTACACGAACACACATCATGTGACGATAAGATACGAATATATCAATACGCTTTCTGCTGGTTGAGGTCGAGAATGCTTCGACGCCACCTCTTTCATTGCTGGAGGAGTCTCCATTACGTGTGGACGCTACCACACTTTTCTCCTTCTTATCGGTTGCCACTTGAAAACACCACAAGACCGTAGACAAAAATATTAAATTGTGTTAGTTTATTGGATGGATTTTATTGTTTTTGTCTATAGCAGTTTAAATGCAAATGAATTTGAGCGATCAATATTGGTATTTGTTGGTATATTTACATAAAAATCTGTTAGTCAGATTGAAGGATTCAAAATATTTAAGTTCTATCGCCACAATTGTAAAAGAAAATGAGTAAGATAAGAATAGCTCGATAATAAAAATAATTTATTACCTTCAGAGTTAATTAAAAGATAAAATAATTCATTTATCTTGCAAATTATTTAAATATGTTCGAAACAAAAGTTTTAGAAGGGAAATAGTAGATTCTCATGTCCAAATATCATGGATTTTAATTACACTCGTATAATCATATTTCTCTATCTTGGATCATTTTTAATTTATAATTAAAAATAAATAAGACACACATTTACAATACAAATTATTAATCTAATTTACATAAAAATATATATCAAAATAATATATTTAAATCATAAAATTTAAGTGAATACATCCGTACATGCACATCCAGCTGCCCATTCATTCAAATCCCATGCCCTTAGGTTGTGCAAGAAACCGTTAAGAAGACAAAATTCCTTCTTTCACATCCCAAGCTTCGTGAATAAATAAAACAAACTGAAAATTTCCACATGGATTTTGCCACATCAGATAATAAGGTACACTCTATCATTCCCCATTTATCCATCAGACTTTATAACGCTCTCCGTTCCGCGAGACTACAGACGACAGTTCGGAATTCCGTCTCTGTCCCATGTGGACCCCATACCTCCCCGACCACATCCTATCTCGCCTCGACGCGTGCCGTCACTTTGACAGCTGGAATCCACCATACTTTCGGTTGGAGAGAATATACGGAGAGAGGATGCCAATGCCTAAACCATTCCCTCTTCACTGTTGGTAAAACGTATGAGAATTTCCCATTTTGTCCTTCTCTAAACTTCTGAAATAATATATTATTATTTATTTGTGTTTTTTTTTTTCGTGCTCGGCCTTTAAATGCATAAAGATTAAAGAGGAAACAGAGCGGGAAGCCGTAGCAGTTCTTTTGCTTTCCTCTACTTAAGAGCCTCCTTAGAGCCTTTACTCTTCGCCGATACTCACCTTCTCCCCTCTCTCTCTCTCTCTCTGTGTTTTTGAGATCTGCGCGTTTTCTTTCCTTTTCCGTCGAACCTCAATTTCGTGTTCGGATATTTGAAACTTCAACCGTCACAGGTACGGTTTCGAAATCGCTTTTTTTTTTTTTCAATCCCTAGATCGTCGTTTTCTGCGGCTAGTTATTCCGATTTTGTTTTGTTTCTGGATCTGATCCTTCTGTTCTCTGTAAGTACATGTATGTTTGTTTGTTAGTTTTTCTGTTTATATGTGTGCTTCGACACGCAAGCTCGCACATGACCTTCCTTTTATAGAAAACGATACGCAGGGCGTAACAGTTTTATTTATCGAAGTTTTCGCTCGTTTTTGACCGTTGAAATCGATTTTCTTCGGAGATTGTGGGTGCCAGGATTGTTCATTTGCAACCTTCTAAGTTTTTATTATTTTCTAGTATTTATTTTTTTTGTTAACCTGATTTTGGCGTTAGTGTTTGGTAGATCTGAGCTTGTTTGGTTAGATTTAATGATTTTTCACGCATTTTTATGGAAGTAGATTGTTTGTACTATTTTTAAGATTCGTTTCACTGGACGATTCACACTTTGTAGGACTATGTGCGTGAGATTAACTAGTACTTACAAATATTTAGCCAAAATATAGAAGACTTTTTACGTAGGTGCTCCATGTAGACATACTTGTTCAAATTTGAATGGTCTTAATGTTAACATTTGATATTCCTATATTGTTTTTGAAGCAGAAACAAATGTTTGCCATTCGTTGACTTGGACATAGATGTTCAAATTAGACTAGTTTTGATGTATCGTTTACCAGTATTTTGCAAGTATATTTATGGCCTTCGAAGCAGAAAAAAACACCTAGAAATATTGATATCCTCGTAAAACAGGAAGATTGGAAGAGACCAAACCACATACTCGCTATTGCATCTTTGAACAGTTTCGTTGACATTTCATTCTTACATTACTTTAATACATATTTAAATGCCTATGAACCAGGAATACATATGACAGTTTTACTAGAATTATTGCATTAATTAAACATTGTTACCTGTCTGATTTGCAGTTATGGCTCCACCAATTGAGACTCCAACTAAAACCCAGGTCTCTCACCACACCAACACGCCACCTCTTAATGAAAGGATTCTCTCTTCATTGACCAGAAGATCTGTTGCTGCGCATCCTTGGCATGATCTGGAGATTGGTATGTCATGTTGTTCTCAGCTACATAATTTTAGTGCTTGGTTATTTATTTTTTATTTTTCATTACGCAATAACCTATTATAATTCTTTTGTCATTTTCATATAGGACCTGGCGCTCCGAAGATTTTCAATTGTGTAAGGATACTGAACTTGAACTGCCATTTGGTCAATTATCTATATAATTCCATTATTTTATTTTATTGCAACGTAACTGTTATTTTTATAAATGCATAAGTTGGAAAAAAATTTTGGTTGAGATTGGTGAGATTACAGATGATAATTGACTTTTATTTTTCCCATGATATGTCTGCATAATATTTAATTTCATGAAGAGCTGTAGGATTTTCTTGCACATATTATAAATACAATCCTCATTCAAAAGTATGATGTAGCGTTACATGCTTTATGAAGCAGCTTTGTCTCTCTGATTGTTTAATCATTATCTTTGCAATATTGTCTCTCTTGATAGAATTTGGAGTTTGAGCTAGTAGGTTTTTGATTTTGCCCCTCACGTCAAATGTTTTTGTTTGTCTGAAGTTGTTATTACATACATGTTCTATATTTTTTTAACTTGCATTTTCAGAAAACAAAAAAGAATTGATATTTATTAAGTTTAACAAATATGGGAAATTTAATTGCTTCTTCGTTAATAAGTTGTGATACGTTTGGCATTACTGCTTGCCCATTATTGTACTGAAAATGTGGCTATTTGCAGGTTATTGAAATTAGTAAAGGTAGCAAGGTGAAATATGAACTTGACAAGAAAACTGGGCTTATCAAGGTAACCTTATGTGCTAAACCAATTGTCTTTTTGGTTTCCTATCCAAAAAAAAAAAGGGCCAATTGTCTTTTTGCTCCATTGATTCATAATTGGTTTCTGGCGCTGAAACTGTGCAGGTTGACCGTATTCTTTACTCCTCGGTTGTGTACCCCCACAATTATGGTTTCATACCACGTACACTTTGTGAGGATAATGATCCCATGGATGTCCTGATTATAATGCAGGTATGTTGTGTGCTTTTCTTTCTTATTGAAATGTTGTGCTTTTGCAGCTATATTTCTGGATCATGGAACTGGTGTGGTTGTCCAAAGCATTTGAGGTCAACCAAAACCTAAAAAATTATTAAAAATTTAATACTATTAAGTTAATAGGCTGAGTTGATGAAGTCAGCAATTGTAATCCTTTATTATCCCTACAAATTGAGATACCATTTAGATGTCACCAAATTTTGAATTTGATAATTCAAATGGCCATATATCACTGCTGTGATATCCCAGCAATTGTTGCATTCTTGTTTCTTTGAATTTGAATGTGCTTAAATTATTAAGGTGATGCTGAATTCCAATATCTGAAAACATTTACAGGAACCAGTTCTTCCTGGATGCTTCCTTCGGGCTAAAGCTATAGGTCTCATGCCTATGATCGATCAGGTACATATATTATCATGCAGATAAAATTTGTTCTTGTTTTTTCATTTGAATACATATCAACATTTGTCTGATGAACACAGGGTGAGAAAGATGACAAGATTATTGCTGTCTGTGCTGATGATCCTGAGTACCGACACTATAATGATATTAAAGATCTTCCACCACATCGTCTGGCTGAGATCCGCCGCTTCTTTGAGGACTGTATCCTTTATAAAATCTTGTCACTCTTAGCAAGCATCTATTAGAGACTTTTTTCTACAATGATAAGCTTTTAAGTATGAAATGCTTTTGTACTGCAATGCCAGTGAAGTGAAAATTATATTTTCTCCTTAATTACTGGTTCAGACAAGAAAAATGAGAACAAGGAAGTTGCTGTCAATGACTTCTTGCCAGCCTCCGATGCCTATGAAGCAATCCAGCATTCCATGTAAGTGATATTCCTTGTGAACCAAGGTCTTAAGCATTAAAGACACAATTGCACATGCAGAAGATAACGTTTAAGTGGTCAATTCTAGTTATTTGGACCGAGTTTTATTACATTGTGTAAGAGTCGATTCTGAAACAATCAATATTTGTTTCTTTTTATTTTGAAGGAACCTTTATGCAGACTACATTGTGGAGAGCTTGAGGCGGTAGTTATGTGATCTTTGTAACTACCATTTTGGAGTGCGATACTTGATACAAATATGATGCTGTTATATACAACTTTTTAATATCATTATAAGAAGCTACTTATCCTTGCTTGTGAGCACATTGGTCCTGAAAAATGTGCTCTTATAAGATTATCTAGATGAATGGGCTGTTATATGGCTCCTATACTGTGATGATGATGGCGATAACTATGAACATTTTCTGCGGTAATGATAGTCTTGTTTCATTTACTCTTTGTTCACAATTGTTTTTGTTCATTTATTTTCATTGTAGCAGTCCGTTAGCTGCTTTTGGTTTTGATATACGCCTGTACATTTCATATAATGATCGGTTGATATGAATGTACTTTGTAATCCGCTTGGAAATGATCTATTTTATCCATTTATTTGAATTCAAAGAAACCTGGATACTCTATTAGTCTATTTGCTGTATGTCTACTGTCTAATGAAGTTAACCATTTTCGTGGCTGAGCTAAAATAATCAGCATTTCGGATTTTGGTCCGAAATGTTGAAATCTAAATCGCTTTTTATGGAGGTATTTATTCTTGTCTCTTCGTAAAACTATAAGTTTGATTCTGTAATCACACATCATGCTTTAAATTTTACGAACCTTTTTTTTTTTTTTTTTTAATAGGAAACAGAACTTTATTAATAAAAAACAAAGAAGCTACAAACGTGAGTCGGGGGTCCACAAACAAAGCAATCAAAAACAATAGCAAAGAAAAAGCTAAAATAACAATAACCTTTCAATCAAGAAGAATAAGAAATAAAGAATAGCCTTTGAAATTTTCACAAAAATATGCTCAAAAAGAAGTTAAATAATATGTTTTATCTTCTAAGAAATTCGTCTCCTCTTCAATTTCATAAAAAATTCTCTTATTTAAATTTTATAAACTTAGCACAAACTTATAATTTAACTTAGCACCAACTTATAAATTTTATAAACTTAGCACCAATTTATATAGTTCGAGTTAAATTATGTACATAAATAAGGTTGATAATTATGCATAGACTTAAAATAAATGTTTAAGTGGTTGAAAATGTATTTTAATTGGTAACGGTACTTCTCCCTCTCCCCGAAATCTAAAATACACGAAATAATGTTTAGAGAACTAATCAGATAAATTTTGTTTTAAATCCAGATCTATTAACATTAGCAGGCACCGAACATCTTATCGTTCAACTCATCCATTCAATCCACTTTTTAGCGTCAGAAAACAGTCATATTGTTCAGTACATTGACAGCAAATTTTGCGAATCAAACCAAAAAGAAAGAAAATTATGGAATAATATGTATTCTTAGCCCCGCTACCAGAACAGTGCACCAACCACCCTTTAATATTAAAAGTTGCATGGTACACCATGACATAATATTTCACATGGCCAACAAGCAAAAGCTGGCTGAAATATATGCTATCATCAAGATGTGATTTTTATCAAGTAGTTATGACACAATTCAAAGTTCAAACTTTACTTTTAGGTGATGTAGAGCAATTCCATTGCCACTCAAAACACATTATTCAAAGGCACGGAAAGTCACATGCAAATCGATCCATCATCTTGCTAAAGAAAACGATCTAGCAGCCAGCCTTCAAACAGGGGATCATCAGCTATTTCAATTATCTGCCTATGATTTTGCATACATAACAGAGAATGTGAAAATAACACTTCGCTTACTGAAATAGAAAAATAACACCACTGAGTGCTAGTATGAGAATGAAACTGAAATCTGGTGATGGCTTAGTATTAATTCTCTTGCATAAAAGCAAACATCAAAACACAAAATTTTTAAGTTTTTAACAATATAAGTTCAACAGTGCAACAACTATTTTTGGTGTTGAGTAAAACTTTCAATCAATGGAGAAAACCGATCTCCCTAGTAAAAGAAACCAAGAACTTTTCCACCAACATTTTTTCTCCTAGCTTCTTCATGGTCCATAATGCCTGCAGATGTTGTCAGCACAATGTATCCAAACTGCAAATGTTTAACTCATTTAGGACACCAGGAAAGCACAATTTGAAAAAAAAAAAAAAAAATTTGGTCAAGTTGACCACAATTATTTCTTATTATTGCAACAAATCCCTCAACATTTTCTCTTACAAGCAGTTTTCCTCTTAAGAATTAAGCAACCTAAAACTTTGCATGCTAACCTGTCTTGAAGGAAGCAATCTAGCAGTCCATGATTCAATCTCTTTGACACCAACATCAAAACGAGGGCTAATGACGCCACACTTATTCAACCTTCCATTCAGTTCAACCACAATTTTTCCAGCTCTGTGATCATCAACGAACTCAAATTCACCAATGTAACCTGCGGAACAGAACAAATTCAAACATATAGGTGAAACTGACAATGAAAACGAATTTTGTAAGCAAACATGTGTTTAAACTAACCGTGTTTCTGCATGACCAGAAGGAACTTGATGATAACCTTTGAGGAAGGTCTGATCATGACTTGTCTCTTTCCCCGCTTCTCAGCATTATACATGCTTTTTAGAGCATCATTCAAGACACTGACTCTCACCATCCTTACAAAGGCAGGCTGCCACAAAATTACCCCATGGTACCGTGGTTGCAGGCAAATGGAGAACAAATCAGTAGAAAATAGATTGTGCAAACAAGCTAAATTACAGCATGATCCAGGAATATTTTCAGTAGAAAAAGAGGAAAGCCCCAGCTATAAGTCAGTTAACTGTTACTAACACCATCAGTTGTGCTTCTGCTAAGCCTTTTAAGTAACCACACCTCACAAGCACATATGTATATTGAGCTGAAATTGGTTAACACAATTGTTGTAACCTTCAGTTTTATTACTTATGACAAGAAAAAGTTGGCATAGATACAATGAAATAATTTGACCACATCAATTTAAGGAGGCTTGGGCCTAATGTTTTCTCCTTTTAATTTTTTTATTAACTTAATGGGCTCGTGAGCTTTGGTTTAAAATAAGGAAGATATGGCATTTCAGTCATCTAATTTTGTGCCATCAATTTACTTCTTTCCAGAAATTTGGAATGGCTATGCATTCGATTTAAAATAAGCAAACATTGACCATTCACTTAAAATTGATATGCGGACCATACATAATTTTTTTTTTTTTAAAAAAATTGGGATGTGTCACAGCCCAGGCTTGCCTCTGCATATGTTAAATTGCAATTAAAAACACACAAATGTTCATCAAGTCAAATATTTTTTTGTGATAGCTTAGATTAGATATATATATTTTTGGGTGAACTAGTAAAACAGCTATTAGATTCTTGACTGAAATGAAGAGAGGAAGGCATACACAGCAGCAGCAAATGCAAGAGTTAGGCTAAGCTATAACCAAACCCAAATTTTCTTAAGTACATTATACATATATAAGGCCCAAGATAAGTTTTCGGTGCAAGGTATAACTTTTCATATTTTAAAACTGAAACCTATCCTAGTGCAAATTTTTGGAAAAGACAAAAACAAAATTAATGGCACAAAACCGTATTATAGTGAAAGGCCTAAACTTCTTTATGTTAAAGCCTAAGACCACGACTCATGAGCCTATTAAATTATTGAAAACAAAAGAAAAACAATTTTAGGCCAAACTTCTTAATTTACATTGGACATGTTTAAATTAATCTAGTCTCCTAATCCAAGTAGACATAATACTTGATTGATGTTGTATGACAGCCTAGCCTAGATTAAAAGATTATTTAATAAAACCATTGATTCATATTTGACAAAAGATAATTTTTACTCTTTGAATCACCATAGAGCACCACTTTCATAACCTTTTATGGTACTCGAATATGTTTGTAAGGATTACGACTTGTTATAACTCCCTAATATAGGGATGATATCCTTTTTCTTGTTAATAAAAATCTCTTGCACCCTTAAGATTTGCTTTTGAAATTAAGAATTTTGATTAATTCCATATAGTAGCTTCTCAACAAAAAAAACACCACCACACCCAAGCTAGTTTCCAACTATGCCTCCGAACGCAGCTTTTATTGTCGCACGTTCTTCCATGCTTTGTCTCTACACATACATCATGCATTATACAATTTATTAGGTGCAGGATCCTGCATAAACATGCAGGACGCCAAATTTCTTTCCAGTGATAATTGGATTAGATAATCTAATTATCACCTGAGAGAAGTAGGCACACCTTATCAGTACTCAATATATACATACATACATAGGAAATTATCAGCCAGAACAACACTGAAATTTTTGTCAAGACCAGTCAATTCCTATGGGTGGGAATTTGATTCCTAATATTGAGAATTTAGTCCTTACCAGTGAGAATTTGATTCCTAGTAATAAAAATCAGCTGGTCCTAAAAAAAATTTCAGTACAGTCTTGACGAGAGAATACCCTCTCTCCGTGTGTGTGTGTACATATATATATATATATATATATATTTGGATTTGTTGTGCTCCAAAATAATTTTAAAACTATAAGAACAAGCAAATAATAGTTTGCAGACTCAATGGCTAGACATGTGAAACTAAACATGCAACCATAATTAAATCAGAAGCCATAAAACAAGCACCAACACACACACTTCTCGTTACCAGACGAAGTAGAGAAATAACAAGTATATAACAAATTTATCTTCTTAAAACATGCAAACTTGCTAATGTGGATCAAACTTGGTGTATTACAACACATCAAGTCAATGTCCATAAAAACACGTAAACATGAAATCTTAGTTAAGAGAAGGTTGGAGCGTACGTACCTGTAAGTTGAAGAAGTGGGTGCTGCGGCCGCCCCAGTAACGAAGTGAGAGCTATTTTCTTTTGGGACTCTGAAACTGGAGTCCGCGGAGTAATTGGAGCAAGCTAATTTCGGTCTCCATCAGAATTACTTTATTGCCCTTTGTGTAGGGCATCAGAATTGTTTTGTTTTCTGGGTCAGTTTCAGGATGAGCGTTGCCGTTGATGTAGATGAATTTATAAATGTCAAATTTAATTGGGTTTATATTATATACCTAGGCCATCTCTTGGAGATTTCAAAATTTATAATTTTGTTTACCTCCTTGAAAAATTGTTTTGCTAAAAAAAATCATCTTGTCCTATATATTAGATAAATAAATATAATGTATAGTCATTTATCTTTATTGTGCCTTCTAACTCTCAAAAGACTTATTAACAAGTATCTATAACTTTCCTATCATTTGCTAGTATGTGTGGTTATGCATTTTCTCATCTATTAAAGTGGGTAGGGGTTTGATTCTCATTATTTCATTTTATAAAATTTATGTGAGTAATTTTCTTTTTTTATTGTAAAATCTTTGTCTCCTAATTATAGGAGCAAATAGTCCAACAATGTAAATAATAAATGATCTTAACAAGTGCCACTGATTCTTTAACCCATTCGATGGCTTTATCATTTTATTGTGAGAGTAGTTATCTCTCGATTATGAGGGTAAAAGCAAATAGTCAAAATGTATATTGATAAATTTCGATAGATTTTTGACACATTGGTTATCTTTAAAAACATAGAATAATTGTCTCTTTATTATGAGGGCGTATAATCAAACTGTGCAAATAAGAATAATAAAAAATGAAGTAATTATAACTCTTAACATTCAACCTCTTAGTATAAATACCTCTCCATCCTTCAAAAGATTAAGAGTTTAATATCCACAAAACACATATTATAACTTGTATGAATAATTTTCTCCCTATATTATGAAAGTAATTGTTTAGAATAAATATCCCAATAAATCTCGATAAATCTTTAGTTTATTGTGTGACAGTTTTTGAAAAAGAAAATTAACTTTCGTAACCTATCCATATCATGAAAAAATAAATAATTATTGAAAAAGCAATTAACACATAAAACATATGAATATATAATTTATAGTTTATTGGAGTTGAAATGATTTTTTTTTAATTGATACATTTATGTGAAATTCACATATTTCATATAGATTTTATTAAATTCTTATAAAAGCTATAGATAAGGTAAAATTTGTTATAATTTTTTATTTATATAATTTCATCGTTTTAATAAAATCTGTAAAGTATAACTATTTAAATAAATTTAAATTTGTTCGAATTTTCAAAAGTTAAAATTGAATACAATTATGGTGTGTTTACTTCACTTGAAGGAATCAGAATGATCTGGAATCGGAATGAAGTATCGGAATCAGAATAAGTTGTTTACTTCAACTGTAGGAATCGGAATCAGAATCAACAGTATTTCTATTGAACTGTTTACTTTATTTTGGAATCGGAATGAATTAATTATAAGTTACAAAAATGTTCTTAATTAAAATTATCGATTAATTATAATAGTGTGCAGTTTTTTATTATAATATGCAGTTTTTTTTTTTATTATCAAATAAAAAATTGCATACTATAGTAAAAAAAATTGCATACTATAGTAAAAAAATTACATATTATTTTAATAGTCCACTAACCTAATGTACAATTTTTTATTATAATATACAGTTTTTTTTTATTAAAAAAGAACTGCATATTATAATAAAAAACATGAATATTATTTTTTATAATCCACTATGATAATTAAGAAATTGGTGGTGAAAAACTAATGGTGTGCAATTTTTTATTATAATATGCAATTTTTTTTAATATCAAATAAAATAGTTTTTTTTTTTTTTAAGAATAGTATAAAAGACTTTTTCATTGTAAGAGAATGGGAATGAGATTCCCAAATGGGTTGGGGGAAATGAGATTCTCATTCCACAACCCCAAATTGATGTGGGACTCATACTTTTATTCTCATTATGGAATAAATTTTAAGTAAGTAAACGTCATCAATCAATCTCATTCCCGTTTTTCATTCCCTAATTCATGAAGTAAACATACCATTATATTAAACAATTACAGCGCTTGTTAATTAAAAAACAAACATATTTCTTAACCTAAGCAATCAATCCAATTAAATTCAAGAAACTCAATTATACAAGAATATGGCAAGTGCGTGACAAGGACAAGATATATCAATCCATTGTGGCATACGTGGCTCCATTTGACTTAAATGCCATCAATATATTAAAACAAAAACGAAACCAACAAATTCATCGATTCAATTTCAATCCCAAAATATCCTACAACCATAAACCCCCACACTTGCTCTCTCAAACTAAACCACCCAAAAACCCTAATCACAACAACCAGAAACCAAAAAAACCAAACAATCAAAAAATCATGAGCTCCTTCACTAACAGCACCTCCAATTTCGATAATATCCTCCTCCAAACACTGATGGGTCGTCTCCAAATCCGGCCACCGAACAGCCCTATCCTCCCTCACCAATCTCTCGAAGACCTACTCTTCGACGCAGCCCATCTCGCCGATTCGTCCGATGACGACGATGACCCGGGAAAGTCCCAGCTCTCCAAAGAAGAATCCAAGCTCGAAAAGGAAATCATCAAGATCATTTTATCTGGGAAGATGGACTCGCTGAAGCCCAACTCGGGCCAGGCTGTCACAATCGGAGAACACCACATCTGCGTCGGGTTTCACGAGGAGTCGGGTTCGGATTATCGGGTTTGGGAGTGGCACGGGCATATTATGCTTTTCGATGAGGAAAACGGGTACACGCCGGAGTATATATACGGGAATTACTTCGAGAGGCTGCGGGGCAAAACGAGACTTGGCGGTGCTGTTGTTGAGAAGGTGAAAGATGACGATGAAGAAAAAGAGGAAGAGGAGGAAGAGAAGGTAGAGAAAGTTGAGAGTTTGGGGTTGAGAGAATTGATTGATGGTGGGGATTCCAATGCGCGGATTCTCCACCGGAATATGAATAAGGGTTCTCCAAGGTTTGTGTTGTTCTATTGAATTCTTTATCAAGTCAATTTTACATGAGATGGTTTGGTTTGTGAATTGTGAGGTGTTTTTGTATTGTATTGAGGAAGTTGATTTTGGTTTAATAAATTGTCTAAAATTGTATAGCTAGATCAGTGCTAGTTGTATGGTTGATTTTTATGAGTTATTCTTGATCGTGTGATTCAATATTAGTGATGTTGCAATATAGTTGAGAGGGGCATTTGTGGTGAATGTTTTGGTTGTTTGCGTTGTTTGCTTATGTATGTATGACTCACCACTAATAAGTGTCGGTCGGTCATCATCCACGGTTTTAGTTTGAGTTCCATGGATGAGTTTTTGTGAGTGCATGTGAAAATGATTAGCTCAGATTAGTATTCGTCCTCTAATTTGTCATTGAAGATCAGTAGTGTTAGAAATATACGACCACAATGTGGTTTAGTTGTATTCCCATTTTGTAAGGGTGTATCATGTTGGTTAATATTAAGAGTAAAGACTTTGCGGTGTTATATATTTTTGATACCACGCTGGTTGCAGTGTTTCAACTAGCAATTGGTTATGTTTGTATGTTAGGTTTAAAGCTGCCAAGCGATATTTGTTGCAAGGTGAATAGAATTCAAATATAGCGTTGATAAGAAACAGAATTGACAACATCCTCTCATGATATATATATCCACCATTGTTGTTGATAAAGTGGACCAATTAAGATCCATGATAAGCTTGAGAATGTCAAATTTGAATATTTTCTGCAGGTAACTTCTCAGACATTCTGGTTTTATTTATGAAGAGATTGTCTTGTTTATCTGTTGATATTTAAATGTGCTGGTGTGTTATGTGGATTTGCTTGTGAAAGTATTCATTGTTAGACACAAGTACGTGCCGATGCCATACAATTTCACAGAAACGAAAAATTTTCTTCAGATGGGATGAAAGAACTCATTTTGTTATCTTGGTTGGTCCGAATAGTCTAAGGGGAGACGGGCTAGGTGATAGCAATTATATACCTGGGTTCTGTCTAAAATGACAGGACTTTGCATAAACTTGAGTCGATCTCCTCTTAAAGCCATATGAACCACGCATGAACTGTAGATTGATGTTCGTTATTCTATTGTAGTTTTGTTTTGTTGAGTGCAGTGACACTCAACTATTTAGATATGTCTCTCTATGAAATTCTCACTGATCTTTCTTGTCAATAAGATCGATGCATGTAGTGTGTGTGTGCTACTGTAATAAGTATATCATTTAAAGAATGTTATTGGCTCTGACTCTGCCTTCTCCTAAAATCTTTCCTGCATATTCCCTAGTGCTTCTGACGTGCCTTGGTTCAACTCTTGAACATGGTGAATTCAATGGACATTAGATGGAGATGTTTAAATATATAATAATTTAGTAATATTTGATATGTATCAATGCATTTCTATCAGTATGGGCATTACCTGATGTTCTAAAGGCATATTGAGTTCACTTTGTTATTTTTCCATTGAAATTTTACAGGTTTTAGTTAAGAGGTTCTGCTTGTGTTTGCGCTGGAGGCTTTGAGTATTAAAGTGGAAGGCTGCGGCCGGCATCCCTATGCGCCTTACTTCAATTGCTGAGTAAAAGAAAGGGGCTGTGATGTTTGTTTGCACACAATTGCTTGAGTAATTCCAGGGTTCATCTGGTGTCTTTTATAGTTACTATATTTGAATTTCAAATACATGTTGGACAGTATAAAAAATGCTGGTTTTGTAACAAGACATGATTGTATCCAAGCAATCTCTTCAATTTCAACATGCCAGATGCCTAGATCCTGTATTTTGATGCCGTCAGTGCTCTTTAAATTCTCATCACATGAATTGCTGCAACTAATCTTCCTTTGTATTGACTGCTTATTTATCATTAGTGACACCTCCAGTCACTTCGCATTAGTCTTTTATTGATCAATGCAGGTTTATTTTATTTTATTTTATTTTTTAAGTAAAACATGTTCAATGCAGTTTTGTTCATACATAAAGTGGCATCTATTGATTATTTTGAGTAGTTAGACACTGTAAAGCATTTTTCTAATGACAAGAATGGTCACTAATTATTGAATGTTAATATAAGGTCGCCAAAATCTAGTGTTTGTGGGTCAAAAAAAGAAAAATTCTAGTGTATGAAAAAACATATGTTTTTTTATTTTCTCATATTTATTTATTACACAAATATTATATAATAGCGAAATCCTATTTTGGCAAATAATACTACTCACTTGTTGTCTGGAAGTGGCATTCTTATGAATTTTTAAGCCCTGGGAATGAAATGTACAATATAATATGATTAATTTCTAGGCAAATTGCACAGACATCCCCCAAGAGTTGATGAAATTACATAAAATTAATAATGTTTGGATAACTTGCATTGACCTTCCTTAAGGTTCCAAAAACTCAGCACAAATCTCTTTTGCTATTAGCTAATCATTAATCAATCTCTATTAAGTCAAAATTATCAAGATAAAATGATCAATACACACCTTATAAATGTTTTAATTTAATATATATAATAATTTAATTAATAAACAAAAAAAATAAAAAAATATATTTTTAATTAATAAAATAATAATATAATATTTAAACCCTAAAAAAAAAAAAAAACTTCATCTTCTACCTCTCCATCATCATCTTTTGGTTCTCTATTTTATCATCCATCTCTTATTTTCATCATAATCATCATCTTCATCATTTTGATCAAACCAATATCACCTAGATCAATCATCATCATCAAACCATATATCAATCAAATAAAAAAACTTAAAGTTCATGAAATTAAAAAAAAAAAATGCACCTTTCGGTCTCTATCACTAGAGACTAGATCTGATCTCCGACGAGAGAGACCTGGAGACTAGCACATCTCCAACGATGGAGACAATCTCCATTGCTGGAGACCTTTGGTCTGGGAGACCAAGATCTGGTCTCCCATGGAGATTAGGTTTTTTTTTTTTTTTTTTTTTTTAAATTTTTAATTATTTATTTTCTCAATTAAAATATAATAATATTAATTTTAAATTTATAAAAAAAATGTTTGACTTTAAATTTGACTGGAGGGGTATTTGAGTCTTTTTGTTTCTTTAACCGTTAACTGTGAGAATTTAATTATGGTTGACTAGAAATAGAGGAGGTTTGTGCTGAGTTTTTAGAACCTTAGGAAAGGTCAGTGCAAGCTATTCAAATATCGTCATTTTTGTATAATTTCACCAAACTTAGGGAGTTTGTGCAATTTGCCCTTAATTTCCAAATCAAAACGATGCAAGTTATTTAGTCTTGGACAATTATATAAAGAAATACATATTAATTAGTATATTAATAACAACATGACCGAATCAAAACTAGAAACCAAACATATCTCAACCGCCCATAGATTACTCTCTTATATGATAAGACATCTAACGGCTGAAACTAGACTCCACGTCATCGATCCGTGTGAAACTCTACGAACCAATAAAAATCCACCTGACCTGTCTATATAAACTTCTACCAATCCCTCAATTGTTCATCTTACTCGTTATTTCACTCTCTATATTTTCCTCGAAGCCTGTCCCTCTCTCAGGACACTTCTCTTAATCTATTTGTCAATCGTTTTTGTCAACAAATGGCACCTAAGGCCGAGAAGAAGCCAGCGGAGAAGAAGCCAGCCGAGAAGGCTCCGGCTGCCGCCGAGAAGAGGCCCAAAGCCGAGAAGAAGATCTCCAAAGAAGGCGGCGATAAGAAGAAGAAGAGAACCAAGAAGAGCACCGAGACCTACAAGATCTACATTTTCAAGGTCCTCAAACAGGTCCACCCAGATATCGGTATTTCGAGCAAGGCCATGGGGATCATGAACAGTTTCATCAACGATATTTTCGAGAAATTGGCGCAGGAGGCCTCTCGTCTCGCGAGATACAACAAGAAGCCCACCATCACTTCCCGGGAGATCCAGACCGCCGTCAGGCTTGTCTTGCCTGGTGAGCTTGCCAAACACGCCGTCTCGGAGGGCACCAAGGCCGTCACCAAGTTTACCAGTTCTTGATCTGTTTAAAGATCGACGGTTCTGGTTCGTGTTGGAGTCTTTTGTTATTTCCAGTCTAGGGTTCCTTTAAAAATAACATTTTGTTTCTTCACAGATGTAATGTTTCGTGGACAGATTAATGAAATCTTTTATTTTACCCCTCTAAAGCGTGTTTGGATATTTTCTTCTTTTTGTTGTGCGGTTTTGGATGGAAAAGATTCTTTGATTCGATTGAATGTGTTTGGTGGATTGTAAGAGTTTTAAGTTGCGAATTGTTATTAAAGGGAAACGTGGGGATGTGGTTGAAACTGTGGCGCAATTTGCTAAGTCATGAGTTGATTCTGAGGATGAGAATGAGATGATCTGGAAACCTGTTGATGGAGAGAGTGTTTGATTGTTTTGTTTGTTTGTGTGTGTATATATATATATATATATTTTTTTTAAGGCTGGTACAAGAGCACGGATTAGTCAGATCAAATGAGATTTGACGATGAGGCATGTTTTGGAAGCACTCATACGGCAGGAACAAGGGAGGCTTAGACAAGGTGGGGGAACCCACACAATTTTTTGGTGGGAGATTGTTTGCGGTCGGAGTTTCTACAATTTATATTTTAAATATTGGGTGAAAGTTGCTTAATTTTTGATAAAAAAAAACTTACCGAGCGAAAGTAGATTTCTCACATGCCGTTATTAAAGTGCAACACATTCTGGCACTCCAAATGAAGAATTCCACTACCATAAGGTTCATGTTATACTCACATGGGTTAATTTAATACATATAGTTTTAATGTGGTTGCTGGCACAGATTATTACAACTTGCGTGGGGATTCAGATTTCAGACTAGTACCATATCATCATACCGGACAGAGCGGAGTAGGAATTAAACAAAATATCATGTCACATTTGATGGGGAACAAAATGTCATGTTGCATTTGATAGGGAGTGAAATGAGGAAGTAAGAATTAAACAAAATATGGTGCCACATTTGATAGGGAACTAATGGGGAAAATAACATATGACCAAAGAATTGATGTGGGTTCAGGACTTGCGAACTTGGATAAGCATTTGACCAATGCAATTGAAGTTTCCTTTTATAATAAATTGGTTCCAGTTATCTGAGATTTGGATATTTACACATTGTGTGGGTGTGCACGTGTGTGTTGGAAGCATAAAGGGGGACTCTGCAGACATTGGGATTCCTTCTTTATATTCACGGCAACTGAAGTAAATGGAGAATATGCCATGTATTCTAAACCAATGTGGTGAAGTTTATTTTTTGTGCTGATCTTTGCGTCTTTCAGATATTGTTTTGCTTGTCAGGAGATTTTTCTCTTTTTGAAACCAAACTGAAATTTCATTCAATAGCAAAGGGAAAGATACAATCGAAGGCTTATTGCCTCCCAACTCAACTCTCCTCTTGAGGAGAAAGCCAAAGCTGTTAGGCAATGGATCACACCACTGTTGCCTACAGCTTTTACATAAGACTACAACATCGTCTCTAATCAAGCTAGCAGAATATAGAAGGAAATTTGTCCTGTAGAGCATCCACAACCTGCCTAGCGACGACTTCAGCTAATGAAATTATAAGAACCAATTTCCGAGCTAGCATTAGGCCCTCTCTCAGAGCAAGCCATTCGTCCACTGCAGCTGAAAACGTACCTGGTAGGGTCTTAGCTACTGCTACTTGAACCCACCTTGTGTGATCTCTGACAACAGCCCCAGCGCCTAATGCTAAGACCCTACCAGGTACGTTTCATAGGCGTAAGTCAAATTCCTCAAGCTTCAGTGCCTACTTAATAACAACACACACAAATTAGTAAATCAAAAGGCAATCCTACACCAGAAAGAGTTCCAGATATTTTAACCGTGTACCACTGCAAGTGTCAATTTAGATGAATATAATATACTTTTAAGTGTCATAATATTTATTTTACCTTGACAAGATCAAAACTCTACGTAAAAAGTAGAATCACAAAAAAAAATTTAACCACAGCTTGCTAATGGCTGAAGTATTGGGAGATTGACGAATATGATGATGCTATGGCTGCTGAGATCATCATGGGGAGTGTTGAAAAATAAACCTACGCAGATGTTCTTTTTTTCGGCAAGGTGTCTAGGTACCACAGACATCAAACTTGAAGAACCCAAATTCTGTTATTAGTTTTTTTTTTTTAACTCTTTTTAATAGCATGTAGCTCTTTATTACCGAACCACGCTCTTTACCATCAAACTGTACGTTGAGCAATGGTATTGGATTTTTTTTTTTTGTGTGTGAAAGATAAGACCTCAAGTTGCAGAGTATTTGCAATTAGTTCGATATGCTGTTTACATCTTTCCAATGCCTCATTACTGATCTCAAGAGAAGAAAAATAATATCATTGAACGAAGTTTCAAATCCAAGTTGACAGGAAATTTCAAGAAGAAACAATCCAAATATTGGAACATTTTCACAGTACCATTTACAGCACAAAAACCGAAATACAAATAACATAAACATTAGCACAACATAATCTATATCTCCTCGAGATGTCTTATAAGAATGACATATTGCTTAATAGTTTCAAAACTCATAATTGATGCTGGTGGTGGAGTAAGATTGATGCCAGTTCCACCTGTCAAGCAATACATTAATTAATAGACCAGAAATACCATTGTATACGAATAAGCAAGTCTTTTTCTCCAATTTTCATTTTTGAACAAACAAGAAAAATTACATGGTATAAGAAGATACAAAGTTAAACTTAGTAATGCAAAGGTTTATATGAAGGCCCAAAAGAAAATGTTTGGAAACAATGCTCTCATCCGTGATCATTCGGTCGTTCAAATGCTATTTGGTCTGTCTATTTTTTTGTAACCACATTTACTGATTTGCTCAACCATTTAATTATCTTTTGAAACCTATCACTGATTTGTCCTAAATAACGGCAGGTTGCGGATCGAAACCTTGAAAAGAATAAGAAACAGCTAGGACTGTCCAGTGATGTGACAACAAAAAAAAGCCTAGGGTAAAGATGTACCTTGAAATTTCTCCTCGAGTGATAAGGTGTCACCAGTTTCTTTGACGGTGACACTTGGCATCTGTGAATGCATTGATCCACATTCGCCTATAACACCAACTGTAATCTCTAACCATCGACTGTGTCCTTTCCACACGAGGTGATGAGCACTGCTGTTTGTGGATTTTGATGAAATAATAATCTCATCAGTCTCAACAAAATGTTCGAAGATCAAGAGCTGTGGAGGAGGGTTTGGCATCTCAATCATCCCATGTGCCTGGATAGCATCCAAAATAGAAAAGACGCAATGTTAAAAGACAGAAAAGAACTTGAGAATCTTACTTTAAACACGAAAGTCAAGAGCGCTTATTGACAACCACATGAATACATGTGATGATGAAATTGTAAAAGCCTTCCAACGGAAAGATTGCAATCATTAGCTTCATGAACAAACTACACTGACAATGGTGCTATGTCCACTCTTGCTCACCTTGATTTCAGATGACTCACAGAATCCACACCCATTTTTAACTGTTGAGGTTTTTTTTTTGTCCCGGTTATCATTTATCCAATTGGCATTTGGGTTGCGCAACAGTGTTCGTCAAATGTAAGACAGAGATAATAAACACGTTGCATAACTTGTACAAAGATATGGGCATTTGTGCAAAATATTTACATTGACATGCAATGAAAGAAATATATCCAGGCTTCTATACCTTGAAAAACTATTACGTGGAATCCGCAGAAGGCACCCCTCCAATGCCTTCACGTACACTCCAAGGTCCTCTGCACAGCTGCAATAACAAAAGAATAAGCAGAATATGGATGAAAGTATTTAAAAACTGAATAAAGCCATAGATGCATGTGATATCAGTTCAAGGCTGTTAAGTTTCACAAATATCTGCCATTGTATGAATGGATTAGCAAAAACCATAATCTTGCAACACTGTAGCATCCATCCCTTGCCGGTTTGACACATAATGTTTCACACTGAAGCTTAAAGGTCAACTAATGCCAAATATTAGGTATGGGCATATTCTTCTGTATATCTTTGTTTATGGTAAAAACTCTCTTGTCTGCTAGCTGTTAATTTCCAGAGGTTACAACTTTTTCTAGAGAGAGCTGTTGGGGTTTTAGAATTACCATTGAGCCTTTTTCTATATAAACTCAATTTTTTGGTAGGGATTAAGAGATAATAAAGATTAGCATTATTTTTGAGAACTCAAAACATATTACTTGATACTGTACATTATTAAGTGCCAGAGATGTTGCAACTTTGTCCATACAAGTTGTAGAAGCCGTCACACCAGGACCTTCATTTGCAAGGAGAAGAGGAAGGAAATAGGAAGGAAAGAGAATGTGAGTAATTCTACACATGGAAAACTTATTCTTATAACAAGTGTCATTGAGAATAAACCTGTATAGGGAACTCCTTCAGCCTTCACGAATGATTGTAGTGTACCATCTTCACCAATGCCTCCATGAACTGTCGCTAACATCAGATAAAATTTACAATTAACAAAAAGCAAAATGCTTTGATTATCTAGTCAACAGTTGCTACAGGCTGAAGTGATTCAGCTAGATCCATCTAGTTTGGGCTATAATATCAATTAAAATTCCAGAATCCACTTTAATTGTGAGGATGATTACAGGAGAAAAGTTGTAGGTATTTCATATTTCATACAGTCTACATCCACCTCTAAATTACATGAGTGATGATTCTAAGAAAATTTGAAGCTCACACAATGCCAAAAATGGATATAATATCATCATGACTCAACACTGATAGGTAAAAATTTTACAGAAGTAAGCAATCAAACTAACAAATACATGGCCATGGGTTCCAGTAAGTCTAGCTAGTAAAGTTTATCTGCATTGTGTTAATAATTGATCAAAACCTGCCTTCATCAGGGATTGGGGAGGTTAAGGAAGTGTGGGAGGACTATGGAGCAACATGCAGCCCAGTCATCAGAAATGTATTTCTTGAAACCAAGAGAAAGGAAAAAAAAAAAAAAAAAAAAAGGAGCTGAGAAGCAGAACCTGCAATAAAAATTGTCGCCCGAACTTCCTTGGCAAGCTTGACCCACTCCTCCATTGAAAGTGTCATAGGTAGTTCATCACCTATATCAAACCCTGTAAACCAACTGTGCTCCTTTAAACCTTCCTTGAGATCATTCATCACTCCATAAGTGAGATGTGAATGCAGCCCGAGATGGTTCAATAGCCTCTATGCATGCAGCAAGAACTTCCTCTGTTGTGTGTCTCAGCACAAGAGAGTAACTGTATTTAGTTTAAAGAAGAGAAAGAAGCAAGCAATGTGTTTGATTAACAAAAAAGAATTTTTAATCGATGCATCATTAGAGATTCTACAATTTACTAGTTTGTCAAGAACCGGTACAAAGAAGAATGGAGCCCCACACATGCAAGATGATATAAATTGCGATGATAAAATGAAATACAATTTCACATATACGTTACAAATGGCTACCAACAATAAAAGGCTGGAACATCGAATCTGTAGTGACCAAACCGCTTTGGAGCTTACATCAGAATCCTTTTTATCTGAACTCACTCCAGACAAAGACTCCACAGAAGGAGTAAATAAACATGGAGTTACTTCAATCTGTTGATAACAAAATCAACAGTATGAAGTGATAGTGCCTTAACCATACTTCAATCAGAAATTAAAACAGTTAAACTATGCAATACTACCAAGGTTAAAAAGAAAGTGTAAGATGATCAATCTCCAGTTAATGCAGCAGATTATTAACTAATTTTTCTTTAGTTTCAGGTCTATTATTCAAAACAAAGTTACAAAGTAGATGGCTAAGATTCCTCAACTTACATCATCAAAAGCTAGCAAATTAAGGCATACATTTGTCCCACTCATAAGGGATACCTGACCCTCTGAAGTGTCACCTCCAAATATGACAAAAACTTTACGAACACCTTCACATTTTTTGAGTGCCTCAGTAAGCCAGGAGGCATTTGATCTTCCGGTCAAATGACCTGATACATTGTTGTATGATGCAAGATTGGGAAACCTCAAAGAAGCACGATGGATAATGGTTCAAAGAATGTTTGAATGTGAAAATCCAACCTCAACATGAGAAAGGAGCTTTCTAAGAAAAAGTAGTGGCTTTGAGAAGGGAGAAGGATAACAAAAAATTAAAATGGATGGAATATATTGAACATGAAAACAAATTTTCCTGCAATAATTAGCTTGGAAAAAGCATATGAAACATGTATTAACAAAAGATATAGGCTATCCTTTACCCACTTTATGCAATATGATCAGCAAAACCTTCAAATGGATGAAATTCAGAAAAAAAGAATGATATGTTTACATCTACAAACTCCACATTTCATATATCTCCTATTATCATATATTAAATCAAAATGACAGGCCAGATAACTTCACATCATCGTTGTAGTAGTGTTAGAAAGCCACCAGTTACACCAGTTGATTCAGGAAAACCTTCACTCAATATTGCCGCAGGAAACTCTAAAAGTGATCATTTATTGAGAGTATGCAAAATGTTTAGGATGATGTTCTGGTCACATAGCAGAACATATGATATATTCGTCCTCAGATCAGTTACAAGCTGAAATAAAAACTTTCATAACAAGCTCAAAACGCATGATGATGTCTTCCCGTAAATATTACCTTTGAAGCTTGCTGAAATAAGAAGCTGGTCTGTTCCATCCCACTAATCTGATAGACACAGTTAACATTACCCTAAGATATTCTATAAGATATTTAAGGTGTGCAGGAAAGCCAGTAATCAGAGGAGTGGAAAAAATTAGAGATTAATCTCACGAGGTTAATGTCAGTAAATAAAAGTGTACCCGATTCAGTCCTTCCATATTTTCTTTCTGAAGAGGAAAATACATTTGTCGAAAATACATTTGCCACCATTGCAATGTCTCTCAAATGTGATAATACACATTCATTTATTGCAGAAAGCTGGGGCTGCCTCGGTGGCATAAGTCCACCCCTCACTCCCTCACCAAGCCCAGGTGCTTGGTTTGGACGCACGTCTTAGGTCATACGTGGATAATTTTTCATATTAGGAGATTTGCTGTTCCATTTTTTAGAATAAAGATATGAACCGTACTTCAAAGTTTTATCTTAACTAGACTCTAATAGTATTCTGACCCAATGCCAGTAAATCAAATATATATATATATATATATATATATATAAGCAAAATAAATAAATAAATAACAAGGATCGGATAAGGTTGGGGCGGAAATATGTACACGTGACCTGTTCTTTGCTTGCCCTATTATTATTATTATTGACATACTTGCCCTATTATTATTCCTACAGAGTAAGGTCTATCTCTTGGAAATTAAATTGCAAATGGAAATTAAATTTATTGGCATTAAATTACAAGGTTTTATTACAATTTACTATCTCTTAAAAGTTAAAAGAGATATATATTTTTTAAAAAAAGTTAATGGAAACAAGTTTAATACAAAAATGCAACTATTTATATACAATTGGAATTATTAATTGACTGTTTTTAAGAAAAATAATAATTATTTTTTTAATTAAGAAAGAAAACTTGATTTTCAAATGACAATTAATCTTTGATTTGAATGTGAAGTCTATGCAACTTAATTGAAAGAGCATTTAGTAAATTGATGGAGATATTTTTGTACCTATTTTTTATCCCCAGTTCTTGTTTGTTTAGCTTGTTTCTTAAGTAATTTGTTGTGTTTGATGAGTTTTGGGTAGTATTTCATGTTTCTTTGTGTTGCAAGCTGATTGAGAGCAAACGTTAACAATTCAGGGATAATTCGATTAAGTTTGGACGTCTTTCAAAGGTTTTTATCACTACCGTGTTGTAGCTATGTTTAAGCTTGTGGATGAAGGTTGTTGGGTCCTCTGCCAGTGCAACAACCTTGGTGCTGCAACGACCACTATTGCGCTATAGGTCACCTAGCTCTTTGCTAGCTGCTGCGAGAATGACGGTTGCGCCCTAATTTAGAATTGAATTTCAAGTGCAATTTTCCAAGGGCAATTTGGTCTTAATTGGGAATCAGGGCTTCATCACTATATAAACCCTATTCTTTGCCCTTTCTTAGCAGCCACCCTGGGAAGGAAAGCCTCCAGGGGCCATTAGCCTCCACATGGAGGAGAGCTTTTGACAGAGCTCTAGGCTTCACCATTCCAAGAAGAGAAACACCACAATCTATCATTCAATTCTACCAAATTCACATTTAGTTTTAACTCCTCAGCAAGAGAAGGAGGAAAGAATCAAGAGTCTTGACCAAGGAGACCACAATAAGAGTATTGGAAGTAATTTCAATGGAGATCAATGGTGTATGCTTTCTATTTTTATCTTGAATTTGTTATCAAATAGTTATATGTAACTAAATCCATTGTTAGGAAACAAATGTTGTGTAAACTTTGATTATCTTTTGATGCAATTCAATTAATCATTCATTCATTGTTTTTGAACTCATTAATATGTTAAGAGTATACGGAGGGTCAATTCTATGCTTAGCATTGATAATGATTTATTGGATGTTAGTAGTACTTGAGAGACATCTAATTACCATCTAATAGGCCTAGAACAGATGTTAACGTAATGAAATATGACATTTTTAATTAGGCTAGAACTAACATTTAATAGATTTCTCAATTGAATACATGGACCTACCAATACAAGTATGTTTGTTGAGAATTTAGAGTTCATATACACATAACCGAATCGGTAGGATTCACTATTAAGTGTTAGTAATCGAAATTCTAGTTGGGTTTCTAAACATTGTATGGAATAACCATTATAAGTGTAGTGATTAGGAATTAGAGTTCGTTTACTTGATCGAATTGGAAGTGCCCACCGATTAGATTTAGGTAAACTAATTGAATTGCTGGAATTTAATTGATTAAAGGATACATAGCATTGGTGACCTAACATGTCCTAGATGTTCTTTGATCTAGTTGACCTAGATCGAAGAACATATGCATTCTTTTTTTTTTTTTTTAATTTTTTTTTTCAATTTTCTTTTTGTTTTGTTTTTAAATTTTACTTACTTCATTTTGTCCTTCACCGTCCATCTAAGATCTTTCTCATTTTTTATATATATATTTTTACTTATTTATTTTATTTTAATTACATTTTATCTCTATTGTCCATTTTTGAGATGAACAATGAAGTTTTTTTTTTTTTTTTTAAATTTTATTTTTATTCGAATAAAAGTAGAATGATAAAGTTATTTTAGTTATTATATAGATTATGTTATGGTTGACCGTTGTAATGGATTAAAATTATAGTTCCTAACCTAGTTTTAATCCTAAAATTAGATTTAAAAGGCCTTAACAATCTGTAAAAAAGCTTAGATGATAAAAAGGGGAGGGAAAATCCTAAAAAATAACCTAAATTTTGATAGATTATTTATTTTTCCCTATGTAGTTTCGTTTTTATCCAAAATCTTTCTTCTATTACTATGTTAATAGAAAAAATAGACAACAAGTAAAAAGACATTTTTAACCCTCAAATTTTTTATTTTAAAAAATTATAAAATACTATTTTAAAATAAAAATATAAACTAATTAAATTAAATAGAGATCCAGATTGGATCTCCACTAACCATTACATCATCATCATCAACCTTCAGACCCATTGCCAGCAATGGCCACATAAACATACCAACCATTGGAGACCCATCTTCAACTTTAGATATATATATGTAAACCTTTGGGATGAAATAGTAGCCATCTTCAACCCATCTTCAACCTTAAAATCATCAAAAATCAAACATAAAAAATCATCAAACATCATCAAGCATCAAACCTTCAACTAAGTTCATCTGAATTTAAACCCACTTAAAGGTTCATAGATATCCAGAATAAACATCATGTTCTAGAATTTGTGTGATATTTATATTCTTCTAGTTCTTAATGGATTCTAATTATTATATCTAAGTAGACATTATGTTAGATTATAATTAGGTATATATGCATCTACGTAGATATCACGCAATTTGCATAATAACTAAGCAAGAATCTATACGACATGAGTTAATCATACCTTGTCGTGAATATTTTCATAACGTATTATCATGAATTTGTTTTATTAATTTTTACAACAAATTAAGGGATTGTTTAATGATAGATAAAATGTCTTAACTTCTTAATCTATTCTAATTTAGTCTTAAACTTAACTTCAAAATCCCTTTTATTTAATTTAACTGTTTTAAGTTTAGGTCTTAAATAAACTTAGAATTAAAGTAAGTTGAAAATAATTTGTCCACTTACAAAGTTTAAAAAAATTTGGTTTATTAAAAAGTCAACTAACAAAAATGAATAATTAAAAAAAAAAAAAGAAGAAGAAATTTGGGATGTAACCCTTAAAAAAATAATTGTGAGACAGTAGAAACTGAATTGTGGGAAAATGAAATGAGAAATTAGGAGTTTTTAATTTAAAATTTTGAAAAATAATGTTACATGTAGGATAATATAATTAAACATTTAAAAAACTAAAACTTTGTTTGAGTAAATATGCCAATACCACACTACATTATTTTAATGGTCCGTTTCACCATCACCATCTGCTAGATAAACCCGTATAATCTTTTCTCCTACTTTGGTGACAGTTGGGAGACAAACCCATATAATCTTTTCTCCTAAACACATGGATCTGTAGATATGACTCTCGCCCAAAAGACCTACATGTGTAGCATGAGGGTTGTCAGGTAAGGGGTGGGGTATGATCAAGAGCTGTTGCTACTCAGAAATCAAATGTTCACATGCAAATTAAAAATTAAATAATTATTATAGATATTAAAGTACATAACTGATGAGAAACATTTTTTATCAGTAGATTTACAAGCATGAACAAGGAAAATTGAAATAGTTTATTCCAATCTAGCTAACCATGCCCAAATTCTATTAACTTCATCATGAAAATACTGATCCAATGAGGGTATCTATGTATGAGATGGAATTAAGCAAAATCCACCTGCATTCATTTGGGAGCCTCTTCATCCTCCTAGTCATCAGACTTCTCCTCATCACTTGGTATAGAAATAAAGTTCTTCATTTCGACGTTCTACAAAGGTGTTACAAAAATCCATGTATCCCTACAAATGTCATAACAATGGACATAAATTTTAAATTAAAAAGCCAACTTTGCAACATATTGAAAAGTAATAATGAAATGTTCTCAATTCGAAAAGTCAGAGAAGACAATTACTGATAACATCCGGTGAGAAGAAAGTCCTTTAGCATAGCGTGAAGTTTTTCCAAGCCACTCTCTATGAGGTTCTACATCTAAGTTGAACTCAAATTTTGGGTTCTGTCAATACAATGAAAATAACATACTACAAGTTGTACAACTATGCCAACGAATCGATATAGAAATGTACAGAACAGAAATAATGGTTATGATTGGCAGTTTCGTAAGTAAAATAACTGCCAATGAGAATGGATTTTAGAAGAGAAAGGTTTGACTTAAACTCACAACTTCAATAGTGTAGATATGAGAGGCATACAACTAGACCAATATGATTTCTAAGGGCTACACATGACACATGTGACTAACAAAATTTAGATTAATAAGTGGTCACAAACGCCTAATAGGCAGAATTCTAATATGCCACACCATCATTTTAACTGTTTTAAAAGTAAAACAAGTTCAACTATTAAGATCTTTTTAGTACAGGTCTTATAAAAACTTACCGTTGGAAACAAGACCTTTTGGCAACATGCAAACCATGACCTTTTAGTTATTGGTTTGCACAAGTCGTCAAGAAGTATATCTATCGGGGCACCCTAAGAATAATTTTTTTAAAAAAAGAGTAAAAAGAAGTATATCTTGCATCGATTTTAAGAGGAAGTTTTAGTTTGAATAAGACAAATAGATTGTACATATATGTTCATTAATAATTTATCTATCTGAGCTAAGCCTCATGGATGTAAGGTAACGTCGAATCACATTAAAAACGTTCTTATGTTAAGTTTACTTTACTTTTTTTTTTATTTCCACATTTAATTTGTTACAACATGCAGTATGTATGTTATGATGTTTAACTTGAGTTACAACATACGATATTAAATCATAACATTGTTTAATCTCAACTTAAGCAAAAATTAGGTAGTCTATAGCAAACAAACATTTTCAGAAGGAAATTTCATTTTGTATAAAATCAATCGGATGAATGACCATTCCACACGATCATATGCCTTACTTAAATATAATTTTAGAGCCATAAAACCCTTTGAACCTTTCGTTCTACTCTTTAGAGAATGGAGAAGTTCAAAGGCTATTCTTACATTATCAAAGGTCATTCTACCAGGCACAAAAGCAGAGATAAGATTTGGAAGTAACTGCTTGAGGCTACTAGCGATTGATTTCGAAATTATCTTGTACAATGTGTTGCAAAGGCTGATCAAACGACAGTCTTGTAATGAGGTTAGATCATTCTTCTTGGGAATGAGCATAATGTTCATTTTGTTAAACTCCTTCACGAATGCTTTCCCATTCAAGATATATAGGCAAGTTTGAGTAACATCTGCACCAATAATTCCCCAGAATTTTTGATAAAACAATGCCTTCTTAACATCTACAGGTGTGAACTCCTTGGATAATAATGCAATAGCTTCTGTGTTTAGCTCTTGATTAATTCCCCACAGTAGCCTTTTCTAACTCTACAATAAAAGGTAAAGTTGTGGTAAAAAGTTCTTCAAAATGTCTGCATATCGTGTCTGATATTCCTTCCATAAACGTGATCCTTCTACCTTGACTATCTAACAACTAATAAATCATGTTCTTCATTCTTCTTGTTGAAGCCCTTGCATGGAAGAATTTAGAGTTGCGATCACCCAATTACAACCATTTCACCCTTGACCCTTGCCTTCAGAATAACTCTTCCTTCTCCATTAAATCTTCAATTTCCTTTTGGCAATTGCAGAAAGTCCACAAAAGTTGTACAATTTTGGTAGTTCGATAAGAGTTCGTCAAGCTTCCTCTGCTTTAATTCAATTTGCCTCCTTAAGGATCCAAATTTTGACTTGCTCCATTGCTGTAATTTGGTAGCATAACTTGTCAATAATTCCATCAAATCTGTAGTATTTCCAGGTTTATTCTTTAGCTACCAGGCTTCCTTGATTATCTCTTCATATTCTGTTTCCTTTAACCAGAATGACTCAAATTTAAATCCTTTTAAATGTCGATGACCATAATTTGCATGAACTCCTTTCAAATGAAGAACCAATGGTCTGTGGTCCGAGAAATTATAGCCTAAATGATCCACTTTGAATGAGGAAATATTCATACCAATTTTTGTTTGCCATTTTTGCCCCCACTTTTGGCTATTGTGCTTTCAAGTGATATGTCAATTACAAACCTTAGTCTGTCTAAATGCCGAGTAAAGATTCTCTACCAATATTGATATAATGCTAACATTTTTATAAAAGAAGTTTAAGTTTGAGTGATGTAAAAGAGAAAAAAAATACAACAATCTTGATCATTTATTATTTTTTATGCTGATATGTCAATAAATTATCATAAGCTTTACAGAAAAAAAAAAAAAAAAAAAAACGATGACAGAGAATCCTTACTAAAATGCCACCTTTAATTACCTACTTCCATGCTAGTCTTGTCCTTTTCTTCATAAATTAATGGAAAAATCCTATAAACTCTTTGACTTTTGATATATTATCAATTTTTTATCATATAATTTTGTTTTTATTCAAAATCTCTTGTACCATCAAATTTTTAACAAAAATTTTAGGAAAAGTTAAAATATCCAATTTACCGTTGGTTTAAATAATATTAAAATATAGAGAAAACCCTAAAAAGAACCTTGACTTTTAACATATTGTCCATTTTCCATCATGTAGCTTCGTTTTTATCCAAAATCCCCTATCTCGACAATTTTTTAATAAAAATATTAGAAAAGTTAAAACATTGAATTTACCTTTGGTTTAAATAATATTAAAATATAAAAATAAAAAATTAAGTTTCATCTGGATTCTTCAAACCCAACAGAACGTTCATTTGGGTTCAAACCCATCTGAACTATCAACTTCATCTATTCAACTAGGTTTGAGTCTAGATGAACCCAGTGAAGGTTTGATGACGATTGATGATTTGGTTTAGATGATTTTTTATGTTTGGTTTTCAAGTTTTTTTTGGGTTTCCAAGTGTTCGCTTGATGATGTTTGATGATTTTCTTTTCAATCTTTATGGGTTTAATGATGATTGATGATTAGGGTTTGATATTTTTGATGATTTTGATGTTAAAGATGATGTTTTTTTTTTTATCTCAATTTTTTTTTTTCAGTTGATGATGTTGAAGATGATGATGTTTTGGTTGTTGATGATGTTGATAAAGATTTATTGATGTTCTAAATGATGTTTGAGGTTGGACGTTGTTCCAGATGAAGTTCTAGATTTATTGATATTATAAATAATGTTCTAACTATTAATGATGTTGATAAAGTTTTGTTTTTCATTTCTTTTTGGGGGGTTTATGGAGATTGGATCTCCTTTTTTTTTTTTCAATTTTCTTTTAAATTTCATTTTTGTCTTTATTTTGTTTTTAGATTAAAAAAATATTTTGTTTTTTCATTTTTTATTTGGTTAATTATATCAATTTAATATTATTTATTTTAATTTTTTAATTTATATATTTTAATATTATTTAAACCAATGATAAATTTGATATTTTAACTTTTTCTAATATTTTTGTTAAAAAATTGATGGTATGGTGGATTTTGGATAAAAACGAAACTACGTTGTTGAAAATGGACAATATATCAAAAGTTAGAGGATTTTTTAGGACTTTCTTTTATTTTAATTATATTTTTATTACATATCTTATTTTGCCCTTGGAGTTAAACGGTTAACAGTATCAACTTAATGGAATTTGTGATCGTCAGAGACATTGCCGATCTTTCATTCATATGCCTCCAAGGGATATTTTGGATGTTTAATTTAAAGTCAAACGATATTTTGAATAAAAACGAAACTACATGGTGAAAAATATATAATATGTCAAAAATCAGGAGTTTTTGGGATTTTTCCTAAATTAATTAGAGACAAAACCACCTCACTAAACCGCTATCTTATTAAACACTTATCACTTCGTGCTCAATAAATACTATTTCTTTTTGAATAAGATGTCAAGTATAGTTTATAAATTGACAATCCTAATATAATATATATATCTATAGTAAATGGTACTTACTTTTTCACAAAAAGACATTCCAAAATATGTATATCTTTCTTTCCATAGTATAGCATGGTTTCGATTCTTATTATATTTTCGAAACAAAGCAGAATGTCATTCACAAGTACAAATTTGAACCTTCAAGAACTAAAAGTAGTTCAAAACAAGATCTGTATGTCCACTCACATATTTCAGCTGCACCAAGTCCCCAACTACTATATCATGTTCCCTCCCTTTCTGGTTATAACACCCCTAAATATCTCACAAGATCGAAATATATAAGTTGTGATTCAAATTTTGGACAATCTCACAATTAAATATTACTACTCTCATAGAGTCAACAATTTCCAAGTTCAGAGTTACAAGAAACCTTATTTTAACATATCAGAAACATTTCTAACTCAACAAGCTCTTTATGACTTTACCTCCTGTTGCTTGTATATCTCAATGTTGTTTTAAATCAAACTATATTCTTTCTCAATTCTTATCCTCCTCCACATGAATTGCATCAGATTCTGTTCATCTTCACTCAAAACTATTCATAATTTACAAGCCAAAGCTGAATTACAATGATTATCACGCCATCTTTTTATATTCCAAGTTAAATACTCTTAATGGTAGCATTAACAACTTTAGTTGGACCACATCAAGCAAATGTTGTAATTAATACAACTTGGACATAGTCCTCACCTTTTCCATTTTCAAGAAAGCCACAATATATTGAGAATTTCCTATTTTCTTCCCATTTCTATGTCTGCATCATTTAAGTTGCTAGTGTTCTACAACCAGTCAAATTCCATCAGAATAGCACCAACCATATAAGCAGCTTAGAAATTCACATACACTTGTAGCAGTGTGTACACAAATGAAGTTTCGAAACACCAACTTCCGTTCATTTGAAACAAAGGGAGTTCTACACAAGATGCATAAAATGAAAGTCACAATGGCCCTAATTTCTACTAACATTAAGTTTTCCTACAAGCCAAATTACATTAACAAAGCTACATACATATAAAAGAAAGAAAGATTAATAGCCAAAGACTAGACTATGCCTTCTTTGGAGACTTGGTGGCCTTGGATGGAGATTTTGCCTCCTTGGCTGCTGCTGCCTTCTCAGATTTCTTAGGCAGAAGAACCGGGTTGATGTTAGGCAAAACCCCACCATGGGCAATAGTCACCCCGGCAAGAAGCTTGCCGAGCTCCTCATCGTTCCTCACAGCCAAGAGAACGTGCCGCGGGATGATCCTGTTCTTCTTGTTGTCTCTTGCTGCATTACCAGCCAACTCCAGAACCTGAAAACATATTCAACCACCCCAGCCCACTTGATTAGATAGCCACAACCAATCACACAAAATTTAACTCATGTTTGGTGTATCAACAACATTTCAAGAAAAGTAAAAACCCTAAAAATGTCAGTTTCCATCTCCTTTGCTTCCGTCTCTTGAAATTGCAGTATATGTATATGACTAAATAACAATCAACAAGATCTAATTATTATAAGAGACTTGATTTAATAAAAAATAAAATAAAAATCCACATTTTAACATAAGAGTAAATTACATATTAATTCCACATACTTTCGGATTCAAAATGCCCTTTAGAAAAAATCCTCACTCTCTCTTTCTCTATTTTCTCACAAACCAAACAATACCTCAATATAATTTAAAATAGAATCAAAGAAAATAAAAATCTAAATATCTGTACACTCATTAAAAAGTGCAGACATTCAAAAACATATATAGCTGCAATAATTACCTCAGCAGCAAGGTACTCGAGGACAGCAGCCAAGTAAACCGGAGCACCGGTACCAACTCGCTGAGAATAGCGCCCCTTCTTCAAATAGCGACCGATCCGACCGACCGGAAACTGCAGACCGGCTTTTACCGACCGGGACACCGGCTTCTTCTTTGGACCGCCTCCTTTCCTTCCTGCTGCTCCTCTCTTCACTTTCCCTCCAGTCTCCATGGCAACAAAAGCCGGGAAAAGTAGAAATTAGAAGAAAATAATTTTGTCGAGAAACGAAGGGACAATTTTGGGGGCTTTGGAAATGTAATTTCGTGTGAGCGAGATAGGAGGGGGTGAGGTGATGAAGTTTATGAGCTTGGCGAGAAACAGTGATGACCTTGGTTTTGGGATGGACGGATCAGGACCGTTGGATCTGGAAATTAATCGACGGATTTGCAGTCATGAGGTGGCGATCCGATTGATTTGGAATCCACCAATGGAGTGAGGCGAGTAAACAAAGAAGCGTTTACGTTTTTGATAAGCTCGTGCGGGCCCACTATTTCTCCCCGCCGGAATGGGATTCGAGGGAATCGAGTCAGGCTCTCGGGCACAAGGTTGCATCTAAAGTAAAATATACAAAAAAGGATGGCGTGATGATGATGTACAGTAGATTTTGACGAGTGGGTGTGCACCGTCGGGTTAAGGATGTACGAAGTTTATTAAATCAACGATTTTTTTTTTTTTTAATTTACTCACATCCCAGTCGAGTATTTTTTAAATCAACTAAGATGAGACTCCAAAACACAGTTCAAAACTCTAGTCTCAAAAATGAGAAAATATGACCCATATGGCATGAAAAAATTAACCACATATCAAATGAAAAGTGCATTTGAACCAAACACCTAAGACTTGGTGAAAGGTAGATTTGTATCATTGAGTCATTCTTATTTTCCGCAACGTACATTAGGTCTTTCTTCTAATTAGGGTTATGCTCTTGTACTAGATTTTATAGTTTTTTCCAAGCAGTTGTCGTTCACTACGATCCATTGTTGCAATTGGGCGATCGATTATCTATGGTAATCGATTATATTCTATTGGATGATTTTGATTTATGCATTACATATTCTCGAGAATCAGGCCTCTCTAAGTTATCCTATTTGTGACGAATAGTTTAACATTTTAATTGCTCCTATAAGTTATTCTTGAACAGGTGATTTTATGGATCACGTCACCTATAATAGCCAATCACACACCTTCTCAATAAGCCCTTCTCAAGTTACTAATATGTGACGAGTAATTTAAATTTTTGATCCCTTTTATAAAAGCGGATTAATTATATTGTTTTAGTATAGAAACTAAAAAATTTATGAAGTAGTAATTTATCATAACACCTTTTGCACTTGTCTTGTTATGTTTCCTTTGTATGTATATAATTATAGTATAATAAAAAAATTAATCCCAAAATAAGGAAAGAAAACTCATTGAACATACTCATCAATGTGAATGTTGGAACCCGAACTTTAATCACAGGTGTGAAGAAAATTTGATGACATTGGAACTTAAGTCCCAAATGTTGCGGCGAAGCTGCATTACAAAAAGAGGCTATTGCGGCCCTCAAAACCATAATTTTTTTTTAAAAAAAATTAAAACAGATTTTATTTAAATGTTACCATAAATTTTTTAGTTATTTATACTTTTTCATTAACATTTTAACAAGGTTTCAATTGGACCCCCAAATTGATAGGGTTGGCCTGACCTTTGCCCAACTGTGAGGGGAAAATGCACAAACAATCTAAACTACAAATGGACATGCATATTATCATGTTCTTATTGTTATAAAAAAATCTCATATAAAATAAATAATTATGCACCAAATAGGATTATCAATTTTAGTTTTTAAGTTCAAATTTTGATATAAACATTATCTTAGCAGTAATGTTGGGCATTTCAACTTGTACAACAATCGCATATCCACTCATGGCTCAATTGTACATCTACCCATGATTCAAGTGGTGAATATACTTCTTCAAATTTATAACTGAAGTTCAATTCTCACCATACACATTTATGGCATATGTGAAGACTTTTCTCATTGTGTTATATGCCAATAATAGGAGTAGATTTCTCCCATTAACCGTTAATGTGATAATTTAATTCATATCATATACGGGCAAGTCATCATAGATGTACATGAATTTGCCATCTAATCATAAGTTAATATGAAAGTTAGGATATTTATCGATACTGTTAATTTAAAAGGAAAAGTGTTACAATTAGGTTTCATGACAAAACTCTAATTTGCATTATATTATATAAAGGGGTTAAAGAAAAATATATATATATATATATAGTAATTCTACCATCAGTATCTTCTAACTTTTTAAAGTTAGGATGAACCAATCAAATTTATCCATTACATTCGAATTAAATGGGAAAAAATATATATTTAAAAAACGAGAATGCAATGATGAATTTGATTGGTTTATTCTAACTTAAAAAAAAAAAATAGGAAACAGTAATGTTATAATTACTATATATATATATTGAGACTAGATCTCAATTTCATTTTCACCCCCTTTACTAATTGGTGGCGACGCCGTTGTTAACTTGATACAGTGTGTCATTAGAAGGAAGACTTTAGGCGTTCAAAGCATCAAGATTGAATTCATTAAAAAAAAATGACAAAGAGAATTTGAATTGTTAGCTTTTGATGCTAGGGAACTTCTTGTATTTCTATATATTATTAAGATGCAATAATGATGATCTTGAATTTATAGGAACCATTCTTTGAAAATTTATCCATTGTGTTCTCTCTTATTTATAAACATTGAGGTTCCTACGTAGACAACCAATATACAAAACAATTTCATAACAAGAAGATTTTTCTTTTTGAAGAAATAACAATAGATTGTTAAAGATGCATAATAAGAAAAATGAAATCACAATAATGATAAATGTGATTATCACTCATGATGACATGCTCTAACTCTGAAGTAACAAATCCAGGAGTGTCAAATTTATTATTGAATTTAAGTTACAAACCCAAAGATTAGAGAAGTAAAAAATTTGAATACTATGCCAGTTATAAGGTTACAGTCTCACGAAACAGATAACAGAGCCCAAAATCAAACAAGTGTGCCCGGTCCTCGTTTTGCTGCGCACATGGTCTCTGGGCCTAAAGTCAGCACATTCGGCGTAAATAGTAATCTTCACCACACTTATCAGTCTAACAGCGCATTTAATGGTTACTTCCATCCGCAGCCCAACACGCGAGCGCACTGCGAGCTTATATACATATATATATTTTTGAAAGCTAACACTTTACAAACTAGAGAATTATCGGATTCGTCAAAATTACTTATTATTGGAATAACTAGAATAACTGCTTCCAAAGAATTGTCGGGATTTACCAAAATTGATCATTGATAGTATAGTCCAGATGACTATTCTCACAACCGAAAAGAAGACAATTCATACTTAAATGAGATTCACAACTCATGTCTTATGTTTTGAATGACAACAATAAGATTTAAACTCTTGATCTCTTAGGGTTAATATGAATACTCAACTATTCTTATTAAAGAGTGATATGTGGGCGATGAATAACATTACACACAAATCTTATTGAAATTCTTGTTAAGATATGGTTACAATACATAAATGTATTGATGATTCACAAAAGTTGTGTTAAGCTATACAAATTAGTGCTAAGTTATATAGATCAGTACGTAACTCAATACATACAAAATCCAAGCTAAAAGTAAACTCTAGAAAGATGACAAATTGATCATGCCTAAATTGACCCAAACCCAAGCAATTACTTTTAGTCTACATTGGTACTTTATTTATTTGATAAGCCATTCCACATTTTGTACATAACCACTCCATGATCGTTCCTTTAGAATACTACAAAGTCTACAACAAAAAGCAAGGAAAAGTTAATAATAAAGCAAGGAAAAGTTGTAATAAGATAATGAAAGCAGGTAGGTAAGCAAGTCGGTTAAAGTTCAAAATGCCATCAAGTAATTAACAAACACTACCCATTAAAACCTGAATTCATGGATATTCACATCAGTTTCACATTATTAAGCGTTGAATATATCTCAAAATTCTTCTCAAGATTTTTCCAAATTTATATTCAATTTGTTTTTAGTTTTAAGCACCGAAATGCATCTAATATTCAAAATGCACATGAAAAAGGTACAGCTAGCAAGAATCATTGCCTTGGAAAATATTGCAAATTATTATAGAGCCTCAGAACTGGAGAGTGGACTGGAGCCTTCTTTGTGGGGTTCAATTGCCACCTAACGTTAGCGGCCACATAGACCAGAAAGGTCACTGACATGGGGCCTGGCATGGAGACCGTCCGATTTGGTCATCAACAGTGGTCTCTAGTCAATTGTCCGTAATCAATTGATAAACAAACAACAAAAATTTTCTCTGGTCGAGCTAGTTAGAAAGACCATACATACACCTGTCCTTGTGCTGACGACAGATGAAGTTAAAAATTACAGAAGTTCCTCAGTTCACAGCATTATTATATGAGTATGGTGAGTTGTCACATTCTAGCGTCAAAGACAGGCAATACTCATATTTGAAATAAAAAGCCGTAGAATATGACATTATTATTATTATTTTGAACGACGAATATGACATTATTTTAATGTTAGGAGGAAATCCTAAAAAAATAAAGAATCAACCTACATAAGATTCAGAGTTTTGCTACTGCTTTTACTTTTGGGATGTGTGATTCACGTAAAATTTCTTACACTAAATTATATATAAAATTGGATGTTTTATAATTTATGTGTGATACCAACAATAAAATTTGCCTTTATTACAAGTTCAGTCCATTAAAGAACAAACTTAATTTCATTCTAATTCACAAAAGTTTATTAGAATTCAAAAAAACCCTCAACAGTTTTCAGGAAACTCTAAAATTGATGATCAAACCATGACTTTTATATGTAAAAATTCCAATCAATGACAGTCCAAATTGGATCAGATCCAATTTGATCTCTGAAACATTCAAAATCATGAATTAACAGATAGTATAAATAAATAAATTCTAACAACTATAACCTGCCTTGATAATTTCCTCTAATCTTTGAGTAACTACAATTTGTTGATATCAATTGGGTACTTAAAAAACAGAAACACCAATTCTTCCACTTGCCGCTTTAATCTTCCAAAATTTTCTCCGAAAACAAAAGAGAAAAGCAAACTTGAACATAAGAAAAATTAAAGCCAAGAAAAATAGATATATCTATGCATATATATAGTTGTTAAACCAAACTGGCAGCATCAGGCAAACCTTGATGAAGATCATTATCGACTCTAGGTCGAGGTGGCCTGGCGGCGGCGCCATTATTGGGACGTTTTTGGCCGACAGAGGCACGACAAACGGGACAATTAGACTGAGAATTCAACCACGTATCGATGCAAGTTGCATGAAAAGAGTGATTACAAGCACTTAGTTGCTTGACTTGTTCACCGTCAGAGAACACAGACAAGCAGACCGGGCACTCACTGCCGATATCTTTGACGTGGGACTCTTTCTGGTACTTCACGCCCGACGAGACTGTCTCCTTGTCGTCGGGTTTCACGGCGGCGGCGTTGTCGGGTTCTGGGTCTGAGCTACGGCGACGCCGGCACGGCCAGGGAGGACACTTGACTGCGAAGAAGAAGGCGTAAATCAAGGAGGGGATGGTGATGAAGGCGAGAAGAGATAGAATGAACTGGAGAGGTGATAAATCGACGGTTCGTGGCGGTGCAGGGAAGGGCGGTGGCTGTGGCTCTCGGAGAATGGTCGGTGCATTTTCCATGGAAGAAGTTCAAAGCAGTGAAAAAGATTAAAAGTTCGAAGTGTAGTAGTTTGCTTTTGCGTTATATGTTGTTTATTGGAGGCTAGGTAGAGATAATTGGCGGTGGAGTTAGGTTGCGCGAAATTGCAAGAGCAATAATTGAAGGAAAATGGGGGTGAGGTTATAGCCAGACAAAGTTGATGTAACATCTGGATAGCTACATTTTTTTTTTTTTCTTTTTGGTGCCAAGCCGCATTTGTTATTGTTACTGGATTAATATTTTTTTTTTCAAATAAACTTTCTCGCGGAAAACGAGTTAAAGTTTCCAAAGGTGTCTGTTCTCACCTGGTAGTTACACTTATCAAAGAGCCAATTGTATATTTGCATTGCATGACAAAATTAAAATAAAACCAATCTGGACCAATTCGGACCTATTTGGGCCTGCCTCTACCTTTTGGCCCAACAAAGCCCAAAGATTGTCTTTACAAGTTGTCGAAAACAATTTTTTTTAAGTGTGAGTGATATTAGATAAGGATGGAAGAAAGAGTTGGTCATGACTCATGCTAATGGTGTATGCTTTCTTTTTATCTCTTTTTGACATATATAAAACTCAATAATTTACAATTACTTCACAAGTTTCACATTACACTTTCTACTTTGAGTGACTTCTAAGCTAACTATAAACAACATTTCATAATCGAAAAAGTGACAAACTTGAAACTAAAGCCAACCCCATCTTCAATTCCTTCACTAAAAATTATATTATCCTCCGAAATCCGGCATTCTGTGGAATTCCGGTGGGGGGATGCCGACTGAATCCGGCAAAGACAGGACGGAGTGTGGCTGAGGCGTAGCTTCTGCGCGGCAAATTGGGCAATTAGTGTGCGAACTAAGCCACATATCAATGCATGCCACGTGAAACAAGTGCAAGCAGTCGGGCAGTACACGAACTCGGTCGCCTTCTTTGAACTCGCACAGGCACACCGAGCAGGTTCCTTCGTTGCAGTCTTTGCTGTATTTGTACACGGGAATCAGACTCAACGTTGAGCTACTACTGCCCCTCTGTAGACGCCTGATTTCCCGTTGATGATCATGGATACTTCGGGGTGCTGTATCGTTTGGTTGGCTTTGTTGTGCTGTTCGGCGACTGTTGTAGCAGCAAGCGAAGGCAATGCAGTGGTAGGTGGCGACCATGATGGACCCTGCTATGATTCCGAGCATGCCGATTAGAATTGGGCTGAGCATGTTTTCTTTGTGATGATGATCTTCTCCCCCCATTATCAACCACTGAGGCCTGAGAGGAATTCTGATTTTTGAAGTGAAAAATAAGTTAAAATTGGCGTCGATTTCAAGGTGTCTTTTATAGTTGTACGTACGTAGGTGGTTTTATGCATCGATCTCTACACTTGCAAAAAGAAATTAAAGGCTAATTCGCTGGTCACCATCATGTGTTTCTAGTTAGACGTGGGCGACACGGACGCGCAGGAAATGTTGTGAAGGAAATTAACAATTCTTTTTTTTTTTTGGGTTGAGATTTTGTTGGTTTACAGTGTTGTTTCTATCTGATTTTCATTTTTAGAGTCCATTTTTATCTACTTTAACACATATTGGTGGACCCAGTGGTGCCTGAAAATGCTTTTAACATTATTTTTAAGGTTGAAATACCATTGGCAATTAGCATACTATTGTCTGTTTGATTCGAAAGAAAGGTCAGAGGGAACAATATTTTGTTTCTATATTTTGAATTTCGTTTTTCTTGGGATTCAAGTTTCCGGATGAATTTTCTTGCTTTTCACGGGACACGTTAAAATCCAAGGGGCCCCAGTAATTTGGAATCATATTCTTTGTCTCGTCTAACTTTTGCCTGGCATTTAAAAATTTAATGATGGAATTTGCTTCAACCTTTGAAACTAAATATACCGACTTGAATCACAAATTATAATAGGCGATGATTTCATAATAATAGCATCTGATAAGTGAAATTAACGTACATCCCATGTAAGTGAAATTAATTTATCATATTACAATCGTTTCATTGACAAGTAAAATGAACATCTATATATATATATATATATTATGTGTTTTTTCCCTTTTTGAAGTAATATATATATTATGTTACTTGAATGAAAATGATCATATTACACATTGATGAGAATCATGAGATCGCTCTTCCAGTTTTTTGTTGTTACAATAATTATTAATAAAGTTATTTTCATTTTCCCCATAATGATTAGCGAATTATCGTTTTTCTTATTGATGATTTAAAAAACATCTAAAACCTCCCCGAATTATTATTAAATCAAGTTAAAAAAAAATGATAAAAAGCTGTTTTTGGAACCAATAGGAAGAAAAATGATAATTTTTCTGTTGTCGGGAAAAAAATGAAAATAACTCTAATTGATATTGTTTTGTTCCTAGACAAAATACAAGTTCTTGAGTGGTTCTTCGGTTCTTAGAGAGACTAATAGAATATCTCATTGTATAGCCAAATTGGTTTGATCTTTAGAAGTTAAGTTCTGGATAAATATCTAGATTAGTTGTTTTAATTTTGCTTCTCTGTTTTGGTTAATGAAATTGCTAGTTTCAGAAGAGAAAAAAATGTTTAAAAAAAAAAAGAGAAAAAATAATAATAAAAATGGCATTGTGAGTTGTGATATGCTCCTCATATTTACATCCTACAGATTGTGAGTTCAAGTTATTCATCCTTTTCACAATTGACAATCCAAATTTAATGTAATAGCTAGTCCAAAACAATCTATGACTTGAAATCTTTTACTTCAACAACTTTCTTTCTTACTATTATTTAAACAGTTATTTTATTTATTTAATTAAAAACATAGATGATTAAATGTCAAAAGAAAAAAAAAATGTAAGTTAATATACTTTGTTCATAACTGAATTTAATACATTTTCCAGAAAATTAGTAAGTGCAAAAATCTTAAACAAGAGTAGGTTAAAAATCTTGAACTCAAACTCGAGTTTATTATGTAATTTATTATGTTGTGAAAAATCTGAATGCTCAAAATTGTATTCAATCCAAATTAAGAATACTGAAAACTTGAAATCTTAAATCATACTTGTAAACAACTAAAACGAAGTTGCAAACCAGAATTCAAAGAAAGCTTAGAATGGTGCTAATAATCTTGAAAATTTTCGCAATAATTCAACACTTGATCGTTATTAAGAAAACCCATTTATTAATAATACCCTGTCAGACCTTGTCATGGATTCACCGATTAATCAGCATGCCTGTCCAAGGTAGAAAAGTCAAAAGTACTGTAATAACTTAACTACAAGTCCAAGTCTCATAACAGTTTTTTTTTTGAAAATCAACTCTCATAATAGTTGTCTGTGATATTTTGCCTGCGTTGATTGAAGTGCATGATAGAGAAGGTTGATGATAAGTTGATAACAATTGTTCAGCTTTGGTAGCATTATTGCACATGGGTTGCATAATTATATGCCACGCCACATATCACTTAATCGGAGAATCTTTGTATATGCACACCACACTTATCAATGTAGTGAAACAGCAAACAAACAATTTTTGTTAACCTTTTATCTTTCTTGATAATAAGCTTTTGTTTTTCCTTTAAAAGGGCAATTATAGCCACTAGTAAAAAAACTCCTTCATTTAGGTGGCAAACTAGTGATCTATAACCCAAGCGGAGTGTGTATTTCTATCTCTCAATTGAAATAATCAAATCTATTAGTAACTATTATCTGGATAAGTTGAAGCGAAAAATAATGAAAATAGCTGGGAAACATTAACCAGAGTTACCAATTTTGAGTCTCCTATGCTTAACTCGGTAGATTGAATGCATAGAGAGGAATTTCAAAATAGGAGGGGCAGGATTTCAGTATTACTATTAGCTTTAGTTTTGGTCAGCTAGTGACTTCTTTTCAGTTTTTCTTTTGGTTTGTAATAAAGTTGGTCTATTTTAATTAAGTGGGCTCAAAATCTAAAAGGAGAACCAACTAAAGAAGTATGCAAAAAAGTGCTTTCCCTATCTTGTTGTTGAAGTGGTCCGACTTGACTAGCTAGTGATGGTGTCTCAATATGTAAATGACCTGAAAATAGAAAAATTAGTTAAATGCATTAATTATGGTTATCAGTTTTGAGTCTCCAACGCTTAGTTTGATGGTTGTATGCAAAGAGAGAAAATTCAAAGTGCAAGGGGTGGGGTTTTAGCATAAGCTTTTGCTTGGAAAGAAAGTTATTGGCTTTTTTTTTTTTTCCATTTTAAGTTAATATTAAACAGATACAAAATTTTAAAATTTTGATAAATAAAAAATACATAACCACCTAAATTATAAAGATTTATTAAGCATTTTTGTTCTTCATTGATTATAAGGAAGTTACGCTAATTATTTAAGTAAACTTAAAAATGATAAATAGATAAATAAATATATACACACGTATAAGTGAGCAGGCGTGATAAATAGTAATATAAAAATTATAGTTGTAAAAAGGAAATATGTAAAAAAAACCAAACTGGGAATCACTTTCCTATCAATATTCTTTGATGCTTAAAATGTTTAGAAAGTGAGATAGAAAGCAAATTAACTACAAATTGGGCAATATTATACACAAGTACACTAAGTATAACTACACGTGTCTCTAAACACGACACTTCACAAAACCATGACATTCACATGTGATTTGTTGGAGCACTCAGGAGTGAGGTGCAAAAACATTACAAAAATAATAATAATAAAATAATAATTATTGTAGGCCAATTAGTATATAAAAATGGTAGTCAAATTAAGATGCGCCATTTGAAGATTTCTCAAAACTGAGAATGAAAATCTTGGTCCAATCAAAGCATCGTATGAAAACGTGGCATGTTTTGATTAGTCCAACAATGCTATGATTTGGAGAAGGAGTAGTTGAAGATTTCCTATGATTGGATGTGGCCATTCAAAGGCAGAAAAGATTGCACTTTTTGTTAGTGATACGAGTAGGATCCCAAATGCCACCAATCTCTATATAAGTTGTTTCAATTATTGATGTTTAAAATGAGCAATAATGTGGCTCTTTCTTATCTCTTTCCTATCAAATTTTTAATTATATCTTCTCATTAAAAATTTATTTTATATGTCATATCTTCGATTCTTTACTTCATCAAGTTTATAATAATATATGTACAAGTCATAAATCTCAATTTAAAATATAAATTTGGATGTATTTGTGCTTCACATACAGTCTATATTCGATAAATTTGTCCTCCCAAGTCCCAAAGGGTCCAAATAAAACATAATCTTTATTTAATAAATCTCACTAGTCCCGTTGATGCTTACCAAGTGAACATATTAGATGAATTTCGTAAATTTTCTTCTGAGTTATGTTATTCTAATTTTAAGTGATACTTGATAGAATGAAATTGACATTTTTTTTTTTATTTAGGACAGATGAAATTGACTTATATATATTTATTATATTACATTACTAGAATTGACTCAAGGAACAATTAGGATAACATGAAATTGAATATTGATGAGATTGTTATATTTGATATATTCATTACACTTAATTTCCAAGATTGTGAAGTCCAATTTAAGTAATAATTCAAATTTTTTAAGCGACATTCATTATCAAGATAATTTTACAAAAAAAAAGATGTAACATTTATTTTAAAAGAGAAAACAATCGCAAGAAATTTTTCATATCCTTTATAGTCAACTCATTTTAACAAGGAAAAAGAATTACCTCAGTATATTTATCAGTACAGTATTTACATTAACATGCTAAAAATAGAAAAAAAAAAAGTTAAGGACATGCAAATAATTGGAACTCACAAAATACTATTACTATGAGTGTGAGCAATGTGTCTTTTTTATAAATATATAATTTTTTTTTGGATTGTTGTATAAATAAGTTAAAAAAATCAATATGGTTATTATTTCATATATTAAGAAAACCCTGTTTATAAGTAAAAGCCGAGGCAGCAAGAAACCAGATGAAACAGGGCCGTGCACGATTATATATTTATTTATAAAATGACCACCCGGCCACCTCCCACCCTCTCTAATTTCCTCGTACTCATCTAAAACAAGAAATTAATCAAATAATGAGATAGCACCCAAACAAAAGACCTAGGTGATATCTAATGAGACGACTTCAAATATGTACTTTTACCTTATAAACAAAACCGATTTCTCTTTGTGGCATTAGTGGGTACATTTAAAAATCTCAAATTTCATTTTCCAACCCTCTTAACTACCATTGTTTATAATAGTCGAGCTTCTATGGCTTTTGTTGTCGCTTTTAAGCTCCTTTATTATAATTAATGCGCCTTATTAAAAAGTGTTGTATTTTTTAATTTTAATGCACTTTCACTTATTCATTTATGTCTCTCTCATAATATATTTTGAGAGGGACAAGGATTTATGATAAAAGAATTAAAAAACAAAGACTAGTTATAATTATGCTTAGAAATTGAATGGTTCATTGTATCCAAATTTATCTTATTTTTATTGAATTAATGTATTATATAATTGTGATTAGTTTATGTTTGTTTTACTAATTGTATTTAAGGGTTTTATTGTAATTTGAAATATAACTATTTTTGTTTTAAATTAATTGCAAAGTGATTTGACACATGATCACGAAAATAATAAGATTAAACAATTCAAATATAGCTTGAAAATTTAGTCCGAGAACATAGAAAATATCTACCCTGACAATAATAGAAAATTACCATGTATGCTAATAATTGTGCATTGTGGGACTTGAACTCTAGTTATAAATATGGAATAAATATGAACTAATCATTTGAGATATAAGTTGATGTGCCAACATAACCATCCTATTACCTTATGCTTAAATCGTATTTTTGATAATGTTATGGGTATTTTACGAATTCATCAAATGGGCTGGTAAAAGCCTGATAGAAGTCCAATAAGACAACTCAATGAAGTGACCCCATCAGATAAGACTCAAGTTATCAACGCCTGACCCAGGCGAGCTTAACAGCTCGCACCAGCGAGCTCGTATTATAACAATCTTATAGATCGTAGCTTGTTTTATACAACTCACACCATGTATAGTTTGTTATTCAGAACGAGGTCTAGCTTGAGATCGTCTAATACGGTGTATAACTCGCTCAATGACCAGTTAGACAATAAAATCTTACAGAAAAAACAGTGAACCAAATTAATCGTGATTCTACTATCAAAATTGGAAATAAATTCAAATTTGAATTCAATCAACGTGATCTCGGATTTTACAGAGCAGTTACCTAATTCGGTGATAACTGATTAGGAAGTGTAATTAATTCATAATTCTTTTCCTGTTTTATATTAACCTAAATTGTAATGTCTCTTCCTCTATAAATAGAGATCGAATTTCATTGTAACATATACACAAAGAATATCATATTGTTACTCTGCAGAATAATTGAGAGGAACGGTCGTGGACGTAAGCACACTTATTGAACCATGTTAAAAATCTCCGTGTGTGTTGTTTTTTTTCTCTCTTTTGCTACTTTTCTTGTCTTTTGTGTCTTACACATTGATTGCAGGTATTAGGCTATGAACTCTCATCGACTAGAAATCAACGTCGACAAATAACTAAAGTTACGTTGATGTGTTGTTTGAAAAATGAATAGTGTTAAATTTCAGTAAAAATATAACAGTAATCGAATATTAAAACCTTTATGACTTTTTTTTCATGGACAATTGAATGTAAACAAAATATTTACTTTTTTTTTTTAAAGTCACAACTATCTATAAATAAATATATCTTCATATATGCCATTTCAAACATTATTATATTAAAGAAAAAAAAAGTAAGTAATTTAATAATTTCTAAGAAATTTTTTATCAATATTTTAATTTTTCTTACACATACATAAATATATGAAAATCTCATAATAATTAAGTTTTAAAAATTTGCATGCATTGTCAATTTTATAAAATACAAACCATCATTTCTAAAATAACCGACTTAAAAGTATGTTAAATACAAAATTAGTATCATAATTAAGAAACATAGTTTTATACACATAATCATATATATAATAGAATGATACTCATAAGCATTGTAAGAAGGAAAAAGGAAACAGAGAAATTATTAATATGGTTAAAGGTTGTGAGAGAAGGAAAAATAAAAAAATGAGTAATATTATACTTTCTAAATAATTTGATTAAATTTATGCTCAAATGTTATGACATGAGAATTATCAAGATCTTATAAATTATAAGATGATATGATAATTAATAGAATATTAGCAATTCATATATCATATTATTTGAACATGAATTTAGATAAAACATTTGGAAAGTTTAATATTACTTATAAAAATTATTTATAAAATGGGTATGGATAGTTTAAGAAAGGAAAAAAAAATCAAACTCTAGTTTCATTTTTATAATCGAGGAAAGTAGTGAGTAATTGATTTTTAAATTTAATAGTTGGGTGTGTGGAGTAAATTGGTTGGATGAATACTTCTATGGGTGGCAATAGATTCGCCCAAACATTTCTCATGTGTATTTATCAACATGTTTTTCCATTGTATTGGGTAAAAAAAGGAATTTTATATGGGATGACGGTAAATGATATTAATTTGCATCTCCTCTTGTTTGTTTGTTAGCAGGATATTATGATCAAATATTTATCTTCAGTTTTAATTTATTTTTCCTTTTATGAGGCAAATGTTGTTGGCTTGGAGTAACGGCAGGGTTTGTGACAAACGCACGACGAGATTGCGGTGGCACCGCTCACCAGTATCTTTAACACAAAATCACAAATAACAGCTGGGCTTTGTAGACATTACTGCAGTGTGCTAAAAAAAATTATGAAATTAATTTCACATATTATGTACCCTTAGAAAAATCAACAAAATAAAAGACTTCACATATTATGCCACTACCATGCTTAGTTGTCAAGGGTTAATTGGTGTCAATCTTTTGTTTGATGCCTCTTTTAAATATGTCGATGAAATGATTATTTTTTTAAAAAGGTTTGGTCTGTTTTTAAGGAAATGATATTTTACTTCTTTAAAAAATCTATAGGTTCGATTTTTTTAAAAACGAGAAACTTCCTATTTATGCTGCTCACACTTGTGGTTAAATATATATGGTGGATTCAATCCAATAAAAAATGTGAAGGAAAAAAAAAAATCATTTTATCATGAAGGAGAAATTTATTGATCGTGGAATGAAATTTTTTTTAAACATTATGCAATATACAGACAATTAAATTATAAATAAAATTTAACTAGACTTGTAAATTATAAACTTTACTTGTAAAAATCATTCACATTGACATATAATTCAAATTTAGAAAAGTTGATAAACAAACGTAAATTAAAAGATTTTTATATCAATAGCAATTGAACCACATTTTTTTTTATTGGTTTAGGTATAGTTCCTATGAATTTTTTTTTTCTTTCGAAACAAAATTTACAACACTAAAAATTAAAATAATTTATTACGTTAACTGCTGTGCGTAAGCATGCGCATCAATTACGTGGAGCACCTCGCCTCACACAAAGTTGTTTCCTATATTGACCGCGATGGTCCCTTCACTAGAGGTGTTTTTAGGGTTTTGAGTGTCGGAAAATGGTGAGGTCCATCACCATGCTTTTATGATATATAGTCTGATAGCCACATCCACCACCCTAAAAGAAGAGCTGATTGGTCGACAACACTTTCTTCTTTAACCATCAAAGCCACCTCCATTCATCATTCCAATTATGTTTGAAATTTGTTGAAAAAGACAATTTAAAGATAGTTTTGATCATGTTTGAAACAATAATAAAATATTAATTTAATTAATTAAGACTCTTCCATTTCTGGAAGCTGCTTCTTGGTTGTGTCCCAACACCTATGGTTAGTAATTTCGGTTGCTGGATCTAGTCATAAAAAAAAATCATGATCAAAACTAGCAAGCAAGGTTATCATAAAACACATATAAATGTTGATAAATGAAATAGAAAAAAGTTAACCGAAAAGAAATATAAAAAAGAAAAATAAAAAAGAAAAATCCAAGTCTGGTGCTGCTGTTGAGCATTGACCTCAAAAACAAAACGTGGAAACAATCACCAACCAAAAAAGTGCACCGTTACCGTCAACTAACGGTGGCTCAATCGGGGGTATCTAGTGCAGGCTTTTACCGTCAGAAATCTCTCTATAATGAGACGGTGCCTTACGTTTCTGTTCCTTTCTTCCATTCACACACATATTTTCTCCTCTTTCTCTTCTCTCTGTGTTTCTTCTTGACGGAACAGTACTAGTTAAAAAACAAAGCGAAACGAAACGAAACGAAAATAGAAAGAAGAATGGTAGTTGATGATATGGTGAAGATGAGCATCATGATCGGCTATGGAGCTACCTCTCGCTCTCGATTCCTCGATGCCTATCCCAAAAGGTACTCATTGAAGATCCCTTCACATCTCTTCTTCATGGGTTTCTAGATTTTTGTTCATATTTGTATCTATTTTTAAAACAATTTGTGGGGATTATTATTTTTTTTTTAAAAAAAAAACAAGTTAAAAGCAAAATAAAAAACAAGAAGGTTTAGGTTTTTATGGATTTGAAGTTGTTGATTCAGTGTTTCCCACCTGTGTTTGGCGGATTTCGAAAGGCTTTTGGTTTAGGGTTAGATATTGTTTTTCTATAGCGTCTTGTTTAAATCTCTTTTTCTCTCTGTAGAGATTGAAGAGATATTTTTTTATCTTATTTTTATTATTTTTTGGGGTATTTGTTTGTATAAGTAGTTATTTCTTCATTATTTATAGTTTTAAAGGTCTAAATCTTTTTTCTTTGGTTGTTGTTGTAATTTTAGTTTGTTGGGGTTATTGAATTGAATCATAGTTTTGATTTTGGTTCATTTTGTGATGTGGGGGGTTATGTTGTTTTGACTGAGAAATAATCTAGGGTTTTGATGGAGGGGCGTTCTTGTGGAGATTGATAGATAAATGATTATGAGGGTGTTTATAAGGTTGTTTTGTTGAATTTATTTCTTGGGAAAAAATTATGGAAACATCATTCGACCTACCAGCAACTACGAAAACCACCGAGGAAACGAGCTGAATTATGGGAGATACCCTTCTCACAGCCTTATCAATGGAGAATCATCACCCATCTACACTCTTGTCAATGGATTCGAGTGCCTCCTCCCACGACGAATTGGATTTGGAGATGAATCGCCAAATCATTCTTCCACGTCCGCCCGATATCAATCTGCCCTTGTCAGCCGAGCGTAGTCCACCACCGCCCTCGTGGAATTCGGATCCTTGTGACATTTTGGATGTGGGGCTGAGTTCGCAGGTATATGAGCCCGAGACTTTCCTTAATATCCCCAAGGTTGGGCGGAAGTGTGCGAAGAGGGTTGATTGTATTTGGGGTGCTTGGTTCTTCTTTAGTTTCTATTTCAAGCCTGCGCTGAATGAGAAGTCGAAGGCCAAGATTGTCAGGGACAATAATGAAATTACAGGATTTGATAAAACAGACCTCAAGCTTGATGTTTTTATGGTTCAGCATGACATGGAGAATATGTACATGTGGGTTTTTAAGGAGAGGCCTGAGAATGCATTGGGCAAGATGCAGCTGAGGAGCTACATGAACGGCCATTCACGTCAAGGTGAACGTCCTTTTCCATTTAGTGTGGATAAGGGATTTGTTCGATCTCACAGGATGCAACGGAAGCATTATAGAGGGCTGTCGAATCCCCAGTGTGTGCATGGGATTGAAGTCGTTTCATCTCCTAATCTTATGGGTCTTGACGAGGAAGAGCGGAAGAGATGGATAGAACTCACTGGCAGGGATTTAAATTTCACAATTCCACCTGAAGCCAGTGATTTCAGTTCATGGAGAAATCTTCCGAACACTGATTTTGAGCTTGAGAGGCCACCTGCTCCAATCAAGAATGCCTCAAATTCCCACTCAAAGAAGCTGCTTAATGGCTCTGGGCTCAATTTGTCGACTCAGCCATCCACCACCCACCACAGCAACGGTGATGGGATGGACCTATTGCCTGTAAGCAGCAAAAGGAGAAAGGACTTTTTTCCACACGGGAATGATGATGATTGTTATTTGGCTGTTAATCCGCCTTCTGAGCGGATTGCAGACATGGATATTCACCCTAACGAGCCACAATGGCTGCATGACTTCACTGGGGTGATGAAAAATGCTTATGGGCCTGTTACTGCTGCGAAAACCATCTATGAGGACGAAAAGGGCTATCTGATCATTATCAGCCTGCCCTTTGTGGATCTTCAGAGGGTTAAGGTTTCCTGGAGGAATACTCTGACTCATGGTATCATAAAAGTTTCTTGTATTAGCACGTCTTGCATGCCATTTATCAAGAGACATGATAGGACTTTTAAGCTTACAGATCCAGCATCCGAGCACTGTCCTCCTGGGGAGTTCATCAGGGAGATCCCACTCTCAACTCGAATCCCAGAAGATGCTAACATTGAAGCGTACTATGATGGGCCTGGATCTGTGCTGGAGATCATGGTGCCGAAACTTAGAGTGGGGCCAGAAGAGCATGAGGTCCGTGTTTGCCTACGACCTCATCTTGGAGGAAATGATCTTATGTTGACGTGAAGTATGGCATTTAAAGCGAATTGCAAGGTTGGTTGCAATAGTTGGTGCTTTATTGTTTTACTGACTTTTGTACCATACAGTGTAATCTATTAAACAAAATGTGGGGTTTCACATATTTTCTGCAATTTTTTTTGCTCACTAATTGCTATGGTACTTGTTTTAGCGTTTTCACGTTAGCTTTTTGACTGTAATTATAATTGATTCTTGAACTTATATCAATTATAGCCATCTTAAAAGTCATTACATCTTTAGTTTATTTGCATCTTGCATATATTGTCTAAATATGCCTCAAATTTTCTTTCATTTTGATGAAATATATATGTCCAATTCTCTGCTTGATGGTAATATGTGTAACCAACATGTAGATTCATGAAATTTTTCTAAGGTGAGGGAGACTTGAACATCCACTTGCGTGCTTGCTTTGTGAATGTGACCTACAATGTAGTTTTAACCTAATTTTATATATGGTAGGACAACGTTTGGTTGGGTGGTGTTTTGGGTCCGAAGAAAGCAATATTTTGAGGTAGGCTGAAACTAGTGGAAGTATCTTAATCTTTTAATACAAGTTGAAATATGAAAATACTTATGATTAAAAAAAAAAAAAAAAAAAAAAGAAATATGAAAATGGAGTTGTTGAAAGAAGTCCAAATTGATACGAGGACCATGAGTGGCTGGCAGTTTAATATGAAAAGCTGATGGAATAACCATGATAAGCCAATTGAATTCTGCCACTTTAGAAAATGTAGATATAACTTTAGAAAATGAAGAATAATAACAGTAACAATAATAATTAGCTTAGAGGCCAAGTCAAATGTTTGAAGTGTAGATAAGGGCCAGAGAAGGTAGGGACTAGGGGTTTTTAGGTCAAGGATGGTGTTCGGGTTCGGTCGAATGTTATTATCATTCTGTTGCCGACATACTTGATCTTCTTTTCTTCTTCCGCGTGATACGTGTATGCGCTTATGGATGCCACGCCTGTTTCCCGTACAAGCAAGAGAAAACTACCTTTGTTTCAATTTTTATCCATGCTACTTTATTCTTTGCTAAAGCCCAAAGGCCTAGGAGTCATCGGTAAAAATTATGAAGTTTTGCATTTATTCAAAGATTTTCATTTGGCGTTAATTAATTTAATGGGCAAACTTTGAGAAGTCTGAATTCATCCAAAAAAAAAAAAAAGAAAGAAAGATCTGAACAAAATATTTACGAGTCCCATGTCAATATTAGAGATGAAATACAATTTTAACACTTGAAGCAAGTTTTGTTAAAAAAAAGAAATGAATTGTTGAATAAGAATGACTTTTTTTTTTTTTTCAGATGATTGGTGACCCTAATAGCATCTAAATTCATGGAGTTAAGCTCATAGTTAGACGTCTATGGCTCGATCCTAAAGATGAGAACAATTTTTTCATATGATGTGGGTCTCTTCTTCCGATTTTAGGAGCCTAATTTAAAATTACCTCAAAAATTTTGATCAAAAGTGTCCTATAAAGTATATGTAATATTGGTGTAATAATTAAATAAAAAAAGACCCTGTTTTTATTATCAAGATAAAAGCGTTTCAAATTATCTGAATATTTAATATTTGTTTGTAATTATCTTAATATTGTAATATTTGCGTGTGCCGGCCATTGTGATAAGATAAGGAGGCACGGAAGAGAGAGGGAGACCACGAATTTTGAGCGTGTAGCAGAAGCAGGTCCAGTTGTGTTGGGTTTTGGACGTTAGCCTATGCGTCGCTCAGCCCATAACCCAAGGTCATTGCTGTCCCTCTCTTATCTTCCCTTCTCATTCTTTTACGTTATTTCTTTCTTTTTTCTTTTTTTTTTATCTTTTTTAGAAATACTTACTTTTTCGCTGTTCCATTACTCTCTTGGACCACTTTCGCTTAACACGTCACGTGCATTGCTTGCTTCTATTTGCTATCATAAACAAAGATGTGATTTCACTGTTACAATCACTTGCTATCATCCAAGCCCGCGGTTTTATACTAGTATACTTAAAAGATATTTGATTAACAGGACCTATTTAGGTTGTATACAGTGATAGATAAAAATCTCTGGAGAGTAAACACTTACGGTAGATGGTTTAGGATAAAAAGGTGTCTTTTATACCCAACGAAATTTTATAACACTTGCGCTGGGCTTTCTTCGGGAAAAACTAGAAATGACAATCAAAATCCAATAATAGCATAAAAATAGAAAACCAGAATCCTAAAGTTCAATAATAATCTTAAACAAGCAAAAGCCAAAGCGAACAAAACTTAGTCGACTTCCTCAATCTTGGGGCCAGCACTGCTACCACCAGCAGGAACATCATCGTCCATGGGAGCACCACCCATGTCAGCTCCAGCACCCTGGTACATCTTTGCAATGATGGGGTTGCAGATGCTCTCCAGTTCCTTCATTTTGTCTTCAAACTCGTCAGCCTCTGCAAGCTGGTTGCTGTCCAGCCATTGGATGGCCTGCTCAATAGCATCTTCGATCTTCTTCTTGTCTGCTGCGTCAAGCTTGGCACCGATCTTCTCATCCTTAATGGTGTTTCTCATGTTGTATGCGTAGTTCTCCAAGGCATTCTTGGCCTCCACCTTCTTCTTGTGCTCTTCATCCTCTGACTTGTACTTCTCAGCCTCCTGGACCATCTTCTCAATCTCCTCCTTGGAGAGTCTTCCCTTGTCGTTTGTAATGGTGATCTTGTTCTTTTGACCTGTGGTCTTGTCCTCAGCAGACACATTCAATATACCATTGGCGTCAATGTCGAAGCAGACTGTAATTTGTGGAACACCCCTAGGTGCAGGAGGGATACCGGAGAGCTCAAATTTACCAAGCAAGTTGTTGTCCCTGGTTCTAGTTCTCTCACCTTCATAGACTTGGATCAACACACCAGGCTGGTTGTCTGAGTAAGTGGAGAAGACTTGCTCCTTCTTGGTGGGAATGGTGGTGTTCCTTGGGATCAATACAGTCATAACACCACCAGCGGTTTCCAAACCAAGGGAGAGAGGAGTGACATCCAAAAGCAGAAGATCCTGCACTTTCTCGTTACCTTCACCACTCAAAATAGCAGCTTGTACAGCAGCACCATAGGCAACGGCTTCATCAGGGTTGATGCTCTTGCAAAGCTCCTTTCCGTTAAAGAAGTCTTGCAAAAGTTGTTGGACCTTGGGAATTCTAGTAGAGCCACCGACAAGCACAACTTCATGGACGGTGCTCTTGTCCATCTTGGCATCCCTCAAACACTTCTCAACTGGCTCCATACACTTCCTAAACAGATCCATGTTAAGCTCCTCAAATCTAGCACGGGTGATGGTGGAGTAGAAATCAATGCCCTCATAGAGAGAGTCAATCTCAATGGTGGTCTGGGCAGTGGATGAGAGAGTCCTCTTAGCTCTTTCACAGGATGTCCTCAACCTCCTAAGAGCTCTGGGGTTGCCACTGATATCTTTCTTGTTCTTTCTCTTGAATTCTTGAACAAAGTGGTTCACCATTCTGTTATCGAAATCCTCACCACCAAGATGGGTGTCACCAGCGGTAGCCTTCACCTCAAAGATACCCTCTTCAATGGTTAGAAGAGAGACATCAAAAGTACCCCCACCAAGATCAAAGATCAAAACATTCTTCTCGCCGACACTGGTAGCCTTCTTGTCCAGACCATAGGCAATGGCTGCAGCAGTGGGCTCATTAATGATACGCATGACATTGAGACCAGCAATGACACCAGCATCCTTGGTAGCTTGACGCTGGGAGTCATTAAAATAAGCAGGGACAGTGACAACAGCATTCTTGATCGTAGAGCCAAGGTACGCCTCAGCAATCTCGCGCATCTTCATGAGCACCATGGAAGAGATCTCTTCAGCAGCAAATTGCTTCTCTTCACCTTTATAGCTCACCTGAATCATAGGTTTATCACCAGGACCAGAAATAACCTTGAATGGCCACAATTTAATATCACTCTGAACAGAGGCATCAGTGAATCTTCGACCAATCAACCTCTTCGCATCTGAGATAACAACAATAAATTAGTTCAACAAAACAAACAAAATCTTAACAATTTTCTTATTTATGTAAGAATCAATAAATCAAATACCTTAAAATTTTCTTATTTTGAGATGATCAACGTAAAAAAAAAAATATCCCTTAACATTAAGAAACAAACATCTAACTACTGTCAATACAAGCCGCCCTTCACAATTTTCAAATAAAAATGCCAAGCAATGAAAATTTCAATGCGTCATAGTAATTAAACTGTGCCGGAGATAGCATTGATAGTATTGCACTTTTAAATAACGTATACGGATCCTAGAGAACTTTTACATGTATAATACTACTGGTATGTAGTTAAACAGAACAACTTAAGTACGCATAAATCTAACAATTAGAATCTAACTAGAAGTTTTAAATGGTTCAATAGAAACATACGAATCTAGCTATTGAAATCTTACAATAATACAAATCAAGTCAATTATATCAGCAGTTCAAAAGACGCGAAACAAAAGACTAATAAACATACGCAACTATTGTAGTATAATATGATTCTGTTTCATAGAACAGAGTACAAACAAAGCACGACCAATCTAGATCTATAAGTCAACGTTCCAGATCTACACTACGCAAGATCAGATCCAAACAAATCAAAACCAGGTCAATGGAGCAGATCGCTTACCGAAAACGGTGTTGATAGGGTTCATGGCGACCTGGTTCTTGGCCGCATCACCGATCAAACGCTCGGTGTCGGTGAAGGCGACGTAGGACGGCGTCGTTCTGTTCCCTTGGTCGTTGGCGATGATCTCGACACGGTCGTGCTGCCAGACACCGACGCACGAGTAGGTGGTGCCCAGATCGATACCGATCGCTGGTCCCTCTCCTTTACCGGCCATGTCTACGGATCTTTTCTTGGTTGTGTCGACGAAGAAGAATTATTGAAGCTAAAGAGAGATCGAAAAAAGCAAAAATAAAAATAAAAATAGAACAACAACAACAACGAAGACAAACCACAGCTAACTAGGGTTTCAAGTGGCGGAGCAGAGGCGTGAAGAGTGGGTTCATATAGAGTTAGGGTTTGGTTTCGAGAATGTTCTACGGCCTCGACTCTTGGAAACCGTCGGATCCTGGGAAGATATTGACGGTTTCAGATTGTTTCCTTTCTTTTCGCGGAATTGTTATAATATATTCGGTTTAAATTTTGAACCAATGATATCCCGCCATGTCAGCTTCAGCAAGAGGCTGCAACCGAGTCTCCAAATCCGGAGACCGTCACGACCGTTAGATTATAATTTGATTGGACCGTTGATTGGCTAGTCGCGGAAGAGCGTGAGGTGAGAATACCTCTGATTGGTTATTATGTGGGGTCCACTTTTTTGGAAGAACATAAAGCTATGTTCTCATTGGCTGGCAAGGCAACAGAAGCAGCGCCAGGCGGGGCGCCAGCCCAAAAAGATTCCATCATCGGTGGACTTTTGAAAGTTTCGTTTTATTTGCTGACGTGGACGATGCTAATGCCGCGAAAGTTGCTTCGGTTGGTGAATATTTCAATTTGTCTTTCATTGGTTATAAGTTATAACCACAAAAATAGGAAGTAAAGAAACTAAATACAAATTACACAAGTGAGTTCGTAACAGCATTAACATTGACCGAACTTCAAGCTTTGTATACTCTATTTTCTAATTTTATCGATTCACTTTTATAATTATTTTATGATAATCATTCCATTTAGTCAAAAAATATATAAATATAATTTTTAAAGGTCCTATTTACTCCACAGTTATAATAACAGAGTAATGTTAGACTTTTCAAATATTTTGTCCAAATTTATACTCAAATGATGTGACATGTAAGTTATTAAGATCTTATAAATTATAAAATGATGTGATAATTAATTAGATCTTAATAATTCATATGTCATATTATTTAAATATGAATTTAAGTAAAATATTTGAGACCTAACATTGCTAATAATAGTAACACAATTTCTATCTTTTAAAAGGATTTTCTATATAACTATCTGTCGACGTCTGGAATTGGTCGACCTGGAGATTCAATGCCTAGACTACAACTCTGATAATAAATGAAAATAAATAGTGCTGAATGTTGGTGAAAATAATTAAGAAGTAATTAAGAATAGAGAAGGAAGCGGAAGAATAAGGCAAAGACAAAGATTTTACGTGATTCGGTAAGTGTGCTTACGTTCACAGGTCACTCTGAATGTATTTTGGTAGAGTGACGGTAATACTAGTTTCAACTTATTTTTTTACAATGAATTTCACCACCATTTATAGATAGAGGGGGATTACAATTGAGTGTTATACATGCCACAAGCTATCATTACAGTTAACCACTCTGACTTTACCCATACTGCATTAATTGCTACTGTACTAATTATTCTTACATGTTCATGTCTGCATTAAATGCTCTAAATGCTTATGTAAAGTCTTCATTGTATTAAATACGTAGTCGTCACTATATTAAATATTTCTTTGGATTCAGGATTGTAGAGATTGTGTCGGCGTAAAATCGAAAAATCAGGATGATCTGGCAATGATTTCTTAAGACATTACCTTCTGCGAGCTCAGCGATCTGATATGTTCACCTTCGCAAGCTGAAGATGTACTGAGATAAACTTTGGCATAAATGCGAGCTAAAGGTGCATTAAGGTAGATCTGACATACGCATGAGCTGAAGAAGACAATGAGCTCGTCATTGCGACCTGATGATTGAGCTCCTTGGGCCCTTCGTCATTATACTCAGCCTTTGGACCTATAGCAGTCAATTTGTCAATATCGTGAAAACAATCATAACACTATCCAAAATTTTATTCTATTTTTTATTATTATAAATTTTTATATTAAAATTTAATTATTAGTAACCACTCATAATAACTGATTTTGTATAACTATTCCTAGTGTAGAATTCATGCAAATTTTGTTTTATCGTATTTATTGATATTAATAGTTCCTTTGGTATAATCTTTTATTAAAAGTAATGTTAGACTTCTTAAAATTTTTATCCAAATTAATATTAAAATATTGTGACACGTGATTTGTCAAAATTATGTAAATCATGAGGTAATGTGGTAATTAATAGAATTTTAATAACTCACATGTCATATTATTTGGGTAAGAATTTAGATAAAACTTTTGAGAAACCTAGCATTACTTTTTCATTAAAATCAATAATCGTGGGTTTAACCTAATCCGATTTAGTATTCCAAAACTTCAAAAAATATCCAATTTTTAAAAGTTAATAGACAATATTCGAACTTTCTCACAATTAACATCAATTTCAAACGAATCAAACCAATCATTTTAGGGGCAAGCAATTAGCATATATAGCAATTGCATTAATGCCGCCAACATGGAAAGTTCAAATGACATTGATAAACGATTTGGACTTCCTTAATTATTTGATTACAACAATGGACAAATGAATAATGCTATAATTCTTAAAAATTTATCTAAAAATTTTACATAAATGATGTGGTAAACTAATTTGTAGCTACCATATTAATTTTGGGATGATGTAGTAATTACATATAAATTTACCACATTATTTGGGTAATGAATTTATGTAAATTTTTGGATAATATAGTATTACTCATGAATAAATTCACAAATCTTTAACAAAAAAAAGAATAATGCTAGATTTCTTAAATTTGTCGTAAAAATTCATCTTAAATGATGTAACATATGAGTTATCAATATTATGTAAATAATAAGATAATATAATAATTAATGTGATGTTAACAAATTATATTTCATATCATTTGGATAAAAAAAATTAGAAAACCTAATATTATTCTTTAAAAAAAATCATTAAATTTGTTATTTAAAATAAAATATATGTTTCAAATTTCAGATGAAGTTTATTAATAAATCATCAAAAAATAAAATATCCATATTCATCTATATTTTGTCAAAAACAGATCCTTGAAATTTGTCTAAATACGGAACAAGGATATATATATATATATATATATATGTATTTATATATATCCGTAGTATATTCATGAGCACAGGGACTGGAATATTGCACACACTACATTGGGTCACCATGCAAAGATTCTCTATCACAGTCCGCACGGGCTTCCTTTAAGACATTCCATTTCCATACAATTAGGAAACGGTAAAGAATATTTGCATACTTTACTTGCCCAATTGAGGTCATCTATTTTGCCATTTTTGAAATGACTGATCTTGTTTGTGCATCACATATCAAGAACCTACAGTTGGCCTCGCCTAGTAATTTATAGCATGAATTGTGATAACCAAAACTGATCTGATTGCTTCTACGGTCTACCTCTGGTTAGACCCATTTTATGCTTTTTTTGTATGTACAGGACACATTTTCAAGACAACAACACAATGAGGTTGTCCGGTCGATTATAAGTGTGCACATTTGAAGCCTTAACAAAAGCGAAGTTCGAGGATTAGCCTGTTCTATGAATTTTAACATATGTTGTGTTATCGTTTGTTTTGTTTTATCCGATATCTGGTTCGAAAATGCAAACATACTCGCGACCAAGTGCTTTACTTGACATGTGTCTCCCATTATTTTATCTCTGCAAAGATACCATCTCACGTAATATCTACTTCTTTTTTTTTTTTCAATGTTTACAAACACACCCCCAAGTAGAAAATGTGTCTTCAAAACACTTTTTAAAAGAAATGATTAAATATCTATATTGACGTTAAGAAATTAAGAGTTTAAATCATATTCTTATTACATTAAAATACAATATGTGAATGAGAATCTCCTTTTAATAGGAGTTGTCCTCTCTCAATGATATAAGTAGTCATTCAGACTGTACTATTAGTGATCGATTTCAGTAGGTCTTGATAATTTTCAAATCCGTAAGATGTTAGTGTTAAAAAAAAAAAAACAATAAATAAAAACTGTCTATAAGAAACAATGGTCGATGTATTAATTGGGTCCGGGAGTCTACAACACATGCTTCATCCAAATCAGTGCAATCCAGTATAACATGCCATAAATAACCTCCTAAATTAAAATAAGAATTCAGAACTCACTAAAATTAGAGCTGAAAAAAATCAACCTGAGAACTTGGTATATCTAGTGAAGTGGAGAGAATTGGGCCAGAGCCTCTGCTGGAGTCACCGAACTGTTCAGCGAGGTACATAAATTTTGAATTTTAATCTCCAAATGAAAATCCCTGCTGATGGGCCTCATTGACTGAAAAATGAACGAAGAACCTCAGAAAACACAATTCTATTAGAATAACTGGACTTGGCTAGTGATTCAGTAAGGCATTGGGAAATCAAAATATCATATTCGGATGAAGAAATATGTTTATGACACAAAGACAAGGACTTTTAAAATGTAATGTTTGGTTGTTTTTATATCCCAAAAATTATGTCTGATGTGTTATGTTACGGCATCAACTGTGTTGGTTCACGTGCAATCATAGTATTTAAACTTACAGTTATGACATATTGGCACACCTCCTCATGTGTAACGTGAATAAATGATATATGACAGATGCATGTTAAACGTCTTCTATCAAATAACATGTGTAACAGAAATTTCAGACAAAAGTGAGAGAGATAGTTTGAACACCTCCTCACGTACAACATAAATAAATGACAGATGATGAATACATGTTAAACGTCATCTATCACATAACATATGCAACAAAAATTTCAGAAAAAAGTAGAAGAAATGATTTGAACCAAAGATTTCTAGATTCTAATACTATGCTAATTACCATTAAACCTAAAAGCTTAAACTTTTAGAAAAAGGTTCGACTATAATATTTAACACTAAAGCTTGTGACACATTGATACTATGCAAATTAATTTGTTTCAATTGACAGCATTTTCCTCTCCACACATTTTCCCATCCCAACTTCTGACTCGGTTTTGTTGTAATAATAGATTTTCAGATCTTTTACTCTCTTCCCAATGAGGAGTTTAGTCGATTTTTGGGCTTGAAGTGATGTTATAATTGATAATTTTACTGATTTTTGCAATTTCATATCCTCTGTAGGAACATATTTTGTAAGTGTTGGCTACCTCGCCATGTAATTCTAGTTTCCATAGACTATTGCCATCTCACTATATAATTCTAGTTTACACGATTGTCACCTTATAATGTAATTCTAGCTTCCAATCACCATCGCCATCTCACAATGTAATCTTAGCTTCCAATCACATGTAGTCATCTCCAAGAGTGGAACACTGCAGGGGTTGAAAAAAAAATTAGATTTTTATTAAAATTATAAAATATACAACCAAATATATTTGTTACAGATGACAAGTTCTCTGTACTATGCAACTGGAGTGTTTTGTGAAAAAGTTAAAAGTGTTTTGTCTTTAAGATATAGAAAAATCCTTCACACACTCACTCAGTAAACGATACTACCAAGTGCATGTGTTCACAAAATGAGTGACATGTCCATATCAAATTCCCAATCACTACTGAGTTGTCATTAAATTAAAGAAAATTGAAATTATATTTAATTGATGTTTGAGAAAGAAATACTTGCAACAAGTCCAATTGAAGTTCCAGAAGTTTTTCTGTTGTCATTTTGTTATTATCAGTAATTGGAAATTTTGGTATGTATTGTCATGGACAGACAAAGCATATACGGTCGTTATCCTTAATCTAATTAGTGGATTAAGAGGGCAGTCACATTCTAATTTGATTGAATCTGACTCAGGATTCAACTCATCACAAGCATAAATTTTTCTTTAATATATCTTCTTTTCTAACCAATCTGATTTTTCAGATATGCAAAACGACATAGGCCTGCCAGCACTGAGAGAAACCAAAAATGATCTGTGCATATCTTACTGAAAATTTATTGATTTATCATCTGAAATGTGTATCTGAAAAGCATTATTTCTTGATCTCCCTTACTTGGATGTCCTTGCTAATGCACAATTTCACATTTTCTCCAGAGTTTCGCTTTTCATCTACTGTTTTTTTTTTTTTTTTCCAACGGCTGAATGAAAATGTCAATCACGTACACAAGATGCTTAACTTGACAATTCGAATACATCAGGAAAGATAACAAGCAGAATAGGTTGGTAGGAATAATAAATCTGGCTTGCTAATGTATCAAATTGAATGCAAGGATAACACCAAGTGGGGTACGAGGCTGGCGATATTCGCCATAACCTGCCACGCTTGTAAGTGCCCTGTACCCTTAGGCAGAGTATTCCGGAGGTTTTTCGCATATCAATCATGCATGAGTATAAGATGATATATGTTCCCTGGATGATTGAAATTGTTTTAAAAGTCAGTAAATAAAAATCTGAAAGTAACATCCCAGCTGAGTTGATACCGTGGATCTAGTATCTGGTTAGCAGATTTCAGATATTTTGATTCACCAATTATTCATCTTATTCAGTTCTCTCCATGGTTAAAGTGCACCAATTATTTAGGAAATGTGTTGAGAAACTGATGCTACCTGCAAATGTTTTTGCGATTCTACTCCCAAATAACATAATTGTTGAGCTTGCTTCAGAAGTAGAATGACCATATCAGTCCTTCATGGTTTTAGAATTCAAAACATGATCTAATGTTTAACAATATGATATACAAGGTAAATTTGGAGACCTTACATATCATTTGCAGAGCATACAGGTCCGGATAGTTTATTAAATACAAACTCCTAGAATATATTAAAAATCTCCCTAGTGGATTATTCAAAATCTATCATAAATTCCCTTGGAATCACATAATATTGGTTAAAAATCTTCACTATCAGAAAAATATCAATAGAAAAATAAACCATAGTGAAATATCAAAAGACTTCGGAATATATATCTCTAGTAACTATTTGGTTACGTCATTTAACTAGGAAATTTTTTTAGAAGATTTGAGATAATTTTCATATAATGTGATCGCAAGAATATAGGATATACAAAGGAGACAAGGAAGAAATTCCATATTCTCCTTCAAAGGAGAAAAAGCAAATGAGCAAGCATGTAAAAGTAGAGATCAAATGGACAGAAACAGCCAAAAAGCGTGAACGTTATCTAACTAAGATTTATCACTATAAAAGATTAAAATGGACACTAGCTATCACGACCATCATGTCTTATCTGCCATTTTGTTACTTCATTGGTGGCCTCACAAAGAACATTAAGTTTTGTTATTCTGTTCCCCAATCATGAATTGCATAACCTGGAGAATCAATATATTATTTTAGGTTTGAAACTTTCCAAGGCCTTCGTCCCACTTGGTTATTCAACTCCTATTAAATTGCAATGAGAGGAACTTGTTAACTCTATAAAGATACCACCAAGTTTGGACTAGATTATTCCATCTATATACAGTCGTTAAAACTTTCATCTTTTGGTCTACAAATTACCCTTTAACAGAGTTGTCTTCTTAGAAAGCGATGCTGCCTCTCTTCATCACCTCTACTTCCCTTGAAAACCATGCATAGACAAATATAACTCAAATAATAACATAAGTCCGCGACCCATTTTTTTGCTTCCCATTTATTGGTCAATATATGGCAGCAACACCAGCAGGAAGCAGGCAAGAGTTATGGCCGGCATGGCTCAGCTCATCAATACGGACTGCTCTAGCATGCAGCATAGTATGCTGCACCACCCTTTATGGCCCGGAACCTTTCCGGCGGATACCAGCATTTCCGGCCTTTTCTTATGTGACAACCATCTTGATTGTGTCTGATGCTACTCTTGGTGACGCCCTGAGAGGCTGCTGGCATGCACATTATGCCACCATACAAGTTTCGGTACCATCTATATTGTGCTTGTGTTTCATTGGACCTGGCAGGTTCACCAGTGGCCTAGCCGCTGCTGTTGTGGTGGTTACAGCATTCATGGTGGCGCTGCCTGAGTCCACTCATTTAATGGCCAAGCGGATTGCATTTGGACAGCTAGTGATTGTGTCTGTAGGTGCAGGTATACATGACGCAGAAACTGGAGTCGTCATGCACCCAATTCATGTGGCTTCAAGCACTGCCCTTGGTGCCTTGGCATCTGTTTTGGCCATGCAACTTCCTTACCCTCTAGCCAGTTATGAGGTAATTTACATGACTTTTCTCTACGTTTCTTTTGAATAGATTTTCTTGCATGTTACTTTGATTCTTCTGAGCGGAAGATGTGCAAGTATTGGATCAATGGACATATATAATCTTGTAGTTACATAGCAAATCATCTGAATTTTTTTATCTTTTTAGGAATGAGGTTTGATTAAGCTTTTTCGGTAATGGTCCTCACGTTAAATTTTAACACATTGTTATTTTAGTGGTCAAATTACCAAAACATAAATTTTAACCTTTTAGATTAGATCAATCTAAGTATATTACTTATTTCTTTCTAGTTTACGTGTAAAACAAAATGAATATTACTTATTTCTTACTACTTTATTTCTTGCGTGCGATACACATTGATAAAAGTGCATGCACTTGCAGGATAGCTAGAATTGACTTTTTTCAATATTCAACCACCATCTTTTGATACTTTTGTAGCGGACATTAATTTACTATTTCTGCAACATTTACTGGTTGAATCATTTGTTGTTTTCCTGCATTTAGTTTCTTAAATTCCTTGTAAGAATACTACTCTTTCGGGGTTATTATATTAATTAAACTACTGACTTTAATCTGTATGCATTACTTAGGATGAAATTAAATAGCAAGAGTTACATGTATTCGAAGAAGACTGACATGAGGCCAAATATCAATGCCTCAAAAAGATGAACAATAAAATCTGTCGTATTCGCTCCAGGAATTTCTGTAATGGCCACAACAAAATCTGTCAGCCTATAAAAGTTGAGTCAGTGGAATTTTAATGTGCTTTTGCCGTAGGTTAGTTCAATAACTGTTATAAAATGCATTGGTGATCAGCAATGCAGTGTTTCACAGCGAGCAAATCTTTGAACAATTGAAATAATGCTGGAATTCTATTCAGAGTTGCACACAGGTCAATTTCAAGTTGTATCTGTAAAGATCAGGTGTTAATTGACTAGTATGAGAAATACTTTGGAGTCCTAAAAATCAGTTAAGGAAAACTGACTGTACTTTATAGTTGTTATATATGCTATAGAAGAACAAATTTATTCGTTGTAATTTAGCAGGTCTGAACATACTAAGTTTCCAGCTGTGTAATGTATGATGCATTTAATTAAATCAGGTTCCTTGTTCACGACCAGCTGATTTTTCACCAGAAGCTCAAATTGAGCTACTTCCGAGTTTGATATTGGGTAAGGTCCTTCAGAAAATGTAGCAGATTTAGTGGCATATGAGGTGTTGATGCTTCTGGTAAAAGGGGTGCACCTGTCTTCATCACTCGTGTAGCATGATAGCTGAATAACGTCTTTTACAATAGTTGAGCATCTACATGCCTCTAAGTGAAACATCAGTGCAGAGTGGCTCTTGTCAGAAGCTGCTTAATGTGGAACGATGTTATTTGGCTTGAATTGTAGCAGAAACTCTGTGCAGAGTGGACTTTGGAGCATCTGTAACGTTAAATATTAATAACCAAATATAGACAAATCATCTAGTAACACAATTGTAGGAAAAAATGGTAAGGCAAAAGTGATTTTTTTTAGGTAAAGCAGTTTTCTGTCTTTGTGGCTAATCTGATATAGAACCGTCAGGTCAGAATCAAAATCTAGTTTTTTAATACCACAGTATTGTCACGGACAGACAAAGCATATAAAATCATTATCCTTAACTAATTAGGGGATTAAAAGGGCAGTCACCTTTTAATTTGATTGAATCTGACTCAGAATTCAACTCATCACAAGCAAAAATTTTGTTTTAATATATCTTTTTCTCTGACCAGTCAGATTTTCCAGATAACGTAGGCCTGCCTGCACTGAGGGAAACAGAAAATGATCTGTGCATCTCTTCCTGCAAATTTCTTAATTTATCATCTGAAATGTGTATCTGAAAAGAATTATTTGCTTGATCTCCCGTACTTGATGTCCTTGCTAATGCACGATTTCACATTTTCTCCAGAGTTTCACTTTTCATCTTCTGTTTTTTTTTTTTTTCCCACAGCAAAATGAAAATGTCAATCACATACACTAGATGTTTAACTTGACAATTCGAATTACATCAGGAAAGATATCGACCAGAAGAGGTTGGTAGGATTAATAAATCTGGCTTGCTAATGTATCAGATTGAATACAAGAAAAACACCAAGTGGCGTATGAGGCCGGCAATATTCACTATAACCTGCCACACTTGTAAGTGCCCTGTACCCTCAGGCAGAGGGAGCCCCATCAACCACAGATAATTGCTAGGCCTGTAAAAAATCTGACGATTTGAGAACCAGTTGGATTTTCCAGAATGACAGACCCCACAGATCAGTGGAAACTGTCCCAATGGCTCTCTCTTGATGACCAATCTTATCTCAGCAAACAGCCATTTATTATTACATCTATAAGCATTAAAAAATAGACAATATAAAGTCAAAATTGGACTTCAATCAACGTGAATCTACAAGCATCTTCCAAGCGTCTTGATTCCACAAATTGCTATTTCCCGCAGAATATTCCAGAGGTTTTTGCCATACCACTCACGCGTAAATATAAGATGATACATGTTCCCTAGACGATTGAAATTGTTTTGAAAGTTAATAAATAAAAACCTGAAAATAACATCCCAACTGAGTTGAGACGGTGGATCAAGTATCTGGTTAGCAGATTTCAGATAATACGATTCACCAATTATTTGTCTTATTCAGTTCGCCCCATGGTGCAAGTGCACCAATTATTTAGGAAATGTGTGGAGGAACTGATGCTACTTGCAAGTGTGTGGAGGAACTGATGCTACTTGCAAGTGTTTTGCTATTCAGCTCACTAACTAACATAATTGTTGAGCTTGGTTCAAAAGTAGAATGACCATATCAGCCCTTCATTACTTCTATACATATAGTCCTTCACGGTTTTGAATTCAAAACGTGATCTAATGTTTAACAATATGATAAACAAGGTAAATTTGGTCCTTTGCAGATCATATAAGTCCACATAGTTTATTAAATAGAAACACCTAAAATATATGAAAAATCTCCCTAGTGGATTATCAAGAGTTACCTAATAAACTATAGTGAAATATCAAAGGACCTTGAAATATATATCTCTAATAACTATTTGGTTACTTCGTTTAAATATAATAATTTTTCATAAGATTTGAGATTAATTTTCATATAACATATTGCAAAAATATAGGATATACAAAGGAGACAAGGAAGAAATTCCACATTCTCCCTCAAAGGAAAAAAAGCAAATGAGCAAGCATGCAAAACTGGAGATCAAATTGATAGAAAGGGCAAAAAAGGGTGAACGTTAATCTAACTAAAAATTATTACTATAAAAGATTAAAAAATAATGTTACAATATTTAAAAAAATTTTCAAATTCATTATCTAAATGATGTGATAAGCTGATTTGCAACCATCATCTTAACTTTAAGATGATGTATTGACGATGTGGTAATTACACGTGATAATTATATATATACTTACCACATCATATTGATAAAATTTTGAAAATATAGTATTATTCAAGATTACAATTTCTAGCTACCACGACCAATGTCTTATCTGCCATTTCGTTGCTTCATTGGTGACCTTACAAAGAACGTTAAGTTTTGTTATTCTACTCTGCAAATCATGAATTGCATAACCTGGAGAATCGATATAATGTTTAGGATTTGAAAATCTTCCAAGGCGTTGGTCCCACTTGGTTCTTCAACTCCTATTAAATTGCAGTGAGAGGAACTGGTTAACTCTATAAAGATACCACCGTTTGGACTAGATTATTCCATCTATATATACAGTTGTTAAAACTTTGATCTTTTAGTCTACAAATTACCCTTTCACAGAGTTGTCCTCTTGGAAAGCAATGCTGCCTCTCTTCATCACCTCTACTTCCCTTGAAAAGCATGCATAGACAAATATAACTTCAAACAATAACAGAAGTACATAACCCGTTTATTGGTCAATATATGGCAGCAACACGAGCAGAGAGCAGGCAAGAGTTATGGCGGGCACGGCTCGGCTCATCACTACGGACTACTCTTGCATGCAGCATAGTAGGCTGCACCACCCTTTATGGCCCGGAACCTTTCCGGCGGTTACCAGCATTTCCGGCCTTTTCTTATGTGACAACCATCTTGATTGTGTCTGATGCTACTCTTGGTGACGCCCTGAGAGGCTGCTGGCATGCACATTATGCCACCATACAAGTTTCGGTACCATCTATATTGTGCTTGTGTTTCATTGGACCTGGCAGGTTCACCAGTGGCGTAGCCGCTGCTGTTGTGGTGGTTACAGCATTCATGGTGGCGTTGCCTGAGTCCACTCATTTAATGGCCAAGCGGATTGCGTTTGGACAGCTTGTGATTTTGTGTGTAGGTACAGTTATACAAGGTGCAGAAACTGGAGTTGTCATGCACCCAATTCATGTGGCCTCTAGCACTGCCCTTGGTGCCTTGGCATCTGTTTTGGCCATGCTGCTTCCTTATCCTCGGCTAGCTTGTTATGAGGTAATTTACGTGACTTTTCTCTACGTTTCTTTTGAATAGATTTTCTTGCATGTTTCTTTGATTCCTCTGAGTCGAAGATGTGCAAGCATTGGATCAATGGACATATAAAATTCTGTAGTTACGTAGCAAATCATTAGACCTTTTTTTTTTTTTTAAATGAGGTTTGAGGTTTGATTAATCTTTTTCGGTAATGGTCCTCATATTAAATTTTAACACACATTGTTATTTTAATGGTCAAATTACTAAAACATAATTGAACTGTCTCTCACAAGTCACAAAACACAAATAAATGTAGCAAGGAAGAAGGTTTGACACTAGTTACACCAGCACTGCAATGACATCTCGGAAGAAACAAGCACAAATTTTTGTGGCCGACCTTCCCATGATTCTTTCACAACTAGTTTTAAGAAGGGATACTGAACTTTAGATGGAGAATATATACTATTATAGATAGACTATATATGCTTAAATCATTACAGGTGATGATGGGTCATCAAATGACCTCGTTCCATGCATTGGTTTTTTATGTTTTAATAGGAATATTCTTGTGCTTTATGCTTAAAGCAGTAATTTTGCAGTTCAAAATGCCCCTCTTGCCTAATAGGATGCTATTGCTACTTTTGGTTTGTTGGAAGACAACAAGAATTAATCTGCTATCTGGGATTATGTTGTTTCCAACCAGTTGCCCCCTTGTATGATTAGAACAATAATGCCTTGTAAAGCATCCACTTTCTGACGTACAGCCAAGGTGCATCCCTCGGGTGCGGAAGATGTTATCAAGGCATCTCCCATGAAATTTATTCTATAAGAATTTCTTCGGAAGTGAAGATATATCTAATAAATTTTAAGGAAGATTTCTTAAAAATTGTAATTAGTTGTCCCATTAATTCTATGTTAAGACCATTAATGCCTTTTAAAGCATCCACTTTCTGACCTACAGCCAAGGTGCATCCCTCGGGTGCAGAAGATGTTATTAAGGCATCTCCTAAGAAATTTATTCCGTAAGAATTTATTTGGTAGTTAAGATATATCTAGTAAATTTTAAAGAAGATTTCCTAAAAATTGTAAACTGTCAAAAAGATCTCTAGTGAATGCTGATACCATCCGCATTTGACTATAATTAATTAGTTACTAAGATAATATCAATAAAATTTGTGGTTATTTATGTACAAGTTAAGTTACATTATTTGATGGTAGAAAATATCCATTCAATTTGATAATATTATAGATTCAAGTCACTATATATATATAAGTTACAGGAAATTTGTGTCAAACTTTAAAGTATGAATACCTGATAATGATGACAAAACTTAACTCATAGCAAACAGCAGATGAGAAATGACAGATTGTAACTAATGATTTTTTCTTTACAGATTAAGAAAACATGCAGATTATATGCAGAAAATATATCTGAGAGGTTGAATCTCTTTGTCGAGGCCTTCTCTGCCCAGGACAACGCAGCAGCACAAGAATTGATTTCAGAAGCAAAGTCCCTCTTTAAATTAAGGGCCAAACAGCTTCTGAGTATAACAAACAAACAGGTTAGTGAAGTTTTTACCCCAAAATGGAACTGTAAAGTGAGCTAGTTGAAGCAAGTTGCCTGTAAGTAAACCATTTTTCCTGTGAACAGGAAGGGATGCTGTGGGAGAGACCTCAAATGAGATTCTTGAAACCCAATTACGTAGACCCACGCGAGAAATTGCACGAACTGGAAATACCAATTAAAGGCATGGAATTGGCATTGACTTCTTGCCCTTCCTTTCCGGTTGGCATGGTTGACCAAGAGCTGAGAGATGATTTACAATCGTTTAAGGCACAGATAGGCTTAAAACTAGAACAAGCCAAGTGCTACGCTTCTTTTGATGCAACAACAGCTCCCGACACAAAGACAAAATGCATAGACAAGCCCAGCTGGACCCTCAAAACCATTTCCTCCACTGTAGATGTTCCAGCTTTCTTCTTCTTGTACTGCCTGCAACTCCTCCAGAATGGCTTGCCTATTGCTCCAAATACCGAGTGTTCCATAACGGATGAATCAAAAACAATCTCTGAGGAATCACGTGACTCCAAGAATGAGTCTATGCTCAAAAGGGTTTGGGGCAGTGTGTTGATGTTGTTACCAGGTAGTGAAAGCCTGGTTTTTGCACTGAAGTGCTCGCTTTCTCTGGGTCTGGCAGTACTATTTGGTTTGATATACAACAGAGAGAATGGATATTGGTCAGGACTGACGATTGCCATTGGTTTTGCAAATAAAAGACAGGCAACATTCACAGTGGCAAATGCCCGTGCACAAGGAACAGCAATGGGATCAGTATACGGAATCCTTTGCTGTTTTATGTTCCAAAAAGTTGTGAACTTTAGGTTCTTGACTCTTCTTCCCTGGACTATTTTCACCAGTTTCTTAAGGCACAGCCGAATGTACGGTGAAGCTGGAGGGATTTCTGCTGTTATAGGAGCATTATTAATCCTGGGCAGGAAAAATTATGGGACTCCAACCGAGTTTGCAATTGCTCGAATTACAGAGGCTACCATTGGATTAATCTGTTTTATCGGTGTAGAGATCCTCTTTCAGCCTGCAAGGGCAACTACTTTGACAAAGACTCAACTTTCAGAGAGCTTGGGAGTGCTTAGAGATTTCATCAACAGTATACATCTATGTGCACACCAAAAGAGCACGCTAACTTCAAGTGCATTGAGAGACAAACAAAAGAAGCTGAAATCACATATCAATACACTAGAGAGCTTCATTGGAGAAGCAGAGGTGGAGCCTAACTTCTGGTTCTTGCCTTTCAATGGTACTTGCCATAGAAAGGTCCTGGAATCCTTATCAAGAATGGCAGATCTCTTGCTTTTTGTAGCATACAAAACTGAATTTCTCTCACAAGCATCAGTGAGGTTTGGAGTTGCTTGGAAGGAGATTCAAAAACAGATAAATGACAATCTTGAGCTATTCAGGGAAAGGGTTGGAAATACATTGAAATGTCTTGAAGAGGTGACTATGACCCAGTCCCTTGAAATGCTGAGACAAGAATTGCAAAAGAAAAACATATCTGATGACATTGAGTTGGGAAGATCACCTACCGAAGATGTGCAAAAGCATTCAGGTCTAGATCAAGAAGACATGGAGGAGATTTTAAGCTCTTTTCTTCAACTTTCAAGTGGAATTGCTAGCATTAACAGTAGGGAGGAGGGAGAGCTTAAGAGTCAAACAATCATTTGTTTGAATGGACTTGGTTTCTGCATCAATAGTCTGATGAAGGAAACAAAAGAGATCGAGAAAGAAGTAAACGAGCTAGTTAAATGGGAGAATCCTACTAGGAATGCTAACTTGTTTGGAATTTCTCGTAAGCCCAACGCTCTATACACAAAATAATTCTAGCACAACAATCTCCTAGTGAGTAACATCATACATGAGATTAATAAACATTATTTAACACCATGTATGAGTTGAGGTAAAAGTGCTCTAGTCAATCTCATTAGAATTCACTCCATCAAACCATATATGCAACATTTATCAAAAGAAGATTAAAGAAACCAAATAGCACTCATAGTTTTCATCTTTATAATTTGTCTAGCTACAAGATTCAACTGAAAAAATCTGATTCCTAGGTGCAGAAAGCAAAAAGATACTTCTTTCACACCCCAATTATTAGTGGCTGAACAAACTAAAGCAGAACATGTACAATTATTATAGTTCGTAATCTTCTTTCAAATAGTAGAGCATTAAACCTGAGAATAATATACTTTGAGCAAATAAACTTGACAATAGTATAGTTAGAGCAAAAGAAAAAAAAACAAAACAAAACAAAAAAGGTCAGCAAATATATGAAAATTATGAGCAATAAGATGGCATTCAAGCCACAGAGTAAGGTTTGTAATTACATTGATTATCCATTTGTGAAAAAATTCAGTCTATTAAACTAACAAGGCAAGTTTATTGTATTGAAGTCAAAACGAAAAGAGTCCTCAGTTGCCTTCATACTTGGGGTCAGCCATCACATAATGATAAGCTATAACCAGAACGAAAATGAAGATGCCAAGAAAATTGGCGAAGAAGCCCAAATCTTGATCATCAATCATCTACGACAACAAATTCAAGAATAGAAAAATAGATCAGTACCAAAATTTATAGAGTAACACAACAGGATCAGCATGATTTATTAGCCACGCTTAATAAAAATCCCAAAGTTAATGATAGAAATAACATTGCAACTCTCAGTTCCAACATTGAGGTCATATCAAAGTTGTAACAGACACAAAACTACATTTACTCGAGATGAGGGAATAGGATACTGATCCGAAACCATAATCAAGGTTAATAAGGGAAAAACGTAAGCTAGACTGCTAAAGGAATAAAACAGAACTAAGAGTGATCTTCCAATTCTGGACACAGAAGAGTACATGAGAGACACCAGGTCTAGGCCAGGCAAACCGGCATGATGACTAATTGACTCAAGTAGGCCGCTTCTACAGAGAGATCAAACACATTTAATATATATATATATATATATATATATATATATACACCACTGCTATGTGCTGACCATAAAAAATTCCAACTTCAAAACAAAACTCCCACCAAATCAAACCACTTAATCCAAGACAGTCATATGGAACATCCGACTCCTCAAGTAAGGAACTTCAATCAACTTCTCTCAACTCCTAAGACTAAAAAGAATTTAGATACGAAGCCCATGATGATGACTCAACACGGTAGTAACAAGCCGGACAATCTATCTAAACAAAATGCTAGAAAACTTAAGCATGCTAGTAATGTACAAAATTTACAATGGATAAACTGTCCAGAGAAGAGACTGTGTGGTAGCTACCAACTATCAATTTAAACACATTAAATCAGCAACAAAAAGAGAGATAACAATGGATCTAGCTGTCCTGAACAAACTCCCTCCAATTTACAACAATATACAAACAATTGAATCTGTCAATAAAATTCTATAAATTTTAAATTTCCTACCTCCAAGCAGCCTGGCTGACTAAAAGAGGTAGATCCAACAATTATACACGAAATTTATCCAACCAACAACAATATATAAACCACATAACCTACTAAGCTATATAGTTCATCATTAGTTCATCTGGATCACCACATAAAATAATGTTAAATCTTCATAATTCGTTAACGAAATGTGCTCAATTTTGATCACCAATCAGCCCAGGTAAGAGATGACCATCATTGAATTCTCAGTTACTCCATATTAGCTCTAGTATAACTCATATCGAAATATACGTGTATAATCCTCATTAGTTATCCTACAATTATCATAAAAAATGAAATTGCAAATGACTCCATCTACGCAAAATTGCAAGTGGAAACATGATATTTTGATCGAATACAGTAAAAATAAATAAATCATAGAGAATTAAAAAAAAATAGAAAATTGAGAATCTTACGGCGACAGGCTTACGAGATCGAAGAAGATCACTGTATTTTCAGTTCAGCTTGACTAGGGTTTATTATATGTGGAGAATTTGCCGATTCACGTTCAAGAATTATCTTATGTTGCTAAGGGAACGACGAAAATAAAACGGTGTCGTTTTGAAAGCTGAAAATAATAGGAAACATTGTTATGGCTGCAGGGATTCGAGCCCAGGTCTGTACGGCGAATTCTCACCACTAAACTACAGCCACTTGGTGTGATTGCGTATATCTATTCACTTTATAAAAAGGCAAGAAAGTTTTGAGTTTCATTAGTGTTATTTTGCAATTTTTGTCACGTAACAAAATAACTTGTGAGTCTCTGAACTCCGTGTTACGTGTTGACAAATAACCACGTAACTGTTGCGGTCATTGAGAATTGTACAGTAATTATTGCGGTTCGGACCGTTCTTTTGATTTAATATTCAGAAAGCTTGGCAATAATAAGCGTATTTATATAAAAAAAAAAAAAAATTAAAGAAAAAATTGTGAATCTCGCTTGATCGATGCTTATCTCACGTTTTGATTCTCATAAAAGTTTGGGCCGAAGGCATGTGCCCTTTGCTTTTAGGGGTAGGTAAAATATTTAAATCATAAATCGGGGTGACCTTTACCTTTCTAGCATCCTATGTACCATGACAAATTGAGTGTGGATCGTTCTTTTACTCCAAGTGATGTAATGAAAGTCTTTTTATTTTTTTGAGAAATATGTAATGAAAGTTTTTGAGAAAGGTTTTGTTAAGCTTATTTGGAATTATTAACATTTCATTTGAATACAATATGAACAATACAAATATTTTCTTAAAAATTGTATGTGAACAAATCCACTTCCACGATATTTATTCATTCCAAGTGGATTACAATACAATAAATCAATCCTCACAATTTTTATCCCAATTTTATATTCCAATTACTAGAATATTTAATCACATATAAGTTTAAAAGATAATAGTTACCAAATGAGACGTATAGTACTGGTAAATAAATCATTTTAAAACGCTTAATGAATACAAAAATTTTAGTATGTAACTATTACTTCATTTTATCTCTATTTTTAACTGGGTGGTGTGCATCTCTCCTGCCATAATTGTAGTTCAAATTAAAATCTACCATATATAATATAAGTTTATACACATTTAAGGTGCGTTTACCAATAAAAAAATTAATTTTTGAATTACGATCACAATTTTTATCAAAAACAATTGGAAATTACATAGACCTAAACAAAATTTGAAATTTAATTATTCTAGAAATAAAATTTATTTTCCTTTTTCATTTTCATCGTCAATCAGTAAATATATTTTTACTAGTAGTCTAGGAAAACTCCTTTATTGTTTGTGAAAGTTACTATTGCCTGAAGTATTTATTTATATATATATTTTTATAATCACAACTTAAACCCTACTATAAACTTAAAATGAGATATACATAGATCAAGAAGCACGTGCACATCCAAATATATACTTGTACGACTTGAAATTCCTTTCATGAACGTAAAATGAAATAAACAAATACCAAACAATGCATATATGACCTAGTATTTTCTCTCATGACTCAAACCCTCTACAACAAACATAAAATAAGAAATGCAAACTGATTACACTAAAAGAGATGAACCTAAAATGACACATGTCAAGATCAAGTAGTGCATGCATGACCTAATTACTCTCACGACTCAAACCTCTTATTATGAATGTGAAATATGGTATATCGAGATCAAGCAGTACATACATGACCCAATATTTACTCTCACAATTTGAACTATTTACTACAAATGTAAAATGAGATATATCAAGATTAAATAGTATATGTGTTATACCTATTTTTGAGACTGTAAAAATGGGCTGATAAAAGCCCAAGGAAAAGGTCCAATGAGCGAGCCCAAGAGAAGAAGCCCAGAATCCTCAACACCTAGCTCTCAGCTCGTAGCTAGCTAGCTCTCAGCTCCTTAGCTCGCAGCTACCTCCAGCTCAGCTAGTAGGATGGAGCTCACAGCTCTTAACTCTCAACTCCTCGGCATCCAGGTCGCAGGTCGCAGCTCGCGAGCTCGAGCTCGAGCTCAGCTCCCAGCTCGAGCTCCCAACTCCAGCTTCTCAGCATTCAGCTCTCAGCTCTCAGCTAGCTCAGCTCGCAGCTCTCAGCCAGCTCTAGCTCGCAGCTCCAGCTCGCAGCTCTCAGCTCGAGCTCCTAGCTCCAGCTCCTCAGCTCTCAGCCAGCTCCAGCTCGCAGCTCCCAGCTCCAACTTCTCAGCATCCAGCTCCTCAGCTCTCAGCCAGCTCCAGCTAGCAGCTCCCAGCTCCAACTTCTCAGCATCCAGCTCCTCAGCTCTCAGCTAGCTCAGCTCGCAGCTCTCAGCCAGCTCCAGCTCACAGCTCTCAGCTCGAGCTCCTAGCTCCAGCTTCTCAGCATCCAGCTCCTCAGCTCTCAGCTAGCTCAGCTCGCAGGATGGAGCTCTCAGCTCTCAGGTCTCGTACCAGCAAGCTCCATGTTATTCCAGATCCCGAGGAGCAATTAATGCAGTATGGCTATGACAGAGTTGTTAGTTAATATAATAAATGTTATGTCAGAGTAGTTAATTTCTTTACGTGTACTTCACTCCATTATAATCCCTCATTCTCCATAAATAGGGAGGGAAATTCATTGTAAAGAAGGCTGGAAAAATTTTAGTGGAACAGTCACTCTGAAAAAACAAAATATTGAGAGTGACTCGTGGATGTAGACATCATTCGGCCGAACCACGTAAAAAAATTTCAGTGTTCATTCTCTTGTTCTTCCTCTCTCATTTCTTTGGTGTGCTTTCTGATTGCAGGTATTGGGCTTTGGATCATCCGGTTGACTGAAACAAAAAATCGACGTCAACAATATGCATGATCCAAAAACCTATTCTCGCAACTCAAATCCTCTACTATAAACATGAAATGAGAAATTCATATTATTTAAACTAAAAGGGACTAACCTAAAATGAAATATATCGAGATAAAGTAATGCATGCACAACTCAATATCTACTCTCGCTACTCAAACTCGCTACATACGCAAAATGAGATATATCAAAATCAAATAATACATGCACGATCCAATATATAATCTTAATACTCGAAACTTCATTACAAACGTGAAATAAGATATACACATTGCTTAAGCTAATAAGATAGTGCAATTTTTTTATTTTTTTTTCGGTGAGAAAGAATAGGATAGTGCAATTTATTAGCCACTTTTGTTTCTTTAAATCTCACTCACGATATAATGATTGGAATATGAGATTGTACTAAGATGATTGTTTTTACCGTTAGTTCATAGTTTAATTACATTAAACACGAATTCTTGGTTTGGAAAGACTAAAAACAGATCACATCAGTTAAAAAAGAAAAAAAAAAAAAAAAAAAAAACGTTGGTCTTATCTATTTTTTTAATACCATATTATCAAGGGTATGTATGATAGTCCTGTCTCTGGGGCCTCCTCCTTTTACTATAAAAATTAAAAACATACCGAGTGGAGACCAAAAAATTATTACAGCCGTCCACTTAACAGCCCCACTCTCTCCATAATTTCGCTTTGACAATGGTGATGGCCTCCGTGATGGTCCGAGATACACTGAATCAAGCGTGAAAGCAACCCACTCAAACTGCCTCTTCAATTTGTTCAAGTAATTTAAGTACTTTTCTTGCATCTACCGTTACTGTGGAGTAAGCTTGCATGGTGGAAATTCCTCAGATTCCCAAAAACCCATCAAAAACCAAACCCCACTTTTAAAAAAAAAAAAAAAAACTAATTTCCTCTTTATCTTCTCCTAGGGTTTGTCTCATCCCATCACAACACCATACAGAAGAAAAAGACATAATCCTGCCCACAAAATCATTCAAAAAACAAAAAATAATAGTTTAAATTCAATCTAAGAAAGACCCTCTATCTTGATTTGGCTGGTTTAATTTCTTCTGATCGAATTGATTTGTTTTTCATTTCTCGATTTTTGAAGGGTGGTTTTTTTTTTCAAAAAAAAAAAAAAACCCCTAGGGTTTTAGGTGGCGATGTCTGCGGGAGTTTGTGGCAAACGGGTGGGGTTCGAAGAACTCTTCGGATCCTCGTCTCCTACGCCGGCCAAGAGATCCAGGTGTTCGAGTTTCGGATCTCCGATCCGATCAGGATCCGAGGAGCCGGTTGCGACCTTGCTGCAAATGTTTCCCGACTTCGATCCTGAGGTGAGTTTTTAGGTACTTTATATTTTCTTTTTTTATTCATTTTAGATTATTAATTAATTATTCATTGTTTAATGTAATTATTATTTATTTTTTTTAAAAAAAGATTTTGTTATTTCGAAATTGTAGTTTTTGATTGAAGATCATATTATATATCTGTTCATTTTGTGTTCTGTTTAAATTTGACATTGTTGTTTGTTTGAAACTTGATTACAAATAGCTTGGCTAGTTGATGAATAATATTGCAGTTTTTCTGGGTTTGTGTTGTTTTGTGGTTTAACATGTTCAAAATACTCAACAATTGAGAGTAGCGTGTGTTTGGTTAACTTGTTAGAATGTAATATTCCGGATTATAGTTAATGTTATATGGTTTGGTGATTGCTTCTTTTAATCTTGGTGCCTATTATGGTATTTAAAGCCCGAAAACAGCACTATAGAATTCACTTAATGGTGGTTTGATGAATTTCCTTTATTTTCTATAATTCAGGTGGTGAAATCAGTTCTTAGGGATCATGATAATAAAATTGAAGATGCAATTGAGAGTCTTCGTGCACTTTCCTTCTGTGATGCTAGTCAAAGAAATAAATCAGAGGAACATCCTGCCATTCCTGGAGAGAGTACAGCTGCTTGTAAGTTTGTTTGTTAATAATTTTGTTTCCTTTACTATTTTTTTTTCCCCAAAGTAGCTGGGTATACCTTTAATGTTTAACAGTATAAATTAGAACTTACTATATTGTTTGTCTTTCTGAATATGTATCAACCAGGTAGCCAAATGGCTGAAGAGAGACCACTGGATGAAAAAACATCCTTTGTTGGTGAAAATGTTTCAGATGGGTCCAATTGGGTGGATTTATTCGTGCATGAGATGATGAATGCAACTGATCTTGATGATGCTAGGGGACGTGCTGCTAGGATATTAGATGGTTTCGAAAGAAGTATAACTGCTAACTCAAAGACATCAACAGAGGTAAACCGAGCAATTAGGTTTTTAATAAATTTTGGTTTAAAGAATAGCAGAATTTAACTGTGTATTTTCCCATGCTGATCTTGTTATACTTGTATTATTATTGATGAAGCAGCTTGAGCATGCTTCTCTTAAGGAACATCTGCAGACCTTGTTAAATGACAACCAGATTTTAAAGAGAGCGGTCGCTATCCAGCATGAACGCCATTTGGAGCAAGAGGAGAAGTCACGAGAAGTGCAACATTTGAAGCATGTGTTAAGCCAGTACCAAGAACAAATGCGAAACTTAGAGGTAGACTTTTGTTCATTTGTACTCTTAATCTCTTGCTGGTTTTTTTAAACTCTATCAAGTGAGATTTATAAATGGTAACACTAAGAGTAGTCTTTATTACTTATCCAGCTCGACGCTTCTGGTGCTGGAAACCCCTCAAAATCCTTGTTCTTTTTCGTCTAGATTCACCTGTGTGTGTAGCTTGTATAATATGCTTCTATTTAGTTCCTTTTATCATAGTATAACTTTTGATTGGGTAGTATTTGTAGTGATCTGACCATCCGAGTCAACAAATGTTTTTGTTTTTCAAAAATGTTTACTGTATCTTTTTGATCAGATGAATTCAGACTAAGACCAATTTCATCTACTATTCCCATCTATTATCGTTTTCACGATCCTTCTGATTTGAGTTGAGAATCAGCATTGATATAGGGAGTGTCAGAATCTTGATAGGGTGCCCAAACGCCTGTGAAGACTGCAATCAGAAAGCTTAAAGTTGATGATATATCAAATGATTGTCATTCCTACACGATTAATTGCAATTTTTTGTTTTTGTGCAGATGAGCAACTATGCCTTAAAGCTTCATCTTCAGAGGGCACGAGAAAGTAGCACAATTCCTGGGCAATACCACCCAGATATATATTAAGTTTGGTTTATTAGTTTTATAACTCAGTTCGCTATTTCCCAACACAGATTTACCTTTGTTTCTTTTCATCTTCTTCTTCCAAATCCACATCAGCAAGATCTATATATAAAGTGTATTAAATTGCCGCTATCTGTATGATTCAAGCAAACTACAAGTTCGTGTTTGTATTAAAAGTTGCAGCTTCAATTAGTTTTTATGGCTTGCATTTTTATATTATTGTTATTTTTACTTCGTTGAACTTTAAATTGTGCTGAGCAATTGAAAATCGTGACCATTCAAACCCCGGTGCTTCAACTTGAGAGCAGTCCAGTTTATGTTTAACGCAAGCTGAGAATGGTTTGACGGTGTTACACCATAAGTTATGTTAAAAACAAAACCAACACTAGAACCCACTAAACAAATGGTGCGACAACGGTACACCATAAATTGCAAGATTCGATAGTAATTGTTATGTGGCAGGAAACTCGTTTCCATGACTAATAAAAAATACTGGAAAGTGTGTATTAAAAAAAAAAAATTACTGGAAAGTGAAAACCTTGTACAAATAATGGCACCAAATTCGAAACTTGGCTACCGAACTCATAAACATTAGCAAGTGCACACTAACTGGAATTACAAACTAGAGAATTCAGAAAGTGAAAATTCGATTATTTAATAATATTGTAATTCAGAAAGTAAAAATTTGATTATTAAATAATTTTGGAATTAAAAGTCAGAATATTTAGAAGTTAAGGTTTGATTATTTAATAATTTTGGTATAAAAGCAATGGTTAGTTAAATTTTTCAAAATATTTATCTAATCATCTTAATACATTTGGTAACAATTAAGAATTAGGCGGATGTTATTTTTATGAAGTAATTATGAAAAAACCTGCTATGGGATTTAACAAAATTTTTAACTAATTAAATCATCCTCCGTAGTTTTTCAAAAAGACAATTTATATTTCAACCATAATTATATGTAAATCTATTTACATAAATTAGAGATTAATGTGCTTTTATTTTTTGTTCACTTTAAGTTTTTTATAACTTCACAACAAATAACATACAAATTTTCAAATGTATGCATATTATTTTTATTTTTTAATTTTAGAATAGTTTTCAATAGTTGAATTAACCAAATAGTATAGGTCGATTAATTTACATTAGATTATTTTTTTCATCATAGATAATAATGATTATTTTAAAAACTACTTACAATACCAAACTAGTCTTAAGACTCTTTAAAAGTCTAAATTGAATATGTTTAAACTTTTAAAATCTTTTAATTTCAATAAAAAATTAAATTGAATACAATTAAAATTTTAAAGTATTTTAATTCTAACCAATTATGTGTTCAAAACACATCACTATAAAATGCCATTATTTGATTTTTTTCATTGATTAACATAAAATACCTAGTTTAAGTTTGAATGGAATGTAGTGAAACTTGACGATAAAAAGTGTTCATTCAACGTAATGATTAAAGTTGGAATCATCCCACCATAAATGGTAGATACATATAAAAAAAAGTAATTATTTTACCCATGAAAAGTAAATTTGAAGACCTACAAATGAGCACATTTTAATAACTGATTTGTAAATATCATAATTTACATATTGATATTTACTAATTATAAAATATTTATTCATACCACTTACAAATGTAGTTTAATGATAGAAAATGCTAATTGAATCTAATGACTTATGTTCGAGTTGTTCATTTTATAGGTAATTAAAAATTTTATAATTATATTAATTTATAATAATTAATAAATAATATATTAAAATTATTTATCAATGATTAAGACATCAATAAATAATAAACGTATTTGGTGTGAAGACAGCTAACCTAACACCTATTCTCACTCTGAAACGAATTATAAAAGTAATCCCAAACCTGTTTATTTTAATTTAACCTTACCTATTTGGGATTGGACGAATATATGTGGGTTTGAATATTTTTGGCATCCCTTATTGCAAGCCCATATCAAACCACTATAAAATGCTGTTAAATATACATATATATATATAGAGTAAAACTCGATCATACCACTGTACAATTTATATATATATCTACTACAAAATGCTGCCGGTTAATATATATATATTTTAATATAGAAACTAAAATACTAATCAATTTTCAATTTCGAATTTGAATTAAATAATACATAAGAAATAGGCTTACGGCTAACCGGACTTTCCCGCGCGTGTCGACACTTGTATAAAAACCCTAGAATTGCAATCATCTACTTCTGTGAATCTCCAAATACAGTATGAACACTTCTCTTCTCAATCAACTCTTATCTCCAATCGCTTCTGCTCACGCATCCCACCAACGATGCAACAAAGCCACCAACAACCATGTCGACGACGACAACGACTCCACATCATCTCATTTTCAAACGACAGTAGAGTGTTTTCTCTGCTTCCTGGGAACAAACTATACTTTTTTTCGTGCTGTTTTTGCTTTTCTATTTTTTTCATTTCTGATGCTATGTGCAGGTATGCTTGTACGATTGGTGGCTGATTAAAGCCGACAAAGACTTTGAAGGCAAGAGACTTGCCGTTGCTGGATTTACTTCTAGAGAGTAAGCTTTTAGGGTTTATTTATTTATTTGAATTTTTAGTCTTGCTAGTATATTCATTATTTCTTTTCTGTCTTCCAATTGTTTTAATTTGTTTAATTTTATAGTACTGGAATTGTATTATATTCATATAATATAAAGAAAAAAAGCTGCTCTACTAATTTGTTGATTTACATTGTGCTCGATTGTATGTAAATATATGACCGTTTGCATCATATTTGTGGTTTTCTCGTTGGAGGAAATGTATTTACTATGTATTTAAGTGGTTTTCACCAGAGCGAAACTTATTTTGTTTGAGTTTTTGCGATAGGTTACAAGCCATGCGTGTGTTTACCTCTACAACCAATAGGTTAGAAGCAATGCGTGTGTTTATCTCTGCACCCATTGTTAAGAGATACGATGTTTTCACTCTTGAGACAGCCGATGGTATCTGTATTGCTCTTAAAGGGTTCATAAACAAGTCACGGACAGAAGAAAATGGGTTTTCTGCTGAGGTACGTTTCTCCTTTCGATTCCTTCTTCATTATTTTTGTCGTGCATGATTCATATTAGTTGAAAGGTAACTTGAAAGCCAGCTTGGGGCATTAATCTTTTTTTTTTTTGGATAAAAGCTGCTGTGTTGGAATATGAGAACTTGAAAGGATAGAAGAAGTCCGATTGCTGGGATCAAGAATGCAATCGTGTACTTTTCTTCTTTCACTTGTCACTTGATGGCCAATTATAGGAGAGATGGAACTGTATATACTGGAAATTTACCTATAATTATATGGTTTCTTGAGTGGGAGGACTTTTTTCAGTTCCTAAATCCTAAGGGAATTGTATGCCGCTACATGTAGGTGTTTGTGCTTGAATCATGGTTCATGTAAATTTCAACATTATATGATTTTCTAATTGGTTTGATATGTTGATAAAATGTCGCTCGTTTATGTAAAGTAATTGATCTAAAGCATGTGGAACAATGTAGGGTTGCATATGATATTTTCTATTGCCACATCCACGTGTATATTATGCTAAAGTATCCATGTTTTATAATTTCAGAGATTTTACAAGTAAAACTTTTGTTTGGCCTTTCTATCTTAACAGGTTTTTAGTAATTTCCGGTTTGGATTTCCTACTTGCTGGGAAGAATATGATAAAAAGTGCTTAGACGAAGAACTTACGACTGGAGCTGGTGTAGCGAATAATATTAGCAGTTCAGCAACAGAACATGAATGTATGCTTGCAACTTACTTACATATGTTTAGATGGAAAATTAAGATGCTAAATGTGAATAAGTTCATGTCTGATATTTATGAATTCTGTTTCTTACATTACATTTTTCTAATTTGGCTCCCTCACCTTGTGCTGTGAATTTGCTGCTGTTGCAGGCATGAGAAATGCTAATCTAAATACAGCTCCAATCAACTACGAGGTAAATGGAAAAAATAAGCACATTGTCGAAGATATAAATGATTGTTCTGAAAATGTGTCTGAGAAGGTCACTACTAATGCCTCAAAAGGTTCTGACCAGCAAAAGCATGCTGCTGAGGATAACAACATTGAGAAGGCAAAAGGCCATGCCTCAAATAATCCTCTACCATCAATGAGTTGCGATATAAATGCTGTCAGTTTAGAGAAAGATAACTTACTGTTGCCAGGAGAACCTTCAAGCGATAATGTGACTCCTGAGAGGATGGACAATTTAAAAAGCTGTAGTGAAGGCAGTAAAGGGACAGTGCGAAATTCAAAGACCCAAGATCCGGCAAGGTTAGAAAATCTAACCATTAGCAATGCTGAATTAGAAGAATGTCCAATACCTAGAGCTTCTGATGTTGAAAATCTTGATTCATCCAACTTGGACCCAGCTGTGCCCATGGGAAATTCTAGTCTGGAGCTGAGGAAAACCTCTACAAAATCTAAGACCCAAGAGCCAGCATGTGTAGAAAGCATTATCATCAGAAATGCTGCATCAGGAGAATGTTCAATACCTAAAGTTTCTAATATCGAAAATCTTAACTCATTCAACGTGGACCCATCTGTGGGAAATCCAGGTGTGGACCTGAGGATAACCTCTAGTAGGCCAAAGAATTCAGAACAGAAAAAAGAAAATAATGGAGTAACTTGTGGGAACAAAGATTGCTCTGCATTTTCCTTGCCTCAAGAACCTGTGGCTAGTGCAGTTGAAGGTTCAAATTTGTCTACTTTTGGCCTCAGAGTTGCACATACAGAATCTCTAACTCCATCTATCAACGAGGATCCAAATTATCGAAAACTTTCAGGAAACTGTGTTGATGATAGTATGAATTGTCCTGCTGTGGAATCAGTTACAAATGTGAATGCTGTTACTCCAATGAATGTGCATACAAACACTATAGATGTTACTCCAAGTAATTCTGGGAGCAGAAAAATTCAGAAATACAATAAGCCCTCTAGATTTACAGGTTCTGTGAAGTGTAAAAGAAAAAAGTTGATGGCAGAGACCTCTAAGCATATAGATGGAGAAAATTTGAAGAGGTGTTCATCAGGCACAATCATTCTCTCTGGGAAGAAAATGGATTCATTAGAGGCAGCACGAAGCCAATCTATGAACAGAACGTTTAGAAATATGATTGGAAATTCTAGAGGCAAAGAGAAGGAAAATACAAATATAGTCCTTGGACTCCCTGCATTGAATTCTAAAAATAATAGAATGGGTTCAGCCAATTTGGTCTCTGATCAAACAAGCAATTTAGAAGGCATGAATGTATTCAACTTTAGCGATGATGAACTTCAACAACCAATTCATGATACTGTAGTGAAAAACAACTTAAAGCAGGGAAAAGACCATAGAAAAGAACCTCAAGCTGGGATGCCATGGCAGAAACCAAATAACTCAGCTGGATCTCATAATGAGTTTGTGACACCAAATCGTCAATGTGAATTGGAAACTGCAGTTGGAGAGAGGGAAGCTACTCCTAAAGGGTGCTCATCCAAGAAGAAAGCTCAGAGGAAAATTAATTTTGATACACAAGTAAGCTGTCGATGCTAAACTAATCACAAACGAATACTTCATTATCTCTTCTGGTTATGGGCATGACCATTTTAGTATTTAGCATCTGCATTTGTAATCAAGAACATTTCACTTTTTTAAGGGTTTTACACTTGTTGTTTGCTTAGTGTGGTAAGCATCATATTCATGGTAGGTGCTTATAAGCTCTGAAAGATAGGAAAGTACCAGTTTTACCTTTCAACCTACAGTCTTATGCTAAACTTTTCATTGGAGAGTTTTATATTGACTTAATAATCAACATTCATTTGTGTCATAGTTTTATAATTATCAATTTTCGTTCGGTAATTTTTTAAAAGCAAATAACACCAGGCAGTGTTAGATTTCTTGGGCTTATGTTGCGTAAATCCGGACAAGAAAATGTTATATCATCTATTAGGAATTTTGGTACTTATGATTTAGGTTTGAATTGATTACTTCTGTTCCTTTCTTTCTGCCTCTTATAGGTCTGTCAAACTTTGATTTATCCATGTGCCTTATTCTCAACTCACTCTTTTTTATTTTTGAAAAATTTTCTTCTATTAGCCAAGCCCTCTTACTCGGGGAAAAAGTGAGAATATTGTCTCTCCAGAATCTCTGAGTCTTAAACGATCCAGATCAGGTGAGTTTACAGTCTAAATTCTGGTATTCATCTTACAGACAATATAGCAGGACGATTTATTGTCAAAAAATATTTTATTAAAAAAAAAAAAAAGAGCAAGGTATTAGAGCATTTTAGGTCAAACCTTCTGTGTAAGGTACTAAGGTGTAACCAATTATAACAATTTACATTGTGGTGCCTTCAATTTTCCTGATAATTACATCATTGAATGCTAATTATTGCATGAGTTATCCTTTTTGTTTCATAAATTTTTAAAAACATTGTTACCCCCATTAATTAGGGGAAACAATAATTGTGTTCATTATTGTTGTATCTTTGAGTAAACCCTACAATTAGTAAATACCATTTTTACCTGATTTTTGTTTAACTGTTTAACTTATATGCAAATATTGCAGGGAGACTACTTTTACCTTCCCTAGACTTCTGGCGCAATCAGATTCCAGTTTATGATGCGGTTTGTGATATTCTTTGGGCTTCTTTATTGTTTTTCGTCTTAAAGTTTAGTTGCTTTATGATTTTAGCTGACACTTATATCATTCTAAAAAATTTCTCTGTTAAGTATCAGCAGCAGACTTCAAGTAGTGCATTCATGTTTGTGTGTTATTTTCAGTCTTTAACATTGTTTTAACCTTTTAGAAAGAATTGTGGCACAGGGTTAAATTATGATAGAAACTTTCATGCCTTAACTTTTCAAAATCGAACATATGATGAGAATGGCCATAATAAAAATTTCGACTCTTAGGGTTTAAATAATAAACATGTGCTTCGATCTACACAGCCACAAGATGTACGCTTTCAAAATCATTCATGTAAACTTGCATATGCTAGTAGTATCTAGTAAACTTCAGTAGCGGTTGTTGAGATTCCACTTTGATTACAAGCTGTAGAGAACAAAGATAAGATCTTTGGGTACTTTCTAAATTGATGATTTAACACTCCGGTGAGTATTTTTCTGATGTATGTTGGTAAGTTGTGACTGTCCCTTGGTGGTGGTCTGCTTGCTCCACATCTCATTCCAGCAGTCTTTAAAGGCTCAACTGTATCGAGACAAACAAATTTAAGCATGTAGTCAGAATTATCTAATGGGAAATTCAAATTTACTCGAATTAATATTCATATTCATGCCTGCCCCTCTACATACGAGCATTTCCTTTGTTGAATGCTTCTTATCATGTTTTTTCTTCATTGTTTCTCTCACTTCACATGTTATCATTTAATTCTCAGAATTTCTTTCATTTAGAAAATTGCGGTTACATAATTTGGATAAGCATGTTCCAGATCTAGACTTTTGTCTATTTGTTTTATTTGAATTTATATCTTCAGTTATTTTTTTGAAGAGTTAAAATGCATTGCTTTATGCTTTTCAGGATCGTAGAATCACAGGAATTCAAGTTGCAACACCATCAAAAGGTTTGTTTTCATCTAACTTTAACTGAACTCTTACTATGTTATATGCAACAGTTAAATAAATTATCAGCTCTCGAAACCACTTAGTCTCATAAACCTGAGTGTTACCTTATACCTTACAGAACAAAATCATATATACTCGTTCCTCTACCGGTTCTTCTAGCCAGTTATATTAAAGAAATTAAATGATAGCAATGCTGATGGTGTTGTTCACTTTCTCTAGGGAGTAAATGTGAGCCTCTGAAAAAGCGGAGGCGGTAGGCTCGGATGGGGAGCTTTTGGTATTACCGACTGTTTATACATGGGAAAGGTGAATCTACAGCTGAATGTTAAATCAGAAAATTAATCGAATTGTGGATTTATTCACCTTTTTATGCTTCTATGGTATGTTTTTCTGATAACTTTTTTAGTTTGCAGATGTAAAGAGATTGGATCAGAATAGTACAAATGTACAAATGTAAAGAAGATTGTAGCTTGAGCCTTCTTAGACTCAACTAGTAATCATTTAGGCAGTCTAGCGAATTTAGTCTGAATGTTGAACTGTTTTTCAGTCTGCAATATAACTTAGGTTTGTTTTGAATATCTATTTCCATAAGGTTAAAAGTACATATCTTAAGGTGATTGGTGCCCAATCCCAGAATTTTTATTTCCAAAATAAACATATATCAAATTAATCTATACCTTAAATGAGAGAGACAAACTAATACGACAGCAAGTTGATTCCATAAAAGAACCGTTTATGCATTTTAAAAACCATCTAGAATCATGCCTAAGAAAAATTATCGATCCCTCTTGATGAGGATAGCAGGAAATTATACTGTCAAAAAAAAATATATATATATATATATATATATAGCAGGAAATTATAAGGAGAAAGCACTGGTTAAACAAGATTAAAATGTCCAAGGAAAAACAGTGACAAAGATTAAATGACACACTGGCCTCCGCAGAAACTCAAAGATGAAATGAAAGGAATGATTTCAAGTGCCATGAAATGCAAAATAGTAACGCTCCATAACGTTTAACAAACAGCTAAGATTAGTTCAGTTGCTTAATCAACACAGATAAGAAGAGATCAATTTAGTCAAACTGGGATCAAAATCCCATTTTCTTCAATTCGTCAAACATATCCAACACAAGCTAAACAAAGAAACTCTTGTTTATAGAAGCTGACAAGAATAAAACGGTAATCTAAATAGAAGATTCAGCACAAGTGTTCGAAGCATTTCCTTAATCTTTTTATTATTGAATAACATGAAATGAAACGAAACTTCCATGGAAAGTAGATATCAGTGATCTCTTTCCTTCATTGAAACCTAAAAATTCACCTGCAAAAAATAAAATTCTTTATAAGAACACTAAATGACCTGTAAGATCTTAACAATGTAACAAATATAACATGCTTTACATGCCAACTGATAAACAAATTTGTTAAAATATACGATAAGAAGCAAGTAAAAAGCCAAGCAAGTCAGGAAAAAGAACCTGTATACAGGTAGAAACATCTACTATTGCCAAAAAATACTTTCCGTGTTAATATTCATAATTGCACATCCTCTCATATTGCATAGAGAGCAAACTTTAAATCTCACAGCATTTCTCATGCAGTAGAAAAAACATATAAGAATAAAATGCTTTAGCATATCAAGCATCGACTAACTTGTATCCAGTTAATTGGCAACTCTTTTCTAGTATACTAGCTCATCAAGCATCAACTAAATTGTATCCAGTTAATTGGCAACTCTTTTCTAGTATACTAGCTCCCAGGTCAATAAACGTCATTATCATGATGCATCATACGTTATTCTTCCACAGTAAGCATAGTAGTAAACTCAGATATTTAGATTCAGTGACTAAGCAGGGTCAAAATGCGCCTGCCTATATCAAGAATTAGCTAGTCAGTCCATGACAAACACTACAAATTGAACTTTTATATTACAAAATATAGGGCAGCCAAAATTGAATCTCCACACCACAGATCACCAATCTGTAAAGTTTTTAAATTAAAATGCTACAGTATAATATGCATTTCGCACTGGTATAGTACACTGGTTTTTGAGAAATTTTGTCGCACAATTTTTTAACTGTCATCAATTTTCTGGTGCAGGTTACATTCTTGTAATCACTGTCAGTAGTCGTACAGATGTGCAACATTAGGCCTCTCAAACAAAATCATATAAGTTCTTCCACATCAAATTTTATCGAGATCTTCTGTTTCTATTACAGTATTGTAGAGGAAAAAAAAAAAAAAAAAAAACAATCAACCAGAGACACACTTTCTCAACTCTCAAATCCACGATCTCAAAAACGTAAACATACTAGTGGTAACAAACCCTAATCCACAGAATCGCGCAATCAAACTCAAATGGCTACTTAATATTCTAAACCAAGCAAACATATAAATATAACAAAAAAAAGTTAAAAAAAAAAAAAGGAAGGAGAAATAAGGGCAAAATGTTTTGAGTGAAATTACCGCTTGTGCCTCTGGACGAAGGGGGAATTCTTGGCATCCTCCTCTATAAAAAATTAAAATGAAATAAAATAAAAAGTGATTAAAATTTGATCAAATTAGGTTTGGATTTACAAGAGTCGGAAATTGAATGTGTGTTGTGACACAAAAACAATAGATACCAGTGAGGCTAAGAGAGAACTTGGTGATGATAGTTCCTGTTATCCCGAAACCGACAAGGAAAGGCCAATTCCTGTTCCATTCTCTCCTGAAGAACACAGGCCATGGATCGAACTTCCTCATATTTCTCTCTGTTTCTCCTTAAACAAAAGCTACCGGATATATGTTTTCGCTTAGCGAACAAAATAAGTAGGCTAGTCCTAAACAATTTGGTGGGTGTGGGTTGTGTGCACGCGTCTAAATTCTGCGGCTGGGGATGCTTTCTAGATAATATTGGGTCAGAGTGGACCGGGTCGGGCGGGTTGATTTCCGGACTTCTAAAAAACAATAATAATCTAATATTTTGCAAAAAATGAATAGACCCAGTGATATAATCACCCCACTCATACACCAAAGTCATAGGTTCAATAGCCTCCGACTAAAATATGAATAATTTTTCTATTCTCTATAGGTAGTCCTTTCACGTTTTTTAAAACAGAAATCAAGATTATGATTCAAAGTCCCATACTAGGAGCAGAAATCAGGACCATGATTTAAAATCATATCTTAACTGATTTCGATAGTATTTTGATCTGATATTAATAATAAAAAAATAATAATCTAATATTTTATATAAATAATTACAAATAATTTGAGATTCAAAAAAGAAGATAGATTCAAATTCATAAACTCAAGTGAACAAGTGTGATACTTACGATATAACAAATGGTGGCATCCATTAATCATTAATTATTTATGACTTGCATCAATATTACAAATTTAAGCTCAGCTATTGTGGTGTCATTTTTAGAATAATCAAATAATTATCTGAAAACTACAGGTAAAAAATACTTAAAGGTGATATTATATACAAATCTTTATAACTAAATGAAAATTTTCCATTTAATGGCTACTAAATAACTCACATCAGTACATGATACATAATGGGATGGCAAACAATAGCAGTGCCTAATATTTGTTCATCACTGATAGCGAAATTTGGACATAAAACAGTCTTCTGCTTTCGATTTCACAAGAATGGGTTGCGCATTACAGCATCAGCATCTGACTGATGATTTTGAAACAGTTACTGGCACAGGCGATGTCAGTCGATGAGATATTATGCTAGCTGATCCATATGATATCAGACGGGGCCTACTATTTTTTAATGCTCCTCTGTGAGTTGTGGTATCTATAGACCAGTGAAATATGTCTCAATCACAATTCAAGCTACCTGCAATGAGCCAAAAACAGATTACTGACTTATCTCAGATAGCAGTTTTTCAAGCGCTTCGGATGTCAGAGGAATATATAAGCAATCCTGGCCATCAGAATGCCTTCTGGTCTTCACCAATTCATGATCTTTGAATTCTGTCAAATGGGAGTTCAGAGTAACCTGGCTGCTAACCAGGAAGCGCTCTCGAGAGACTGTGTATAGATTATCAATTGGCATGCCTGGAAAGTAGAAACAAAGTGGGTTATGTTTTAAATGTCAAAAGATAACACCCCAGTTACAGAAAGACACTTACCTTCTTCATCAGGATGAGACAGTTGATATTCTGCAAGAATTTTGAAGACACTCTGAGCATTGGGTGTCAAACTTCGTAAAACTATTGCTGCTGTTTTAGCACTTTGAGCTGAACCACCGTGAGCAAGAATCAAAGGGAAGAACACTCCTTCAACCTTGTATGGTGCAAAGGTAGGGACATGATACCAACACCAGTTAAACTGTGTGTGAACCATCTTCTTGTCCCACACTACCAACCAACAAACGAGAAAACTTTAAGAGTCAAATTATTGAAATACCATTTTCAGAATATTTTAACCATAATGCTACACATCTGCATTCTTTAACACAGACAATAATGAAGAAATAACTGAGCCAATATAATGAAGCTGAAGACTCAAGACCAGAGTTTTGTTATAAGTATACCGTCTGGACCAACATAATTAAAAATATTCATAGCTCATATTTACATCGACACATGAACTCAAGGACCAACTATTATTGGAAATACATTCTATATCTAGATTCTAGATCTAATAAAGTGACAGAAGCCACCTTACCAATAACTTCATTTAAATGAAGTAGATCAAAAATGATGTCTTCAGAAATAAAAAAGATATAATATATGACTCTTTTGAATCATATAAGTAACCCCACATGTAGCCTTCACTTGCTAACAACACATTGAACCAGAAAATATTTTAGTAATTGAAAAGCAATGTACAACAAAGAAGATTTTCTGACTTTATCCTTAGGTTAATTCACACTAACAGACAACCTACTGGAATCCAGACAGCACTCAACAGAAAGAATGCACTAGTCAGATGAGCAATAGATAGTTTTATGTAAACACACAACTGCAGCTGGCTAAGCAATTATCAATATGTAAATGACAATAGCAAAGTACATACAAAGAGGTGCATTCACATGGTCAACAGAGGCAACTATATGAATATGGGAACAGGAAGCAATTTGTGCAAGATGTTGTTGAGTTTCAGAGTCTCTTAACCCAGGCCCATCAATGTTGTGAATGACAACGCACACAACACAATCTTTCTCCTCCACCTGCGACCCATCCAGAAATGCTAGTAGATCGTCCATGGATCGAGTATTAAATGGTTGTTGAGCTTTAGACAAGCTCCTGGAAGGCATCCTTTGTTTGGATTTCAATTGATCCCATAGCAGTTCAGCCAAAGTCACTAAAACCTACATTGAAAATGTTAAGATTATGAACAGATAGTCAGGTCTATGTGCCCATCATTTGAAACCACAAGCCGCCCCTACCCTACAATCCAGTTTACAAAAAATACAATATTCTGCATCTTGTTCATAACTTATCTCGTATTCGATACTCAAAAATCCCAGGATAAAATAGAAATTATAAAGTTCACCTTTTATCTCTAGATAATTGTAGATCTTTAGCCTCTAGGAAGATAAATAAAATATAGACCACAAATGAATTTCAAGAAGATGATACCTGCTTTATGTTGATTGACGGGAGATAACCATTGATCACAACCACAGAGTATTCAGTTAAAGCTGTTGAAGCAAAGTCTTCAATTAAGGCCTTCTTAGATCCAAATCCATACATTAGAAGCCCAAAGCCACACCTAACACCATAAAAAATCAAAAATGAAAAATAAGAGCAAGAGAGAGAAATAAGACACATAGAAACATTTTCAGGACAACATAAATTGTATCATCACAACACAATATCCATGCTTTCCACTTCATTAAGTTGTCCTCGTAAATGGTGCTCGAATTCTCCTACATTTCATATACTAAGGCACTCTGTGACTTGAGTTTGTTGTTTCCATCCAACTAGAAACAAGAAGAAACTTACAATGTTGCAGCAAGTTAGCTCATTCTAAAACCTACATAACTGTCATTTCGAGTGCTCAGAGCATGTTTAAGACCCACCAACAGGTGAAATCACCACAATGTGATTCATATTTATCCAAAACTCAAACAAGCACTTTGGTGGCTTCTTATAAGCGGTCCATAAGATGTATTATACTCAATTGTTACCGAAAACAATAACAACAACCAATATCCAATAATTCAACTTCTTATAAAGCGAAACCAATTACCACAATTGTCCAGTTAAACAAACTAAATTTATACAAATAGCATCCTTAAATGACGTTCACGATAATTGAGCATAAGCACACATAAATAAACACAAAAACCAACTGTGAAAATGAGTGAACAAATAGAAAGCACGTATAATTTTATCTCATTTGAAGTGATTTTGGTATTGATAAAGATAAATCCATTACCGTAACTCAAAAACCCATTTAGAATACAAACTTTTGTAACTCTCCACTAGAGACTCGATATCTTTCTCGTGCTTGGGCTCCACATTCGATGCTGCTGCTCGTAGCTCCTACGGTACAAAATAAAAACTCGGAAATTGTGAAAAAAATAGTGTTCAAAATATCAAATGGTGTTGATACGAAGTAAGAACCTGTTCATCGACGAGATCGATATCGGAGAGTTTATGAGTGGATTTCTTTCCAGAGGCAGCCAAGTCTTTTGCCAGAAAATAATTCCTGGAGAATCCGAATTCCTCTTCTTCTACGTCGTTGATTTCCATGATTTATCAGATTTAGTTGAATAATGAAGATGCAAAGACAGTCTGATTGAGACCTCAAAATGTAACGGAGGTGGAGTGGGAAGTTGTAACAATGCTGCCCTAGGGTCATTTCCCGCGAATTTCGTTTTGGGCAACCAGTAGAAGGGTGATACGTCGCCGTATAACCAAATTCATTTTTGTTGAAATTATGAAAAAAAACCTATAAAAAAAAAAAAAATTCGTTTTTGGGTCAAATAATAAAGCCATCCGTTTCCAAAATTTCTCATTCATAACACATTTCACGTGCAATATTATATGTGAATTAGTGAAATGTTTTAATGAGCTAAACATAATTAAAAACAATTGAAGTATCATTTGTGGTTAAAAATAAATATTTTATTTTTTGATCAATCCTCTTTTAAGACGAGACGAAACCAAATTATATCAATTCAATTTCATCTAGTAAATATGAATTTGATTTGGGATTATAATTATGCAATAAAAAATATATATACAAATGTTGGGCTCATTTTAAATAAATATATAAGGGCAAATTAGTGCTAAATGCAATTTGTATTGTATTAACTAGATAAAAAGAAAATATTGTGTGACATACAGTAACATAAATTTCTCTTAAAGGTGTTCAATTTACAATTTGGATGAATTTGATAAACTTTGACTATATTCGGACCAAACTGTATGATTTTATAACAATAAAATCGTATGGTATTTTTAAAACTAGAAAACCAAACCAAGCCAAGTGGTTTAGTTTGATCTGGCCTGATTCAATGCTTAATTGACATTTTTGCAAAGTTTTAGGAAAAAACTCATACTCTCACATAAATGTTAAAGTATTTTTCAACTTATTTAATTTTGGTAAATACCATGCATAAATTATAATCTCCTTGAAGTGGGAAAGTAATTCATACAAATTATGTTGTATTTCACACTATCTATGAAATAATCAGTAATTTATGCAACTCTCTAAGGAAATTATTATTGCTTATGAAATACCGAACACAAAAGTACTGGACATCTAATTTTTTACATCATAATTAATGAATGACAATTTATGAATAAATTTAATTAACAAGTGGATTAAATTTTATCAATACACATACATTTATCTATTGTTATATCCTTAGTTAGGATGCACATAAGATATAAAATGTGAGATGTTTATCGTCAATCTAAAAAATAATGTCCAACATTCCAATTTATTTCCTAACTTGCAATGTGTCCATGATGGGCCCCTCTTCCTTATAACCTAGGCATCCTACCTGGCAATCTCACGGTGATCTTCCAAGCGAGATCTGCACCAGCTGAAAGGTTTCGTGAAGCTAAACTTTTTTCTTTTGACTGAAAACCTTTATAAAACTCTTCGAAATATGTTTTCTAGCGAAAATTGGTGAATACTTTTTCTTTTTAAAATATGTTTATAAATCAGGTTTTATTAAAATTTTGGCAGCATAACGACTGTTTTTCTGAAAAATCAACTCTGTAAAACATGAAAGAAAACCTATGCATTTCAAAAATCTCACATTTTCAACTACTAAGCCTTAGGTCATCATTTATTTTCACAACCATTCCACATACATGATTCTGATGTATAAAACCATTTGATAATCATCAACTTACGTAAAACTTTATGCATGCAAGATTTTAAAAAATAAATCGAAAACATAAATGAAAATATATCATTCAAAATAGTATTACAAAATGTGCAACAAATGTTAACAGTTAGACATGTACATGTTATTTCCAAAATATAGATTAGTGCAGTAGCGTAGCATTGTGTCTTCAGTCAACTTGCGCGTCCGATGGAGCTCTTTCCTCTTATTGGCTCGTACCTGCACCTGAGGAGGATTTTTATTGAAAACAATAAAAGAGTGGTGAATATTAACTCAGTGAGTGGGTAAATTTTTATACTTGAAAATTTATTTTCAAAATATATATATCCTCCCAAAATAGTTTTGAAAACTAATAATAATTTATTTCGATTTTCTGAAAACTATAAATCTAGCATAAAACTTTTGAGTTCTGCAAGTTTGAAATCTCGTATTAACTTCGTATAACATACTTTTCTTCATTTCTAAATCTTATGTCTAATGACGTGTTTTTATCTCTTTAACTTATTTTAACTAGTAACTTAGGGAAATTTGTCCTTTTATGATAGTACATGTACATAACAGTATCAGAACTCGCACATATCACTAGGATTGGGAAATATTAATTGTGTAGTCACCGATGGAGACCTTAGGGATCGCAATACCCACCTTATCATCAGACAAGTCTACATTACCGTATACGTGCAGAGGGCGACATACTCACTCAAACCTCTCAAAGTTAATGACTCTCCCAACCATTATTGTTATACACGCATACGGTACTTCGACGGGTAAACTAGGGATTAGGGTAAACCAAAGACATTAAAAATTCTTTCAATATACTTACAACTTTCTTTTTATTTTTATTTGCTTGAAAACATATGTTTTTACTAGTAAACATTCTTTTTCTAATATAAATTTATAATCGAAATACTTTCGAAACAACCTTATCAAATCTTTTCTATACATGTATATATATCATAAACTTATTAATTTACTTTATTTTTAAATAATACGTTTATAACATAACTTAAAAAATTATACATACATAATAAAAATATAATGACATGCTAGAAATTTAATTAAACATAATAACTTGGAATATTAAAATAAACATTGCATTATAATAACTCGAATACTAAAGTATACATTTGCAAATATTGATAATCAATTTATAAATTTGTAAAAGCTTTAAAAATAAATCACACTCATGATTTGTTTCCTAATTTAATAAACCACTCTTTTACGTCCTCCTTTGATCGTCACTTCACCTACACTTTATTATAATCGAAATTTTCGTTTAAAACTTACACACGAAATCAATGTATAAACTTTTACTTCACAAGGATATCGAAATATTCTTTTTCAAGTCATAACAACTTCAATTATTCACACACAATAACCATTCGAATTTCTTATCACCCAAACACGAAAAACACCTTAATTTACGCCTAAATTTCATGTCATCGCATTAAACGTGTTTTTGGACTATTTTATCCTATGTTGGCCGAATACTCATCAACTTTCACATCATCAATCCAAATCAATTTTTCCTCATTACAATTACACACAAACATACACAATATGGTGTAAATTATAATCAAATCTATAAAACATTATATTTTCGTAATTTCGAAAAGTTTTGCCACAAAATGATTTTTTAACATTCAATGAGTTTCCTTTTAATTTTCATGTTAGTTCCATCATCCAAATACTCCATAAAATCACACAAACCAAAAAAAAAAAAAAAAATTCATCACAACAACCACACCTTGGCTGAATACATAGCAAATAAATATACCAACTTTTACTTTTTATTTCAACATCAAAACTTTATATATTAGCATATTCAAATGCATGAAAATCAATCACACAAACATAAATTCACTTTGAACCATTTCTAATCTCCTTGGCCGAATCACATACAAGCCTATAACACCAAATTTTCCTTCACATTTACACTTACACACATAACCAAATCACATTACATTTTATGACAAACAACCAATACAAAATGGAAGCCATCTTGGTCGTACCCTTCATGCATCATCACAACAACATTCTTTCAATTTTAATACTTGCATGCACATTACAAACTCATCATATTTCATGGTAAAACCATCAAACAAACTTTAAACCACAACAATCGAACCTTGGCCGAACCAACACAAGCACCTAACACCAAAATTTTCATCAATTCTTGCATCAAATCCACATGCAAGCCATCATCCATCACTTTAAGATCTTAAATATTCAAGCTCAAACAAAATCTCACAACAATCCATCCATTTATACAAATAAAGTCATGGAAACCAAAGCTTACCTCTTCCAATCAACTTAGGATGAATGACTTTGTTCCTAGACTTGCATGCAAGCTTGATAGACTTTAAAACACTTTCAAACATCATCAATGGTTGCTGCACTTCAAGCTTCCCCTTGGCAGAACATACAGCTCTCAAAACCAACTATTTCTCTCCTTTTCTCAATTGTTTTCTCTCATTTGTTTTAGAGTGGACCGAGTTGCTCTTTGTTTCTCTTGGATTTTGTTTGTTTAATTCAATATATATATATATATATATATATGCATTACAATATCATTTGATCATGCCACTTGTCCACCAATTTCCTTCTCTTGTTGTCCACTTGTCACCATTCTTTTAATTTTTTCATCACTTGTCAAAGATGCTCTCCTTTTCATGCATTCCTTTCACGCTTTTCCGTTTCCGCATTCGAAAACATTTTCAGTCCATCTGAAAATTATACGAGAATTAAACTAACACTTCAAAAATTTTATTAAAATTCGATTAACACCTACAGTCACTCTAAAAATTATTTTATTACTCCCTAACTAATCGAAAGACATTTTATTCATTAAAATTTTGGATAACTTAAAACCTATCTGAACAAATTTATTTTCGCTACGTTTCAGTTTCTGTTAACTCTAATATTAATTTTGAAACTTTTAATCTACAAAGTTCGTTTCCAAAAATTATTACTCATGTGGACCCCCTTTCCGTCCAAAAACCCTATTCGTTGGAAATAAATTATATTTTTTTTCATAAAATGGAGTTTTGAGTTTTACAGTCCATTTCCAAATGAATACACGTTAGTTGTGATTTATCTTGCTTATTACATATGGATTGAATTGTTATATAAAATGTTGGGATACAAGTTGCAATAATAATTGGAACTTATGACATTAATCTTAAATAAGTTTGAAATATAACTATAATTGAAAAATGATTTTTATGTTTTTGCTAGTGATTGATAATATTATGGCTTATGTAAACTTATGATGCGTATGGATGACTGTATTGAGATTGATTGAAGTTGATGGATTTGTTCGAATCGAATTAGATTAAAATGGATATAATACTCAATGTGAGATTGGACTAAACATAAACTCGATATAATTGGATTAAATTAATTTTTGAATCAAACAAATATTAAAATTATTTTTAATAAAAACAAAATTGTTAAAAATACTTAAAAATATAATATGATTACTTTAATAAAACATCTATAGTTATTTTTTAAGAAATAAAATAATTATATTTTTAAATAATATTTTTATATTTTTATATTTTTTTTTCGAAATAAGTAATGTCAAAAAACAAACACACAAAAATAGTGGCATAACCTACGTTGAAACTCATGTTCAAGATGGGTTATGATGCCATTCTCGGGATTGGATGCATCCAATCTGGACTTCCAATCTTGATATACACCCATTAACATTGAATTTGATGCTTAAATCAAGTCCCAACCCTAATATGGTGCTCAAAACGCACCCATGTTGTTTTTTCCACCGCCACTGTATTTGTATTTGAAATAATCAATGGATTTTTTCTTCATAGCTGTGACGGGGGTTCGAGACTTGTTATATAAATTTACCAACATATGTAGAGAGTATTTTTCTATTGTGAAAATATATTTCTTTTATTATTATAGGACTAGGTTTTCAAGTTTCTATGAATATATTTTTTAATTTTGGTAGATTCTCAAAAACCATTGACAAGAAAAAAAAGAGAGCAGAAACTCTCAATTTCAATTTTGCGATGAAAAAAAGCAACTCATTGAATAAGAAATAATTTAATGGGCAATTAGGGTTGATTTTCGTTTTATCTTTTATATATGAATTTTATGTCATGATAAATATTCTAGGAATGCACTTAATTTTTTATATCAAATTTATAATCATTAAGAATATATATTTACAAGAATAGCGAGGTTGAGCAACGATTACTTTTATTTGGATTTAATTCAATTTATATATTCTCGTCAGAATTGCAGAGAAACTGTAATTGCATTTACTTGCCTTATAATTTGAAATAATTTAATTTGTACTAATTTAAAGTACAATACATTTAAAAAGTCAGCAAAAATGTGGATGACCCTATAGTTGCCCTAATACTTATACTTTATAAATTATGAATTCGAGTCTTCTATGTATATATTAACGAATATTGTCAAATGGATTAAATAGTTATTCAAATTGTAGATGTATTTGATATAATCACTTATAAGTCATATGATTAGTGCACTTTTCTCCACATCGGTGATAAATTTCTACTCCATATTTATTTATCAAATCACAAAAGACAAGAAGACTTCTTCCTTATTCGAAAAGTTATTTTTTAAATCATACTTGTAAGTTATAACGATTACATTGTTAAGTCTTAACAGATCAATTGATATAGCAAAAACACTTTTATAAGTATATTTGTTTATATAGTAGATTTACATGCTTGGTCATGGTTCCTTAAGTAGTTAATTTACATGCTTGGTCATGGTTACTAGGGGTGGACAAAAAAAAGAGACCAATCCAAATCGGTTCGATTCAACTCGAAAATATCGATCTTCAAATTTATTTCAGGTCGAGTCAGTTTTCAATATTTAAAAGTTAACTTTTTATAGTTTTGATTCAAAAAAACCAATTCGAAATGAAAATCAACTTCAATATAAAAAAAAAACGAAGTATAAAGGTTCAAGTCTCAACCCTAACCGCCGAGCCCCTCTCCCCACTTTCACTCTCATCTCTCGTCTCAAACCTCACAATTGTAGCCATTTCTCTCGTTTCTCCCTCTCCCAATTTCTCCATTTCTCTCTCTTCCTTTTCTCTATTGGTTTCGTTCCTCCATTGTGAATCTTGTTGTTTATCACTGTCACTATTGTGCTCCTTGGTATCATTCGTTAGTCATCGTTCATCACTGATGTCAATCTCCGTTTCTCTTATCTGTTTGTATTGTCATGCGTTAGTCAAAAGGAGATTGTGTTGATTGCTTCTCTTAGAAAGAGATCAGCGTTGATCTCTTCCACTGATGATGATGTAGATATTCAGTGATAGTGATGATGTTATAGATGGTTACATATTGGTTATAATGCAGATGTGAAGAGAGAAAGAAGCAAGTTAGGGGTGGAGAGAGAAGAGAATAATAAGGAACTGGTGAGGTGGTGGGGGTAATAACTACTGGTTTTATGTTTGATTGTTTTTTGGAAGTTGGAGGTTCATTTTCTATTGGGTTTGATTGTTTATTGAAGGTCGATTTACAAGTCCAAACTGACATAGACTAACCTAAATAAGTCGGTCCATGTTGGGTTCCATCCTTATTCCGGCTCGATTTAATTTTCATTTTTAATAATCAATCAATGTTGAGTTTTTTTTTGTTTTTTCATTTTCTAAAACAGAATCGACCTGTGCCCACCTTTAATGGTTATTCTTCATCACTTCAAAAAATAAGGTTGCAATTGCAATCACAAAATAACCCTATCAAACTTAAAATCTGGATTTCAATAATCAGATACTCTATTATAATTGGTAGCTCTTAGATATCACATAATTTGTAGTTCTTTTTTTGAAAAAAGACTAATGATAGAATTAAAATAAAAATAATAATAACTATTAATTGCAAACCATACAACTCGATACTATTTTGTTTTTGGAAAGCACAACGAGAATACTATAGTGATCAAAATTTGGTCCTAGGAAACATTCATTGCTAACGATGATTCACATCCTGGGCGGGAAATTTAGAGCGAACATGGTTTTCAATATTTTGAGCGCAGGTCATCAATCCGAGCAAAGCACGATCAACCAATCAGCTTTCAGATATGCAGACCCGTCCACTGACACAAATCGAAGGCTAAAAAGCACTCAAACAGATATGACGCGGATCGCGCTCTTCAGCCGTGGATTTCACTCGATCCAACAGTCCAAACATCTTATCACCCTCCGCAGTTCCGCAAAAGCACATGACAAAGGATAAACATCTGTAACCGTCCACAGCCACTAGATCAAACGGTCCACATTTTCCCTTCCACACCACTTTCGAAAAACACAAATCGGACCACCCGTCTAATCTCTCTCGCTATATAATACCTTCCCAACCCCCACCTCATCGCATTCCGCTAAAACAAACACGAACGTATATAGAAATAGAAAAATCTCCTCAATCATAAATCCCTAATCTTCCTTTCAATTTTCTCGGGAAAATGTCTGGGCGCGGCAAGGGAGGCAAGGGTCTGGGAAAGGGAGGTGCCAAGAGGCACAGGAAGGTCTTGCGCGATAACATTCAGGGAATCACCAAGCCAGCCATTCGTCGATTGGCCAGGAGAGGAGGCGTCAAGAGAATCAGCGGTCTGATCTACGAGGAGACACGTGGAGTCCTCAAGATTTTCCTCGAGAACGTGATCCGTGACGCCGTCACTTACACAGAGCACGCCAGGCGCAAGACAGTCACCGCCATGGATGTTGTCTACGCGCTCAAGAGGCAGGGCAGGACCCTTTATGGTTTCGGTGGTTAACTCGCCGTTGGCGGCGGCGGCGTTTGGTTGGTGTTTGGGCTTCTGTATATTGGGGTCTGGTGGTGTGTGTCGGGTTTATTTAGGGGTTAATTTGAAGTTTTTAATGTATTTTTAGGGTTTCTGTTTCATTATTGGAAAATGTAATCTGTGTTTTCCTGTTTGAAATGAAGATCTAGTTGTTTGTTTTCATTGGAATCTGTCGATTTTAGTTTCGGTTCATTTTCTTTATGATTCACAAGGGTTTGTGCAATTGATCAATTGTTAGTTTATGGTATATCCTTAAATCACAAATTGATCAGCAAAACGTTGTGCAAAGATTTTAATACTTTTGCAATGTTTGATTGGTAGAATAGAAATCTCAGTAGAAGACATGTATTGTTGGCTATACAATGACACTGCAGATAATGTTTCCTATTTTAGCTCTAGTCAGGTGCTACAACTCTAGAAGTGTAAATAAATTTAATTAGAGTAGAAGAGGTAATGATGACACTAGAATCCAGCTGCTCCTGTTACAAATCAGATTAAAGAGCATCCAGTCAGTTCTGGTACGGTTCGAATTAAAGAGGAAATTCTTGGTCATAGTTCCGTTCTTCAAATTGCAAATTCTAGATCTTAATGTCGTTCTTCACCTTAAAGTTTCGGTTCAGTCTGTTCCAGCCTCGTTAAAGCAAAGCAAGGATGGCTGTGTGTCTGCGCGGGCGTGGGGGTTTTTTTAAAACGGTGGGGGAGGGGGTGGTTTTGCTACATTTTCTAGCGGTTCATGCACGAAAATTGTGCTGAAATGAAACAGAGTAGTTTTAGCATTTTCGATTTAATAAATTTTATTAGAACACAAGTTCCAATATCGGCACTTCACTACTTTCGCAATTCGAATAACGTCGCTATGACACAAAATATGCCCAAAAGCTATGACAAAAAATATGCCACACCAATTGTGGTGTGATTGTGAATGTGATGTTGTAATGCTAGGGCGACATTTATTAAGTCATTTACTATACTTCTTCATGCCTGTCTACAACTTTTTAATAGAGCTGAAAATATTGCTCTCCAAAATAAAATTCACACTACACGAGATTGTGGTTTTAAACTTTTGATCTCATTGCACGATCATATTCCCTCAACAACACGTTTAGTCACTCATGATCATATTTCCTCAACAGGTTTAGTCCTGTCTTCGGAAGGAAGTGAAGGCCTAAACCACAGCACGAACAACAAGAAGTCGTACGTTGGAAACTTTGGCATCAATCAATAAATTAGATATGCTACTATTACAATGATTACATATATCAAAACAAATTCACAAGTTTGGTCACACTTGAACAAATTAATTTCATATTTATTTACAGCTGGGTAAGGAGATTAATTATTGAATAGCATATAGCATGGAACGAAATCAGCTACTGGAATCTTATCTCACCAGCATAAGAGATGGAGCAAGCCACCAACTTAGACTCAACTAATGACTGAGGCAAAAGGGCCTTCCATTTTGTTGACAAATTCTCAACTCCATCCAAATATACAATCGGTCTTACTAATAATTATTGGATGGATGTAAATATATGTTAACGAAAGGAAAGTAAAAATAAAATCAAAATGAAATTTTAATTACTACAAGCAAAAGCTCAGTCAACCAAGGTAAAAACTAGGAAGCCCCAAATAACTTACGGTAGATGTCTATGACTGCCCTTCCTACTTCTAAAATAGGAAGCATGATGAAGAAAAGTACATATAATTGGTTCTAGGCATGATTAAGCACACACTATGCTCTACTAGATATTCCATAAAATGCAAACTGAGAAAGAACTCATTGAACCATTCCATCAGATTGCTTTGCTGCTTCATGATACTTCTCCAAATCAGCATCGAGAGCCTCTAAGGAAACGGGTGTCTTTTCACCTCGACCTCTGCCTCGACCATGACCACCTCTGATGCCACGGCCGCCACGGTGCAGCCTTCCCATGGCACTACCTCTTTGTTGGCGGCTGTTATAACATGATATTACAAAAGATAAATCAGTCACAGGAACAGAAAGCTTTACTCAATACAATTTCACTATAGAAATAACATTTTCGGTTCGAAGATTCTCAAAATAACATTTTTTCTAAAGCAGGGAAGAAACCAGCAAGGGAATTTAAATTCCATAAGGATAAACTACTTCCAAAGCCAAAAGTAAAAGTAGTAAATTATATCGAGACATCAAGCATCAGATGACTTTAACTTCCATTCTTCCAAAACCAAATGCAGTATGTTACATTCAAAGACATCATCCACATAATGATTAATAAACAATCATGGTATCCTACATGCTCATAAATGAATTTAGTCAATCTGAATACCAATAGTTATCAAGAAAACAATTGTAGGTAAGAATCAAAATAGTTATCAAGAAAATCCAATCATACCAATAACAACCACATCCTTGCCTAGTTTATTCATTACCATTTAACAAAAAATTAAGCTTTCGAGTTCCAAGTCCATAAGTGCATAGTTTCTTACATTAATGATAAGCATTGTAATACAGAACCAAAATAATGCTTAAAATGTAAACCAACTTAAGAAATCAGATTAGACATAAACAATTGTATAATCTCATCAAAAGTTTTTCAAATCACTAACCTTCTGAAAGTGCCACTTTGGTTCCCCAACATGGCATTCTTAGATGGAGGTCCAGAGCCAGGAGTTGAAATATTTGTTCCTATAATCTCAATTTTCATTGCCTTTCCATCAAGTTGGACATCGTTGTATCTCTTGACAGCCGCAAGAGCATCTGCTCGTCGCGTATACACAATCTCTGCAGTTCCCTGAGAGACAATTTTACCTATTTTAAACACAAACAATTACTGCACACAAAATTATACCAAATTTGAACGCTTTATTTACCTTTGATCTTCCACTCCTATCAAAATGAATAGTATAACGTTTGAGATCACCAACCTCCGAAAAGAGATCCTGCACAACAATATGTTCAAATTTTCAAAACACAATTTCACAATGCATCCAACCAAATCCAATCAAATAATCACCACTTGCGGCCAATACTTCTCATAACTTATCTCTATCACTTCTCTCTATTAAACTTAAATAAGGATACACTCTTACAATTACAATTAGAATATTTAAGATCACAATACATTCAAGAAAATACCAACCAAATATTAAAAAAAAAAAATGAAATAATGAAATTATATACCAACCTTAATGTCGTCATTGGAAACACCGTAATCCAAGTTTGAAATAAAAAGTTTGGTTCCAGTCTCAATTGACGAAGCACGACCCGCCGGAGTCGGATGAGCCGGTGCATCGTTCAAGAACATGTCGTGTTGCCACAGGGCTTCCGGAGCTTGAGCAGGCTATAATTATCAATAATTTGGACCCAGAAACACAAACCAAAAACACTCCTTTTAATTGAAATCGCCAAAGAGAGACACATCCAGAATCAAACTAATTTCATACAGTTGACAGCGATGAATTTTTTTTTTTTTTGTCTAAAAAAATAGTGACCTTCGAATACGGCGCCGTTCGATTGGTGGCGCGCTTGAAAAAGCGACGGGCGGGGCCCACGCCGGAACCGCCGCGGCCGCCTTTGCCTCGGGAATTCGGGCCGGTGGACTTCTTGTTGGACTTGATGATGTCGTCGAGAGACATGTCTAGGGCGCTCGTCATCTTCGGAGATGGATAAATTTGGTGGCGAATTTGAGGATTGGAGATACGAGAGGCTGAGGGTGGCAGCTGGCTGGGTTTTGAGGAAATAAGCTAGGGTTTTGCTGGAAACACATGGACAAGAAACGAAAAACAAGTTAAATGCGTGATTCTACTTATCTAACTATTTATAGTAATAAGCAGAAACTTGGTCTGCATCCGGTGTCGTGGTGTAGTTGGTTATCACGTCAGTCTAACACACTGAAGGTCTCCGGTTCGAGTCCGGGCGACGCCAGATTTTTTATTGTGGACCTGGTTACAGTTTTCCTTTACTTTTTCATGCATGGACCTGGTTATAGTCGATTGCAATACATGTTCTGTGGGCCCAATTATTATTCCGCGGCCTGGTTACTGTTATAGCAATTTTACTCTGGGCTAAATTGTTTTCTGTTGGCATTTTCCTTTTTTTTTTTTTTTTTTTTGAAACTTTCTGTTGGCATTTTCTGTGGGCATGAAAACAGTTTTGTTGGTTGAGGAGTGCTGGTCTTTTCACCCCACTAAAATTACATGTACACACCTTTTGTAAGTAAAATCTCATCAAATATTGTTTTTAAAAATGATAATCTAGATATACCTCTTTTGGTATTTCATTTTGAAATTTAAAATTTGGTTGTTTAATAATTTAGATATAAGATAGGAGTTTGACAAAACTTTTAAAAGTCATAATTTAATAATCAGAGTTCATTTGGTGGCAATTTTAAGTTTCAAGTTGAGGGACATTTTGATAAAATAATTATGAAATAATTTATTGTGAGATTTAATAAAACTTTTAAATGGTCAAATTATTATCATTAATATCAATAAAATAATATTTATATCTCAACTTAAGTTATATAGAATTGTATTTATATTCAATATAAATTAAATTATTTTAGATATTTGTCAATTCAAAACAATTAACATGAAATTTACAAATTTTTGAGATTTACAATAGTATTAGGTTCCATTTGGGATTGCTTCTAATTATAATATAATCACTTGTTTCATTATGAAAAGTTGCCCTTACTTTGATAATAATTTTATAAACTAAAAAAAATCAAATTTAAAATACATTATTAATTTTCATTTTAATAACTAAAATAAAAATACAAAATACAAACAATGGTGACCGGTGGTACCAAGTTTGCAACCTAAACACCTATGAGGTTACTGGTTCAAATTCTGAAAATGTCGTCTTGTCCACTTGCGGTTCAAAGAGAATATGATAGCATCTCGCCTCCATCACACTCAGATCTATGAATCAAGGAGGACATGATAGCACCCTGTCTTCGTCATACTCCTTCGGGAGCAAGACCAAAGCCCCACATGGATATATATATATATATATATATATTCATTCTAATCCTTGATACTAAAAGAATAAAAAACCATTACCCTTTGAAGTTCAATCGGAGGCAACTAATTACCTCAAACACACGAGATCTACTCCAAAAGTTGGCAAATATCCTTTTCTTTCTAAAACCTATCAAACAATATAAAAATAAAAATAAACTTAGATTTCATTTCCACAATGGGGACTTAGAGCCACCGATACTGGATAAATGATACATCTCTGTTCTTAGCTAATTTTTTGTCAGATTATTTGTTTCTTGTTAATTCATTCTCCATCCACAAATTAATGATGGCCAACAACTTCATGTTGATGAATCCAATGAATTGTTTATAATAAATGCGTAATTATTGTTGCGATCTTTTGTATCGATTCAAATTATTGTAAAGTATCTATCAAAAACTTTGTTGAATCTTATGTTCTTAATTTGTGTAATGAATCTCTTAATTTCATCAATACATCTTTAATTATTACTTAATTATACAAGTTTGTCCTAAGTATAATCTCGAAAGATCTTAATCTTGTTTAAGGTATGATTACTCTAATATTTTCAGAAATGAGATCGAAAAGCAACACAGAGAGATCTACCTTCTTTGGTTTTATTCTCTTGGACCCGATTTGTTTATTTTGTGTTTTTTTTTAAGGTAGTGTGGCTGAATTGTATTACTGTTTTAAATTGTCTGTTTGTGAACTTTACAGGATTTATATTAGATGATAATGATTAAGAAGATGATGCGCATATAATAATTTTTCAATATAGTATCAAAATCTCTCATAATTCAATGAAAATCAGAGGTCACTTCATCAATATTAAATTTATGATACAACGGAATTGGCTAAAGTTTGAGTCCGTGCAATAAGCTTGTCAACTGAATTCCGCTTCATGCATGTATAAAGTAACGCGTTAGATAACAAAGAAATATTATTATCAAGTTTCATTCTTCCTATTTAAACTTTTGGAGCTAATTTATATTATGTTAAAGGAAATATATAACATTAAGTCAAATATATTTTAGAGTAATAAAATTCTTTAATTTTTACGTACCCTATATATCTCATATATCTTGCCAAAGAGAAAAGAAGGGGAAAAAAAATAACCAGAAGAAGAAACCTTGTTCCCAACAAGCATACGTGTTAATTTGTTCTTGTGTTTTTTTTTTCTTCTGATCCTATAATGTTTCATTTTTGTCATCTATTGCATTATGTTGATTTGAATTTGATTGCTTGTAAATATATTGTAAAAGGGTGCATCCTAATCTTGAATATTTGATGAAAATCCGATGTTAATTTGTCGTTTGACATTGTTTTTATAAATCAAATCTTCCCATTCACATTCCAGATGATTTATTCCAGGTGTAATGACGTGGGCTCGAAAGACTTTAGTGAATACTAACATTACATAAAAGAATCAAACTTATAAATCAAGGATAAAGTTCAACAATTGGCATAAATTGTTGTAACATAAGCAATTAATAATTTCTTTTCATAATCTATTAAATATGTATAAAGTGACAAATGCACGACAAAGATAAGTGGGCAGCTTGTACACCTCAGTGAAGTATTTATTGGCGAAGAATCTACTAAGCAAATTTAAAATAATAAAATGATTTATTAAGAGACTTTACAGCTTTTTAAAATAGAATACTGATTCATATGTTAATTTATTTGTTTGCTTTTATCAATTTAATTGGTGATAAATATTGATGTGCAAGAGATTTTGGGATGAAACTCGCTCGCATATTGATTACTTTGATCACATCATCGTTTTGTTACATATCTATAAAATATAAAAATATACATATATCTTATATGCATGTTTTTTTTTTGTTAAATGAACAACCGTGCATGACAATTAGCTTGAAGTGTAATATAATTATATTTTTGTTATAACTTAATTTCCCTTTTAGGAATGCTAAAGTGAGGGTTCAGACGGAATAGTATATTATTAATTATCCTTGGATCCTTGCATGGCATGAGTACATTAAAGGAGCAGTATATAATGGCAAACAGCTGTACGTATACATGAAGAAATCAAAATTAAATCAAGATCTTCTGAAAAGAGACCTTATTACTGGCCATGAAAAATTAAAAATAAACAAAAATAAACATGAAGTGGAAATGAAAAGCCTGTTGCTCATACATATTAGCCTAAAAAAATAATGTTCATGATGAAGCAGCTAAAGAAAACAAGACTATTGTGTTCAGATGTGAAGCGACAACCCATTTGAAAATACATCGATCGTGTTTGTATTGGTGGATTCTCCATTGTTGGAGCTCTTATAATTATCCCTTTGAAAAATTCTACCAAATTTATGTGGGAGTGTCGTACTATTTACTGGAGTCGTCCCACTAAACCTTAAATTTCTTATAATTTGGAGGAAAAAATTGAAATGACAGAAATAAGTGTTAATTATTATTTCATGTGTATTTGTGGCTTAAAAACACTCCTTCCTGGTTGGTTGATATAGCTCACGCGATGATGAAGTAAAACGAAAAACATATTGTCAACAAGAAATTTGTTTGAAGCACAGCTATACATGTAACTTTTCATGAAAGTTATGTATGGTTAATGATGCATTGATCGATTCACCAAATTCATAATTGAATGGAAAATAATAACGGAAACACATAAAATATGAAACTAGTATTCTAAGTAGTTAAAAAACGTTTTCTATAATTCATTATATAATGAATATAAAAAAATGGCAGATTCATATGATTTAAAAATTTGTCAAAACCTAACAAATTTTACAGTGAACGAACGAATTTTAGCAATTTATAAGAGAGTTTTTAAGTTTATTTAAATTCTCATGTTTTTAATTTATATTCGAAGAGAGATCAGAGCAAAAAATTAAAAACAGCTTGCACAATATAGTACTACTTGTCACTGCAGTTAGCTGGCTATTTGATGTCTTTATCACTCACGGGGCACCTTGCGTTTGCTCTTCTGTGAAAACGTTGCCATCGACATTTCAAAATAGAGCAATAGAATTGGACAACATTAATCAAAGTTTGACTTTCAAAGACGACAAATCTGTAACACCGTTTGCTTGCGTTGGGTCACAGTGCCAAAGTAATACTATGCCCCACTTCCTCTCTTATGAATATCTAGTCAGTTGACTGTGGAACTAATAGAAGAAAATAATTAACAGTTTCTGCAAAATACAGATGTGCGTGCGCGCCGCGTTATTATTCTCTCTGACCTTTGGCTTTTGCAAAGAAGCAGAGATAGCAATGACTGCGGTCTGGGAGTCACGATAATGGTGGTGCATGTTGTGGATGATCAGTCAGAAACAATCAAACAATATAGAGATGCACAGATGGTTAGTGCATGCTGGAATCAATAGTGATTTAGAGATACATGCATTTTCTTTTTTCATGATTTTGGGTTTGCTTTAATAAAACAAGAAAATCGATTTAATGGACGGAGCTTCACGGTTCCTTATTTTACAAAACACTTGGAAAGTTATTAAAATATAAACCATATTGATAACACTTAGAAAGTTATTAAATTATATACCGTATTTATAATGTACAATTCATGCAAGCAAACTTTATGTAACAGAAACTGGGAATCAAACTTTTAACTACAAACCCAGTTGTGGTTTGAGGTGGCTCGACAGGAATAGAAAGCTTTATCATTACTTTTTGGGTGTAATTTGTTATATTGCAGGCTTATAATATGTGTTAGGAAAATTGATAATAATAACAGGTACAAATAATTTACAGTAGGGAAAAAATTAAACCAAAAATATTTGTGTTGAGACCTTGGAATAACTATGGTGTCCTTAAAACAAATTCGCTGTTCATCCTCTAAATTGTTCACCGTTTGTCTCCCAAGGTACAAAAACACCAAATAAACTTGTCTAGCAAACTAAACTATAGCTGAATCTCTATCACTCAGGACACTTACATTTAAGAATAATTTTGAGAGAAAAATGAACTGGACAACAAAATGGATTCTCAGTTGTCTCTGAACAACTAGAAAAGATGTCAATTTATAGTCTCCATGTGGCGGTTACAAAACTGATTTTAAATCAGTCATTGAACCAATTACAGTTATGCTTTGAAAATTCAAAATTTCATTTATTTAGAGGTTACAATTTGAATATTCAATTTTCAATTCATAACAATTTAAACTGCAATTCAATTTTATAGTTAATACTTGCGATTATAATTTGAAAAATTAATTTGTAATTTAATTTTGCAGTTATACTTTTCTAAATTCAATAGTTGCATTCATGACACTTAATTTATCAGTTATATTTTGAAAATTAAATCTTTAATTCAATTTTCATTCATCTAAGCATCATTTTTTTCATGAATCCATCTTGATCCATCTCAACCAAAATCTCTAACACAATAAAAAATTAGTCCTTAAAATAGGTATTCATCCCATTTTTTCCAACAATCCCCCACATCAATGAAATTGATAGAAGAGATAAAAGGTATAACTCAAAGTACATTTATAATTTGGTAATAGAGTTTAATGATCATATTTTGCATAAGATAGATAGATTTTGACCTTTGAACATTCCATTATGAAAATATATTTTCTTTACTAGCTAATCAATAGACACATTGTCCCAGAACTGTTTTGCCGTTTATATAAATGATTATATACCTCACACATAAATCTTTCCTAGCACAATTCGGTTTTCATTATTATGTTTGTTTTGACCATGAACATCTGTTTGGTTTTATGAGAGTTTCTAAAAAATTGAATCCCCACAATTTTTGTTAGAAGTGATCCCACTTTTCTCTCACATATGTGATCTCTTAATTTAGAGTAGTCCGCATTGCTCCGCTCAGATTCTTGACGTATAAGGATCATTAAAAGATAGTTTATTATAACTTCTATGGGCATCACTATTTAATCATAGGAATGAATATAGGAATAACCTTTAATGGACAGAAAAATATCCTCTTTAATGATACAACCAAGTCTTTACAATTAAGTTGTCCCATTTAACCTAGGTTTTGGAATTTCCAATCACATAGATTGAGTTTCCTTTGTAATGACTTGTTCTTTTATAGACTTAAGTCTCATTCTCTTTGATGATTTTCCAACTAACACAATTCAGTTTTCATTATTATGTTTGTTTTGACCATGAACATCTGTCTGGTTTTATGAGAGTTTCTAAAGAATTGAATCCCCACAATTCTTGTTAGAAGTGGTCCCACTTTTCTCTCACATATGTGATCTCTTAATTTAGAGTAGTCCGCATTGCTCCGCTCAGATTCCTGACGTATAAGGATCATTAAAAGATAGTTTATTATAACTTTCATGGGCATCACTATTTAATCATAGGAATGAATATAGGGATAACCTTTAATGGACAAAAAAAATATCCTCTTTAATGATACAACAAAGTCTTTACAATTAAGTTGTCCCATTTAACCTAGGTTTTGGAATTTCCAATCACATAGATTGAGTTTCCTTTGTAATGACTTGTTCTTTTATAGACTTAAGTCTCATTCTCTTTGATGATTTTCCAACTAACACAATTCAGTTTTCATTATTATGTTTGTTTTGACCATGAATATCTGTCTGGTTTTATGAGAGTTTCTAAAGAATTGAATCCCCACAATTCTTGTTAGAAGTGGTCCCACTTTTCTCTCACATATGTGATCTCTTAATTTAGAGTAGTCCGCATTGCTCCGCTCAGATTCCTAACGTATAAGGATCATTAAAAGATAGTTTATTATAACTTTCATGGGCATCACTATTTAATCATAGGAATGAATATAGGGATAACCTTTAATGGACAAAAAAAATATCCTCTTTAATGATACAACCAAGTCTTTACAATTAAGTTGTCCCATTTAACCTAGGTTTTGGAATTTCCAATCACATAGATTGAGTTTCCTTTGTAATGACTTGTTCTTTTATAGACTTAAGTCTCATTCTCTTTGATGATTTTCCAACTAACACAATTCAGTTTTCATTATTATGTTTGTTTTGACCATGAATATCTATCTGGTTTTATGAGAGTTTCTAAAGAATTGAATCCCCACAATTCTTGTTAGAAGTGGTCCCACTTTTCTCTCACATATGTGATCTCTTAATTTAGAGTAGTCCGCATTGCTCCGCTCAGATTCCTGACGTATAAGGATCATTAAAAGATAGTTTATTATAACTTCTATGGGCATCACTATTTAATCATAGGAATGAATATAGGGATAACCTTTAATGGACAAAAAAATATCCTCTTTAATGATACAACCAAGTCTTTACAATTAAGTTGTCCCATTTAACCTAGGTTTTGGAATTTCCAATCACATAGATTGAGTTTCTTTTGTAATGACTTGTTCTTTTATAGACTTTAGTCTCATTCTCTTTGATGATTTTCCAACTAACTTCTTATTTAACCCATTGGTTCGCAAATTCGCAATGTTATTCTTTGACTTTACATAGTCAACAAAGATAAACACAGTTGAGAGTAGTTGTCTCAAAGTATTATGTTTACAATGTATATATCTAAACTTACCATTATACCTATTGCTCGAAGTTATTCTTATTGCAAATTGGCTATCATAGTGGATGCAAATTACAGGAATTGGCTTTGGCCATCTTGGAATATCCTTTAGAAAATTGTGTAACTATTCAGTCTTTTCAGATTCCACACTTATCCACATATATAAGCTTTGATGGATATTAATTTTTCCATCAAATTTCTTTGTTTCAATCTCACAATGTTCGAAAACTTTCATATAATAATCATATATTGGAATAGTGCACATAATCCGTAAATAGTATACCAAGTAAGTTCCCAGAAAAGGGAGATCAATTACAATGGACACATTTAAATATCAAGTTTTTTCTAGTTGAAATATTTCCTAGACATGCACTTTTACACTATCACATTTATTTCTAGCAACGAATTCACTACTCATCCTTTGAGTTGTTTAGCATTTATCTCCCATAATACAACAATACCAACCAGACTCATCTGGCGAACTGAACTATATTTGAATCTCTATTACTCTAAACACTTACATCTAAGAATAGTGTTTGAGAGAAAGATAAACCGGAGAACAAAATGAGTTTCAATTGTCTCTGAACAATTAGAAAGGATGTTAATTTATAGTCTCCATACGGACGATTACAAAACTGATTTTAAATCAGCTATTAAACCAATTAACGGTTACACTTTAAAAATTCAAATTTTCATTTATTCAAATTTTTCATTCATGAATTGCTATTAAGATTTATAATTAATAATTGCAGTTACAATTTGAAAAATTAAATTTGTAATTCAATTTTACATTTACACTTTTTCAAATTCAATAATTGCATAGTCTGCATTCGTGGTACTTAATTCATTAATTATATTTTAAAAATTAAATTTTTGATTCAATTTCCATTTATTCAAGCATCATTTTTTCCTTGAATCCATGTTGATCCAATTCAATCAAGATCTGTAACTTAATAAAAAATGAAACCTTAAAATAGTTGTTTATCTCATTAAATACGTGTTTATCCCATTTTTTCCAACAATATGTATGTATACGAATCTCAACATGGAAAGTAGCTAGGGTTCACAGAAATGCCGATGTGCTTACTTTAGATGACGCTTTTGCAAGTTTCTTGTGACTGGTGGTTCTATGAAAAAGTATGTTCAGACAGCTTTGTTGAATTTGCGTTCAACACCGATGACTTTGTCCAGCTCAGTGGAGGTATGAATTTGTGGTGGAGATCGGTGTATCCAACTATCCATTCATCAAAAGGTCCATTCAATACGCTAAAAATGGTAGGCTTGTCGAATCAAACACGTGAAGTATGTTTTCTACCCCTGCCCCCAACCACACTCCGCCCCGGGCCCCCACCCCAAAAATCTTCATTCTCCATTCACTCCCACTGCAAACTTCACTTCCATTCATTTATTCACGGCCTCTGCAAACTTATTAAAATTATTTGTCTGATTTTTTATTTTTTATTTGTTGAAATTAGTTACCATGTAACTTGAGAATTTTAAATAAAAATGTTTACAGTGTGTTTTAGAATTGTTATATTTTAATTTTAAAAGAAGGAAGGAAATTGTACATTGAAAAATGGAGACAAGCACGTGTAAAAACTAAAAATATAAGACGACCGTTTTAAGATTTTGAGATCCATCTTATCACCGACAAAGATTCACTTTCTTTTTAAGCAGATTTTCCCTGAATCTCTACTTACCTTCATCAGCCAAATAACATTTCTCCATAGTACTCTTGGGCCAAGTGACGTTAGTACTACCAATATTCCAGTACAGAGATGGTGGCGGTAGGGTAGGCCGTCTCCAAAGCAAAAACCTATTTGGAGAAAAGTACTTCAAATTCGATCTGTTTTAATCCCACGTATTTAAAAGAAAAAAAAACATGTTTTAACATATAAATCTTAAATTTCAAAATATACTTAATTTCTAATATATATTCGAAGTTTAACATCTATTAATTTACACATAAAAACTTGAATTTAATCAAACATCATCTAAAACCAATAAATCTTAATTTTAAACATAGAGGACATTTAATAACTTAATAAACATAAAATTTATTAATTATAATTAAAACAATATTCAATTAATACAATCATTAAGATTTCATTCAAATATCTCAATTATCTAATAATAGTATGTTATAGTTACAAACTTATTAATTAAAATATCCATAATAAAACTAGTAATCGAGGCTGAATCTAGCCGAAATTTTTTATTCAAATCCAATTTAAAACTCCATCCGAATCGATTAAGACCCCACCATTTGAAGTCGATTCGGAGAGTTTTTTTTTTTTTTTTTTGAAACACGATTCGGAGAGTTTTGCCATCTCAAATTCCAATATAATTGCAGCTTTAATTAGCTAGAGAGATGGTACATATCTCGATAAAAAGCAGCTTCCACGCCATAGCTTAATTATTTGCTTCGCCGGTCAAGCTCTTCAAGATCAAAAGCAGCTTCCACAAGGGTCTGCGTGTCCTTTGGCTACGTCACTTGGCCACTACGTTTGACACTCCTCCAATAAACCTTTTACAATATCCCACGTCAATAATCGTGCCACGTGGAGACATCACATGCTGTGATCTTGTTTAGAATATTCTTTATATGACGAAATTTCCATATATTTACATCAAGCAAGAGGCGACAGTAACTGGGAGCCTGTAACGGCAAATTTCGACGCGACGAAAAGAGTTTAACTTTTTGCAGTTATTACGTGTCTGGTTTCCTGTTAAGCATGCAATGATGGATCAGTTAGTCGGTTTGTTTGCTCCATACAAATGGAAATGAACGAACGGGCCGGTTTCCTACCATCTTGTCTCTTTATCAATTGGTCATTTATCAGCTTGGTCGGTGAGAATATTTTTGTAATTTGCAACTTTGACCATTAAAAGTGCACGCGGTTTAATAATTAGAGGAGACGTCTTGGAGTCGATCCGGCTATCGAATTTAATTGCTTCCGCGGCTTTAACTCATATGTTTGATTCTTTCTATTTCGTTTATCACAAAGAATAAAAGTTTTACCAGTTTCTGTGAAGTTGGATTAAAATTTGATTCACCCTTAATTATTATTCCTAATACTACTTTTCAATTTGTGATTCATTGACTTTTTTCCTTCTTTTTTTATTCTCATAAAATTTAATAGTAGTTTTTAAAATTATACCTTTTTTTGCAAGTTTCTAAATTCCCTGGTGACTCATACTTACTTGTACATAACTCATATTATAAAGATTGTTTGTATATAACTCATATTAAAAAGATTGTTCACAGAAAAAATATATTGTTCTATGAATCATCAAAAGTATATTTTGAAGCATATGAAAGTCAAACGAGGAATCAAAAGGAAGAAATGACACCGAAATCTCAATAAATATTATTATTCAAAATTCACACTTACATGCTTTTATGGATGTAATTTTTTTTGTTGTGTTCATAGAGTATCAATTTAAGCACCCAAAAGTTCAGTCACACCACACCACACACAATTGGAGCGCTAAGAATCAGGACTTTCATTGGAAGAAAAGACAAACACCCAAATTCCGTGAAAGCCTACTCATGAATCGTAGTGACAAGTACCAAACCTTTATCGAAAAGTAGAACAATCCAAACAACTATCGCATTGCACCAAGACACTAGACCAGACAATTACCCCCTCTCCCGTTAATTTCTCTATAAATTGCCCAGCTTCTCTTAACATTTCACGTTACTCACTCCAGTTTCCACACACGCACACCCTCCCTCATTCAACTTCTCAATTCATAAAAATTCTCTTATAGCTTAGTTATATATATATGTATACTCAGCAAAGAGAATCCAGTTAATTAATCATATTCAAAACCATACAAAAAAAATATCATGGCGTTCAATATAACCGCCATTAAAACATCATCAAACGGAGCCTGGCAAGGCGATAATCCACTAGATTTTGCGTTTCCTTTATTGATTGTTCAAACCGTTTTGATTCTCGCCGTTAGCCGCTTCCTGGCTTTCCTTCTCAAACCACTTCGCCAACCCAAAGTAATTGCTGAGATAGTAGTACGTATATTTTAATTATGAAAGATATATACAAGATGTACAATATTTTTATCTTTTTTAATTTTAATACATACGTACATGTATTTATTTATATAGTCGAATGATGAGTATTTTGTTGAATAAATTCAGGGTGGGATTCTGCTAGGGCCCTCTGCTTTTGGGAGAAACAAAGAGTACATGCACCGTATCTTCCCAAAGTGGAGCACACCAATACTTGAATCAGTGGCCAGCATCGGCCTACTCTTCTTTCTTTTTCTGGTTGGACTTGAACTTGAATTGAACTCGATTAGCCGGAGCGGCAAACGAGCTGTTGGCATCGCCGCTGCCGGAATATCACTCCCGTTCATATGCGGCATCGGTGTCGCTGTCGTCCTCAGAAAAACCATCGATGGACTCGATCAAGTCGGTTTTGGCCAGTTCCTTGTTTTCATGGGCGTGGCTCTCTCCATCACAGCTTTCCCTGTTCTCGCTCGCATTTTAGCAGAGCTCAAACTGCTCACCACCCGAGTTGGTGAGACCGCCATGGCCGCCGCCGCATTCAACGACGTCGCTGCATGGATCCTGCTTGCTCTAGCCGTGGCGCTAGCTGGCGACGCCGCCGAATCCGGTGGCGAGAAGAAGAGCCCTGTGATAGCTGTTTGGGTGCTCCTTTCGGGCCTGGCTTTTGTTGCTTTCATGATGGTAGTCATACGACCCGCCATGAAATGGGTCGCCCGCCGCTGCTCGGCGGAGCACGACATGGTCGACGAAGCTTATATATGTCTGACGTTAGCTGGTGTTATGGTGTCCGGGTTCATGACGGACCTGATAGGAATCCACTCGATATTTGGTGCTTTTGTTTTTGGACTGACGATTCCAAAAGGAGGAGAATTCGCAGAGAGATTGACAGAGAGGATTGAAGATTTCGTGTCGGTCTGCTTCTTCCACTCTACTTTGCTTCGAGTGGACTGAAGACGGACGTGGCCACAATACGCGGCGGACGAGCCTGGGGGCTGCTGGTGCTGGTTATAACAACGGCATGTGCAGGGAAGATTATAGGCACTTTTGCGGTGGCCATGATGTTCATGATACCAGTCAGAGAGTCGATAACACTTGGGGTTTTAATGAACACTAAAGGCTTGGTGGAACTTATTGTCCTCAACATTGGAAAAGAAAAGAAGGTGAGTTTGACTTGCTTTTTATTATTATTTCTTAACATTTTTGTTTTCACCTTGTTGTTTGGAATTCATTTTATTTTGTTTATCTGTTTTGTGGTAGAGTCAAGGTTAATGGGTCCTATAAAATCATCAATTTTTTTTTTCCAAAGCCCTATAAAATCATTATCAGAAATCTTGAAGTGAACAACATTTTAAATCAAACTAGTGAGTGGGAAATAGATGAGATCAGTTTTTGTAGGTGGTTTTTGAACTAAGAGATATAAAATGATCATATTATGATAAATGGAATTTGTTGTAGGGAATAATTGATCATATGCTTAAGCTATGTGAAATTTAGCAGCGTTATTCTTTTGGTTTTTTAGCTTCGTAAACATCCCCCCAATCTATGCGCCGTGTAAGACGACAATATATGCCCTTGTTTGTTTTGGTTAGTTTGTCTCCTTGTTTGTATTGTTTTTGGTCAGGACGTTAATTGCTGTCATGTTAGGACAATTGCTTGCAGATCATGGAAATTAATGAGACGCATTTTATTTTATTTTTCACATGGTCAATAATTAGAAAAGATAATAAACTAATACAAGATACACCCTTTTTATCTCAATGTGTGATGTAATTCCTACGACTAAGGATCTTGAAAGTTAAGACCCAAATATAATTTGCTGGCTTGTTTTTATCTAAAGATAACATACGTGTCCTAGTTTTAATTAGATAACATGTAGAAATGTGACTTTTTTTTTTTAAAAGGTCAATAATTAGAAAAGATAACAAACTAACATAAAATACACCCTTTTTATCTCAATGTGTGATGTAATTCCTACGACTAAAGATATTGAAAGTTGAGACCCAAATAATAAAATTTGCTGGTTTGTTTTTATCCAAAGATAACATCCGTGTCCTAGTTTTTATTAAATAACATGTAGAAAAGTCTCGGCAGCCTTATCATCCGTCCATTAGTCCAGTTTTGATGGGTTGCTTTTACATTCACTAGTATGAGCACATGATCGAAGCGCTTTTTCCTACAACACTTTTCATATGAATCATCATTGGTTCAGGTTAGAATAAAGATCTCTAGGTCTGTATCGTCCAGAGCCTGAGCCTTCCTGTGACTTCAGTTGCACTGGAATAATCTAGAGAAAATTATGAAAATAACATTTTTTGAGGTTAAAATTAAAAATTTACCATTTTTTTAGATTTTTTATTTTTATCGAATGTATTTTTATTCAAAATCAGTTCTTCTTGTAAGATTTTCAAAAAAGAGAGTTAATGTTCGATATGAATCTCAAAAAAAAAAAATCATTTCTAGAAAAACCCAATTTATGGCCCGCGTGGCCCAACTACACCTCCGTACGATTGTATAGCTTTGCAACTGATAAGAAAAAATAGAAGGAAATTTATTCATGAGAATACGTAACTTACATAATTCGATGAATAGTTATAGATTTATAGTCCACCCTTTTGAAAAAACATGTTTAAAAAAAATCTACACTGAATCTGATATGAAATACGAAAATGATTAAATATTTGTATTAAACATGCCTAGATTCTATATATTAGAACGATTCCATAAATTTTTCAAGATGGGTAATCAAGTAAAAACAGTAATTTATTCCTGATATTCTTTCTAACATCATTTTATATTATAAACTAAACTTTTAAAAATGGTTCAAGTAATTGACGATTGACCTTATAATAGTATAAAGTGTTTGAATACGTTACCTCCAATAGTCGCCCATGAGTTTAACATAACAACCAAATTGCTGGGAAATTGCAGCCGACCTAATTAAGTGTGAAAGCGCTCGTAATCTTCCGCTGCTTTAGAGGCTATCAACACCTAGACCGTTTAGATGGAGCCCAAAATTTCCACGTGATGTCTAATTAAACTTTATTTTCTAAGTACAACCAAATCATGAACATAAACAAATTGTTGCAAATAAATACACATATTTCACATTTGATAAGATGGGATAGAAAACTTTTTTAATAGAGAAACATATATTATATAGTATCTGTGGGCTGGTAATATTTGAAAAATATGTGACTTGTCTACAATTGGACAGGTGCTCAATGATGAGACCTTTGCAATTCTAGTTCTAATGGCACTCTTCACCACCTTCATCACAACCCCTACGGTAATGGCTATCTACAAACCGGCTCGAGGTGGCTCAGCTCGGATACTCCGCAAGCTCCGTGACTTCTCAGCCACCAGCGACTCCTCCAAGGACGAGCTACGCATCCTGGCCTGCGCTCACGGACCAGGAAATGTCTCCTCTCTTATCAGCCTGGTCGAGGCCACGAGAAGCACCAAGAAACAACTCAAGCTCTACGTCATGCACCTTGTTGAACTCACTGAACGTTCCTCTTCAATCATCATGGCCCAACGGGCCCGCAGGAATGGGTTCCCTTTTACAAACCGGTTTCGACGCGGTGAGTGGCATGACCGAGTTGCGGAGGCTTTTCAGGCCTACAGTCAATTGGGCCGGGTGGTAGTCCGGCCCATTACAGCCGTCTCTCCGTTATCCACAATGCATGAAGACATCTGCCACTTGGCGGAGGATAAGAGGGCGGCGATGATGATATTGCCTTTTCACAAACAATGGAGAGGAGACGGTGATGAGTCGATGGAGAATTTGGGCAATGGTTGGAGATGCGTCAATCGGAGGGTTCTCAAAGACGCGCCTTGTTCGGTGGGATTGCTTGTGGACCGTGGATTCGGCAGTGGGTCCCAAACTTCGGGTCCCACCGCCACCGTGGCACAAAGAATATGCATTCTGTTTTTTGGTGGGCCCGATGATCGTGAGGCTCTAGAGTTAGGTGGAATGATGGCGGAACACCCGGCAGTCAATGTAACCGTCGTTAGATTCGTTGAAAATGACGGCCTGGAACTTGACGGCGTCACGTTACGGCCGTCACCAACCAGGTGCAGTGACAAGAATTACAGCTTCTCCACTGCCAAAATGAACAGAAAAAAAGAAAAGGCAAGCTCTCTCTCAAATCTGAAACCTGAAAATTATTAAATTCATAATCTAATGATTAATTTTTTAGTCAAAATCTTTGAAATAAATTCAGGAACTGGATGAGACTGCGGTGGCTGAATTCAGGAGCAAGTGGGACGGAGTGGCGGAGTATACAGAGAAGAAGACTAGTAACATTGTTGAAGCGGTGTTGACGATCGGACGAAGCAGCGATTACGTTCTTGTAGTCGTCGGAAAAGGCAGGTTCCCATCGACAATGGTGGCGGAACTGGCGGACCGACAAGCGGAGCACGCGGAGTTGGGGCCTATAGGAGATATACTGGCGTCGTCAGGGCAAGGCGTGGTGTCGTCGGTTCTTGTGGTTCAACAACACGACATCGTGCACGCGGATGAGGCTCCGGTGGCGAAGATAGTGAACACGGATTATGAAAAATTCAGAGCTGATGTTGATCAGTCCTCAGGAGCAGGAGAGATTTCAAAAGCCGTGTGATTTTATTTTTTTTTTATTTTATATGCGAAACATATGTATGTATGAATGTTTAAAACTGGCACATGCAGCATTAGATAAAAAAAAAAAGCCTTGTACATGGAAATTGTATATGTTGTATTGATACCAGCGCAAGTGCAAGCATTAAAGATGTGGCTCTTTTATGATAGAATTTGATTTTCAATTTGCAGCGTTTCTAACCATTGTTAGGCTGTATGGGATTTAAATTCTCCTCTCTTGTTTTTTGTCATTCTCTGTCAATAATGAATTTCTCAGGTTAAATACGGATTATGGCTAATTTTGAGATTCATCAATCCAGGCTCGGTAGCAAAAATGACCCTTAAACTATTGGAGTAGTTTTTATTTGTATCCTTTTTCAATAATATGAGTGATATCTTTCGCAATCCATTAAATAGCTATATACACTCGAATTTAATATATATTTTTTATTAATGCTAATTTCATCCTTAATTAAAATTATTAAGAAAACAAATTCTAAAATGTAACATTTTATTTCTTCTTCATCTTTTTAACATTTTATAAACCCGAAATCCAAAAATTTATCCTCTTTTTTAACCTTTTCTTTATGCTCTACTTGATTAGGAAGTAATGACTTATTAACTTAGTCTTAGAAAAATAGATATTTTGACCATATGTGTAATGTTTAATCTCGACAGTTGTGGATTTTTAAACATTAGACTCAAACTATCCTGTAATTATATATATATATTTTTACATAAATACTTCAAACTCGACGTTCACTCAAACTGGGTAAAGCTTGGTTCAAATAAAAGGACAGAGCACACGACTAGCAAAAGAAAATTGAAAATGAGCCAAGCCAGACCAGAGCCTTCTTATTGGTCTCATTATTTAATTTAACATTATTATGTCTAAAAATAGCACCTAGACCTTAGATAAAAAAATGGATGGAAAAGTCCTAAAATCTAGAAGCCCAAAATGATGACATCATTATTACGACCCAAAAAGCATGTCACACCAGCATAAAGCCTAATGCTCTAAGACCTTCACCAATGGAGCGCCAAATTGGTGTAAAAACATCAATTTAATGTAAAAAGTCATTCCAAGGTAACACCAATTTGGTGTGGGTGCACAAAAAGAAGTAGCTCGCTATTCAAAAGTGGCTTGCTGTGAATTGCTTGAATGTGAAGCAGCTCGTGTCTCCTAGAAATAGCTCGAATAATAGAAGCCAATATTATTTTACATCATCGAGGGATCCTGAAAGTGGGAAGAGTTCAATACCAAACAAGAAATAACTCAAAGTAGGAAATCTCCATAAAATGTAATTTAACTCCAACACTTCATATTTAATATAGTTTGATGTAAATTAAGAAAAGAATTCCATTTGTACAATGACTAGAAACCCTAACAATATAAAAAGGGTAGAGAAGAGGGATCTTTCGACTACTAAATTATTCTTCAATTTGTCCGGGACTTTCAACCCTAAAGAAGCTCAACGAAACTCTAGTTATTTGTCTTATCTTGCAATTAATAGCATAACCGTCGACGTAGGCTTTGATCCATATAGCCGAACTATTTTCAAAATTCTCTTATCTTTGATTTTCTTCTTAGTTTCGCTTTAATTACGCCATTATTACTCTTGATCACTATTTATTACATTCAATTCTCCATTAATTGTGTGTTGACCAATTTTTGAGTTCAACAACCACTTTAAATCCTGTCCTGGATTTTTAATAAAATGTCAAAGAGGAATACAAAGCATGCATATAGAATAATAATAATAAAAAAAAATCATTGCATTAGGAATTGCTGGATTCTTTAAATTGTATGGAAGCATCTGGACAGGTTTGAATTGGGGTAGAGTTAACTATAATATTGGTAGCTGATTTCCTATATAATTTCAGCTGAATGTAGGTAGAAAAAAGATTGATTCGCTCAAGTCAAAAGTGAAGTTGCACGTCGGACAATTCTTGATCATTCACTCATCCAGGAATATATAGTTTTAGCAGGAGGGATTTAAATGCTTAATAGTAAAGATATATCTATAACGATCGAGGAATCAAATCTATAAAGTTATATATATTAGTTTGTTTTATAATCAACCTGAAGTATTGATCTTAACAAGAATACTTCTATGTGGGGGTTATAAAGACTGAAGTGACCAGTCATGATTCATGAAAGCCTTGATTCTTACTTAGTCAGAATCTGATCATTGGAAAGGCTTTACATATTTTCCATATTTATAAATATTTCATATAAGAAATCCACAAATCGGATGAGATTATACGCACCTATAACTTCATAAGTTACAGACATCTACATTTTTTTTTTTTTTTTGTGAATCATGATTGCTATAGTCCAGTTTAAATAAATAGAAAATATGTTTTTTTGGACCATATTGATAAATTATATAAAATGAAAAGAAAACTTATGGTGCGTTTACTTCACTTGAAGGAATCGGAATAAGAATCGGAATGATCTAAAATCAGAATGACTTGGAATCGGAATGAATTAATTATAAATTACAAAAATGTCCTTAATTAAAATTATGGATTAATTATAATAGTATGAAGTTTGTTTATTATAAAATACATTTTTTAGTATCAAATAAAAAATTATATATTATAATAAAAAACTGTATATTATTTTAATAGTCCACTAACCTAGTATGTAATTTTTTATTATAATATGCAGTTTTTTTTTATATCAAATAAAAAATTGCATATTATAATTAAAAAAAATACATATTATTTTAATAATTTACTATGATAATTAAGAAATTGGTGATGAAAAACCAATGGTATGTAGTTTTTTATTATAATATGCAATTTTTTTTAATATAAAATAAAATAGGTTTTTTTTAATATTTTTTTAAAAAATGGTATAAAAGACTTTTTATTTTGATAAAGGGAATGAGAATGAGATTCTCAAGTGGGTTGGGGGGAATGAGATTTCTATTCCACAACCCTAAATTGATGTGGGGACCTACATTTTTATTCCCATTACGGAATGAATTTTAAGCAAATAAATACTATCAATCAATCTCATTCCTTATTCTCATTCCCCAATCCATGAAGTAAACGCACCATTAGTTCTTTAATAGTTCATAAAATAAATGAAAGACATCAATTCAACATCCGCATAGAGAAAAGATTCGATCGCCCGCTTCAAAATAAGATTCTTATATATGTTAAGCCTCTTTATAATATACGAAGGCAAAAGAAATTGGAGAACAAAAAACTGAATAAGAACCCAGGGAAGCCACACTATAAATTGGATTCCTGAAGTGGGGCCTAGATACCTAGCTTGTTTATCTAACATATATTCGCATCAAGTTAATTGATGGTTGAAGACCTTGAAGGGTAATCATTTTTGTTCTCCCAGTGGGTGGGCACGGTCAAGTCGGGTTGGTTTTAGAACCCGACTTCAGTTGGTTTTCACTTGTATAAACTGACCCAACCTGAAATAGACGTGTAAACCGACATGAACTGACTAAGGTCTAGTTTGGCCGGTTCGGGTCGTCCTTGTCGATTTGGGCCTTCAATTAACAATAATGAGTTTTTTCTAATCTTCCACTTTTATTCAATTAAGCTGATTTTAACTTCCATCTTAATGTTAATGGACTGATTTCAATGCATTAACAAGTCAATTTAAAGTGCAGTTGAGCTGAAACCTTCTAAATTTTTCCAATTTAAGACTTTTTTATAAACAATTTTGCACCTAAAATTCCTATTAATAGCACAATCACCTGTATTAACAATTTCGCATTTAAAATCCCAATCACTTGCATTAACAAACCCAAATTTACAAGTCCAAAACAGTCCAAAAATTCCCAAATATAATCCAACAAAACAACAAAATAACACCTGTCATATGTCAATCGTCACACACAATCACAGTAAATACTAAATTAAAGTCCATAAAACAACCTTAGCCTATATGTTTTTTTTTTTCCTAGTAGTAAACAACCATAGAGTCATAAACAATAAGGGCCCAAAAATAGCAATATAACACCTTTGCACTTGCCCCAAACAGCCAAGTTAAACAACCATAAACAGTTTCTAAAAATAGTCTATAATCCAAGTTTAACAAAGAAAAGTTACACAACTTCAAGTTATTCCAACATACAAAAACAACCCTGTCAATCCTTCTTATGGCATTTGAAAAGTTGTCTAAATCTTTCCATTACTTCAACCTTCATTTGAAAAAAAAAAAAAAAACTATAAATTTATAATCAACAAATATGCACTTTTTTTAAAAAAAAAAATAACAATTCACAAATCACAATAAATGTAAAACAAATATATAAAACTTACCAATAAATGAATTGCTAAGTCATATTACTACCAAATAAATGAATTGCTAATTCATATTACTACCAAATAAATGAATTGCTAAGTCATACTGTTAACTATCAATGTAGGGACCAATAAATAGACTCATTGGGTATCCATTGACATTGATGGTTTGCTTATTGTTGCTAACTTGTTCTACCATCCATATCTAGAACACAATAAATAAATATAAGTCTATCATCATATATAAATGAATATTTAACACAAACAATGAAATGAACATTTACCACAAGTAGAATCATAGATACAATTACAATCACATTTTAAAAAAATTACTAATATAATTAAACAATATTGTTATATGTATTTTTCGGATTCATTAATTGGGCTGGTAAAAGTCCAATTTAGGCCCATCCAAGACCTGATAAGAAGGCCCAAAAGGGTTCAAAGCCCATCAGATGAGGCTCAGTATTGACTTTGAAGCCCAGCAAGTTCTTCAGTTTGCTTAAAGAATCTTCCAGCTGGCATCAACAGACCTATAAACACAGCCAGGTCGTAGCTCGTCGCTGGCGCAGCTCGTCTCTCAGCGAGCTCAAGCTCGAGACCACCATGACACGTCAGCTCGCTCAGACGCGTAATAAGTACAGTATCTTCCAGAACAGGCAGTTACCAAGTTCAACCATGATTTCCTCATCAGATATGAAGATAAATTCAAATTCAAATTCAGATCAACATTATCTTGAGATAATTATATTAATTTTCTGATATTATCTAAATATATTAGGAAGTATAATTAATTTATAATTATTTTCCTTATTTTTCTCAATTATTTAGGGAATGTAATTAATTCAGGATTCTCTTCCTGATTTGCTACAACCAGAATTGTAACACTTCATTCCCTATAAATAGGGATTGGAATCATTGTAACATCATCATACAATATTCAATAATATACTGTCACTCTGCAAAATTAAAGAGACAGACAGTCGTGGACGTAGGCCTATTATTGCCGAACCACATAAAAGCTTCGTGTTCCTTGTTTGATCATCTGTTTCTGTCTTTGTCTTTTCTTGGTATTTGTGCTTTCTCACATTGATTGCAGGTATTGGGCATTGATTACTCGTCGACTGAATTCCAACGTCGACATTTTGGCGCTAGAAGGAGGGCCCAGACTGCAATCTTTTTCATCTCAATTCATCAACTTCTGACGATATGGCAAAGACAAGATCAAACAGGTTCCTTGGAGATGATGACCAGGCGGAAAGTCACATGAACCAATCTCAGCAGAACTTACAGCCTGGGCAAGACGCAACCACGCATGCAGCAGGCCCGCCCCAAGGACAGATACTAGGGGCTGCGCCAGGCATCCCTCCTCTGCCTCACCGTCAAACGGTCCCAATTGCCCCGATGGTTGAAGGGCAGAATGCGTTGTTACAGAGGCAAGAAGCGTTGGAAGATACGGTTAGACAGCTCACAGAAGCCGTCAACATGTTGGTGCAGGCCCAGGTTCAGAACGTGACTAGGGTGGAAGTTCAGGCACCACAGGAATGCCCCAGCCTCCTGAACTGGCGCGAAGGCCTGAAAGGCTAGCAAGGGAAGTCCCGCGACCTGCAGACTCGGCTCGCTCATCTAATGCGCGTTCGAGGGCTGGAAGACACCCTGTTCAACACGAAAGGGAGGTCGCACGTCCTGATAACCTGGTAGCAAGGCTGAGCCAGGATGGAAACAGGCGGATGGAAGTTGGTCAAGGCAGAGTCCGAGCCGCAGCTCGTTATGCCGATGAGGTGGACGGGCAGCATGTAAGATCCCATCATCATGAGGGTCAATTCGAGGAAGATGAAAGGTATGACCCTGAACATCCGGCTCCAAGTCATGATCACAGGAGGAGATACGAGTTCCGAGACCCCCAAGTAGAGGAGCTCCTCCGAAGGGTCCGGCAATTGGAAGCGCGACCTGGAGTTCCGGAGCAGCGTGGGCTCTACGGAGATAGGACCCATTCACAAGGGAGATTGAGACACAGCCTCTCCCTCCAAGGTTCAAGATGCCAACCATTCAGCAGTACAATGGGGACAGTGACCCATATGACCATCTAGACGCATTCAACGTTCAGATGGACCTGCAGACAGGAAGTCTGATGGTGAAGTGCCGAGTATTCCCCGCTACATTGGGGGATATTCCGAGGACGTGGTTCAAAAATCTCCCAGCTCGCAGCATAGGAAGTTGGGAGCAATGCCAACAGAAGTTCGTTGGTCAATACAGGGCACTGAGAAGGCAGCTCGCTCCATCCTGCCACCTAGCTACCATTTTTCAGCGTCAGGGTGAGTCGTTAAAAGAATACATCACCAGGTTTAGACGCGAGGTCGCGAATGTCGAGCATCCATCAGATGAAAGCATACTAACAGCGATCTCAGCTGGGCTGTACAAGGATGAAAAGTTGTACGAGAGTATTTACAAGTCCCCAGTAAAGGATCTGGGAGAATTCTACGAGCGAGCTGCGAAAGAGATCAGGTGGGAAGAAACCTTCGGCCCGAAAAAGTAGAATCAGAAGAATGAAGCGGGCAGTTCCAGCCAGCCAAAGAGGAGAAACAATGGCCGGAATGAAGAAGGAAAGAACAATGGCTCAAGTAATCAGATCGCCAAAAGAGCAAGGAGAGAGCCAAGGTATGAACGACCTCAGCGTTGGGGTCACCAGGAAGGATACAGCGTCCTGACGACATCACCGGACAGGATTTACGCTGCCGAGCGGAATAAGGAGGATTTTGGGAGGTCCAATCCTATAAGGGCTCCAATTCAGCACAGAGACCAGAATAAGTTCTGTGCCTATCATAATGAGGTCGGGCACAGTACTTCAGATTGCTGGGCGTTGAAGAACGTCATTGAAAAATTAATCAAGCGAGGTCGCTTGGGAGAATATGTGGCAAGACCTACTGACCAGCGACCTCATCAGCAACAGCCAACACACCAGCAACAGCCCCAACGAGCTTCCGAGCAAGGTCAGGAACCTGCGGTAAGAACCATTTTTACTATTTATGATGGCCCCCATATTGCAGGTGATTCCAACAGATCGCATGAGAGATACGTCCGAGAGGCGAATCATTCATTTCAGCTCAATGGGTCGGAGGGACCCACCAAAAGAGCAAAGCCGACCTCGGACGAGATCGTATTTACAGAAGAAGATGCTAGAGGAGTGATCTGTCCTCATAATGATGCGCTGGTTATACGAGCTAAAATCAGCAATATGGAAGTTAGGCGCATCATGATCGATACCGGAAGCTCGGTGAACGTGATGTATAGGAGCTGTTTTGACCAGATGGGGCTGCGAACAGAGCAAATGAGGCCATCCCCGGAGCCTTTATTCGGATTCACTGGAGATGCTGTGGTACCAGTAGGGCAGATTAAGCTGCCATTGACTCTAGGGGAGGCAGGTCGTCAGGCAACAACCTTGACAGATTTCTTGATAATCGATTGCCCATCAGCATATAACGTGGTCCTCGGAAGACCTGCTATGAACGAGTTGGACATGGTTACTTCGACCAGAAATCTGACAGTGAAGTTCCCAACTCCTAATGGCATCGGATGTGTTCGAGGAGAACAGCACCTAGCTCGTCGTTGCTATGAAGATGTTGTGAAGATGGGAGTAAGAGGAAAGAAGGTGAACATGGTCTCAGGAGGCGAGCCACGAGCTATGACTGAGAAGGGAGTCAGTCACGACCTGGACCCTCGCGAGGTAGATGCAGACCGAGCTACCGGTCCAATTGAGGAGTTAGAAGATGTACCAGTCAGCGAGGTAGATCCTGAGCGATGCTTGAAGCTGGGAAGAGGATTAACTCCGGAGCTGAGAATCCAGCTCGCTGACTTCCTAAAGGCGAACTTGGATGTGTTTGCATGGAATCATGAGGACATGGTGGGAATAGATCCAGAGGTGATGTCTCACAGGCTGAACATTGATCCTCATTTCAAGCCAGTTCGTCAGAAGAGAAGAGCAATGACAGGGGAACGATACTTAGCACTAAAGGAAGAGGTAGACAAGCTTCTGGTTAACAAGTTCATCAGAGAAGCTTACTACCCGACCTGGGTCGCCAACCCTGTGTTAGTGAAAAAGAAGAACGGGAAGTGGAGAACTTGCATCGACTTTACCGACCTAAACAAAGCATGTCCCAAAGACAGTTTTCCCTTACCAAGGATAGATCAGCTCGTGGATGCTACAGCTGGCCACGAGCTCCTGAGCTTCATGGATGCATATTCGGGATATAACTAGATCCCAATGAAGCCCGAAGACGAAGAGCACACCTCGTTCATGACTGATCGGGGGCTATATTGCTACAAGGTGATGCCCTTCGGTTTGAAGAATGCTGGAGCAACCTATCAACGCTTGGTGAACATGATGTCCAAGGAACAAATTGGAAAGACCATGGAGGTCTATGTGGACGATATGCTAGTGAAATCCAAGCAGATAGGTGACCATGTTAGCGACCTGAGAGAGATGTTCCAAATTCTCAGGAGCTATCAGATGAAGTTAAATCCGCTCAAATGTGCATTTGGAGTAGCTTCTGGGAAGTTCCTGGGCTTCATGGTCAACAATAGGGGAATTGAAGCAAACCTTGAGAAGATCAAAGCACTGATTGATATGAGGTCGCCTACCAAGGTGAAGGACGTACAGAGCCTCAATGGCCAGGTCGCAGCATTGAGTAGGTTCATTTCGAAAGCGACAGACAAGTGTGTCCCTTTCTTTGACATTCTGAAGAAAGCAAAGAGTTTCGAGTGGACCGAGCAGTGTGAAGTAGCTTTCCAACAGTTGAAGGAGTATATGGGACGAGCTCCACTTCTTTCCAAACCCAAAGAAGAGGAAAAGCTGATTTTATATTTGGGAGTATCGAAGCAGGCTTTGAGTGCCGCACTGGTGAGGGAAGAAGAAAAGACGCAGCTTCCGATCTATTATGTGAGCAAACGGTTACAGGATGCTGAAACCAGATATTCGCAGATGGAGAAACTGGCTTACTGCCTGGTGATTGCATCGAGGAAGCTGCGACCTTATTTTCAAGCTCATACCATCGAAGTCCTCACCAAGTATCCGTTGAAGCAAGTTTTGCAGAAAGCAGACACCTCAGGTCGTTTGTTGAAATGGGCAGTGGAGCTCGCGCAGTTCGATATCCAATTCAAGCCGAGGACGGCTATCAAAGCTCAGGCTCTGGCCGATTTCATTGCAGAATTTACGGGACCTGTGGATGATGAAGCTGAGTCTTCTGAAGGTCCGGCCTGGGAGCTTTTTGTTGATGGATCGTCCAGCGAACAGAGGGCTGGAGCTGGAATTTTACTTATCAGCCCCGAAGGCCACAAAATCCTTTGCGCTCTAAGGTTTGGCTTTCAGGCAACAAACAACGAAGCTGAGTATGAAGCACTGCTTGCAGGACTGCGTTTGGCTAAGGAGATGCGAGCTGAACGCTTGAAGATCTTCAGTGACTCACAGCTCGTCGTCGGCCACGTAATGGGAGAATATCAAGCTAGGGGATCAAAAATGGCCCTCTACCTCCAAAAAGTACACGAGCTGCTGGGTGCATTTCAGAAGTACGAGGTGAAGCAAATCCCACGGGCTCAAAACTCGCACGCTGATGCATTAGCTCGCCTCGCAACTACACGAAATGCAGATTTCCTCGAGGCGATCCCAGTTGAGTTCCTACCAGCTCCAAGTACGGAGGAAAAGAATATGACGATGGCCATAATTGTGCAGCCTGATTCCTGGATGAGCTCGATACTCAGCTATTTGCAGGATGGAAAGCTGCCCAGTAACAAGCTGGAAGCCCGACGTCTACGAGCTAGAGCAGCCAGGTATTGCATCTATGACGATGCGCTATACAAGAAGGGGTTCTCAGCTCCACTGCTAAGATGTATTGATGGTCCTGAATGTGAAACAGTACTAAGGCAAATACATGAAGGCCATTGCGGGAACCACGCTGGGGGGCTGTCTCTAGCTCAAAAAGCACTTCGTCAAGGTTTCTACTGGCCCACCATGAGGCAGGACGCCATAAACTTAGTAAAGAAATGCAACAAGTGTCAAAGGTTTGCTCATATTCCGCGAGCTCCGCCAGCTTACCTCCAACAGATGGTGAGCCCGTGGCCCTTTGCGATCTGGGGGATGGACCTGATCGGACCCCTGCCGATGGCTCGGGGAAGATGCAAACATGCGGTGGTCACGGTAGATTACTTCACCAAGTGGGCGGAAGCAAAGGAGTTAGCTGAAATCTCCACGACAAAGATTGAGAAGTTTGTGTGGAGCAATATTATTTGTAGATTCGGAGTCCCACAGCAGATCGTGACTGATAATGGGACCCAGTTCGCTAGTGATCAGTTTCTCAGGTTTTGCAACAACCTCAAGATTGTCAAGAGCTTTTCAGCAGTGGATCACCCACAAACCAATGGCCAAGTTGAGGCAGTGAACAAGATCATCAAGCAGACCCTGAAAATGAAACTGGAAGCAAAGAAAGGAGCATGGGTAGATGAGCTTCAAAAAGTATTGTGGTCTTACAGAACCACAGCTCGCAGCTCCACTGGCGAGACCCCATTCTCAATGGTATATGGATCTGAGGCTATGATCCCAGCCGAGTTTGAAGTTACCTCGCAAAGAAGAGCAACCTTCAATCCAAACAACAACGATCAGCTACTTGCCACAAACCTGGACCTGCTTGAGGAGCACAGGGAAACGGTCAGGCTAAGGGTAGCTGTCTATCAGCGAAGAATAGCGAGGTACTACAACAAGTATGCTCGGATTCGCAGGTTCAATGTGGGAGACTTAGTATTACGTCTCATTCTGCCTGGAGCCCGCAAGCCAAGTGATGGATCCTTAGGCCCGAACTGGGAAGGACCATATGTTGTCACAGCAAGCTTGGGGAATGGGGCTTATCATTTAGCTAACAATGAAAATGGAGCTGAGGTCCCTCGAGCATGGAATGCCGAACATCTCCGCCCTTATTATCAGTAAAACTCTTTGTAATATGTAATCCAAAATCATTCTTGTTAATGAAAGCTCAATTTCCCCAACTTGCGACTCAATTCACTTCACTATGGCGAAACGGGCTGCGAGCTAAATAGCTCGGCAAAGAGCCAAAAAAGCAGGCGAGGTGACGACCCCTGCATAGCTCGCTATAAATGAAAGAGCCTAAAAAGCAAGTGACTAAGTGTCCTTGCATAGCTCGCTTAAAGAGCCAAAAAAGCAGGCGAGGTGACGACCTCTGCATAGCTCGCTATAAATGAAAGAGCCTAAAAAGCAAGTGACTAAGTGTCATTGCATAGCTCGCCTAAAGAGCCAAAAAAGCAGGTGAGGTGACGACCTCTGCATAGCTCGCTATAAATGAAAGAGCCTAAAAAGCAAGTGACTAAGTGTCATTGCATAGCTCGCCTAAAGAGCCAAAAAAGCAGGCGAGGTGACGACCCCTGCATAGCTCGCTATAAATGAAAGAGCCTAAAAAGCAAGTGACTAAGTGTCCTTGCATAGCTCGCCTAAAGAGCCAAAAAAGCAGGCGAGGTGACGACCCCTGCATAGCTCGCTATAAATGAAAGAGCCTAAAAAGCAAGTGACTAAGTGTCCTTGCATAGCTCGCCTAAAGAGCCAAAAAAGCAGGCGAGGTGACGACCCCTGCATAGCTCGCTATAAATGAAAGAGCCTAAAAAGCAAGTGACTAAGTGTCCTTGCATAGCTCGCCTAAAGAGTCAAAAAAGCAGGCGAGGTAACGACCTCTGCATAGCTCGCTATAAATGAAAGAGCCTAAAAAGCAAGTGACTAAGTGTCCTTGCATAGCTCGCCTAAAGAGCCAAAAAAGCAGGCGAGGTGACGACCCCTGCATAGCTCGCTATAAATGAAAGAGCCTAAAAAGCAAGTGACTAAGTGTCCTTGCATAGCTCGCCTAAAGAGCCAAAAAAGCAGGTGAGGTGACGACCCCTGCATAGCTCGCTATAAATGAAAGAGCCTAAAAAGCAAGTGACTAAGTGTCCTTGCATAGCTCGCCTAAAGAGCCAAAAAAGCAGGCGAGGTGACGACCCCTGCATAGCTCGCTATAAATGAAAGAGCCTAAAAAGCAAGTGACTAAGTGTCCTTGCATAGCTCGCCTAAAGAGCCAAAAAAACAGGCGAGGTGACGACCCCTGCATAGCTCGCTATAAATGAAAGAGCCTAAAAAGCAAGTGACTAAGTGTCCTTGCATAGCTCGCCTAAAGAGCCAAAAAAACAGGCGAGGTGACGACCCCTGCATAGCTCGCTATAAATGAAAGAGCCTAAAAAGCAAGTGACTAAGTGTCCTTGCATAGCTCGCCTAAAGAGCCAAAAAAGCAGGCGAGGTAACGACCCCTGCATAGCTCGCTATAAAAATAAAGAGCCTAAAAAGTAGATGGCTAAGTGCCCCTGCATAGCTCATCAAACATTCTGATAAACCAATTACTTATACTTACAAAATTTTATTAAGTTGGTAAAACAAGTAATTGCTTTAATTATTATCAGATTTTGGGTTCATTGATTATCAGCTCGCAAAAAATGTGAAGAGCATAAAGTATATTATACACTAGCCTGAAGAACAGTCAACGCAGAAGAAATAATGAAAGAAATTTTCATTAAGTATGAGAACTGGTTACAAGTTGAAAAATTGAAAAAATACATGAAAAAGGAAAACGAGCTATTAGTCCTGAATAAGAGGAACTGGGTCAACCAAAGGTTCTGGACCAGCGGTGGACGAGGCAGCTTTTGCTTTAAAATCCTCAACGGTTTCAGGCCCTATGTCCCCAAAGATAGAAAAATCCATTCCTGGATGGGACATCCACAGTGTGTAGAGGAAATCACGACCTGTTCTTGCCTCGGCCTCGTCCCTTGCATCTGCAACCCGCACTTCCAATTCTTGAGCTGCTTGCACTCTGAAGACCGTCAGCTCTTCGAAGGCATTATCAGCGAGACGATTGACGACCTCAGCCTCTTTCTTCATGTCTTCAATTCGCTGCTCCGCAGCATCAGCTCGCTGAATAGCCTCCCCCACTTGCTACCTAAGCACCTTAGCTCGTTTGGTTGCAGCCTCCTCAGCACTTTTAGCTGCAGCTCCCATCTCATCAGCTCGCTTCTTAGCCTCCTCGGCCTGTTTCTCGGCAGTTTCAGCTCGCGCCAGAGCAGCATCGACCTGGCGATGAAGCACTTCAGTCTTCTCTTCTGCAGCTGAAGCCCGCTGCTCGTCCAGTGCAGCCTGTTGCTCAGACTGCCTCAGATCTTCTTTCACCTTGAGCAGCTCATCCTTTAGCATGGCGTGCTCATTTTCCATTTTCTTCAGGGCCTCCTCAGCTGCTTGCCTTGCAGCATTTGCCTCAGCAATCTGAGCTTCCTGACCTTCTATTCTGCCCGAGGCTAAGCGAGCTAAATCGTCAGTAGCCGCCTCCAGGTCGAATTCTAGTTTCCTCATCTCATCCTTGGTATCCCTTATCTCCCTTCTTCGCTTCATTGCAGCAAGGGCACCCTGGAAATTATGAGCAGATTAAAATCTAGTCAAGTAAGGAAATCAGCAGATGAGGAAAAATAACTTACCAGCATGCAATGGCGAGCCGCGAACTCATCTAGATCCTCGCCCCTAAGACACCTATTTTCCAAGACATTCGCGTGATTGAACATAATTGTTGCCCAGTTGTCAAGAAAGGAATTTAAGTATCTTCCTCCAGGACCCAGCTCGATATCTGATCTGGTTGGTGAAGGAGTTCTCTCGCGCTCCGGGATATCGCGCGCATCATCATGAGAACCACCGCGTCGCGATACAACGGTACGCCTAGTCGCATACCCGCTGGGGCCAGCTCGGGTTGCCTGGGGAGCAACCTTAGAAGGAGCATCACCTTTTCCAGGCTGCGAACTGGAAGTCAAAGGTGACTGAAGATCTGCAAAAACAGTTGAAAGAGGCACCTCGCTAGGAGCAGCAGTTGAGGGAGCAGTGGCTCTAGCAGCAGTATGCACCTCGCTGGGAGCAGCGGTTGAAGGGGCAGTGGCTTCAGTGACAACAGGCACTTCGTTGGATGCAGCGACCGCAGGAGCCTGGTCCTGGGCAGATGGTTTAGAGCGTTTTGAGGGTGCTGCTGGAGTGGCCAAGTCTTCGACAGGCCGTTTTGTTGAAGGAATCGAGGAAGCTTTAAATACAGTAGGACTTGCAGGAGGAGATTTCATGAGTACAAGTTTCCTCCTGTTGGCTGGGAGTTTTGTAGAAGAAGGAACAGGGGCTGGAACACGAGCTGAGGATGGCAGTGAAGCCCTTGGAGTAGATATGTGATGTGGAAAAGAGGATGGGTCAACCTGTGCAGTAGGGGCTGCAGGGACTGGGTCTGATCCTGTCCGAGCTGGAGCAGGAACTGAAGAAGAAGTTTTTCTAGACGCACCCTTTGAAGGGGTGCGAGTTGAAGACGATTTCGCCTTCGTTGGTGTGCGAGCTGAAGATGATTTTGCTTTAGATGAAGCGCGAGCAGGAGCACTTCGAGATGAGGTCTTCCGAGCTGGAGAAGGTAAGCGAGTGTCATCCTCTGATGATGAAGAGACTGATTGCGGAGGTCGGGAAGCAGACGCATCCTGAACTGGAACCTCAAAAACAGAAGGAAGTCTAGGTTTGTCACTCATCTTGCCTATATCTTCCTCAGCTCGCAGAAGAATGGATTCCTTAGAAGGAGCAAGGCTGTAAGCTCTAAGGATAGCATCGTCGAATTTGATGCTGGTACCCGCGTCCTCTGAGTTCGCGAGCTTGTCAAGAGCTCGTTCCTCCTCGTCGCTGAGAAGAGACTCGTCCATTTTCAACACTGCACAGCAAATAATTAAAAGATGATAATGAAGATACAAAATAACCTCAGCTCGCTATATTTTCCTTTATGAATACCTGGTTTCAGGACAAAGCTGAAATTTTGGAGATCTGCGAGAGGGGCACGAGACATAAAACCAGCTCGTCTTGTACGACCCGACGTTGGATTTGCCCTTTGCTTCTCCTTTGGGCAAGAGATCTTTGTATTGCGATTGACAGGTTGTAAGGTAGTAGATGCCATCCGGTTTCTCTCCTTCTGCTGTACTCAGAGCCTTGAAGGAATAGAACTGCTGTATAATTTTTGGTGTAGGGGGGCGAAGGCCGTTTCTAAGAAAGACCATGGCCAGCGAGGTCAGCTACGTATATGAGTTTGGAGTTAACTGAAATGGCGCGAGCTTGACCTTGTTAAGAAATGCGATCAAGTACGGTGGAATGGGGAACCGCAATCCCTGCTCGAAGTGCTGAGTGCTGACAGCGATGAATCCCCTGGGCGGATAACACGCATGATTGCTTGAATCAGGTAGCAGTATGCGGCAACCAAAAGGGATATGAAATTGTTTGACGAGCCCTTCCACCTCAGGACGCTTCAGCGATGTGGGATGACGAACGAGCGCATCACGAGCCTCTCTTCCCTGTATAGCGTGAGCTCGGGCTTTATCATGCTTATGAGCTTCATTGCTTAGAATCATTTCCTTGCGAGTTCCGCTTGAAGACATCTGAACAAGTAAAAAAAAAAAAAAAAAAAGATTGAGTCAGAAGAAGAAATGCCATGACCAATAAACTCAAAACTCAGAATAATGAGGGTACAACAATGGTGGTGGAACTGAATAAACTGAAAGCAGAAAGATTGTCTTACTTTGAATCGTTGATGAGATTGAAGAAACAACGAGTAAGGACGATTGATTTCGTGAAAAGGCAGTAGGTCCTGGTTGCTTGAAAGTTTGAACACTTGTTTGCTTCGATGGAAATGGCAGATGAAAGAAGAAAATGAAAAGAGTTTCCATCAGTTCATATAGATAAACGAGCGTGAACCCCAACCGTCAGATCTTGGAAAAGTGTAACCGTCATAAATCTGACGGTGCAGCGCGAAACATGGCTTTGGAAATCATGCAGCCGTCGGTTGAAAGACGTGCGCATTAAATACGCGTGTAGAGGACGTGCAGGCGTCGCTTCAGTTACCATCTGCATGATCGCCACGTGTCAAAACTGAAAAGGTGGAATTTGAAAGTGTACAGAAGCAGTTATGAAGGTAAGCGTGCCAAGGAAGCCAACTTTTACCAGCAAGATCAAGCTCCCAGCTCGCTGAAGCGAACTGAGAGCTGGGGGGCTAATGTTATATGTATTTTTCGGATTCATTAATTGGGCTGGCAAAAGTCCAATTTAGGCCCATCCAAGACCTGATAAGAAGGCCCAAAAGGGTTAACCCAGTCAAAGCCCATCAGATGAGGCTCAGTATTGACTTTGAAGCCCAGCAAGTTCTTCAGTTTGCTTAAAGGATCTTCCAGCTGGCATCAACAGACCTATAAACACAGCCAGGTCGCAGCTCATCGCTGGCGCAGCTCGTCTCTCAACGAGCTCAAGCTCGAGACCACCATGACATGTCAGCTCGCTCAGACGCGTAATAAGTACAGTATCTTCCAGAACAGGCAGTTACCAAGTTCAACCATGATTTCCTCATCAGATATGGAGATCAATTCAAATTCAAATTTAGATCAACATTATCTTGAGATAATTATAGTAATTTCCTGATATTATCTAAATATATTAGGAAGTATAATTAATTTATAATTCTTTTCCTTATTTTTCTCAATTATTTAGGGAATGTAATTAATTCAGGATTCTCTTCCTGATTTGCTACAACCAGAATTGTAACACTTCATTCCCTATAAATAGGGATTGGAATCATTGTAACATCATCATACAATATTCAATAATATACTGTCACTCTGCAGAATTAAAGAGACAGACAGTCGTGGACGTAGGTCTATTATTGCCGAACCACGTAAAAGCTTCGTGTTCCTCGTTTGATCATCTGTTTCTGTCTTTGTCTTTTCTTGGTATTTGTGCTTTCTCACATTGATTGCAGGTATTGGGCATTGATTACTCGTCGACTGAATTCCAACGTCGACAAATATCATTAATCAAACCAGTTAAACCACCTAGTAGAGAACTATCAGATGAAAGATACAAACAACAATATATAAACAACTATTTCAACATTCAAATAACTTAAATTAAACAACAAAAATGCAATATATATATATATATATCTATGTACATATCTTCCACATCACTAAACATGCAATACATCTGTCGTATGAGAAAAAATAGTCTTAAAAAATTTAATAGACAAACCAACATATCATCAGGTAATGAACCAAATATAAACAAGAAACATGAACCAAATATTAAATCAGAAATGCATTGACATATATATAAACACAAATCTTATATAAACCATATATAAATAGTACATAAACAATATGTATTAACAGAAAACAAAACAAACTAGATCTTCGGTTCTTCCTCTGCCTGAACCAAAAATGAATATATGAATAAATAGAACCTTGCATGAAACCAAAAAACAAAAGAAAAAAAAAATTGGATCCAAAAAACCAAAAAACTAAAAATAAAATCAAAGTATTAAACCAAAAATAAAAATAAAAGATTATCTCCCCTTCCAGCAACTCCACCAAAGCTCCTACCAGCGGTTCTTCCTCTATTTGAATGACGACAACTAATAGCTAGTTTCGGTTCTTCCTCTACTTGAAACCAAAAAAGAAAATAAGGAAAAGGAAAATAGTGACACAGTGAGGAAAAGAAGAAAAATAAAAAAGAAAAAAAGAAACATAAAAGAGGAAAAGAAGAAGCAATGTACTAGCTATTTTTGCTTCTTACTACTGTGATGATGATGCTTGTAGTATTGAGAGGAAAGTGAATCAAAATTTATCACGAATCTTGATCTAAATTTCACATTTGAACTAGAGCAAAGAAAGAGAGAAAACAAGTTGGGCGTCGACTAGGGTTAAGGATTGAAGAGAAAATGAGTTATTTGCCTTTTGTTTTTTTTTTAATTTTTCTCTTTTAAATTAGGTCAGTTTCGGGTCGGGTCCAGTTTTCCCACCCGAAATTGATTTAAATCAGTTTTTAGCTTTAAAAACTAACTCGACCTGATTTTCAATTGATAACCAACAATTTAGGTTAGGTTTGGTTCACAGGTTAGGTCGATCTCGATTTTTTTGCCCATCCCTACTCTCAATAAGTGAAAGACTTTCTTTTTCTCTCATCCTTTTCAATTCTTTTAAAAGTTAATATGAAACTAGTTAAAAGTTTGTTGTAACTTGTAACTTATTTAAATAAAAAATTATTTGTGTTGTTCAAATATTTATTGCTATAATGCATAAATGAAAATATAGATATACAAGCTTCACAAATATTTTTGAGAGATTTAAATTCCACCATCGTTATGAATGGGGGGGGGGGGGGGGGGGTGCATAATCACTCTGTGAAACGATGATGTACAATTAAAGGAAGAACTAGTCATATACCACCAGTATAATAGTATAAATCAATTCGAAAGTCATGAAATATTTTTCCCTTTTTTTTCATTATATTTTAATAGAATACCTCCATGCTTTTCCCCTAACTTCAACAGAATCAGGCATGCATAAGTTCTTACACCAATGAAATTTGTGAATAGTAAATTTTAAACTGATAGATATTATGGACTAGAGTATTTAAGTATAATGTAAGGGATATTTTTGGTATAGCACCAAAAACAAAAACAAAACAAAACAAAACAAAACAAAAAACCCACTCCAACCAATTTTCTCTCTGATAATGTTCAAAACAACTCTAGACTTGAATAGCATATTACACTTACCTCGTGCCTTAGTTTGGTAGCAGAAACTATTTCCTATCCCATTGGAGCAAAATTAAAGCTATATATGAGCAAAGGTCTTACTTTAATAGTTCCGTGCATCAAGTGACTTCCAAATAAAAGATTAATAAAACCAGGAAACAAAGAAGTCTCCTGGAGACTTTCCATTAAGTCTTCGAGGAGACAAAGTTTACCTCTTTGGAGACCTAATGAAGTCTCAAATGTTCCAATAAACGCTGACATAGGTAATTCTTTAAAAATTTTACTTTTTTTTTTTTTTTAATAATTTGGAGTTTTCTTATGGTTTTGAATTTTGTTATATGATTTTCTTCTTATTTTCAGGTTTTTGAGAAAGAATATTAGAATTGGATGATAAAAACTAGTGAATGAAGCGAAAAGAGAAATGGTAAAAGAAAAAGAATACAAAACTTTTTATGTTGTAAATTAATTGGATACCACCCTTTAGTATTCTATAACCTCCACATTAAAGATCATGATCATACAAATAATAATCATCATAATTGTATCTTAATGTTTTCTATAACCTCTACATTAAAGATCATTATCACTCAAATAATGATCATCATAATAGTGTTTTAATGTGTTGTATAACTTATACCTTTTCTATTTCTTACATTTATGATTCTTATTCTATAAATAGAGGGTACATAAGTTTGTATGATTCATTCTTGTATAAGAAATGAAACAATAATTCCAAAATTCTCCTTGTACTTTATCTTTATTCCTTGTTTTTATTTTACAATATCTTAATATTGCATTTGTTTTATAACACGTTATCAGCACGAGTTTTAACCGTTTATTTTTCATCAAGGTAGAATTTTAGTCAAATAGATTTCTTTTATAATATTTATTTAGTTTTGTATTATGTTATTGATATGTAATGCATTGACATGATTTATTAAGCATTTTTTTTCTCTACTACATTTTATGTATTTATATATTTATGAATTATGTTCTTTTGTTTGTTTATATAAATCTTTATTATTATTCCCACGATTATTTATATATTTGTTTACCTATTAATATATTTTATGTTATTGGATGAGTTATGTTTTCAATTCTTTACTTTGTTAATCAATGGTTATCAACTTTGTTTTATTTGTATAATAGATTATACAGTTTCTTATATCAGTTATAACTTGATTATCAATTATTTTGTAATGATGAACTTTATTACATATTTTTTTTACTTTACTATTAATCAATAAATTAATTATACGTTGAAGTATAGTTATAGTATCATTGTTAATACATCTTTTATAATTCATCTATATCCTCTTAGTCAATTAGAATTCATCTCATTAAGTATGTAAATATAGTTTTCTTGTTTGATGCAAAGTTAGTAGATATATATATCTATTAGAATAATTATTAATTGTATGTTATATGTTTTTCTTTTAAGCATCTAGTATATTATAATATTACTGATTATTATACTTGAATTATGTTGTGCATGGAGAAACTGTTTATTATATATTTTATCATTTTATATAGTTTTATTAATTTTATTATATGTTGTCAATTAATAGTTTTCAACATGTCAAATCTGACAAAGCTCGAGTTCACTACCTTTGATATTTCTGGTAGTAATTATTTAGGATGAACTCTTGATGCTGAAATTCACCTAGATGCCAAGAATCTTGGAGATACACTAAAAGAGAAGAATGAGGCATCCTCATAAGATCGTGCGAAGACAATGATATTCCTTTGCCATCATCTCCATGAAAGTTTAAAAACTGAATATTTAACAATAAAAGATCCATATGTTTTTTGGAATAATTAGAAAGAAAGGTATAACCACCAAAAGATAGTAATACTTCCAAAAGCTCGCTATAATTGGATGCATCTGCAATTACAAAATTTTAAAAGTGCAAGCGAATATAATTCCGCAATGTTTAAAATTATTTCTCAATTAAAATTATGTGGAGAAAGTGTTACTGATGAAGATATATTAGAAAAAAACATACTCTACTTTCCATGCCTCTAATATGCTCATGCAACAACAGTATCGAGAATGAGGTTTTAAAAAATATTTTGAATTGATATCATGCCTCTTGGTGGCTGAACAAAATAATGAATTATTGATGAAAAATTATTAATCTCGACCAACTGGATCAACAGTATTCCCTGAAGCGAATGCTGCATCTGTTAATGATCCTAAGCGTGGGCGTGATCGTGGTCGTGGTCATGGTTGTAGTCGTGGACGCGGCCGTGGTCGTGGTCGTGGTCGTGGTCATGGACGTGGTCATGGTAATTATAACCAAAACTCCTCAAATTTCAAGAAAACTGCATCTCATCACATGAAATGGGAGAATAATGAGGAAAAACAAAAGGAAAAAGGTTGTCAAAATAAGACTTTCAAAAATAATGAAAGCACTTGTCACAGATGTGACATGAAAGGACATTGGAGCCATACATGTCGTACAATATAACACCTTGTTGATCTTTACCAAATTTCCTTAAAAGAAAAAGGAAAATGTATTGAAACAAACTTTACTGAAAACCTTGATCCTATGGATTTGACATATTTAGATGTTGCAAATTTCTTTAAGAACTATGATGAAAATTTGATTGGTGATGGAAACATAAATGTGGCTTAAGAGGATGTTCTTGCAACAAGTCGCTCCAAATGTGCTATTTACAATATGTTTTAATGTGTTATGTCATAAGTGTGTTTCGTACTTCTAATTTTCAAAAGTGTGTTGTTTTCAGTGTATTTGGTCACAAGTGTATTGAGTAATATTCAGTGTTTTTTTTTTTTTTTAGTATGATTTCAGTGTATTCATATTTAAAATTAAATGGATTGTATTTGATATTTTATTCTTTATTCTTATAATTTTCTTTTTCTTTTACTTATGAAGAAATATGGTTTTCATTGGTCACAAGATTGATGCTAAAGATAATGATGAAGCTCTTTGTCTAGCAGACAGTGGAACAACACACACCATACTTAAAGATAAAAAATATTTTCTTAATCTTATATTAGCTGAAGCTAATGTTAACACAATATCTGATGTTGCAAACCTTATTGAAAGTTATGGAAAAGCTCATATATTATTACATAGTGGCACAAAATTTATAATAAATTATGTCATATTTTCTAGTAAATCAAAAAGAAATCTAGTAAGTTCTAGAGACATACGTCGTAATAGTTATCATATTGAGACGACGAATGAAAAAGACGTTGAATATCTTTATATTACGTCTATTGTTTCAGAAAAGAAACATATATTGGAAAAATTACTAGCATATTCTTCTGGATTATATTATATTTTTATAAATCTAGTTGAGTCGTATATGGTTATGAACCAAGAATTATTGAATCCAAAGATTTTTATTGTTTGACATGATCGGTTAGGTCATTCGGGTTCAATAATGATACGAAGAATTATAGAAAATTCGTATAGACATTCTTTAAAGAACCAGAAGATTCTTTTGTCCAAAGATTTTTCATGTGCTAATTGTTTTTAAGGGAAACTTATTACAAGGCCATCCATAATAAAAGTTGTCATTGAATCTCCTACATTTTTAGAACGAATTCAAGAAAACATATGTGGACCTATTAATCCATCATATGGATCATTTCAATATTTTATGATACTAATAGATGCATTAACACGTTGGTCACATGTTTGTCGATTAACTACTCACAATATCACATTTATGAGACTTCTTGCCCAAATAATCTAATTACGGACTCAATTTCTGGATTATACAATCAAGAAAATTCGTTTTGATAATGCTGGAGAATTTACATCCCGAGCTTTTAATAATTATTACATGTCCATTAGAATTACTGTTGAATATCCTGTTGCTCATACACATACACAAAATGGATTAGCAGAATCCTTTATTAAAAGACTTAAATTAATTGCTAGGCTCTTACTTATAAATATAAAGTTGCCGAGTTTTGCCTGCGGACATGTTATATTACATGCTGCAACACTTATTCGTATAAGGCCAACTACATATCATAAATACTCCAAATTACAACTTGTCTCTGGTAAAGAACCTAATATTTCTCATCTAAGAGTTTTTGGTTGTGCAGTATATGTTCCTATTGCTCCACCACAACGCACTAAAATGGGTTCACAGTGAAGATTGAGATTTTATGTTGGATTTAAATTCTCGTCAATTATTAAATATCTTGAACCTTTGACGAGTGATATTTTCACAGTACAATTTGCTGACTGTCAATTTAATGAGATAGTTTTTCCAACATTAGAGGGAGAGAAATAACAGATGGAAAGACAAGAAATTTCATAGAATGTATCATCATTATCTAATTTTGATCCTCGTACAAATCAATGTGAATCGGAAGTTCAGAAAATAACTCACTTGCAAGAAATTACAAATCAATTACCAGATGCATTTACTGATAGTAAAAAGGTGACAAAGTCACATATATCTTTGTCACATATACCGACTGTTAATGCTCCTACTCGTATTGATGTTCCTGAAGGACAAGTTTCTAATATGCCAGCGAATGAGTCTAATGCACGCCAAAAACATGGTAGACTGCTCGGCTCCAAAGATAAAAATCCTAAAAAGAAAAATGAGCAAAATAAGCAAGTTAGTACTTCTAAAATTATTAATACTCTTAAAGAGTCCATAAAAGAAATAATTGATGTAACTAAACAAATAACCCCAGAAGAGGGTCAGGTTCCTAAAAATAACCATGATGAAGAGATCTCAATAAATTATGTTATTTCAAGAAAAAGATGGAACCGAAAGGAAAATGTTATTAATAATATATTTGCATATGTAGTTGCTCTTGATATTGTAAATGAGGATCTTGAACTGAAGTCTATTGATGAGTATCGACGTAGAACTGATTGGCCAAAATGGATATTATAAAGAGCCCATAAAAAAAATAATTGATGTAACTGAACAAATAACCCCAGAAGAGGGCCAGGTTCCTAAAAATAACTATGATGAAGATATCTCAATAAATTATGTTATTTCAAGAAAAATATGGAACCGAAAGGAAACTGTTATTAATAATATATTTGCATATGCAGTTGCTCTTGATATTGTAAATGAGGATCTTGAACCGAAGTCCATTGATGAGTGTCGACGTAGAACTGATTGGCTAAAATGGAAAGACGCTATCCAGGCATAATTAAATTCACTTGAAAAACGTCAAGTCTTTGGATTTATTGTCCAAACACCTAAAGATGTGAAACTTGTAGGCTACAGATAGGTATTTGTGCGAAAACGTAATGAGAGAAATGAAGTTGTAAGGTATAAAACACGACTTGTAGCACAAGGTTTCTCTCAAAGACTTGATATTGATTATGAGAAGACTTATTCTCCAGTGGTGGATGCAATCACATTTAGATTTCTAATTAGTCTAACAATTACAAAATGACTTCATATGTATTTAATGGATGTTGTGACAACTTATTTGTATGGATCACTAGATAGTGACATTTATATAAAAGTCCCCGAAGGATTGAAAATGTCTGATACATGCAATTCGAAACCTCAGGAAATGTATTCGATTAAATTGCAAAGATCTTTGTATTGATTAAAAAAATCTGGACGCATGTGGTATAATCGTCTTAGTGAATATCTTTTGAAGGAATGGTATATTAATAATCCAATTTGCCCATGTGTGTTTATTAAGAAATTAAAGTCTGGATTTACTATTATCACGGTTTATGTTGATGATTTGAATATCATCGGAACTTATGAAGAGCTTATAGAGACGATAATATTTGTAAAAAATGAGTTTGAAATGAAGGATTTGGACCAAACAAAATTCTATCTCAGCTTACAGATCGAGCATCTAGCTAAAGGGATTTTTCTTCACCAATCAACTTATATCGAAAAGTTATTTAAGCGTTTTAACATTGATAAATCTCATCCAATAAGCTTTCCCATGGTTGTTCGATCTCTTGATGTGAAAAAAGATTTTTTTCGCCCTCGAGAGAATAATGAAGAAATTCTTAGTCCAGAAGTATCATATCTTAGTACTATTGGTGTACTAATGTATCTTGCTAATTACACATGACCTAATATAGCATTCTCTGTTAATTTACTAGCAAGATATAGTTCTTCACCAACTCGAAGACATTGGAATGATATTAAACAAATACTTCGTTATCTTCAATGAACATTAGACATGAGTTTGTTTTATTCAAAGCACTCAAAGGCAAAATTGGTTGAATATGCAGATGTTGGATATTTACCAGATTCACATAAAACACGATCTCAAATAGGTTATTTGTTTACATATTGTGGTACTGTTATATCTTGGTATTCTACAAAGCAAACTCTAACCGCCATATCTTCAAATCATGCTGAAATATTAACATTACATGAGGCAAGTCGAAAATGCGTATAACTGAGATCTCTGATTCAACATATTTATAAAATATGTGATCTTCCACTTGTTAAGGAAAGTCCAACAATTTTATATGAGGATAATGCAGCTTGTATCGTCCAAATCAAAGGAGGTTACATAAAAGAAGACATAACCAAACACATTTTACCAAAGTTTTTTTTTCACACATGAACTTCAGAATAAAAGAGAGATATACATTCATCAAATTGGATCTTCTAACAACATGGTAGATTTGTTCACAAAGGCACTTCCTACAACAACATTTGAGAAATTGGTGAATAAGATTGACATGCATCGGTTCAGAGAATTTTATTAAAATTCACCAAAAGAAAACTTATTAGCATGAGGGAGAGGTTACTGCGTATAAGAATTATGTACTCTTTTTTCCTTTATCAGAATTTTTTTCCCATATGATTTTTTCCTTATAAGGTTTTTAATGAGGCATATTCTTTATACGGTAAACATCCAAAATGGGAGTATTGTAAATCAATTGGATGTCACTCTTTAGTATTCTATAACCTCCATATTAAAGATCAATATCACTCAAATAATGATCATCATAATAATACATTAATGTGTTGTATAACTTATGTCTTTTCTATTTCCTACATTTATGATTCTTAACCTATAAATAGAAGGTATATAAGTTTATATGATTCATTCTTGCATAAGAAATGAAATAATAAATCCAAAATTCTTATTGTGTTTTATCTTTATTTCTTGTTCTTATTTTTTAATATCTTAATATTGTATTTGTTTTATAACATTTTATATTTTTAATAAAGGACATCTTTAGTGATACACGTATTTTCATATTATAAATCTAAAATTTTTAAGTTTGTATTATTTATTCTCATAAATATGGTGGGTAATGATTCTATTTTATGTTATTTTCTCCAAAACACTGGCGGGCCTAGGTAATGCCACGGAGGGGCACGTGCCTCCTCTCAAAATTTTTTAAGATTTTAAAGTTATTTTCTTTTATTCATCTTCAGTTCTTCACTTTCCAACCTTCTAAATTATGTTTCTCTTATACTCACTTTCAACTTGTATTTGTTTACTTCTATTATTTTAATTAAATAACATAGTTGTTTCCAAATTTTATACTTATAATATTTTAATTAATAATCTAATTAATGAATTAAAATTCTAAATTTTAATTTGTTAGATCAAAGTTGTTAAGTTATAATCAGTTAATCAATTTTTTCTCATATTTTTGTAGTTTTGATCTATTTAAAAATCAATAAAACAACTTAAAATGTACTAAAAGAAAAATAAAAATCAAGCACACGTTTATAAAGTAATTTTATTAACTTGATAATATTTGTTAGTTTGGCACATCTTGATATATAGTAAATGCAAAGCTTAAATTTTAAATATAATTAAAATTTGTATTGTCAATTTGTAAATGATAAATTTTGTTTCCAAAGTATGGAAAATATTTTAAGAATTGTATTTATGTCTAACATAAAAGTTTCAAAAATTATATAATAATTTCCTCCTATCTTATAAAAATATAGAAGAATGTATTAATACTGAGGTATTGAAAAAATGTAATGTTTGCCCTTTAGTACTAGTTAAGAGAAACCATAATTTAAAAGAAAAAAAATGTCACTTGAATTATTATCATATTTTGATGATAATTAAAATGTTTCACCTAAGTTTCTAGGTCCACCACTACTTCAAAACATGATTTGCTTATAATTTCAAAATCTTATTAAGCATATGATTAATAATTTAAGTATATGTTTGATTGTGATTTATGATATTAATTTAGATAATGATTTTTGAAAGAGATCTATCCTTTAATAGTGGATTCCATTTAAATTAGACAATGGCTCTTGAAAGAGATCCATCCACTAAAAGACTGTTGCATTGACAAAACACCATTGCCAACAACACCACCTACCGAGCTCTCTCCTCTCTATAAAACCATAGACAAGTTTAAACATTCCTTATCCTACAATTTTAAAAGAACAAAACCCTGGTTTAGCTAGAAAAATCATACGCATTTCATTTATCATCAAGCAACTACTACAATCATGCCCCTCAACATCACCACTGTTAAAACCACGTCAGATGGTGCTTGGCAAGGTGAGAATCCTTTGAACTTCGCCTTCCCACTGCTGATAGTACAGATCACGATAGTTCTCTGCACCAGCCGCCTCCTTGCCTTCCTTATCAAACCTCTTCGACAACCGAAAGTCATTGCTGAGATTGTTGTAAGTTGGAATTCTGCTCATTCCACCACAAATTTTAATTTCTTGAATAAATAAAAAAGTATATAAACATAGCAATTCTCATCTCAATTATTAGTTATATTTTTAAAGATTGAGATTTATATTCAAATTGAAAGGTAAAATTAAAAATATTGAAACATCAATATATATACTAAAGAATAATTATTTATATTTTATACTTTACTTTTAATGATGTTGATGTGTTTTCAGGGTGGAGTTTTGCTTGGGCCGTCGTGTCTGGGACGGAACAAGGAATTCCTGCACATAGTGTTTCCTTCATGGAGCACTCCAATACTCGAATCAGTGGCAAGCATTGGTCTTCTCTTCTACCTCTTCCTTGTCGGCCTGGAACTCGATTTAAGATCAATTCGCCAAAACGGTAAAAGCGCTTTCAAAATAGCACTTGCAGGAATCACCCTCCCCTTCCTCTTCGGAGCTGGAGTCTCCTTATTTCTCCAAAAAGCCATCCACGTAGAGGACAGAGTCGGCTACGGCCAGCTTCTCCTCTTCATGGGGGTGGCGCTCTCCGTCACAGCTTTTCCTGTACTCGCCCGCATTTTAGCAGACCTCAAACTCCTTACAACCCGAGTGGGCCAGACCGCCATGGCCGCTGCAGCCTTCAACGACGTCGCTGCATGGATCCTCTTGGCCCTAGCTGTAGCTCTCGCTGGAAGTGGTTCTGGAGAAGCCCACAAAGGCTCTCTAATCTCAATATGGATTCTCATCTCAGGTGTTGCCTTTGTTGCTTTCATGTTGATCGTAATCAGGCCCATCATGACCTGGGTTGCATGCCGGTGCTCCTCCGAGCACGACTTTGTCGAAGCTTATATATGTCTGACCTTAGCCGGAGTAATGCTATCTGGGTTCTTGACGGACCTTATAGGGATCCATGCCATTTTTGGAGCCTTTGTTTTCGGGTTAACGATACCAAAAAACAGTGAATTCGCAGTGAGGTTGATGGAGAGAATTCAGGACTTCGTGTCGGGTCTGCTGCTGCCGCTCTATTTTGCGTCGAGTGGGCTGAAGACCGATGTGACCAAGATTCGCGGAGCGGAGGCATGGGGGCTGCTGGTGCTGGTTACATCGACGGCATGCGCAGGGAAGATTCTGGGGACGTTTGTGATGGCGATGTTGTGTACAATCCCTGTTAGAGAATCATTGGCACTTGGTGTTTTGATGAATACTAAAGGGTTAGTGGAGCTCATTGTTCTCAACATTGGCAAGGATAAAAAGGTATGTCCCACAACTTGAATTGTATGCTTTTTTGAGTTGATCTTTTATATATACTCACATTAGGTTAATAATTACAGCTTGATAGGGAAAGTTTTTTCACATAAATATTATCGTTGTTTTTAACGAACTAACCAAGCAACTTTTTTGTTTTTTTGAACAAATAACCCAGCAACTATTACCGTTATTATTTTGATACAATCGTTATATAGTATCATAAATTAATATGTATCCATAATATAGAATATAATTGAATAGAACATCTTTAATGTTATATATGCATTTTTGAATTTTTATTTATGATGCATCGATAATTTTTTTTAATATGGATCTACTTTAGTAAAAACAAAAATTATAGAAATGCATAATTTCTTCTCTAATACAATTATCAAAAACAAAATATGCATCAATTTTTGACCAATCAACATAAAATATATGTTTTTCTCTCTCTCATTTTATATTTTACAATTAAAATGAGAAAGTGAGATAAATCTCCATATTTTAATTGATTGAAAAAAATAAGAAATCATAGTCAATATTTCTAGAAGAGTTTTTCAATTGAGAAACTCATCTCCATTTTTTTTTTTTGCTACATCAGCTCCATTTTTGGATTAGTTTATATAATTGCATTGAAAAGAACTTTTAGCCTCATTATCTATTCATTCTACGTGATGAGAAATTCAACCCAAATTGATTATTATATATTTGCATTGGAGATGCTCTAAATATAAATTAGAATTATTTTCTAATCTAAGCTTTATCCTATTTCTACTTAAACTTATGACATATGAGTATTACTATTTAGATGTGATTTTGTTTACGTTATCAACAATCAATCATATGCTTAAAAAATGTTAGGAAAAAATTTAGACTACAAGAGCATCCAAATCCCTAAATACAATAGGGCATTATAGACAAAAGTAACACAGTCCAATCGAATTACAGAAAAGTGGTTTTGTGCTTCTAGCATTAATTAATAAAAAGGAGAATAGGAAAATCCTTAGCCTTATCGTCAGTTGAGATCCCTATTGGCACTCACTTTCGTGTCTCATATTCTTCCAGGGGCCCTTGCTTTGTGAGGGTCGGTTGCAATTAATGATATTTTACTTAAATAAAAACAAAAAAGAAAATTATGCCCACTGACGAGGTTCGAAGGTATAAATCAACTGATCAAAACAAATCATTTTTTTACTTTTTATAGTGGCTCCGGATCTTCACTCTTCAGTAAACGGGTTTTTCTTTTCGTTTTAGTGTCAACATAACTGACGTTTCGAAATATATTAAGAGATAATTGTTATGGAAGTCCATATCAAAAGTAGAGTTCTCACACGCACATATATATATTATTAGAGTTAACATATATATATTTGAATTTGTATTTATGATACATCAATCCTTTTTTTAATATGAATTCACTTTTGAGCAAAAAAAAGTTATAGAAATGCATAATTTTTTTTAATACAATTATCAAAAACCAAATATACATCAATTTTTTAGCAATCAATATAAAATGTGTTTTTCTCTCTCTCATTTTATATTTTACAATTAAAAGGAAAAAGTTAGACAAATCTCATTTTTAATTGAGAAGTAAGGAATCATAGTTAATATTTCTAGGAGAGTTTTTTAATTGAGAAACTCATTTCCAGTTTCTCTATTTTTTTTTTGGCTACATCAGCTCCATTTTTGGATTAGTTTATACAATTGCATTGAAAAGAGTTTTCTAACCTCATTATCTATCCATTCCACATGATAAGAAATTCAATCCAAATTGATGATTACATCGGAGATACTTTAAATATAAAATTTGGATTACTTTCTAATCTAAGCTTTACGATAGTTCTTACTTAAATTTAGGACATATAAGTATTACAATGAATTATTGAAATGTGATTATTTTTTACTCTTACTTTATCAATAATCAATTATATGCTTTGAAAATGTCAGAAAAATGTTTAGATTACAAACAGTATCAAAATCCCTAAATAGAATAGGGCATTATAGACAAAAGTAACGTAGTACAATCGAATTACAGAGAAGTGGCTTAGTGCTTCTAGCTTTAATTAATAAAAAAGATAATAGTAAAATCATTAGCCTTTCGGTTGGGGATCTCTATTGGCAATCAGTTAGTGCCTCATGTTTTCTTCCAGGGTCCCTTGCTTTGTGAGGGTCTGTTGCAATGAATGATATTTTACTTAAAAAAAAAAAAGACAAAATTATGCCCACTGTCGAGGTTTGAAGGTGATAGCGATTCAGCGTCATGAGCAACAATCAACTGATCAAAACAAATCTAGCTCAAAATAAAAAAAAAAAACTGATCAAAACAAATCATTTTTTTGCTCTTTATAGTGGCTGCGGATCTTCACTCTTTTGGGTTTTTCCTTTTGTTTTTAGTGTGTCCCGTCAATTTAATCGTTATTATTAAAAGATTTTTTTTTTTTTTTTGCTTTTTTGCGAGTATCCCACCAACATAGTGCATTGATATTTCGAAATATATTAATTGTTATGAAAGTCCATATTAAAGGTAAAGGGATTTTTTTTTTTTTTTTTTTTTAATGGGACAACCCTCACAACGGAGAGGGAAAGCATAAGAGGAAGGCTAAGGTTATGGGGTGTTGAACCCACCATTTAATGAAGGGGTGAGTGAGTGTGTCGTTTTTCAAAGGAATCCACCACTAAAGCACTGCACGTTCTAACTATCAACAGTAAAGTTACATACATATAGTTATTATTAAACGTGTTTTTTTTTTCTTTTTTTTTTTTTTTTTATGCGAGTATCCCACCAACATAGGCCACTGACGTTTCAAAATATATATTAATTGTTATGGAAGTCCATATCAAAAGTAAAGATAACATATATATCTATATATATATAGAGTTGATTGCTCATAAGATATATATATATATATAAAGAGAGAGAGTTGACTGCTCATAAGATATATATATATATATATATATATAAAGAGAGAGAGTTGATTGCTCATAAGATATTATATTTATAGTTGAAGCTAATTTAATATATGAGATAATCGTTCACGCAAACGCAATGACTTGTCAAGGGAAAAATACATATCTAGGTTTATGAGAGAATTTTTTTTTAAAAAAAAAAAGAAAATTCTACACACTAAGACATATTATTTTTTTAATTCTTTTTTTTTTTAAACTTATTTTTTTATTCAATTGCTAGGCAATGTTTGCTGTATTAAGATTAAGAAAACAAATTTCAGCTAATTGTTTTTTCGACTGAACAAATTTAGTCATCTGTGATGTTTCTTATTGGTGCATCGGGAAATTTTTTTCATTAAATAGCCTCTCACAAAGGCCAAATTGGTTTGTCACGATAATTTGTGTAGTACTTAAGATTTATTTTCATTAATAATCTTTTTAGGGAGAAGTTTAAAGCATCAAACAAACGTTTTATCAAGTTTTGGAAAGCACTACAAATTACGTAAAATTCCAAATCCATTGAATATCTAGAAACGTTTTACCAATTAAAAGAGTACAAGAAGTGTTTAGTTTTAGTTTATGATTGGTATATGATACTATATATACTGTTCAATAGAATCATGATATCATCCAATAATTATATTAGTTTGATCACTCAACAGGTTTTAAATGATGAGATGTTTGCTATTTTGGTGCTTATGGCACTCTTCAACACTTTCATGACCACTCCAACAGTTACGGCCATTTACAAGCCCTTGCGTCATGTACCTTCTCGCACGGAAGGACGAACGACTCTTGCCAACAACAAACAAGATGAGTTTCGGATCATAGCATGCGTACACAGTCCCGAAAATGTGCCCGCACTCATCAACCTTACAGAATTGATACGAACCTCCAACAAATCACCATTGAAACTCTATGTCATGCACCTTGTGGAACTCACCGATCGCTCTTCGTCAATTGTTATGGTTCAGAAAGCACGAAAGAATGGTGTTCCCTTCACTAATAGGTTCTGTCGAGGCATGTTGCATGACCAAATAATTGCTCCATTTGAGACGTACAGCCAACTTGGACGAGTCACCATTCGTCATTCAACAGCCATCTCGACATTGTCCACTATGCATGAAGACATTTTCCATGTCACGGAGGATAAGAGAGTAGGAATGATCATCTTGCCATTCCACAAACAGGGGGGAGACCACGGTGAAGAGGCAGTGCATAAAGTCAGCCATGGCTGGAGAGAGGTAAATAAGATGGTGCTGCAGAACGCATCTTGCCCTGTCGCGGTGCTTGTGGACCGTGGATTTGGTTATGGCTCCGAGACAGTGGCAGAACCCGGAAGTCTTGTGATGAAAAGGGTATGCATTATATTCTTCGGAGGCGCTGATGATCGCAAGGCTGTAGAATTAGGTGGGAGGATTGCAGAACACAAAGCAATTAAGGTGACTCTCTTAAGGTTCCTTTCGTTCCCAGATACATCTATCGAGGATGGAAGCAGCTCCTCTAGAACCAATATTAATTATCTTCGAGAAAAGGTAAAGTTCGCATCCAATTTATTTTTAAAAGATTTTACACAATGAAATTGTATATATGCACAAAATTCTGGCGGGAAAAATAGTATTTTCCCTCTGCAGTTGGAATTATTATTCAAATTCCCCATTATTTAGTAAGTATTAATTCAAACTACAGAGAAAAACAAAAAAAAAAAAAATAAAAAGGATTAACCCAATTCTGATGCTTGGAACAGGAGTTGGATGAAATTACGTTGGAGGAGTTCTTGAGAGAGTGGAATGCGACGGTGGAGTACAATGAGATGGCGATGAGCAACAGTGGGGTAGAATTGCTAAGGATAGCGCAAAGTAGGGAATATGAGCTTATTGTAGTGGGTAAGGGTATGTTCTCATCATCAATGGAAGCAAAATTCGCTAAATATCAGGCAGAAGATGTGGAGCTGGGAGCAATAGGAAACATTTTGGCATCATCACACCATAGCATTTTGTCATCCGTACTCGTGATTCAACAACACAATACAGCTGACGGCAATGTGACTACTGTCTCAAAGATGATTACAGTCAACAACGCTACAATTGCCGAGGAATCCTGCGTATGAGTAGGAAGCTGGAATATTCAGACGTGAACTATATAATCCTTCACCGCCTTATTAGATCTAGTTCCTGGTTGAACCAGTCAAAATGCCATAGCAGACAATGTAAAAAGACAACAGATTGTGGGGAAATAACAGATTCATTTACTTTGCTTATCATCACTGGTTCAGCCACTCCACAATCTGTCCAGCGTCTTTGAATAGAAAAAATTAAGCGAAAATAAAATCAAGAATGTTGTGAGGTTACCCCAATTAACGTCTGGATTAAAATGTTCTTATCGGTGTTATTAACCCAATTGAAAAAAGAAAGGCATGGCCATTCAGTGGCTAGGGCCTTACATGTCAATCCACTGAAATCAGTGGCAGTGGAAAGCATCAGGCCACGTTGTATGTTGTATTCCAATTAGTCAGATAGACACTCTTGAATCCCTCTAGGTGCAGATGATTCTCGAGCATCATACACAGAACATGATCCGTATAAAAAATTAACTAAAAAATAAATGACGAACATTAAAAAATCAATTTGAATCACAAAACAAAACATAAATGGGGAATAATTGACTACAGTCATTACAGGATGAAAAGAACTTCGAATTTTCAAACTCACAAATAATGTTCCTCACACTCACAACAATCAGTTCTCTTTGTAATTGAGGCAATCAGCCCTGCCTTAATACTTGTACATATATGAACTACTTCCAAACACAGACCTTTTTAACAAGTCATATGAACTTTTGCGACAAAATGAAAAAAAGAGTTGCTAAAAATATACTAACCTTAAACAAAAGCTTCCCACATCCATTTGACGTCCGATTTGTTGCCAACAACTTTCTTATCATCTGTACTCTGGTAGATACCGTAAGAACCACCGTATTTGTCATCATCCTAGCCATCCAACCAGCCACCAATTTGAAAAAATTTAAATATCATTTTACCTGGCAATAGACAAACCATAAAGTTCAGTTACTATTTTATCAAATCAATGAAACAAAAACTTCTATTCATGATTAAACCAACACAAAAATACAAAGCTTAAAGCAGTAGTGAATAAAATTATGCAAAACACAAAGTGACTGGAAAGTACAAGAATCCCAATCATTACCAATAACAAATTAAAAAAAGAAAAAAAATAAGTTATGCATGATATACCAACTCTAGAGAAAGCCTCCTCCTGTCCATGTGGCATCTGATTTCCCATTGTGACCCACAGCTTTCTTATCAGAAGCGCTTTGATAGAAATTATCATATCCATCATCTTTGGCATCATCCCAGCCGGCCCATCCATCATTGTTATTTGGGGTCGTCCCCTTGGAAGTATCTTCCTTCCTGGTATCTTTGTGGTCCCAATCATCCCAAGAACTTGAACTATAAGAATTGTAATTTCCACTTGTTGAGGACTGCCCTCCTCCAGCAGAAGAATTCCATCCTTTGTTCCCCTGATTAAACTCCTGATAATGTCCATTTCTCTCACTCTCATTACGTTGCCAGTTATCATTGTTCCAACCATCTTTAGCATACTCCTCAACCTTCTGGGTAGCCATTGCCATGACCCCTTTCATCATACCCCATGTCCTCTGTCCAATCTCTGATGTCTTTGCAGTGACAACATTGACAGTTTCATTAACCTTGTGATCATAGCCACCCTCCCTCACCTGCAATAAAGGTTAAATCATGCACCTTGACTGACCCAGAATGATGGACGTTTTGTGATCAAGTAGTACAAAGATAACGACTTAACATTATACATATATGGCAGTGTAGTGCTTAAAATTAAGAAACAAAAAAAAAAGGTTATACAACATCACAAGAGACAAAAATAAAGAACTTAACCTCAAAAGCAAAGAAAGAAGTTGAAAACTTAAGACACAAAATAGCCATATGAATGCAACATTCGTTGCATATTAAGAGTGATACCTACACAACTATTGAAATGGTGACCAAGAAAACAAACATGCTACTTAATTAATCATAAAAAAATAAGGAAACATGCATTATGTTTTATAAAATCAATGGTGGTTACCACCTACCACCCATGGTTATTTCTTAACAAACCCCTTTACCAAACCATAGTCATGACTGTTCATCAAATTGTTTACCGTCATTCTGAAATAATTTCCGTCCTCACTGTTAGCAGCAAATCTCACTTATGACTTCAAACCGTTAACCAAATTGATATTTGGGCCTTCCCAGTACTCACAATTACTTCCCTCTCCCCATTTCTTTTCTCCCACGCAATTATCTGGTCTAGAATAGAAAGACTTTAATTATAAAGACAACTAAGAAAACCTTAATGTACACAAGGTTGAGTTCGCCTATCCAAAAACAAGAGGTAATTTCATTCGATAAAACAACCTTAAACCACAAATTCCAAGGACCGGATCAACCGCAAGCAAATACCTCCTCAACGCAACAGTCAATGTCAGCATTTCCAATAGGTGAAATTTGCAGAAAACCACTGAAGGTAGTTCTAAGATCAGTTTGTAACACTACTGCAGTGTTACCTCTGGCTCATAACCAAGTGGCATTTTAACAAGGGATATTCAGAAGTACAAAATGGGATATTCAGAAATATGAAAGCGTTCCCAATTAACCCATTAACACGGACCATAAAGAATAAAAATTATTTTAATAATCCTATTTTTGTCACATTTACTAACAAAATAATCAAATATATAACTGAAAACATCTGCAACTACTCTCAATAACCTATAGTTTCTTTAAACCACTGAAATAATTCCAACGCCTCGCATCTGTACTCTTTCTTATAACGAAATTGTAGTTACCCATATGTTCAATCTAATACGTCATACATCATATATAGTTTTAATGCCGCAATCAAACATGATCAACACCAAGCCACAAAGTTTCAAAAGCAACTATAAATTTATTAACATTCACAACCAAAAACCAAAATTACCTTAGAAGTGATCTCCTTTGTCCCCGCTTGAACAACATTTGCAGCAGATTGAGCTGCAGATGCTGCTACCAAAGATAACCTACCAAACCCCTACAAAATTAATGAAAACAATCAAACCATCAATTTAAATCCAACGAAAACCACGCAATATCAATAACTAAACAATCAATCAAACAATCACCTGAGAAACAACAGAGAGAACATCTCCCTGCTGATTTGTATTTCTCGGCATAGGTGCCGGGCTAGATCCGAACCCGACATACTTGCCTCCTTGCGAGGGCGGGATGCCCTCTGGCCGGGCCTCGTTCTCCGCCAATTTTCCCGAGAAAAAGCTGTCCTTATTAGCAGCAGAAGCCTCCAATTGGGCACGTGTGTAAATATCTTGGGTCGATTTCGACCTAGCAGGCATGCCTCCGGTTGCTCCATTACCGCCTCTAAAATCAGAAACGGATTGGTTTCTTCTCAAATCACTAGAAGATTTGAAATCATTGTTGTCCCAACTATCCCAACCTCCGTTATTGCCAAAGCTACCGTTACTGCCGCCGCCGCCCTGAGCCAGCGGAGGCAGCGGAGGCTTGCTTCTGCTGCCGCCGCCGAGAGTCTCTTTGACGACGGGTGGGTCCCGCCAGGGGCGGCCCTCGGCCAAAGCTTGGATTTTGTCGCGGTAGATGCTGGCGGCGTTAGTGTTGTATTTAGTGACGATTTCGGTCTCTTTAGGGATGCCGTACTGGGAGAGGAAAGCGTTGAGGCGCTCGTTGCCTCCAGATTCCATTTTCTTGATCTGGATCTCGGACCACGAGTCCATGGTGACGGATCGGACGAACGAGATGTGGACACCAAGGCCGCGGTGCTTGCCGGAGCACTCTAAGCACATGAAAACGCCGTAGGAGACAGACGCCCATTGCGGATTCTTTTGGGAGCAGTCGACGCAGATCTTGTTGCCTGCCTGTGATTGGAGGTCTCGCAACCGTCTCGATGCCGACATTTTTTTACGATCCGATCCGACCGATCTGAATCGGATTCTTGCAAAACCCGGATCGAAGATAAAAGCACAATAGAACGAGATCGAAAATCCAAAAATTAGAGACAAAAACAAAAATAAAAATAAAAAGAATTATAATAAAATATGTAGTGAGGAAAGAGGCTATAAAATGGGGTGACCGACACCGTCCGTCTGGAAAAGAAAGAGGGGTGGAAATTCGATGACTCTCCGCCTCTAGTGGATGGTGTGAGTGATTTCTTAGTGTTTGTATAATTACGGAGATTGGGTGCCAACAAAAAATTATAAAATTATTTCTTAAAAAATACGTCAATTTCCTTCACAATTAACATGTGCGTGGCACGTGCGGTTTCAGCCAATCAGCATCTTGCTCTTTCGCCCATCTGTTTACTGATGTCAGACTATTTAGGCTAATGCGGAAATAATAAGACATGGTTGGTGTAAATTCTGAAATTAGTTAGAACCAGTTTGATCGACTTGTTAATGTATGTTTAGTTTTTACTTCATGTTGAAATTGGTTGACTGATACATAATTTTTATGCTAGTTAAAATTTTATTTGAAATTTACAAGTTACGGCGTGAGATTGCTCAAGCCTTCGACATTAGATCGAGGGGATTATGAAGTGTAATAGTTGTCATAATCTTTTAATGGAGTTTTGTGAATTTGAATACTTTTTTTTTTTGGTTAACTATTGAATTGTAGTAGTTGAAAAAATATTTTGAATTTGATGTAAATAGTAAATATCAAATCCAATGGAGGAGAGCTATTTATGTTTTCAAATTTATTAATTTCCTCATGAAATAATTATAACAGTAAGAATATTGAAACTACTTATAGTACAGTATCTTCTTATAGAGGAAGTAAATATGCCTTTTGATAAAATAAAAATAAATAAAAAATCATCTATGTTTACAAAAATATCAATTAAAATATTAAAAATGTTATCATATCGAAAAAAGAAAAAAATATATATATTCAGTAATAATTTTATATTGATTACACTAAAATACAAAATGAAAAAAAAAAAAAATTCAAAACTTATTAAATATATTATGGATATTTACTTCATTGTTTATCAATTATCATTAGCAAACAGCAAACTTATAAGACATTAGCTTTTTTTCTAAACAAAAATAATTTGACTATATACATGCGTTATGATCTACAACTTTTTTTCAAAAAAAAAAATTATGATCTACAACTTATGTAACAAATGGCAAATACTCTGTGAACTGGAGGAAATTTCATTAATGTTTTGAGGAAAAAGGGTAAATGGCATCTATGACTACATCATTTTGTTATGTCGTTGCCAAATATGAAGAAAAAATATTTAATGAATTAAACATAGGATCCAAAAATTTCTTTACTACACCCAACTACTTTATAAATTGATATTAAAAAATTAAAATTAAATATTTACTTCCTATACCCTTTAAAATACCAAAACTATCATTTGACATTAATAATAATTTTAATCATATATTGAGAATTGTAAAAAAAACCTACTCAGAAAGATTGAGAATTGTAAAAAATCTCGCAAAAAAAAAAGTTCTTAGGAATTAGCTGAAGGATATGTCGCGTTCTTAGAAATTTTGGAATCCTGAAGTTGAGGAAGAAGAGGACTACATGAAGCTGGTTCTCGGAATGACTCTGAGATTTTCGTACGAAGAATTTAGAGTTGCGACCAATGATTTACAAGAAAGGGGATAGGGGCAATTGGAATTGTGTACAAAAGATTTCTACCAGATGGCATGATGATTGCAGTGAAAAAATTGAATAGAATAGGGCAAGAAAAGAGGGAATTCTTGGCAGAAGTTGAGACAACTGGTGGGTGCACCATCGCAATCTTGTGAGGTTGATTAGTTTTGTGCGGAGAGACCATGCATACTTCTAGTGTGTGAATATACTGTTAGGCATTCAAAAATATAATATATATCGTAAGATATCACTTTCTTTAAAATCTTATTTGCACTCTCTCAAAGAATTTTGTTAATGGGTATTTTGTACAAATAACCTCCTAGATACAGAAAAACCAGAATACTGTAACTAGTAATTCATAAATTTTCATATATATATATATATATATATATATTAATTCAATATTCTTAATGTGTATTTATAACACTTTAATGTGTATATTTCATTAATTAAACATAATTAACGTTTATTAATTTTATTAACCGGACTTCAACATATACTTCTCCACGTTTATTTATAAATTGCACGAAATTTATGATAAATCTATTGCAATACTTAATTGTATTTGTTAGTGCATAATGTTGACATTATATGACATATAATAGTGTTTTAGTATTTATATTTTTGACATCATTGTATGCCGGTAATTTGAGCAAACTCTACTATCGAAATTTTCATGTATCTTGTTGCAACACTGATAGTTGTTACATCATCTGACTAACAGTTGTTATAACAATTGTCAAACAGTTGTTGCAACAACTGCTTTCAAGTAAAGAAAAAAGAATTCTTATTCTATTTAATTTTGTGTATTAAATGAGCTTTTCTGATTTTTTTAATGAATATCTTTTTATTAATTGAAGTTGATATTTCTATTGTAAAAAAAGTTTATTGGAAATTTTTTTTTTTGGAGTTATTCTTGATTTGTTATTGTTGATTTTAAAGTAAATCTCTTTTATTTATTAGAGATTTTCATGATCAAAACTAATTTTATTTGTCTTATTTTATCTATAATCAAATATAATCTCTTTTTATATTGTAGATACTCATTGGTAAAAACTTGATTGTAATTTTTTAGAAAATTACTAGTTAAAATAGCTTTTTAAAATTAATATAACCAAACAATCTATAATTTGAAGGCTACGTTTGGCATACGAGATTGAAACTTAATGAAATTGATTGAATTGAATTGAAATAGAATGGATTAGATTATATTAAAAAATTACTTTCTCATGGTTGGTAAAACTTGGGTTAGATTGGATTGGAAAATTAATGTTCCATGTTTGGTGTAAATTAGGATTTGATTGGAATAAATTTAATTTAAATATTATATGATATAACCTAAATTAAAATCAATTTAAATAATAATTCTAAAAATCTATCATACTTATCTACAAAAATCCACCAATATGTCCGCAAAAATTCACATAAATTCACAAAAATTGTGATTATTTCAAAAAAAAAAATCACATAAATGCACAAAATTTTACAAACAAAAGGACATAAACACTTGATGTCAAAAAAAAAAAAAAAAGGCATAAACATTTCAACTAGACCCATTATTATCCTTCCTTTTTTTTTTGTTTTAAGTTTCTTCTCTATGTTCATCTTCGTCTCCTCCAATCTCTTTTTCCCCCTTATTTTTCTTCCTCGTCTCCTCTTCTTCGTCTTCCCTTCCTCTCTTTGTTCCAAAACCTAGCCCACAGTAATTTTTTAAAAAAAAAATGAAGAATAAGGGCTGCGACAAAGATGAAAAGGACAGCGGCAATTGGAGAGAGAAAGAGAAAGAACATGAGTGAGAGGAAGAGATAGAGAGAGTTATTCTCATCCCCTTAAAACTCAAGAGTCAATTTGAGAATCAGAAATCCCAAAAGATTGGGATTTCAAAAAGTTTGAAATTGGATTTTCAATCTTAAACTCTTCTCTTCAAACATCAAATTTCGTGAAATTGAAAATTTTGAATCTTAATCCCAATCCAAATCCGGTGAAACAAACATAGTCCAAAAGTTTTCTTAATTGACAAGGAAACTACAAATTTCATTTAAAATCTCTACTTGTTGAAACTCCATATAGAAAAGACCAACTTTTAAATCTCTACTGGAAGAATTTCTCCCTAACGGACCCATAGAACCTCAAAATGATGAACAAATCTTCTCTTTTGTCTCTTGCCCTCACTCTCGTCCTCTTCTTGAGTGTTCACTTTCTAGGTTCGTCTGTTGACATTCTTTGGGGCTCAACCCTCTTTGATTCAAAATTTGAACCAGACATTGTGCTCTCTTAGTCATAGCACACTCGCTCCACCACTGCTTTATCTTTGATGGAGCAAATCTTGATCAAAGATGGTTTTGAGATCTCTATCTTTGATGGAGATCTACTTCATTAGAGATGGAGCAGCGATGGAATGAGTAGCGCACCCATTCTATCTGTAGTTGCTCCATATGAGATGGATTGATATTGAGATTATCTTTATTACAGATGAGTCTCTGATGAAAGGTGGCTGTTTTTTTACATCTTATGCTTTCTCGCTCATGCAGGCAAAGCAAATGTTCCATCCGCAATGGAGTAGACTTGCTCCACCTCCCACTTACATATATATACATATATATAAATAAATTTAAAGAACAAGAGGTAGGATTGGTCGTATGTTTTTTACTTTTTTTTTTTAATTAGTTTAGTTGATTGAAAATAAAGAAAAACTGTGTTTTTTTGCCTTGTTTGAAGAGTTTGGTTTTGTGTTTTGAATAAACATTATAGGGATGTTCCCTTTGAAGACGGGTTTTTATGATTGAATAAACAAACTGTAAATTTATTTTTTTAATTGATTTAGTGGTTTGTGCGTTTGTTATTCGAATTTGATTGAACGAGGAGATGCGTTGGCTTTTATGATTTTTGTCTAGAAATTTGATCAAAGAGAATGAGACTTGTTAAATTTATTTAATTAATTTTTATAATTGAATATTTTAATTAAATAAATAAAATAGTGAAATAATTATTAAGAGCATTTTGAACCTTTAAATGGCAAATACAGTCAAGAATTAGAGTTAATCATTCACCATTAATGACAAAGAATAATGGTGCTATCAAGGACGAACGCTTTATATGGGTTAAACTGTGCCCAACGTCCGGCAAAATTGTGAATTTGCCCTTTCAATAATCATTGTGGTCTATTTTTTTGCAAATGAATTTCTAACTAGAGTTTTGAAACTCTACCTATATAATTAAACAATCGTCCTAAATAAGGCTTTAATACCACGATTTGGAACTTTACTACTAGATATCAGGAGAAAACTACTTACATAAATAGTGGGACTGTTGAGAATTATTCCTGACACTTAAGTAGTGAGGCAATTGAGAGATGATTTATCATTAGGCTACTCTGTTTAATTGTATTTGTCACTTAAGTAGTGAGACAGTTGAGAGATGACTTACTATCAGACCATTCTGTTTTCTCCTCACCTCATAATTTCTTTAATATGGCGACTAAAATCATCTAATTTAGATACAGTAAAATATTATCCCAAACTACATAATATTAAATGATAACAAAAACTCCAGGGAGTTACCTAATATAACCACTAGATTCAGGATATATTTGTTTGGGAAACTCCAAACATTATGTTATTTTAGAAATTAAACTTAAAGCAATTAAGAAGACAAAAGATTAAATTAATATTACTAAAAAAATTATCGATAGTTTTTCTTATTTGTCTTTTCCTCTAGGAATTATTGTCTGTATAAAAGTATTTCTCATCCCGTGTAAGCCTCCAAATATTATTTAGAATAATGTTATCTGAAGCGTAATTATTATATTAATCATTAGATGAAGTGTTAGTTACTAAGTTACAACATGCATCTAGCATTATTTTGATATGAATTTAGATAATTTAACATTATTCAATTGGTTAATATCTTACTTGAGTGAAATAATTAGTAAATTTTCTTGCAGAAGAACTGGACTAGACCGATTCCTACGCATCGGCAAGGCCCAATGTATTGGGCTTGTTATTGAAAATTTGCCCTAACGCCAGTTGACCCAGGTTAAGAAGCAGCAGATTTTATTTTATTTTTTGAGCTCCACATGCAAACAAAAAAAAATGCGCTTTGGACATTAACTTGATCTGTCGGGTTTCAAGGTTCAATCGACTAAAAAATTAATCGATGATGGGTGAAGCGGAATGTACTAAATTTTAATTTTAAAGATTTCTTAGAAATCTTTAATATTTCAGTTATATAGAAGGACAATTATTGTGATCAAATGGTAAGTTTCACGCCCAGAAAATTATGGGTTGGAAACATATCCTCATCCTCAATTTTTAAATTTACAGTAATACTCCATTCATTCAAAATAATAACAATGATAATACTCCATTCATTAACTCCAACATTACTTGTTGTCCGTGAAAATGTTTGTTAGACTTATTTTTTTCTTTTAAATTCATTGTAACTGAAAAAAAAAATTATAAATGTATTTATATTTAAATAATTAAAACTAATTCTAAGAGCATCTTCAATATAAAAGTGAATTGTCTTTTAAAAAAAAATTGTCATGTTATCAATATCAAAAAAATGTGCTTCCCATATAACATAAGTATGATTTAATGGGCGATCAAAATTAAAAAGTACTCTCCAAGACTTGTGTTTAAAATAGACACTTTGATGAGTTTTATTTATTTTTTTTTTAACCACAAAGCTTTCGAAAATTTCAGTCCAAACCATCACAATGTCATAAATATTCAAATTTTACATTCGATACTTGTCTTTGGCTTCAATGTCTTTCAAGTAAGGAGGACTCCTATAAGCTCCAGTGGTCATCTTTCAAACCATAAGTTCTACACACCATTAGACCAACAACTCCTTTGCTAAATAAGTCAAGTTGTCCCCAGACCAGCAAACTTGGTTACATATGTTCTGATAACATATGAGCGGCTCAATTATCAAATAGGATAATAAAATTGTAGAACAGACACAATTGCCAAGTATATTCAACCCAGAATTTTGCAGAGATTCCCCATCGTCATCAACAGCACCATCACTCTGTAAACCTATTTGCAAATCCATCTGCAAACCAACATCTGCACATTTGTTCTGCAAAAATTAAAAAATTAAAACTTACAAATAATTGATCTACAAACCAACACCATCATTCTTCAAGTATCATATGCATATTTTTTCTGCAAACTAACATCATCACTCCGCAACACCTAGATCGTCTCCGAAAGAAGAAGACTCCGACAATCAAACCATCATTGCTACTGTCGTTTTCATAATAAAATTTATCAAAGTAGAAGAACCTTGAAAAATGACGATGATGTGGCGGTAGTTCTGAGAGCCGGAAATGTGGCGGAGGTGAGAGACTAGGCACAGCAGAAATTGCATAGCTCCAGTTCCTCTAATTCAAACCAATAAGTTCACTCGGTGCGTTGAAGAACGATGACAACGAGTTAGCGGTTCTAAGAGCCAGAGATGCGACAGAGGTGAGAGACTGGTGAACGGAGATGTAAATTGGCGAGATGCTTCCACAATGACCATGAATTTTTTTTAACCCCAAAACTTTCCTCAATAAAATTGACAGGCATATTTTGTCGAGTCAAACTGTCCAATAGACCTGGTTATGTTGATAGTGTCTACTTTTTTCTTTACCACCTTAGCTTGACATTGAATCCTCATACTTGCGTTAGAGAAATCTATATTAATAGAATGTTTATCAATTCTATGTAACATTTCATTTTTTCACAATTGATAAAAGAATCGGAGATACTCTAATATATATATATATATATACACACACATATATATTCATTTCTCCTATTTATGAATTTATCATATATAATAATTATATATCATTTAAATTTTTTTCATGTATCAAGACTTACATAAGATGATTATAATTGTAATAAAATACTGTGAATTTCATATGTTAAAATGTTGTAGATTTAATATGCAAAAATTAATTAAATTATCTCATGAATTATATTTTTAATTATATATATTTTAATTTTAGGTCAAATGAGGTGAAATAACAATAAAAAAATAGAGGGAAATGGGAAATTTTGAGGAATAGACATGAGAAGGGGGGAAGCCACCTCAAAATACCCCCATCCCGAATTTCCCATGTAAGAATTTGGGTGGGAATAGGGAAGGACTGAAGGAATGATGGTGGAGATGGAACAACCATGTCCACCCTATTTGCCTCTACTAATATTTCTAAATTCTTAGTTGCATTTTGAAAATAGATAATATAAATCAAAGGGATAATCTCAGTTTCGCTCTATTGTTTAACGTATTGCTAATTACCTCCTATAGTTTATGTAAATTTCATCTTACCTCCTCTATGATGTTGAGCACACAATAATGAACAAGATCAAGGGGTTTTTTAGATATTTTCTTAAACTACAAGGGATTTTCTGAACATTTTCTTAAACTACAAGGGATATTTTATCTATTCAATCAAACAGTAGAAAGGTTCTTAGTAATTTCTTAGATTAATGATAGATTTTAGCTATTACACCGAACTAGGAGGGAAAAATATGATTATCCCTAAATCAAACACAAAACTAAAAACTTCTAGTTCTCATACATTTTTAGTGTTCATTGAGAGATCAAAATGAGGTTTTTAGCACTCGTAACTTATGTAAATATTAAAGTTTATTTTTACAAATAGAGTCTCAGTTCCATTATAAAAATAGATAACATAAATCAAGTATTGAATATGGAAACTCTCAATTCTCACATGTTTTTTTGCCAATGTCAATTTGCATAAGTTAACACATTTTTAGTGTTAATTGAGTGTCAAATAAGGTCTTTAATACTTGAAACTTATGTGAATATTAGAGTTATGTCTTTGTAAATATGATTTTTGTTGAATTCTAAAAATAGACAATATAAAATCAAGCATAAAAGAAAAAAACCGTCAATTTTAGACGTTTGTTGTTAACACTGGTTAGTGTAAGTTAATGTCATTTTAGTGTTAGTTGAAAGGTCAAATAATGTTTTCAATACTTGAAACTTATGTGAAATTGGAGCTTTATCTATATAAATAGGATCTCGGTTGCATTTTAAAAATAAACAACATAAATTAAGCATAAAATTTATATTGATATAAATTGAAGTGAATTCGATTTACACCTGTATATATTAAAATTTTCACACAAAAATACGTGTACAATCTCATGTCTAATCATAACTATACTTTTAAAAGCAAAAAACGTGTTTCAAAAATGATGTTTTAAAAATACAACGTGTTTGATGAGATTTTTTATAACTTATTTTTAAAAATAAAATATGATGTAAATGTATTTGATGTTGTTTTTTAAAATAAGTAAATGAGGGGTAAAATAATCATTTATTTGGAAAATATGTTTTGAAAATGGTGAATTACATTAAAAAAAAAAAATTGTCTTTCACTATTTAGTTATTTTTTCAAAAATGTGCATTTCATTTTCAAAAATGCATTTTACAAAATAACTAACCAAACACTTCCAATCTATATTTTGTTTTTGAAAATAAAAAATCATTTTCAAAAGTGATCTAAACAACTAGAGGTGGGCACTTACATGTTGGGTTCAGTTCTAATCGAAACTGAACATGAATCGAATTTTTATCGGTTCTCAAAATCGGAACAGAACATGAACCGATTGAAGGGTAAAATCGAACTAAACCGAACATGGTCAGTTTGGTTCGGTTTCGAGTCGTTCTGGGACGTTTACAGAATATTCAAACAAACCCAAATACCACTCTAAAAACCACCACTTGCAAAACCAGACACCCACTCAACCACCACCAACAGCAAAACAAAACACCCACTCAACAACTACCATCTGCAAAACCCAAATATCACCACCTACAAATTCTAATGACCTACTTAAAAACCAATCTCTATAACTGAAACCAACCCAAATACACACAATGAAACTCATCCAAATTATATATCACAGAACAGACATAGAGCAAGCAGAATAGAGAGAGAAAGTAGAGAAAAAGTGAAGACGAAGGAAAGATAGAGCACTGTCGATGCTCCATCTCCTTCCACCGGTCTCAATCATCTTTGTCAGCATCTATTCGCATCATTAAACATAGAGATAAGATGGTAAATTGTGGATCCGATGAGAAATTGAATGAAGGAGATAGATGAAGTGGGTTTGTTGATCTTGAGAGAAAAGGGAGGTGGCTAATTTTGAGAGAAAAGATTAGATGAGATGAAGTGGGTTTATTGATCTTGATAGTAAGGTGAGTTTGTGGATGTTGAAAGAGAGAAGATGAGATGAAGAAGAGAGATGAGAGAAAAAAAGAGATGAGCGACTGATGAGAAATAGAGTGTGCAAGAGAATTTAGGTAGGTTTTAGGGTTGGGGTTTATATAGGAGAGTTGGGAAATGACGCGTGTGCCTCTTATGCTTAGTATTTCATGGGTCGGATCGGTTCTAGATATCCAGAACTGATCTAATCCATGAAACATGGTATTTTCTAATCATGGGATCCAAATACCCTTAACTTGAACATGAAAACCGAACCGAACACCCACGGAAGGGGTTCGGGGCGGGTCATTCGGGTCGGTTCCATGTTTTTATGTCCACCCTTATAAACAACATCTTATTCTCATCATACAAAAATAATACTAGCAGAGCAATGTTAAGTTTTTTAAATTTTTTGTTCAAATTTATACTCAAATGATGAAACATATGAGCTGTCAATATTTTATAAATTATAAAATGATGTGATAATTAATAAGATATTCAATTTATATATTATGTCATTTGAATATAAATTTAGATAAAATTATTGAGAAGTACTACTAATATTGTTAACATCAACTATAGGAGCGATAGAGAACTTCTGACACATTGTGATCAAAATTTAAAACTACATCTATTATGGTTGGCGAAAGCAAATTTCACCCTATTAGCAAACGGCAATATGGCAGTTGACTACATCATGTCTCATCTGTAAAGACTCTCGCCATAAAAAATAAAAATAAAAATAAAAAGATGCCATATCAGATTTTTCACGTTGTAGAACCAACAGCTGACCAACAACACTGACAAATTAAAGTAACCGGTTGACTTTCCAACTGAATCATGGAAAGCCATAACATGCATGCACCAATCGAAATTGCGATGATAAATATGGAAACGCCCATAAAGTCCAATAATATCGTAGTATGGAATGAATAGCTCCTCAATAAATACGTATTAAAATTTTTATTTTAAGATCATAAATTTAATTATTTATTTTTAATGATCCATCATATTGATGAAATTTATCAAAAATATATGATTATAATTAATAATTTTAAAATAAAAATTTCAAAACATTCTTTTTAAAAAATGGTTCATCATATTATATAAACATAAATATTTAATGATTTAATGTCTAAAATTAAAAAAAAAAAATCTCTCCGAACTAATGCACCAAATTTTGATCAAATGACGGATAGTTAATACTTAATAGCAAAATCAAAACGAATAAGGATATAGTCCATAATCTCCTTTAAAGTGGATTATAATAAAATTTTTAAATGGACTTTGAAATTATAAAATATTTTATGTAATAAAAAAACATAGATATAATATATATATTTAAAGAAAATATATATATTTAAATAAAAATATCTATCTTCAGTGGATACAGTTCCGTACACTTCTGCGTATTGCCGAGAACAATCACAGGGTTTAGATGATTTCTGGCTCAAGCAAGGTGCAGTACTGTTGCTCAGCTTATTGCAGAGCTCACACGAGGATGTTCAAGACAGGCAGCTACAGAACTTGCAGCTTTTGTTGGCATTATGCTGGCATATGGGGCTTCAGTCAAAGGCTGCAAAAGTGTAAATTCGTTTATGAAAATATAGTGATATCCCATCTATTTTGTAGTCCTGTCATGTCCTGCCGTAGCCCACACACAATTACGTCCCTGTCAACAGGTCCAACGAGGTGAGCCATAGTTAACGACAAACCGCGCAAGGCAGGGACTGGATCTATGAAAAGCAAGAACAATCTACTCCTATCAAAACTTAAAAATTTTAAAATTATAATTTTGTAAGTATATTTTCATTAATGACTCTCGTAATCTTTAAAATTTAAGAAACTCATCGATTTGATCTATACCATTAATCAAACTAATCAAAAGAGGGTTATTTTTATTATTTTAATACGTTATTTTAATTTCAATTAAAATAACTTTAAAAAAAAATTAACTTTACTATTTATCTTAAAAATTGATTGTAAAAATAAAGCTAATTAAAATTACTATTAAAAAAATTAATTAAAAACTTTGATTTCCACTGTTTTTCTCTGAAAATCTAAAATTGCCAAACAAATTTAGTAAAAGATTAAAAAAAAGTGGAAATTCACATTGATCCTCAGACATAATAGCCCTCATCGATCTATCATTAAGGGTTTGGTTTGGTTAATTGATCTTGCGTCATAATAGCCCACCGAAAGTAAGCTGCAAGTACGATAAAATCCTATTAATGAGAGAGATTGATACAGATCTTTATTTTCATGAAAAATAATACAATACTAGTATTTATATATATATATATATATATATGTATATTTCCAAGTAATCTGACACTAATATCCAAGATTAAACACTATATGTATATTTTGAAAATCTAATCTTATAACACTAAGGGATTGTTTGTTTTTTCCCTAATAAGTATTATTTTCATTTAAATCTTAATTAAAGTGATTTTAATTTGTCTGTTTATTTACTTATATTTTGATTTAGGTGAAAGAGCATATTATTTAAAAAGTCAAAAAAATTTTAAAACAAAAAATGTAAAAAGTCAAAATTTATTACTTATAACTTAATTAGAAAGTCTTTTATTAATGAATTCATACCCACTTCCTAAATTAACCTCCTATTATTATATTATTATCAAAATGTCTCTAAAAAAAAAAAAAATCTCAAATCTAATCAAACCCTAACCTAGCCCTATCACACTTTAAGGTTGATAGTAGAGGTTGTGGCCTCCTCTATACATGGAGGCAACTGCAACAAGCCGCCAGTGTAAAGTCTCAATCTAAGTGGATCTAAGAAAATAATTGAAACCTAGTTTATTATTATTAATCTAGTTCTATCCAAATTTTAGAAATAAAAAGAGATATAAATAAATATTCTCTTTAGGGATATTTTTAAAATAACACAAAAAAAAGAGATATAAAAGGAAAAAGATCATAACAAAAGGTGGGATACAAAATACAAATTTACAAGTTGATAAATGTGGTGAGCCGTGTTCATGGAAAATTGAATTAAAAAATGTTAAATGGGAAGCAGGCGACATGGGACAAAAACAATTGAAAACAGCTGAATTAAAAAAAGAAGAAGAAGAAGAAGATTGAAAGAGTGTTGTGGGTAGGTGTATGTCAATCACATTGATTATTTGCATAGATATAATGTTCAATTAAAACACGCACCACTCATAAGGACATAACTGACCCATATAGCAAAACAAAAGAAAAAGAAGAAGAAGACCAAGAGCAAGGAATGATAGGAAAAATTTCGTATGAGTGATTTGAATATTTTGATGTCCAATTTATCTAGATAAATATTTTTTATTTCAATGAAATTTGAAGTCTAGGAAATTAGTAAATTTTATAATAAGTTCTAGATTGAGATTATGTGATTTTAGGATGGATTCAGAATTATGAAAAATCCAATGGAAATTCGTTTTAGATCTAGACCTGAACAAATGAGTTATATGAGTGAATCATTTCATTTATTTCGATTTGATTATTTATATATAATTATATTCAAGATGATTTTTTTTATTAATTATGAATCATTAGAAATGAGTCATTAATTAATTTTTTGAATTATTATTTTTGTTATATGTTTGAAATTAGAATTTAATTGTATATGTATATATATGTTTACGAATTTGAAGTTCCAATATGAATTTATTGTTTTCCAACTTGAGTTTATCATATGATAAGTTTCAAAATAATTTAACTAATATTTATTTATTTACGTTCAAGAAAAATATTTATTCAGAGATATATGTATGTGCAGAAAGCAATTTATTTATATTTGTATATGGAAATCTTTTAAGATTTGAGAAAGAAAAATAAAAATATTTTTAGGACACTAAGGTTGTACCATCCTCTCTAACAATCGAGCAGGCTTCCTATGTGTAAGTTCAAGAACGTCACTTAGCACATGTATGACCAATGTTTCAAAACTCGTGACTCGCTACTCGACCGGTGACCCAACGAGTAGCGAGTAATCTGTTATTTGGCGAGTACTTGTATAACGTTGTTTTGAGGGGGCGGTAGGAGGGGGGAAGGGGTGGCGCGAATTTTTAGTTTTGAAATATAAAAACATAAATTGATATTTCATAAAATATGAGGGCCATAACCAAACATTTCCTACCATATATAAAACTCACCCCACATTCCAATAATTCACACCCGATCCATTTCAAACCTTCAGCCTCACTTTCTCTCTTTGTCTCCCTTCTACTTTGTCTCCCTTCTCCTCTCTCATCTCTCTATAAAATTATCATTGTCGTCACCGTTAAAGTGAGACATCGCTGTTGCCGTCGCCTCTTTGACGTCATTAATTGTCGTCGTTGCTGAAACTGAAGCAAATCTCTTTAAAATAGCCGAGGTTGACATGCAGAGGTTCCACTAGTGCTTGTGGCAGTCGAGTGACGGTGAGGATGAGTGGTGGCAACCGGTGACAAGTAAGCAAGTTGATTTGGGTTCGGTTGGGGATTGGGGTTTGGTCTTGATGTGGTGAATCGGTGACTAGATTTGGGTGTTGGGGTTAGGGTTTGGTGTGGTGACTGTGAGTGACTAGGTTTTATTGTTGAAGTTTGGTTAGGAGATTAGTGCGGTGTGCGTGTGAGAGATTGTTGAATTAGTAACTGGTTTTTTGAAATTTGGTTGTGAGCTTGGTGATTGAGTTTCAAGATGAATGTTGTTTGTTGAGTTGGACCGAGTTGGCAAGTACTCGGCCAAACTTGGTCCAACTCGGTGAATACTTGTTTCCAGTGAGTACAGCCTTCGATCTAGGGTTCTTGGATCGGCAAACGGTCGAGCGACGATTTCTTGTCAAGAAATTGGTCAACTCGATTGAGTTTTTAAACCATGTATACAACATATATTATCTCTTGCTTTGCGTGTGTATTAAGTATCCCTATCATGTATGACACATTTTCATATGTATTAATTGGTGTAGATTTTTATATTACAGATGTTAGATATTGAGTTAGATTAGTACAGATAGATATTTATAGGAAATCAAATTTATATAAAGAGATTATAAAAAAGTTTTATAGATTATATTATTATAGAAATAATTTATATAAAAGTTACAGTTTTATTATGATATAAGAATTATTTATTATTACCAACAATATATTTAGTTTTAATAGAAATATTTTAGAAAATTACATCTACTCACTGGACAATAGAGCTCACTCTTTTATAAATCTCATTTTTTTCAAGTATTCATATAGATTAGTGCATATCGTGAGAAATACCATATGGTGATGATCAAATACATTCTTATTTTTAAGTAGGAATATTTTACATCAGTGTATATTAATTTTAATTAATCAAACTTTGTAAATATATTTCGAAAATAGTTTTGAAAATGAAATATCTTTCTATATATTTTATATATCCAGTACATGGGTCCAACATAAGAAATGTAAAGATTTTTTCTTAATTTGTTTAATTTATATTTATAAAGAAATTATGAAATTTACTATGATTATTCAAAATGATTTTCATTAAATTTTATATTTAATCAGAAAGATCCCAATTTTCACGGGATCCTCTCGGACTCGAAAGAGCAGCTAAGTTGGGTCCTTTTAGCCAACGACCTCTATTCATTTATTGGAGACCATCAGTCTTCTGCCACCTGTGAATGGAGGAGATTAATCTCCTCCATTTTTGTTTTTCTTTTTTCTCTTTTCTATATTTCATTTTATATTTATTAAATTATAATAAATTATTACTAAATTATTTAATTCAAATGGTTATTTAATATCTATGCTTGTAAGATTAATTTTAATTGAATATTAACGGACAGTTATAAAGGTAAAAACTAATTCACTCTTAATTATCATTAAGTCATTCAAAAAAAAAAATTGCAAAATCTTAAATATTAAGACTTATTCAAATCTTATTTAAATTAAATCCTATTAAGATTTAAGATTAAATAAATAAATAAACATCACCATGAGAAACCTACTCTTATAACAAATAGAGAAAACTCCCTAAACAAATTGATAAATATGCATTGTAGGACTATATGCTATCACGCATATGAAGGAAGATATATTAATCAATTGAACTTTGAGGGGACTTGCAACCCTAAAAAATTTGCTCAAAAACATTGGGATGTATAATTCATTGGGAAAACTTCATTTAGTCTCTGAAGTATCAAAAACTATCAGATTGTTGAAGGTATTTTGGAAACAATATGCATTGTAGGACTATATGCTATCACACATGTGAAGGGAGATATATTAATCAATTGAACTTCGAGGGGACTTGCAACCATAAAAAATTTGCTCAAAAACTTTGGGATATATAATTCATTGGGAAAACTTTATTTTAGTCTCTGAAGTATTAAAAATTATTAGATTGTTAAAGGTATTTTGGAAAAAATTTATTTTATTCCAAAAATTTTGAAAACTCTTCAAAAAAGTCTTTACCTTCAATCAACTAAAGGTCAAAACAAATTAAAAATAAAAAAAAAATCAATTGCCCCTCGCCACCTAAAGTGATTGTTTTGCCCCTATTAAAATCAAGATATTACAATGTCATTCAACTTATAAAAGTTGACACATGTACAAAATAACAATTATTTTCTTTAAACATGATTATTGTTTTTTTTTTTTTTAAACAATAATTAAAATAATCATTTAAAAAATATCATTTGAATGATCTTGTACTCTGACCATCTCCATCTCTATCATGGAAATGAAAACTTTGTTCCATCTCTTTCTCATCTCTTCTCCCTTTATTTGTCTCTTGTCATCGCTCTTGCCTCTCTATCGAATTGTTAGGTTGGTTTTTGGGGTGTGGGTTTGACAAGTTACGTTTGTGTTGGTGTTATATTGTTAGGGGTTATTGCATTTGTCTTGGATGTTTGATAGATTGTGCATGGTGTTGGGTTGCTAGGTTGTTGCCTTTGTATTGGTGGTCTAGATGGTGGCTACGATCTTGGTGTGAAAGTGGAAGTCAATCTGGATTTCTAATTATGTTGGTGATGGTTGGTGATTTTCCTTTTTTAATTTTTTTTTATTAAATTTTTTTTTCAAGGTCTAGACATCGTGATAATCTGGTCTCACCCAAATCTTCATTTGGGTTTAAACTCAAATTTTAATCCTTTTTTTATTATTATTTTTTAAATTTCCTTTTATGATTCAACTGCTCTCACCTAAATTTTTATATGGATTTGATCTGGATGAGACCAGGTCATCATCTCGATGATCTGATCTCACTCAGATCTTTATTTAGATTCGATTTTTTAAATTTTTTTCTTAATTAATTTTAATTAGCACCGTTCATTTTAGATGGATGATTGAGATCTTTTATTTTTTTAAAAAATAATTAATTAGTTGCTTAGTTTAAAAATTTTATTTTAATGAGTTTATATAGTTATTTTCATTTTAATTTTGACTATACAAGTGTCACCATCTCAGCTCTTTTTGCGAAATAATAAAATTACCCTTCTCGTCAAACTTTCGATCTTTTTTTGACTGTGAGAATTTTTAAAACTTTAGTGATAAAATAAATTGTTTCCAAATGATTTATAATCTTTGTGTGAGTTTCCAATACTTTAGGAATTAAAAATGAAGTTTTTCCTAATTCATTTCATTAACCTACAAATTTTTCAAACTACCTAGCCACAAGTGATTTTAGACCAAGTATTATTATGCACACTTTACAAGTATACCTGAGTAGTTTTTTTTTTTATTGTTTATTTTATTATAAGCGTAATAGTCGTTGGGTTATTAAAATAGATTTTGTAGCAACATAAGTAGTAATTAATACTAACAAATCCCGACAAGTTTTTGAACTTAATATATATATATATATATTTATAAATTCTTTTAAAACTACAACGATTTAGACTGTGAGAGGTTGCATGATTGACTCGAACACTCACTCACCAACTGATTGAAAAAGGTATATAGGCTTTACCGCGTAATCTTTTTTTTTTTTTTTTTTTAAGTATACCACGTAATCAATTTTATTTTGTCATATTTGTAAAATTTTTTCAACCATTCGATTTCCAGAGATTTACTCATAAAAATTAATAGAAGTCATGATAATTTACACTTTTTATTTTATGAATTCATTAATTCATACCAAATGTCCTAAGATCAAACGCACCCTGTCACATCTACTTGAACCAAATCCTCTCACTCTTATGGACTACATTTATAGCTGATCAACAGTCACGGCATTATATTAAAGCGAATATAGTGACGTAGTTCCTTTGATACATTAATGACGTATTTTCTTGATCTAATTGCAATTTGAAATTTGAAAAGGAAAATACAATTGGGATTCATGATCTCACTACTGCAAATATAGGGAACATACTATTTTATCAATCTCATCCAGTCTTATAATGACACATTTTTACTACCCAAGTTCTGCTACTGTAGAGTGTAGGCTTATATTTTTTAAATAACGTTTTTTATTTGAAAAAATATCATCTTATTTCAATCAAAGAGATACTAACAACTCAATAACAATATTGTGCTTGTATGCTCGTGTAATCTCTTTCCTAATTCCAGATAAACTCTCAAATACCGTAATAAAGAATATTTCTTGCACTTGCACATGACAATAAATTTCTGCAATTAGGTGAGAAGGACAATAATACTGCCCCTCCAACTTTAAATCAAACCACCGAAATGGACGCTACACATCTATTTCTTTTTTCATTTTTCATTTTTCCTTCATCGCTGTTTCTCTTCTTAATTAGAAAATTTCACATTTTAAAAGAATAATTAGTGTGGTAGCAAGTATAAGCCGAGAATATACACACGTTTAAAAGACAGGTCACAATTCAAAACTCCCTCTCTTCGAATATATATATATATATATAAGATAATTATTATGTGATTTATAGAAAATAACAATAATCAGTAAAATGATATCAAATAAAAAATCTATAAAAACTTTAAAATGCACACTTTAAAAGTTATGCAAACTCTGGTATCTTGAATTTGAATTACCAGAGTGTTTACCTTAGCATAATCCAAACTCAAAAAAAATAATTATTTAGTAATTTTTTATCCACCTACACAAACAACTATAGAAGAAACGAAAAGACTTTCTATGACTAGTAACAATATTTTTTCTAAAAAAAAAAAAATGAAGAGCAAATTATAATTTAACTTATCAACTTGAAAATAATTATAGACATAATCAATTTTTGATATTAATTACAATAAACCTTTTGCCATTAGGGAATCTTCGCTAAAGGTAATTGAGGCAAGGGCAAAATTATTCTTTTTAATCTAATTTTTAATTAAATTTTAAAAAGTTTAAAATAAATTAAACAAAAAAATAATCAAATATTCATCGTTTATCTTGAGATGAATAGTGGAGGTCTGATTAATTTTTTTAGTTTTTAAAAATTTTAATTATTTTTAAATTTCTGTTTTCATATATTTATTTTTTATTTAAATCAATCTCAATTGTCCATCTTAAAATATATTAAAAAAGAAAAACTAAACATATGAAAAAATAAAAAAATAAAAAAATTATATGAAAAAAGATTAAAAATAATTAAAAATAAAAAAAATCATAAGATCTCCGTCATTCATCTCAAAATAAACGCTGAAGATCTGATTAATTTTTTTATTTAATTTATTTTAAAGTTTTCAAAATTTAATTAAAAATAAGATTTAAAAATATAATTTTACTCTTACCTTAGTTACCTTTAATAGAGATCCCTAACAATAAAGGATTTATTGTAATTAAAAAAACTAAAAAAAATTATTAAATCTCCACCATAAACGGTCAATGTCTGAATAATTTTTCATTTAATATATTTTAAAGTTTTTAAAATTTAATTAAAAATAAGATTTAAAAAGATAATTTTACCCTTACCTCAATTACCTTTAATGGAGATTCCCTAATGGTAAGGGATTTACTGTAATTAACACCAAAAGTTAATTATACTTATAATTATTTTCAAATCGATAAGTTACATTATAATTTACTTTTTTTAAAAAAAATATTGTTAATAGTCATAGAAAAATCTTTTCGATTCTTCTATAGTTAAGTGTAGGTTGAAAAAAAAATACTAAATAATTATTTTTTTTGAGTTTGGATTATGCTAAGGTTGACAGTCTGAGTCTGGTTATTCAAATTCAAGGTACCAGAGTTTGCATACCTTTTAAAGTGTGCATTTTAAAGTTTTTATAGAATTTTTATTTGATATCATTTTACTGATTATTGTTATTTTCTATTTTTTTATATATATTCGAAGAGATGGAGTTTTGAATTGTGACCTGTCTTTTAAACGTGTGTATATAAATATATGACAAAAGAAAAAAATTAAAAAATTATATGAAAAAAGGAAAAAAAAAACTGAACCAGAAAAAAAAAAAAAAAACATCATCTTCACCATCACAACCAAAACCATCATCTTCATCTTCCTCATGTCACACAATGTGAAATTCCACCACCAAATGAACCCATATCTATCCTCTTCCTCATATCACACAAAAACCATCTTGTTTGTACAATAAAATCTCCATAAACGAAAAAAGATCCAATTTTTCTAAAACTAACAATCAAACACTTGATTTTTCAAAAAAAAAAAAAATCAAACGCTTTAGAGAGAGAGAGAGAGAGAGAGAGAGGCCTGGAGAGGTGGAGAGGCCAGCGGTGGCAATTTCGTAACGGGTGAGGTGAGGGGACTCGGAGATGGCGACGGCAGCGATGGACTCCTTAGACACAGTCGCCGCTATCACTGGTTGGGTTTGGGAGGGGGCGATGGTTGGCGAAGGGACGGTGCGAACAAGAGGAGGTCACCAGCGATGGGTGAGTTTGGTTCTGGGCTCTATCTCTCGGTTTGCTTCAGCTCTCTATCTCTCGCCTCTCTGTTTCCTCTCTCTCCCCTGTCTCAACCTCCATTAAAACCCAGATGAAGTGGTTGAGGGGTTTCTTCATCTGGATTCGAACCCAGATGAACTTTTCAGTATGTTTTTGGTTGTGTGATGATTGGTTGTGTTTTTACAGAAGATTGGAAGAGTGATTTTAGCGGTTTTGGCGGAAGATGAATTGGGGAAGAGTGATTTCAAGATAGGGTTTCGTTGGGGGAAAGATAAACTGAGTGAACTGGGTTTTGATTTGAGGACGTTGAAGATCGGAAAATAGATGAACCCAACCAAATTTATTTATTTTTTTTAATTTTTATTCAAATTTTTAAATTTTTTTAAATTATTTTTCATTATTTATCCGGACAGTGAAGATTTGATGAAAAAGTTTTGTTTAATTTTTATTTTTTATTTAATTATTTTTTAAATATCTTTTTAAATTATAATTAAAAAGTAAAAGTATTTTTTCCTTTTGTACATCCATAATTAACTATAACGAAATTTTTTAATCGTAAAAGTTTTTCTATAATTAACACTAAAAAATTGATTTCGCCTGCAATTATTTTCAAATTGATACATTAAATTATAATTTGCTAAAAAAGAAACAACAAACCTTTTAACTTTTATTCCTTTTTTTAATAAATAATACAAATTAAAAATTAAGAGAAAAATATTACTTGAAATCACAATTACATTAATACTGGGAGCGAGGAAATTTTCATTACATCATATTATATTTCATCCTAACAAAACATTCATAATTGTCTTGTATTTGACAATATGAAGTAGTCAATAGGTAAGGTTATCCAAACTTCAAATTTTGATGCAAAGTTTAACTTTTTTTTTTTTAATTGAAAACTAATAGAGGTTACAGAATTTTGGAATTTATCGTAACAGTTAGACTTGCGTCGTTTATATATAACCTCTGGTGCTTGCAAAAAAATTAAATGGTTTGATTTACAGAATTTTAAAACTTGTCATAATAGTTAGACTTGTGTTGTCACGAAATAATCTCTGGTGCTTGTAAAAAGATTAAATGATTTGTCTATTTTATTAGTTGGATAAAGTTATCTATCAATATATAATAATCCTTAGATATTTTTTAATAATTATCCTCATAACCTATGTAAAAATTATTATTAATAGATATTTTTATTCAATCAATAAATCAATAGGGTAGTTAAATCACTAAACTAGATAGAAAAGTACAGGGAGGAAGAGATAAGAAAGGATGTGCGCGTGTGTATATTTTGGACAGGAAATTGCCAAGTCTACAGTGCTTGATACAGAAGAAAATGTGAATAGTTGAAAGGTCGTTGAGGGTATTAACAGCTCTTCACCGACGAGAATTTAATACAGCCACACGTAACAAGTCTCAAACTCCTCTAAAAATGAACCCCTTAATTCATCCATGTGCCCACCTACATGCCTCCAAAACATCTTCATGCACTCCTCCACTCCTATTTATTAACAATTATCATCTTCCACCTTCTCCTCTCAACAAAGAAACCAAAACATATCATCTCTCTCATTCCCTCCTTATTTTGCAAGAAAGAGGAAGTTTCAGGTTCTCACTTCTGTTGTTTAGAGATTTAATTTTTTCCTTAATTTGGTTCTCTTATTTCTACTCTGCTTGCTTCAACCTAAAAAAGAAAAAGGGTTCGAGGACTCTTGAAGGGATTTGAAAGAGATGGGTCTCTTTTCTTTAATAACAGGCATGCGTGGTTCAAGTGGGTTTGGTTCAGCTTCAACCGCTGAACAAGTCACTGAAGGAATTGATGCCACCAATCTCACTGCTCTTATCACAGGTCACACAGATATAGCTCTAGCTTCCGCTCTGATATTATTTTCTTGAATTTTTATTTTTTATTTTTTTATTATGATTGCTTTTTTTTTTTGGGTTATTTTTATTTGATATCATTGTCCATGATGATAGGCTTATAACAGTTCTTTTTTGTAAATTCTGATGAATGAAATAAGTTCTCATTTACCGGTTGGGATCAAGGCATCATGTTTTCTCCGATTTCCGGTTTTCGCTTTTGCTATGTTGCTTTCATTAGATTCACAGTACAAACAACTGGCGTTTCCTTCACACCCCACCAACATTTCATTCCAACCTACCTGCATTAACACAAGACAAAATCTCTCTTGGTGCCATTGAAATTACTTCTACTCATGAAATAATCACCTATTTTATAAGCAAACTAATAATTTATTTTAAATTTGAATTTTTCTAGTTTGTAATAAGGGTATTGACTTTTTATTATGAAACGAATGATTATTTTATAAGTGGAAGTGATTCAAACAAAATCTAGCTACCTGTTGTATTTTCTTTTTGCCCTTTTATTTTGACAATTTCTAACATATGCGTATTAGAAAAAAAATAAAAAGAAATCTTCTGTAGCTACTCTGATTGATTGAGACTCTTCACATTACTCAGAAAACTGTAAATTTTGAAATTTTCTTTTAAAATAGAAACCAGACATGATCAGGATGGTTACAATAACAAAATTTGTTTGATTAACATGATGATCATTAATTTTAAGCTAAAAATGATGGTCCAATTGATTTTTGTTGAACAAAAATCAATTGAATGCAGGAGGGGCAAGTGGAATTGGGTTAGAAACAGCAAGGGTTCTGTCTTTACGTGGAGCACATGTTATTATTGCTGCGAGAAACATGGAGACTGCAAGTGATGCACAAAAGCATATACTGGAAGAGAATGTAACTGCTCGTGTTGATGTAATGAAACTGGATCTCGCTTCAATTGCATCCATTAGAGAATTTGTTGATCACTTCAATGCTCTTGATCTTCCTCTCAACATTTTAATGTAATATATTCTCTTCTTCTACAATTCAATGTTTTAAGTGTTTTTTTAGCTTTGTCGAAAATCGAAATCCCTTACATGCACTAATTAACATGTGCAATTACAGAAACAATGCTGGTATCATGTTCTGCCCATACCAGCTCTCTGATGACGGAATAGAGATGCAGTTCGCAACGAATCATCTTGGTAGGTTGTAAAAATACTATTGTTGTTTGTTCAGTCATTCCCTGATACAAACCCAGCTCTATACATCAGTAAAATATAAACATGATATCGAGAGTTTAGATGAACTATTTTTATTTAAAAATGCTTATTGCTAGTGAGAAGGTTAAACTATGGACGCCTACATTAAAGATTTTAAATCCTTTGGTTATTTATAATTTTACAGTGCAAGAATAATATTTATCTCGCTGTTCCTTTCAGGTCATTTTCTCTTAACAAACCTGCTTCTCGATAAAATGAAGAATACGGCTAGAGTTACTGGAATTGAAGGCAGGATTGTGAATTTGTCGTCAATAGCCCACCAATACACCTATAAAGGCGGGATTCGATTTGATAAGATCAATGACAAAAGCGGGTGCGTTATGGTTTCTGCAATTTCACGGCCTTTTTTGTCACAGTTGATTGTAGATGCGTTATGGTTTCTGCAATTTCACGGCCTTTTTTTGTCAGTTGATTGTAGATGCACTGACATTTTCTTCTCATATAATCATTTTGATCCAGTTATTCTGACAAAAAGGCATATGGACAATCCAAATTAGCAAACATATTGCACGCCAACGAGCTCTCTCGTCAGTTTCAGGTAATAATCCAAGTTTTAATTACTGTGTTGGCTCAAAATGGTCACTTACAGATTGTGGTTTCGACCATGATCTAAATTCGAAATTTAGATTATAATATTTCCATATTTGTTTTCTAAATGTTCAATCAACTTAAAAGTATATAAAAATGCAATTGCCAAAAAACAAAAAAAAAGCTGGAACTTTTTACTTAATTATATTTAAATTTTTTCTTCGTAATATATTTCCAATTTTATTCTAATATTACACCGTATAATTTTTTTTATATTATAATCTAATGCTTATAATAAATAAAATAAAAGACCTCGATTTTTTATAAAAAATAATTTAAAAGTTATATTTTAATTATTAACAAGTTAACCTTATTTTCTAACATTCAATTTATTATCTAACCAATATAAAAATTAGTTCTACATCACTTTTTTATAACATCTTAATTATGAATAAAATCTTACTGATATAATGCATTAAAATGGTTTAAAATTTGTTAACTTATTTGTTTTAAGTTGTTTGTGTCACAAAAATAAATAACAACTAGTAGTAAAAAGAATATGAATATTAAATTAATTATTTTAAATAATTTTATATTTAAAAACAAATGAATAAATAAATAAATAAATAAATATTGAATGTACTGAGTTACATTTAATAATAGAAAGAAAAAATAAATAAATATTTATTGAATGTATCATCGTACATTCAATAATAGAAAAAAAAAAATTATTGAATGTACCATCCTACGTTTAATAATAAAATAAATAAATAAATAAATATTGAAATTCAGACTGTTCAAAAAAAATTTTTAAAAAAAAATCTCTGACTGTATCTAATTTTACTGCGAATTTATTTTCTACCAACTGAATCAGCAGGAAGAGGGAGTGAATATCACAGCAAACTCGGTGCACCCAGGACTGATAATGACAAATCTCATGAGACATTCTGCTCTTCTCATGAGTATGTTCCATGTCCCCACAAATTTGTAATTAAACATTCCACGTGCAAGACGTCACTCTTTGTTTTTACTTATTGTCACCATTTGTTCTCTTGTTAATCAAACTTGACAGGATTTTTGAAGCTATTCTCCTTCTTCCTCTGGAAAAATGTACCTCAGGTAATCTTTTTCAATCACCACCCATTTGACAGTTGATTTTTTCAGTCTACAATAACAAGTGCCTAAATTATTTTTGTAGGGGGCGGCTACAACATGCTATGTTGCTCTCCACCCTAGCCTGAAAGGCGTGACTGGAAAATACTTCCTAGACTGTAATGAGATGCCACCAAGCTTTCTTGCTCGAGACGAAGAACTGGCTAAGAAACTCTGGGAATTCAGTAACAAGTTGGTTACCTCAGCTTCTAAAGCTTAAGATGTGTGCTTCCTGAAACCTCCTCCATACTTCCATCATATGATATTTTTACTATATGCAAGATAAATATGCTATACTAGTTATTCATTATACAATGAGGGTGTGATTGAAATAATTTAAACAGTGTGATTGAGTTTTTTATTTTTTTCACTTTCATTGTTTAATTTGATGTTGTAAAAAATTTCTCGACTTGGTTTGAGCATTAATAGCATACTCTATTGAAGAGAATTATTCTTTTATTTTGATCTCCACAACGTACCCATATAACAGAAGCCTTTCAGCATATACAGAGCTCTCCTTCAAGCATCAACACAAATCAAGGTAGCTTTATAGTTTCTTATGCAGTTTTTGGAGTAGTAGAAAATATTTTTTATTCGAATATGATCCTTCAAACAAAGCAAACCAAGATGATTTAAATGGAAAAACCTTTTACCAACAGCGAAAATGTTCTGTCAAACGGGGTTATTGTTTCTTCTAATGATCTTTCAAACAAAGCTTCTACCAAGATGATATAAATCGAAAAACACTTTTAACAACAGCGAAAACACTCTCTCAAACGGGATTAAACCCTTTTAACAACAGCGAAAACGCTGTCCAACGCGGAGTTCTTGTTTCTTGTAAATGTCACTGTTTTATTATCTCATTGAATAATTCATGTTCGGATGTTGAAGAAGATAGCTTTTTAGTTCTTCCACTCGTGTTCCAATCCGACAGTACAACTTCAAAAACTAAGAAACCAAGGTAGTCTAATCCCCAACCATCCGTGACGCTGGTAGACCAAAGCATGATAATTAAGATAGCGATCGCAATACACATTTGGGATACTCATGTCGCTTGAATTCAATGCGAGTCATGATCCATTTTAATGTTATTGTTGTTGTACTACTTTCAGGTCACAATTTTATCAATACACGGATGGGATGTGCTGACATTTCCTCAATCATACGAATTTGTGTTTCTAGTTATCACACGCAATTTCGAAATTAAAAAGATACTATTGATTTATTATTTTGTTTAATAGCACGAAATCTAACTATACGAAAATTTTCTTGAATAATACAAAAATTGGGTGCCAAGAGATATGATTCAGTTACCGAGAGAGTGAAATCTGCAGCCAGAATCTCTCAACCGTCCGATGGATATTTTTACCAATCGGACGGTTGAAACCGAACCAAAAAACGAAAGCAAAACTCAAGCAGAGTCGTCGCTTTCAAATAAGCCCAACGCCCGTACTATCCAAGCGGAGCCAGCCACCACAACGGCCGCGAAAACGGGAGGAATAATCAAGTCAATTTTGGACCCCTTGAATATGTGAGACGGCAAGCAGAGGATCTCTCCCGGTAAGTCTAACGGAACCCTAACGGAGGATTCCGTCTCGCACTCTTGTGAGAAGGAGGAAGACGGAGATATCGCCCAGACGAAAGCCACTTCTGGCCAAAATGAAGCCACGGCCACCGTTAACGTTAATAGAGTTGTCCACGTGGCAGCGTAGAGGAGCAGCGGCCAGCGGGAGGTGAGTTTGTGAAACAGAGAGGTGAAGAAAGAAATAGACATGATTGAGTATTGATTGACTGTTTCGATCAATCGGGTCGATCAAAATCAAAGATGTTTGAGATTTGTTTGATATGGATTTTTAAGTAATCAAATAGTATGAGTTAACGAAAAATGGGTTAAAAACAAGAGGATTAGATAGGGGACCTAATCTTCAACCACTTTTTGGTGATTTTGGGGGATTAGTTGAGTTGGATCGAGAAAAGAGAATGAGTGACGATTGTTGACTGATGAGCTCGGCAATGACGAGTGTGGTTTTGGGTTCGGTTTTTGACAGGACAACGACTTTTTGACCAATAGCATTAAGCTCATACACGTGTTGTTTAGGTAATGGCTGGTGTTATGTGTTATCGTGGATGAATTAGGGAGTTAGAGATTAGATGAGGAGAAACGATAGAGATTTCGCCTTCGAATGGACCCAATTTGGTCAAGAAATATGAAAGTCGACGAACTAAGATTTGTTCAATTATTCTGGTTTAGGGTATTGGCTACCTTAACTACTTTATCTACATTATTTCTACTATAATTGTTAAAGATTATTGGGTTTAATTTATTAAACCTTAGAGATTTTTCAAAACACATTTAAAATATTCATTTATTGATGAAGGAAAGAAATTTAAAAATGAACTAGATAAATCAACAAGAATAACGTCGGTTAAGAGAAAAAAGCCCTCTCATTTCTCAAACCATAACATGAACAAAAGTCACTAGCCCCGTAGGGGAATTTCATAACTTCTTTTCTAAAAGCTGGTGTTATATGGGTCATAGATTTGTAAAAATCTATGGCAATCAAGAATTACTTATACATTCCATATATCAACTTCCATAATCAGTAAACAACTACTCCTCACATGTCACAAAAAAAAAAAAAAACCCTACTCCCATGATAAGCATAAACAACTATTCCCATAATAAAATAAAACTAACCACACGGCTTACATAAAATTTGTTAAATAGGAGCTACCAAAATGGGAAAACACACAGCCCACATGTGCCAAAAAGGGATGTGCATGGGAATTTCAAAACTACTATTGGATTGAAGAAAATAAACATTTTAGAGAAACAAGAATTGCAACCGGATTATAAAACACGACAGATTATGGTGTATTACACACAAATTCTTGAGGCAACATGGACTACTTGTCACCTTGTAAATTCACAAACCGGAAGAGTGGAATGCTTTCTCTGCCTGGATGGTTAGAAACAAAAATCCAACCATTTAAATGCTGATTCCGGCTAGCATAACAATCAGTGTTGCCTGTCAGGAGATGTATGGACTTCTAAAGAACATGGTGGCAATGGAAGCACTCTCTGGATCTTGAACTGCACAAATGCACCTTCCTGTCCCCAGAAGCAATTTTTATTTTACAAATTTTGATCTCAACAGTTAAGTTGAAATGAATAGCCAGAAAACTTGCGGGGAAAAAGCATGTAGGGGCTCTATATTCTCATACAATAATGAATCAAGTACAAGTTATCTTTAAGAAGCCTAATAAGATTGCAAAGCAGCTTGGTCAAATCAATATCAATTTAGGCTCCTATTATGGAAATCACATCTCCCTAACACGAAGGAAAGAACGTTAAGTGTATCTATGGACAAGAAAACAGCTAAATCAAGTACAGTTTTGTTGTCTCAGAAAGTAATTATAAGTTTGTCCCGAAAAAAATTGAGTATGGCAAAATTATAAAATTTACATGTATGGACAAGAAAACAGCCAAATCAAGTACAGTTTTGTTGTCTCAGAAAGTAATTATAAGTTTGTCTGGAAAAATTTGAGCATGGCAAAATTATAAAATTTACATGACATATGATAGGACATTACAAAATTTAAATATACTATCTTACCCTTGGCTGCTTATATGTCAACTAGTATTACAATAGATTGACTCTCTACAGGATCTTTGAATGTTCAAACTCATATACCAACCAAAGGCTCTACTTACTAAGGTTGGATTAATTAGACAAAGCTGTGTATTGAGCACTCCATCACCCATGCCCAATAGAGCTGCCATGAGGAGTGGATGTAAAATGCCTAGTACTCCACTACTTGAGCTGCATGAAGACAAAGAAAACATGGAAATGAAGCCATAGTAATACCTTCAAATTCACAATCACTGCCAGCACTCAGGCCCTAAATAACTATAGTGTTATAGTTAATACATTAGCATTAACCTGCAATTTAAAAGAAGTCAAAGAAACACAGGTGCATGAAATAATGTACCGCAAGAAACTATGAAAGTCATTGATGAAAGACCAGAAGTTAGACAACTGGCGGACACTGAAAAAAATTACAAGAAGACTGAGACTGAATTCATTCAAGCAACATTCAACATATAAATTAATTCTAATTTCTAACAAGAAGTCAGCTCAGCAAGGGAGCATAAAAAATAAAATTGAATTCCTGTGTCATCCCAAAAATGCAAGCACACTGACAGTAAATTCACATAGAAATTACAGAAAGCGGTATTTTGCACTCCAAGATATATTATAGAAATTACAGAAAGCGGTATTTTGCACTCCAAGATATATTGATTGAGAATTGAGGGCAATACAACACCACGATGGAACGGCTTAGGGCCAGAGGGCACCATGGCCCTACTAGACAACAAATTCTTTTTAGAATATCATTGTACTTATATATTATCCATTTATCTATAGAGTTTTGTGCTTTGGCCCCTCCAAGTGCTAGTTCCAACGCTGAACACCATACAAAATGGCACAAGGCGTGTCATGACTCTCTTGTTCAATGCTTCAAAAGCAGTGTCTGCTAGTAAGGTGGTAACTTCTGTATGTACTAGATTTATAATTGCTAATGAGAAAGATCCATTGGATATTAGCTCCCATACATCGTAGAATACAAGTGAGTAAGAAGGTTAATTTAATATGCCCAATAACAATGAAAAAAGATGCGAAAAGATGTCCTTCGTGGATTTGATGCATACAAATATTCAAGCTGTTTAAGTTAAACAGAAAATAATTGCAAGAGTCCTCTCATTTATTCATTCTCTTACTTACTATTGCATCAAAAGCTCCAAAAACTGCCATCGAACCACCTACACCAGACACGCTAAGAGCTGGAGCTACAGTCTCTTTACTAAATTCAGCACTAGAATATAAACATGGTCCAGTATAAAGAAACTCAGTTAAAAACATACTAACTATGAAAATTGGAAATGTAAATAGAATGGAAGTCAGAAAGTAAGCATATGAAATTGATCAAGTATTACCATGCAAATGCTTGTTGCAATCCTGAATATGCAATAAGGGGGATGATGAGTATCATCCTTATCTCAAACAGGGGAGCAATGATTGATTTTGATGGCAACAGTACACTAGAATAAAGGTTAGCTGAAGAATCCGCCTGTCCTTTTCTACTTTATCATCTTCTTCACATGAGAAGCACATCAGTATAGAGGCCTAATGTCATGCTGATAAAAAACAAAATGAACAACAAAGCTGTGCCACTACTACTTCCCCCCCTGCAGTGATGTGAAAGAAAACAAATTAGTCATTGATAATAATCATCACATAAGCCCAACCATGGAAGACCACAAAGATTTCTACTATGTTCCCAAAGCATGAATCAGTAAGTTATGCAAATGTTATTGCACTACATTTGAAATTAAAGTATCTTCATTGCAAACATCAATATTAACAAGCACCATGTTTTAACACACATCCCACGCAAGAAACCTGCTGACCAAAAATGCATTCAATTCCACAGCATCGTCAATTTCCACTACGATAATGAACCATTTGAAAACCCTGCCTGAACAATACTACCATCAATTTCAGTAAAAAGTTGTTTGATAAGAGTTTCTAATCAGAGATTTACTCATCCAAGAAATATACAAAGTGCTGCCACCAATAAATTGACATTCATTGTTTCAGCTAAACAACAGTGGATGTTTGCAGATGATTTTTTTATCAGCAGAATGAAACTAATTTCTGTACAAATTTAGTTCCTAGACCAAATTGTTTGCCCCATTCAGTTTCAAGCCATTACATAGATATTTTGCCTCACAAATCATTTTTATAAAAAGTATCTAGAGTAGCAAATGAATCATAACAAGAGCGATTACCCAATCACATTTGACAAAATCTTTAACCATATATTAGCATTCAACCAAGTCATTACTGCCATTCCACCTAATCTGGAACCAACTGTGAATCATAATAGATCTGACAAAATTCGTCTCCTTACCACTTCCCATGTATGCAAAAATAGAAGTTCTTTGCTTTTGATCAGTTTGTGAAAGACAAGTCAAAGACGTTAACTCAAGACAATTACTCTAAATAGCTCCTTTCTTCTTCTCCATTTACTAATTTGAGACCATGAAAATGCATAAATAGTTCACACACCCCACCTGGAGTATTTGAAGAAAGGATAAGTACATTGTCAATGATCAACACAAAGATGATGTGTTGATAACAAATTGTAAAAACAGACCAACTTAACCACAAGGGCAACACATACCAATCCATCTTTCAATACTGCAAGTGTGAACAGATTTCCAACTAACTGCCAAATTTCAGAAATCAAAGTAGCAGTAAAAAGTTCAGCAATAAATGAAAAAAAGAAAAACGTATTCTAAATAAATCAGCATATGGTATGATTTGTTACATATAATCCAGACGATCACCAAGTGAAGAGCATAAACTGCCCCAAATTCTCCATTAAAAGTACCAATTACTCTTTCCTTCATGCAAGTCATGATCGATTGCATGACTGCGGGCAGCGGAAGTGAGAAATGTTCCCCTGATGAAAGAAGCAGATACAAACAGCTAATAACCACTCATTACCATTCAATTAAAACATAGATGATAAGTGCGAACCACTCATTACCACGATGGCGCCAAACTGGCAGCTACAAACAGCTCATAACCTGTAGTTCCAAGAAGCAGAGCATTTTTCGAACCCAATTTTTGAACAATCAAAGATGCGAATAAAGAGAAAAATGTGAATGAGATGTACAATATTTCAAGCGAAATCGTACCAAAATTTCCTTCCTATACCAACAATCAAAATCAGAACCATTTGAAAAAAAAAAAAAAAAATCATTTGGCATCCTCAAGCTGACAGTTTACGATGCAATTTAAATTTCATATCTTTTATGTTCAATTGCCAGGAACCAAAAGGAGATTTCAAATCCTGACCTGAAACAAATTAATTGCGTGAATATATGTTTATAATTTCAAATTTCAATAGCGCGAAAATGTAAGAGCCAGAAAACTCACAGTATTAACAGTACTGTGCCAATTCTGAGCGGCCCCATAAGCGATAAAAAAAACAAAAGGAACATGGCTTTGAAGATATGAATATCTCGCGCGTGATTCTTCGCAGTTCGAGTATGCGTGATTCTTCGATCCAGAAAATGTAGAGAAACTAGAAAAGTAGGCGGATTCGGTAGTTATTGAACAGTTTTCGATATGATTCTGATTTCTGGGGAATGGAAGTGTCGGAGTTCATCGATCGAAGCATGTGTCATCAGATGGCGGGACCCACTGATAATGGGAACACATAGTTGGCGATGAGGGCTCATGGTCCCGCCCATTTTGTATTTAAAAACTTCAGACCCTTATAATAATAATAAAGGACGCCTTTATATGGGACAGGCGCACGCAAGCCCTCTCAGTCTAAGATTAAGCACTTTTATTAATCCTAAATAAAAAGAGGCAGTTGAATATCTTCCTTAGTTTTAAAAATTTAATGATTCAAGTTCTACCTTTATTTTAAAATATAAGATAAATCATTAAGTTAGTAGAAATTAAGCTTCCACTAAATATATCTTGATAACTATAGACAGTTTTGTGGAAATAAATATAAGGACCACATAAATAGCGTTTTTTTTAATCAATTTTGGTAATCTTTTGAATTTATTTGGTATCAACTTAAAAAAAAAAATAATTCATCATCTTGATAAATGAGAAGGTACATAACCAGATATGCTAGATTTAAAAGGTAATATAATACTCCCATATGATATTTGACAAACTTGGTCATGTGTTAGATGAGATTGTATGATTTAAATTATTCATAATTTATTGCTTGTGTTATGATGCTAATTTTCGGTTGTGTGTCTTCTATTTTATTTGTTTTACCTTCCTTTATTCGCTCATGCTTATTCTATAAACCATTGACTAGGCGCAAATGACCTTACAAACGCCTAATTTTATACAGCCTCAACATCACGTCTACATGAAATAGGTCCACCGTCCACTTCAGTTGCATATATAATATTATGGTCCGGATCCATGTTTCTATCTTTTAACAAATTATTTGTAGGGACAATTGTCTCTCTTCACAAAGATACATTACTATTATGCCCACATTAATGGCAAGTCAGATTCCCATTAACATTGTCCAAACATTAAAATAATACACTAAAGAGTTTAGAGAGCACATCGAATTTAATTTTGTGAAACCCTCACATAAATACATACATGTACACACTATAGATTGCACAAAAATTACTTTAATTGAAACCTAACATAAATACACGTATTTTTATTTATATATATAATAAGGATTTGACTATCTTACTGTAAAAATTTTTAAGAATTATCTTTACAATTTATTTAAGGTTGTGGTTAAAGAAACTAGATTGGACAATCTTACTAAGATCAATAAATTTACAAAACCCATGTGACAAGATAAGTGGTGGACTAATAGTTATGCTATATATTCAACCTAATAATTAATAAATAATTGAAATGCATGTATTGCATTTTTAACATTGCATACATCATCCCATCTGGAAGGACCGGAATGGTTTGCTCATATCTGAAGAAATTTTTGGGATCAACTTTAGTCTTCACTCTTATCAATCTTTTGAAATTATCTTTGAAATACTTGGTACCCCAAACATTAGCATGAAAAAAACTCGTGTTACTCTTCCTGTTCATGCCCAAATCTAGATCCCTTACATTGACATATGCAGTCCTAGGGAATTTTGAAACGTAAGGAGCCATGTAACTATATAGTTTCCTAATCCAGTCAATATGCTTCGTTTTATGCTTATCTCCATCCTGCCACACAGTCAAATACAATATTTCAAACATGTTGCATTTTCTATGAGGAAAAGGAATTTCATGTTCTAAAAACTTGTTCATCATTCCACCATAAGGGTTGAATTCAATCACTGGATTATCTTCTTCCAATAACCTTTTCCACAGCCCTTCAAGCACTGTTTTAGGTATTGGTTCTTTGACAAAATCCGATTTGCCTTTGAAGTACACTTTGAACGAAGACTTTCTTTGCAGTAGAATTTTAGGAGGTGTGGTAAGTGGGTGGCGATCAAGATAGAGCACAGACTTGATCCAATTTGTTTCCCTGCAATCTTTTCTTGTCAAACCCAATTCTGGAAAGCTCTTTTTAATGACCTTGAGGAGTCCATTAGCACCACCAAAAAACAAGGCTTGGTATGATGTTGCAACAGTTTTCTCCCCTTTTTGGCTTGCATTTGCTACTTGTATCAAAACCTGAAGAAAAAGATTCTCATCAAGGTTATCCGCCACTTGGTGCCATCTATAAAGCAGATTTGTGGCACCTTCTTCTAGAGTCTTTGAAACTGTGAAAACTGTTACAGTTTTTGGGACACAAACCAGTTCTATCTTCCAAGAAAGAATGACTCCAAAGCTTGCTCCTCCGCCACCTCTTATGGCCCAAAAAAGATCTTCACCCATTGCTGCTCGGTCAAGAACTCTGCCATTGACATCAACAATCCTGGCATCAATAACATTATCAGCACTAAGACCATATTTTCTTCCAAGACTGCCATAACCACCTCCAGTGATGTGCCCACCAACACCTACGCTTGTGCAAAGACCAACAGGGAAGCCATGGATAGGACTTTTCTCTGAGATTCTATAGTAGACTTCACTTAATGTGGCACCGCTCTGAACCCAAGCACTGTTATCATCAATATCAAAGCTAATGGATCGAAAGTTGACTAAGTCTAATAGAACAAAAGGTCTCTCGATTTCGGATACATAAGAGAGACCCTCATAGTCATGGCCTCCGCTTCGGACTCTCATGTGAGTGCCAAGCTGTGTGGAGCAAATAACAGCCTCTTGGACATGGGATTCATACAACGGCATGAAGATCAAATCAGGTTTTGGAACTCAAGGATCCACGAACCTCAGGTTTTGTGCAGTGGATTCCAGGATAGAAGAAAAATTATCTTTGTTTGGGGTGTAAAAAGTGGAGGAAGGAACGGAAACCTCACATCTGACTGAGACACAATGAATAAAATTTGAAGTTAGACTTGAAGAAGCTGATAACAAAATGGATGAAAAAAGTATCGAAAGAACGAAAATGCTTGGAGAAATGTTCGTCATCATTTTCGATGTCTTCATGGTTTTGTGTTTCTTGATTTGGAAGGGATGACTTGCATATATATTTGCATATGTGATGTCTTTATGACGCACATTCCAGCTTTCCTTTTACTTATTTTTTTTTTTAGGGATAATCTCAAAAAATGCTTTGACTTTTAATAAATTATTCATTTTTTCTCATCAGATTTCTTTTTTATCCAAAATACCGCTTAACTTTAAATTATACACTCAAAATACCTTCTAAAAACGTATAAAATGACAATAATACTCCTGACGGTAACGGATTCCGTTAAATTATTATAATTGATCATTTGACTTCAGGGATAAAAAAGGAAATTAATAAAAATATTAATAAAAATAAAAAATAAAAAATACTATTAAATAGATATTTATATTTAAAAATAAAAAATAAAATATATATTCAATTTTTTCCACCTCTCAGATCCCTTCTCTGTCCCCCTCTCTCTTTCATTTTCTTTCTCTCTCTATCTCTGGCCGGCTTTAAGAGGGGGGTTGACGATGACAACGTGGTGAAGACACCGGAGATCGAGTTCGGGTCCCCGATTGAGGATATCCACAATCGAAGACCCGAACTGGGTCTCCACGGTCGGAGACCAAAGACCTAGAAGGGTCTCCAAACCGGTGGAGACCATATGGTTTTTCTTTTTTTTTTCCTATTATGTTCTATTGGGTTTTTTTTTTTTTTAAAAAAAAAAATTTGTTGTCTAATGGTGTTTGTTGATGATTGTGGGAGATTGATATTTAATGATTGTAGAAGATTGATTTGGAAACCCAAAAATGGGGAGAGAGAAGAAAGAGGGGATCCAGGAGTGGAAGGTTGAAGATGATGATGGGTCATGGTTGTGGAGATCTAGATTGGATCTCCCATTTTTTTAAAAAATTTCTTTTATTTTTTAATTTATTTTTTAATTTTTTAAAACATTATAATAAGGGCAGTTTGGTCTTTTTACCTAAATTAAATATTTCTGTTATTAAAGTGACAGAATGAGGATTTTTGGATAAAAATGAAATAGCACGGGGGAGAATGAATAAGCTTTGAAAAGGTGGTTGATTTTTTAGGTTTTTTTTTTTTTTTTTAAAGTTGCTTTTTATTTGTTCACAATTTAGGGTTTTTTTTTTTTTTTTTCGAAAGTGTTGACACTATGCACTTGATCACTTTAAAGAACATGATTGTATCCTTTTTTTTTTAACAATCGAAAACCAAACAGAATTGAAGATAGATAACGCAACCAGAAAAATGATTATCCATATGAAAGGGAGCAACTCATACATAACTAGAAAGATTACCCTCACATAGGAGGGAGAAAGCAATAAATAATAGACGTTGGCATCGTCCACTAGATGTCGAACCTATCTCTTCTTAGAGCACCTTTTGATGAACATGATTGTATACCACTACAAGGAAGTTACTTTATTTCTTATATCTTTATGACATTACATTATTGGATAAAATAACACCAAATCAATTCGATATATTTTTTTTTTCCTTTTTTTACCCCAAATCAATTCAATATCTCATTTGTTCAACAAAAATCAATTTAATATGGAAAAATTTTAATTTAGTCTCTAACATTTAATAAAATATTATTTTTTTATTAACGTTTGTATTTTGAATTCCCGTCATCCCTAACGTTTCGAAAATATATCAATTTAGTCCCTTTGATGAAAAAAATGAAGTCAAATATGACAGAAGTAGCAAAAAGACGGATTTACCCTTGATATAATTTAAGATAGTTAAAATTACATAAATACCCTTTTAAAAATTGACAATTGCAAAATAACCATCTCCATTATTACAAAATTGCCCTTGACCACCTTTCAATTAAATTGTGACATATCATTGAATCAATTTTTTTTAATTCAATTTATAGTTAATAAATATTTTAATTAAAAAAATAACTTTTTTAATATAATTAAAAAAAAAAAAAAAAACACTCCTTCACCTTCAACCTCTCATCATCTTCTTCATCTCCAATTTCATCTTCTACATTCATCAAAATCATCATCATTTTCATCAAATCAACATCACCCAAATTAAACATCAACATCAAACCAAACATCTCCCAAATTAAAAAAAAAAAAAATTGGCACCATCTGCAATCAATCTCTACCATCGAAGACTGGTCTCCAATGGTGGAAACCCTCTGGTCTCCATCGCTGGAGACCAGATTTGGTCTCCACAAAAGAGATCAATGTTGGTCTCCTCGCTGAAGGCCTAGTCACCAACTAGAGACCAGACGCTGGAGACCAAGTCTCCCAACGATAGAGACCAGTTTTCTAGTCTCCCTTGCCGAAAAGAGAATGGTCTCCATGGGAGACCTCAACCTCCCATGAAGATATGTTTTTATTTATTTTTAAATAACTTAAAAATATTTTTTATATATTAAATTAAAAATATAGAAATATATATTATATTAAATATATTAAAAATATATAAATATATTTAAGTTAAAATGATCAAACTAACCCTCTCCTTATTAAGGTTGACTAACATTTGACTAACAGAAAACTAAATTGATACATTTATAAAATGTTAGGGATGATGGGAATTCGAAATGCAAACGTTAGTAAAAAAATAATATTTTTCTAAATATTAGGGATTAAATTAAATTTCCCTATTTAATATCTTATACAAAATTCAAATTATCTATTTTTTTTAAAGACAAAATTCAATTATTTGGTGTCATCATGGCACTTTAAATTAATTAATATAAAGTGTTTTTTCAACTAATATAAAACATTCTTAATGACACATATTATGAAATAAATATTGAATAAAATAATAGAGTAATGTTAGTTTTCTTAAATTTTTTATCCAAATTCATGTTCAAATATTATTGTGCGTGAATTATCAACATTATATTAATTATCATATTATCTCATGATTTATAAGATTTCGACAACTCATGTGTCACATCATTTGTGCATAGATTTAGACAAAAAAATTGAGAGGAAAAATTACAGATTAACTATCCAATTCAAACATATTTTCCAATGGAATTAACTTTATAGGTTTATTACAATTTAAATACCTACCATTAATGCAAGTTTGTTACCATTGACGGAAAACAATGTCAAAGTGCTGAAAGGACGAAAATTTCCTAGAGGCTGAGAAATAGATTGTTTTGACTAGTTTGATTGAATAAAAAATTTAAAAAATAAAAAATCATTAGATCCCCACCATTTATCTTAAGATGAATGGTAAATATTAATTAAAAAATAAAAATTAATCAAAAAACATCAAATAAACCAAATATTCAGTAGATCTTTACCATCCATATTAAAATGGATGGTAGATATTAATTTGAAAATAAAATAAAATGTAAAACATAAATGAAAAAATATATATATATATTTAGTGGATATCAGATCCCGTATTGGATCCTTACCAACTATTCATCTTCATCTCCATCTGGAGATGAACAGACCACTAATCATTAATAACCTCTTCGTCTCACAATCAACCAAGCCCCTCACCATTATCAACATCACAAATTCATCAAGAATAGAACACCATCAAACCATCATCACCATCATCGATTCATTAAGGACAGAACATTGCAACTCAAACTAGCATTGAAATCTAGAAATGTGGTAACGAACCAAACATCAAACCAACATGAATCCAACATCAATCGAACATCATCATGAACATTATTTAGGTTTGACGAGCCCAGACAATGCGTGTTGACAAGAAGAAGAAGACGAAGCTCAATTTGGGGTCTCTATGTTTGGATCTTTTCTCATCAGATGGACGAAGAAGATCTAATCTAGAGATTGGGTATCAATGTTTTTTCCTTTCAATTTTGTTTTTAAATTATATTTTTCTTAAATTTTTTCTTTTTTTTCTTTAATTTTTGGTTTTTTAACATTGTTCTACACTTGATGGATGGTGAAGATATCACTAAAAAATATTAATCTCTGATATTTATATTTAATATTTTATATAAAAAATAAAAATAAGGTTAAAAGACAAAAATACCATTAGATTTATTAAAGTCGACTAACTGTTGACGAACCTATACTAACGATGAGTAGCTAAATTATAATAAATAGGCATACTTTGCTTTGTCTGACAATAGATTTGAACTGAGTAGTTAATTTGTAATTTCTTCATTTTGTGAAGCCTATTATTAATCTAATTAATATAATATTGACAAATACTAAACATAATCCCTCTGCCCCACCCTAAAATAATAATAATAATAATAATCTTCCATCCTAATTTATTTAAAATCTCTAATTTATTATTTATCACAAATCATGAGATTATGCCGCCACCATATTTATATTGTTATTATCACAATGTTAATAAATTTAATTATCATAGGATAATGATAGACATCCAACAATATTGTTCATAGCCAACAATATTGTCTAACTTTTTCATCACATATGTGTCACATAAGGTTTAATGAAAAAGTTAGATAAAAGTATTGGATAACTACCATTATCCATTTTCACAAACCCTCAAACATAATCCTTGTCTTCAAAATATGAAGAAAGAGTATTGGCTTGTGCTAAGTATGTTTTAGTTTTCAACTTTTATATATGCACCTTCATCGTTCATGAAAAATGAGCCAACAAGGCAACAACATACACCCTCCGTTCTGACTATCCTATACAAGGCAAAAGCGAAGAAAAATATGTATCTTGATAACTACATTTTGTAACTATGATAAAATGAGCTGTACAATGTGCATAAATCATAATGAAGCGCAGAACTTGAGCCCATATGTATACAAGCGTATATGAGAGTTGTAAAATGCTCATACAATACGGGGGACTAAAATCTTAACGCATACGAAAATATCTGTACTCCATTACTCCTAGGGAAAAAAAAAAATCCATAGTTACGTGTTAAATGCGATCCTCATTCATGTGGAGACATACCATTAACGAAGCCATGATATGGCATTCGCCTTCTTGGACTATAATTTTCTTTTTATTTTTTAAATCAGGTAGAATTTTGTCTATACTTTTTTTCTCAAAAAATAAAATAAAATTATACTTTACCCTAATTTTTTAGCTATTTATACCTTCCTATTTAAATTTTATCAAATTTTCTAACAGGTCTCCAGATTAATAAGGCTGGCTTCACCGCTAATCTAAGTTTCACGAAGAACTTAATAATAAGTCATCTTTTTTAATAATATTTATTTCGAAAAACAGAATAAATGATGACCTATAAAAAAGCAGTAATTATACCATTGTTTTCATTTCTTATACGTTGATTTGAGTCTATTTATATCGAACAATTAACTTTTAAACTAATTATTTCTTAATTTTATTGAAGCGCTTTATCTATTTCTTTGTACACCTTTTTAACACGAGATAGCCTTCTGTGGACCTTAATTGGCTAAATTATGATCGTCGACTATTCAATTTTATTTCTCCCCTTCGATAAATATAAATTTGTTTTATTTCAGTTTTAAGTACTAGGTAACTTACCAACATTACCTAGCTTTTTCAACTAATATATCTTAGATATCATTGAATTTCATGGATTCAATTAAAGATTGAAAAAAAAAATTACAAGAACTCGCATCAAAAGATTTAGGTCGATCAAAACCACTGCATGCTTTTTAATAGTTCCAACTACCACTCACACTCTGTTTGTAGAACCTAAATAAAGGAACAACGGGTTGGGCTGAAAAAACAGTCCTACACACTTCAAGAAGTCGAAAAAGGCAGAGTCACCGGCACGATAAAGGATTTTCGAGAACACTGAATTAATTGAAGAAAATAAACATTTTGCAAAAACCGAGTTGCAATTGGATTGATTTTACAGGCAGATATAAATTAACATAGCAGATTCACGTGCAAAGGCATAAATTCTTAGGCAACATGGATTATATTTCGCATTGCTGAACATCACGAACTGCGAGAGCAGAATGCTTTCTCTACCTGGATAGTTAGAAACAGAAATCCAACCATTGAAACGGAGATTCCAATGATCATAATTATCAGCATTGCCTGCATTGATATGTATGGATATATGAAGAACACAATCGCGATGGAAGCACACTGCCAGACCTTAAGCTGCGCAAATGCTCCTTCCTGTCCCCAGAAGAAACATTTATGATCACATCGATAAAAATTCAGTTGAATGACAAGAAAATTTGCAGGGCGGGAAACAGTGGCATAATAGCAGCTCCATATTCAAGTAGGTTATGAAATCAAAATATGAAATTATCTGAAAGCTGTTATGTAAGGCTGCAAAACCAGCGAGTAAAATCAATTTGCCAATTAACACAAGGGGAAATCAGTCTCCTCTATTATCAAGAATAGTAAGTCTATCTATGAAACAAAAACAGATGCCAAATTAAGTTCATTTCTTTCATTTCATTATTGATGTTTAAAACAGAGGTTCCTTCAAAAGACATGAGCATTACAGCTAAAAGATTGAATCTAATATTATTATCTTGCCTTCGACGTTTAGTTGTCAAAAAGTATGACGGTAATTTGACTTTCGAAGGGAACTCAAATATTTAAAATTTCATACTAAACAAAGACTCTTCTTATGAAAATAGCATTGTTTATTACCGTGTCATGCTTAAAGAGTAACCCAATCAAGGCGCTTAGCTGTGTATTAAGCACTCCATCACCAATGCCCAAAAGAGCTGCCATGATAAGTGGGTAAAAAGTGCCAAGGACTCCCCTAGTTAAGCTGCATGACAACAGGCAAAACAAGAAGTTGAAGAGACAGTAATATATAAAATCCACAATTACTTTAAGAACTTCAGGCTCTACAAAATTTCAGTGTGATAGGAATATATTCAATTAACCTGTATTTTAGGAGAAGCCAGAGCAACACAACAGCCTGAACAAAAGCTCCACCAGAAACTATGAAAGTGACTGATGAAAGACCAGAGGTAAATCGACCAGCCGCCAGTGAACACTGACAGAAATTGCAACAACAGTCTCAGCTAAATTAAATGAACCACTTCTTAACATGTCAAATTGGTTCACACAGATGTTGGGCATGCAACTGAGTAAAAATATCAAAATTAACTTCTGTATAATGCCAAAAAGCAAGCATACTGACAATCAGTAATTTTAAAGGAAGAACTTGGAGCATTTTACATAAAAGATGACAAAAGCCGTATTTTGAATTCCAAAATACATATTTATTGGCTAATTAAATCAGAACAACAGCTTACAACATGGCACAAAGTGTAAAAAATGAGTATATGTTTCTTGTTTAGTGCTTCAGAAACAGTCAATGCTACTAAGCTTGTAGGTAGCTTGTGTATTAAATTCATAATTGCTAAAGATCATAACGAAAGGTAATGAGGAAGATCCACCGGAATTTAGCTCCCTATTATAGTAGAATAACAGTGAGTGAGTTTACTATCGTTTCTATTATTATCTAAACACATGCATATCCAACCAGTAACAAGAAAAAGATGACCTTGGCGAATTTGATGTGTACAAATGCCCATGCAGAGTTTAAACAGAAAATAATTGCAAGAAATCACTCATTTCTGCAATCCCTAACTTACTATTGCATCAAAAGCTCCATAAACTGCCATTGAACCACCCACACCAGACACACCAAGAGCTGGAGTTACAACCTGCTTGGTAAATTCAGCCCTAGAATATGAAATGGTCCAACAAATATAATCTGGGTTAAAAAATACAAAGCATGAATAGAAGATATGTCATGGGAATGACTGTAAAAGTATATGAAAGAAATTGATCAAGTATTACCAAACAAATGCTTGTTGTAGTCCTGAATATGCAATGAGGGGTATTATCAATATCATCCTTATGTCAAACAGAGGAGCAATGATTGATTTTGACAAAGTAATCACATAAGAATATAAGTTGACAGAAGAATCTGCCGATTCCTTTCCTTCTTTACCATCCTCTTTTCGTAAGAAGAACATTAGTACACTGCCTAGTGTCATAATTATAAGAAACAAGACAAACAACAATGTTGTCCCAGTGGTACTTCCCCCCTGCAGCGATGTGATATAAAAATTAAATGGTTACTAAAAATAGTCATCACACCCAACCAGAATAAACAAACAAAGAACTCTACTATGTAACATAAATCCGTAAAAATATATGCAATTTACTCTGCACTCATTGCTTCCATCAGATTGACAAGCACCGCTTTTCAAAAGACACCCTACACAAGAAATCTACTAACTAAAATGCATACAATTTTATGGCGTTATAAGTTTCCACAGCAATAACAAAATTACACAAAATTACAGTTACTATTTGAATAACCTCCCTCAACGATACCACTGCATAAATATCTGCTAAAGTTATCTACTAAGCTGTGTTTGGAAAGCAGTATATAACACTGTATTGGACTTGTGGACGCATATAACTTTCAAATACGATGTTTGGGGCATGCAATTGATTGGAGATAAGAAATAAAAACAGTGCTTTTTTACCATAACCACGTGTTTTGTCGTAACCCATAAAACCGGATTGCAAAAGTGCTTCTCTCTACCTTCTTTCATGTCTTATCACTCTGTTCTCTGTATAAGAAATTTGAAAAAGATTTTTTTCTTTTTTCCTCTTACTTCAGAAATATATATATATATATATATATGTATTTGTGGTGGTGAAAATAATTGCACATCTGTCTCTTGCTACCTTTATTATTAATATTAATGTAAAAAAGGCTTCATTGAAAAGGTTTCATTGAAAAGGTTTCATCAAGATATAATAATTAGTAAAAATCAGTGTATGATACTACTAGTCTACTATATGCACCAATACTGTTATCTCCAATCCTATCATACACCAAACACATGATAGAAATATAACATTCAATTCTATCATGCACCAAACATAGGATTTGATTACATCAAATGCAATCTCATCCGATAAAATCCAATCCAATCCAGTAAATACATCAAATGCAGCCTAAGAATTACTAGCTCAGATTTACTTGTCTAAAAAATATATGAACCACTTCCACAAATAAAAAGCTTTAAATTTTCCAGCTAAGCAACAGTGGATGTTTGTAGACTAATTCTTACTGAGTAGAATTAGACTCATTTCCATACAAATTTTGATTAACAATTTCCTCCATTGTAGTTCCTAAACCAATCTGGAAATAACAAAAGCTATTACTCAAGCATACCTAAAAGAATCTTTAACTATATTAGGACTCAACCGATCCATTTATGCTAGTCCACCTAACTTGTATATCTTTCCGATTGAGATCCATTCTCACAGTGGAAAAAAAAAGGGGGTTTTATACACTTGATTATTTGTAAAATTTTGTTAACAACATTAACTCATCATAAATAATTAGTTTGTTTCTTGTTTACTTTTGCATTCCAGTGGCACTTTTATATCTGTCTAAGGATATAAAAAAGCCACAATTATATTATTCACACACATCCCATCTGCAGTATTTGATGGAAGGGTAAGATATTGTCAATGATCAAACACAAAGATAATGTGTACATAGCAATACCAGAAAAACAGAACAAAGTTATCTACAAGGGCAACACATACCGTTCCATCTCTCAGCACTGCAAGTGTAATAAGGTTTCCAACAAACTGCCAAATTTGGGGGAAAAAGTAGCATTAAATTTGAGAAACCAATATAGCAGGCAAAAGTTCAGCAATAGATACAAAACAAAAAACTATTCTAAATTACCCAGCATATATAATATATCAGTCACAAATGATTCAGAAGATCACCTGATGAAGAGCAAAAAAAGCCCAAAACTCTCCATTAAAATTACCAATGACTGTTCCCTCATGCAACTTGTGATCGTTTGCATGAATGCGTGCAGTGGAAGTCAGATATGTTCCCTGATGATCCATAATGAGATCAAAATACATGTTTCTTCTTCTGGAAATTGTTTTAAAGCTAAAGCATCAAGTAGTAAATCAGAAACATGCATTCTCACCTCCCCAACCCATATTATGGAAGCAGTGAACCCAAGATATGCAGAACTCGGCACCATAGTATACCTAGAGATTAAAAAATATACAAAATTTAAATCAAACATAACTTTGGAAAATTCAATCACCATTTAAAAGTTGTGATTTTAATTAGTTAAAATTTCAAAAAACAGCACCTAGCAAAATTGTAAGTTTTGAAACTAAACTATGTTTTTCTAGCACCTTTGCTTGCTCGCCAACTATTCTTTCTCTCACGAACTAACACAACACTTGCTAATAAAAATAGTCCGCAAGACAACTAAATATCCTTAAAAACTCAATTTAGTTATTCGATGATAGTTTCAAATTCAAATTATCACAACAATACGTAATCACACTATTAACAAAGCTCAAATCTAAGTCCATTCCATGAAAACATTGAGTGAACCAGAGATTACCATGAAGGCACCAAATTGGCAGCAACAAACAACCAGTAACCAGTACTCCCGAGAATCAGAGCATTCTTCGAACCCAATATTCGAACAACCAAAGACGCGAATAAAGAGAAAAACGTGAACGACGTGTACAATATTCCGAGCGAAATCGTACCCAAATTGTCCTTCTGTAACAAAAATTTCAACATCAGAACAATCAAAATCAGCTGAAAAAGGTGACAACGTATGCAATTCAAATTTCCAGGAACTAAACATAAAAACTTCAAATCATCAGCTGAAAGTGAATCGATTTTCAACATAAAAATAAAAAATAAAAAATAAAAAAGCAAGCTACTCACAGTATTGACAGTACTCTGCAAATTCTGAGCAGCTCCATAAGAGAGAAAAATCAACAGGAACGCGACGCTCAAGATGTGAATATCTCGCGTGTTGTTCTTCGGAGTTAGAATTTGCAAGCTGTCGACAACTAGTGGGGCCTCTTCATCGCGAGAATCAACAGAATCCATTTTTCTTCGAGTTTGGAGTTGAAACTGATCGACGAATCGCTCTACATAAACCACCTAAATGAGTGAGAGTCCAAACAGGTGAGGTCGAAACAGAGTGAGCGCCGCGCCGGCGAGAATCTTGTGAGCTAGAAGACAATATAAAACGGCTTGGAAGAAGTGAATATTTTAATAGATCGGAGCGCAAGAAGAGGCCGTTTGGTTGCTGAGAAAATTGAGTGAAAGTAGTGGCGGTTGGTGGAATCTGAAGTATTTGTTTAGTTTTAGTTAGGATTCCGAGGAATCAAGGGAAGAATAAAAGTCTTCGAGTTAATCGACGCATCTGCGATTACAACAGACCGCAGACGGTCTATCTGCTCTTGTTTTTATTGTTTAAAAATAGCATTTTTGTTTTTCTTTTTTAATACAACAATGTCATTGTTTGTTGATGTGGCTTTGTAGTGTGACATTGACACCCATCTAGCACTGTTTAGGTTCCTTGATTGACTAATTTTATATTTTACAATTATGTGTCCAATAGGTTATAAATTTTATGATACTTGTTGAAATTAAGCCTATAATGAAAAGATAAGAGAGAAAATCACATAATCAAAATGAAGAAAAAGATGCACCATAATTTACGTAATTTAAATTGAGAGAGACGGCAACTACACTCAATTTATATAAAATTAGTTTAAGTTTTATCATGCGTGTATGTTTAAATTTTATTAGAATCCGGGTTTTAAATTTTTGATATTTCTATGTTATGTAAATAATGGTATTTCAAAAATAATGGTATTTCAATAGTAAAGAGCACTTTTAGTATGACAGTTGATATTTGAATTTAATAAATATAATAAAAGATTCCATAATAATAATAATAAGATTGATAAAAATAGCTCGCCCCCACTTTCTAGCAAAAATACAAACATAAAGGTGGAAATGATGATTTATGATGTATCTAACAAAAAGTGGAAATGATGATGCAATGCCCTAACCCCGAACATTTAAGAGGCCCATACTATAACTAAAAAAGGTGCCGTTTCTTATCACCAAAAGCATATTTTTCGGGGTCTAACGTCACCTTGTCCTTGCATGTCACGTCGAGGTCTCGTTCGACAAAGACCATAAAACCCTAGTCGATAGGGGTGGGTATTTGGATGTTCATTTCGATTCTTATTATAATCAACAACCGATAAACTCATTAGTTTTTAAAATAGGAACCGAACATGGATACTTGAAATACGGAAAACAACCTAAATCGAACAGGATTTGATTGGTTCGGATCAGGTCGGTTCCATGTTTAACACCAATATTATCACATGTTCATCCTCCATATTTAACCTAAATAGAATTCAAACTCCATCAAAACTCAATGAAACCAAACAATCAGAAAATCCCACCACACAATAAATCTCAAACCAAAAAAATCAAAAAAACCACCATAGAAAAGACCCAAACCAAAAAAAAAAAAAACCCACCAAGATGGACAAGATCAATTGATGACAGAAGCAAAGAACAATGATATCGTTCAACTAAAGAGGCAAAGACGGACAAGATCGACGGCGATATCGGTGAGGTCAACGACGACATGAAAGGTGACTTGGAGTTTTGATCGGCGACAAGACAAGGAAGAATGAAGAAAAAGAAGATCGATGAAAGAGGCAAAGAAAAACGGGATCGGTGACAACGACGAGATTAACGACATGATCGACTACCTGAACGACGACTTGGAGTTTCGATCAATGATGGGACAAGGAAGAAGAAGGAAGCAAAAGAAGATAGAAGAAGAAGAAAGAACAAAAAGAAGAAGAGAAACGAGGATGAAGACAATGGAAGAAGATCGATGATTGATGGTGAGATATGAAAAACAGTTTTGAATTTTGACTTCTAAATGTTTTATATGATGGGTTGTGCTTATACCAGGGCACATGCAAATTACACGTGTGTCCCTCAGAAATTGCACAAATTACCCATGTATGCTTATATTGGGTGTTTCACAAATTGAATCGCTTCTGGACATTCAGAACCAACCTTATTAATGAAATATGGTGTTTTTCAGCAAGAGGTCCAAACATCCTAACATTGAACATGAAAATCGACCCAAACACCCACAGATCGGTTCAAGTCAGATTGTTCAAGTCGGTTTCATGTTTTCACGCCGACCTTAATTGGGTGGTTTCCTCGTGTTTCCTCCCTCTTTTGAGAGCAAAGCTCTCATTTTTGGACCTCTAACTCCAACTTTAGAGTTGATTCAAAGTGTACTTATACTATATAAGTGTAATATGTAAAAAAAAAAAACCAATTTTTCTTGATTTTGAGATTACATAAGAAGTGTACGCTTAGCATACTGTATTGGATTGAACAAAATTAAATTAAATTCGATTGGATTAAATCACATGTTTGGTGTATGGTAGCATTAGATTTGTTCAAAAATGATTATTTCTTAATACTGTCTGGGAAAAAAGTATTTTAAGTTAATTTAATATTTATAAATGAAATAATCAAATTTTGATTAAAAAAAATAAAGAAAAACCTAAAACTTTACAAAGTGGCACCTTTTGAAAATGTCCCTTCAAAATATAATTATAATCATTTTTATAAAATTTTAATTATTTATTATATTAAAGTTATTAGTGTTATTTAATCAAGTTTCATAAATTAATATCTTTTTTATATGTTTTAATGTTTAAATAATAACATTATTTAGTCTTCTTGAAGGCTTTTTAACTAGATAAAGAAATATCCATCTCCTTTTAATGAGAGAAAGCCTTGTAAAAGGAGATTCTCTACTAGATACGGGCCGATTTTGGCATTTTTCTTGTTTATTTCTCCTCCTGATCATCGTCATTTCCTTCCTTTTAGTTTCTCATCTATGATTTTCGTTGTTTTTGGGGTTTTTAGGATTAAATCTAGTTTTTAAGTAGATCCAGCTCTGAAAACATGTTTTGTTCTAGTGAGGTTTGCTTTTTGCAGGTGATGAGTGAAAATCAGCAACCTTTAGCATCTTCATGGCTAGCGTCGGAGTTGCTTTCTAAAGTGCTTACCACTGGATATGACTTTCAAATCTAGGTCTTTTGGCTCTATAAGGTTGATTCGAGTTTAGAGTGAAGATTAGATCATTGTAATGATGGTTTTTCATCTGTGGCACCTCATCTTGGTTTTCAAAAGTGGTCTTTCAGCGACTGACTTTTAGGTTATGGAGTGTGTATTATATAGCCTATTTTAGGGGCTTCTGGTTTTCAGTTTGTTCTTGTTCTTTGTTTTATCTTATACTTTAGTTAGTTTGTGGTTGGTCAGATTTATGTCAACCGGTCACTCCGTTGATTGGGTTGTGCCTAGTTTTCTTCTGGCCTTTCTAGTTTGTTTATCTAATGAGAACCGTTTCTGGTCTTGTTATGTTTCAGTTGATAGCCCCAAATTTAGTTGGCCTTTAGAGTTGTATGTTTATGGATCCCAAATTTGGGAAAATTGCTAATAAAGATTCCAAAACTTAAATAATAATAGTAATAACATTATTTTGAAAAAAGTTAAAAAAAAAAAAAAAAAAAACCCACAATGGTGGGTTATAGTGAAACCCATCATTTCACCATTGTGCGTTGTGAATTAGTTGGTGAGACTGCTGTAACCAGTTCAATCTGCTTACCAAACGCCGGATGGGTTCCACTACTGCAGTAATATACGTCCAATACGATTGCCAGCATGACCGTCCAAACGCACCCAAAGTGTGCTAAAAATTTCTTTGGCCAATTTTAGATAGCAAATGTTATCAATAATTCCCACCTTATATCTTTCACGGTTTTCTCATACTGTTTACAGTATAACCACTTAAGCCTGTATGAATTATTGGGTAATAGTTATTTCTGTCTGTCTTAGAAGAATTTCTTGAAATATGTAAGATCTTGGCATTAGTAAATACATATTCTTTAATGGCTGCAAAAAAAAAATTGTTAATTAAATAATTTAAGTACTTTCAAGAGAATAATTCAGACATGACAAAAAGAAAAAAAGAATAATTTAGTTAAATAAATTTTAAGAAATCTAGAAACTTATGCATAAGAAATTTTCATTTAATATTACATTCTACTTATTTTATTTGATAATCATTTAGTATTTTAATATATATATATAGAGAGAGAAAGGATGCAATGAATGAATTTAATTAGTTTATCCTAACTTTTTTAAAATTAAGAGACATTGATGATAAAATCACTATATATATATTTGCTCACTGCTTATGTCAGTAAAAGATTTTTGACATTTCATATGCAGGATTTTCACAAGGTTTGAGCCATCTGAACAAACATAACTCTCAACTGTTGATTCTTGAATTACAAAACTTATCAAAACGCACTCATGCCTTCTCATAAACAAACATCATTATATGATTTTAATCTCTCATAATCGGCGGAAACTGGTTCATAATCTACACTCCGTGCCCATTCTCATGTATGGATATACCTAGTCGCTCAGTCTGACCCCAGAATCGCCATACCATGCTTAAACAAATAAGCTAATCTAGTTTTTTGAGAAATTGTTACAGTGGCATTGAGTTGAATACCAGGAAATCATGGCTACACCAATGTTAAATTTGCAGATCACGTCCCAAACACAGACAAGCATGCGATCTTCAAAAGCTTCATCATATCTTCATTACCTCCATGCTCTATCAAGCACTGAATTGAGAGGTTTTGTGTTGAAAAAAATGTCCAACCCCAACGTCATACAATTGGACAGGGAAAATTTAGCATGACCAACTTTCATCTGGACCAGTAAGATTTCTTGGGTTTACGGCTATCCAATATACCACCAAAGGTAGCCAACGCGTCATGATATTTGCGGATTTTAAGAAAGCCTCTTATCATTGAAACTTCATTGTTAGAGAACTTAGCTTTATCCATTACCATATCAATGAGGTCAACCAGAGTGTCCTCCATTGACAGAGAACAAAGTCCTTCAGCCAACATATAGAAGGAAGAGAACTCTGGTAGAAATCCCCTCTCTAACATCTCTATCACAAAATCAACAGCTTCTGCAATTGGCCCTCCACCATTACATAATCCACGAAAAACAATTTTATACGTTACAGCATCTGGAGGATCGGCCTTTTCTTCCATTTCTCTAAAAAGCCTCATAGCTTCACTTGTTCTCTTTCGTTTAAAGAGAGCTTGAATGACAGGATTATAAGCATGTGGAGTCAGAACCATTCCTTGGATCTGGATTGTCCTTAGAAGCCTACTTGCAACCTCAACTCTACCAGCCTTACACAGCCCCCCAATTAGGGTTCCATAGGTAACAATATCAGGATCACATCCATCCGAGGTCATAGTTTGGACAATATCTGCTGCCCTTTTTATGTCCCCTGAGCGGCAGTAGTATGTAAGAAGGGAATTGTACGTGAACTTGTCAGGTTTCAGCCCTTCCATTATCATCTGATCCATAAGTTGAGCAGCATCCTCCAACCTCCTGCTTTTACAGAGACCATCGATAAGGGTGTTGTAGGTCACAGAATTTCTTGAAATTCCTTGGAGTTCCATCTCATCAAATATCTCCTCCGCATCTTCAATCTTTTTGATTTTGCAGAACCCAGCAATCAAAGTGTTATAGGTAACCACATTCCTTGGGCAACCACTTGATTCCATTTCTTTCAACAGCCTCAGAGCTTCCTCTACCTTCCCTCTAGAACAAAGGCTGTCTATCAACATGTTGTAAGTAAATTCATCAGGTTGGCACCCTTTATTCTTCATCTCCTCAAACAACTCCATTGCAGCCTTAAAATTACTTGTTAAGCAGAGTCCTTGTATCAGAGAGTTGAATGTGCAAACATCAGGCAGAATTCCCTTGCTTGTGAGAGCATGAGCAAGTTCAGTGGCCTCTTCAATTTGGTTCTCTTTACACAAGGTGCTAATCAGAGTATTATAAGTAACAGTATTAGGTGAACAATCCCTCAAAATCATTTGATCAAGAATCTCAACAGCCTCCTCAACTTCTCCCAATTTACACAGTCCAGAAACCAAAGAATTATATGTAAAAACATCAGGATCAAACCCTGCTTGAAGCATCACGTCCATAACCTCCAACGCCTGCTTCACATATCCCATTTTGCATAACCCATTCACCAATGTATTGAACATAAATTGATCGGGATAAAATCCCTCACTTGCCACCTCTTGTATAAAAGTCAAAGCATCCTCTATCCTCCCCTCTTTGCAAAATCCATGAACTAAAACATTTACAGTCACATTAGTAGCCTCGCATCCATTCTCCACCATTTGCTCTCTAATTCTCAATGCACCATCCAAATCACCTTCCTCAATAAACCCTTGCATTAATGTCGTAAACGTTTTCTCATCGGGCACCAAACCGTAGCTTGGCATCTCCTCCATCATCAAAATCGCAGGCCTAATTTGATGTGCTCTACACAAAGCCTTAATCAATATATTAAATGTCGAAGCGTCTGGCTTAATTCCTCTACTAACCATATCAGAATGTGCAGTCTCGACTAATTTTAACTTATTCCCATCTACAAGAACATTCAACAAGAAATTATAAAAATGTGTGTCGGGTTCTAACCCGAACTCTTCTTCCATAATTCGAGTCACTGTTATGATTTCATCATACAATTCAAATTTGGCATAGCTTTCGATAAAAATCAAGAAAGTACCTCTATTGATTTGGCAACCAGCGGCCTTTATTTCTTGTAAAATTTTTGTCATGGAATCGAAAGACCCGACCTTTCCGAGTTTGGCGAGAAGCTCTTCGTAGACCGATAAAGTGGGTGTGTAGTTGGGCTGCTTTGAGGCCCAACTAAACAAGCGAAGCGCGGAGGTCTCGTCGTGTTGGCGACGGATAGTGTGAAGGAGCTGAGACGAAGTGAAATTGGGTGGGAGCTGGTGAGAGGAAGCGGAGACAGAGAGCTGTTGCAGGTCATGGTGTTGTGTGGAGGCAAAAGAGATGGTGGTGGTGGTTGTGGGTTTGCGAGGGAGAGAGAGAAATGGTTGTGGGGGATACCAAGGATACAATTTGAGACATGAAGACAACGACATTTTGAGGTTGTTTTATTTAGTCGACACAGAACATGAGATTGTAAACGAAGCTTGTCTAGTTTTGATTTGTAGTTACGAGTGGGCAAGTCTGCGAGTGAGCTGTTACGGCCAGCTAGTGAGAAGTGGAGATTTTTTGCGGTCATGGAATCATTTTCGTTTCTGGCTTCTGCCAAAACCAAATCCTTACTGGGCGGCAGTGGAGGCTGTAACGACGTCGTTTTAGTTCTGACGGTGGTTTCTATTTACTACTTCGGCCCGTTAGTGTACATCCAGCTCAAAAGTTTTCAAATTGAGCCCGAGCCTCAATGGGCTGGAGAACGCAAGGAACCCACGACTTTTGTCGCGCATAATTGGTTTTTAGCCTAGGACTCGTTGGTAGTTTTATTGATCTTTGGGCCAATTGCACAAACCTGCCCTGAGATATGATGAAATTGCACAAATATGACGATGTTTGGAAAACTCGCACTGCCGTCCCCTGAACTTTCTGAAACTCATCACAAACCTCCCCTGTCGTCAGTTGACCATTTTGACCATTAGTCAATCATAGTTAACTCAAAATTTTGAAGGGTAAAAGAGTCAATTCAAAAAATAAATATTTTAATTAAAAATAATAATTTTAATTAATAAAAATAATAATATATATTTTTCAAAAATCATCTCTCACCTCATCTTCTACCTCTAATCTTCTTACTTATCTTCTATCTCTCATCATCTTCTACCTACATCAAAATCATCATCTTCATCATTTTCATTAAACCAACATCATTTTCATTAACCAAAATCATCTCCTACCTCTCATCATCCCTTCATCTTTATTTTCATCATCTAACTCTTTCTTCTTACTCATCTTCTACCTCTCATCATCTTCTACATTCATCAAAATCATCATCTCCATCATTTTCATTAAACTAACATCATCCAAATCAAACATCATACTCAAACCAAACAACAAAATTTTCTAAAAATTAAAAACCAAATGAAAATTTCAAAAAAAGAAAAAAAGAAAAAAAGGTAATCTAGTCTCCATCACCGGAGACCAGATTTGGTCCCCGGTGATGGAGACCGGGCCACTGTCTCCATCGCTGGAGACGAAATAGTCTCCATGGTCGGAGACGGCGTCTCCAACGTTGGAGACGTGTCTCGTCTCCATGGCTGGAGACACCGTCTCCGACCATGGAGACGGGTTCTGGTCTCCCGTGCAGACTAGAAATATATATATATTTTTCAAAAAATATATATTTATTTATATTTTAATTTTTTATATTTTTAATTAAATTAAAAATATATATCATTAATTTTTAAAATTTATTGAAGGGCATTTTAGTTTTTTTATAATTTTGACCGTTGACCTTAACAATTTGACGCTTGTTGACTGATGACAGAGGAGGTTTGTGATGAGTTTCAGAAAGTTCAGGAGAGGGCAGTGCAAGTTTTTCAAACATCGTTATATTTGTGCAATTTCATCATACCTCAAGGGAGATTTATGCAATTTGCCCTTGATCTTTTTAGTCATGTAAGTGCTTAAAAACATGCTTCCGACACATTCTCCCAAGACATTCTCCATTCTATGTAGGATACTGTTATGCCCGTTTTCTCGATTTGTACGAATGGGCCGGTATAGGCCCAATAAGTATGAACAAGAATGAAGACCCAGAAGGTTCAATCCTCAGGTCGTTGCAACGAGCTCGCTGAGGTCGCGAGATCGCTCAACGCCGAAACAGTTCAAGCATACATTCTATCCGTCTCAACACCTATTCAGCTCGGTTAGTCCGTCGAACCAGGGAGCTCGCGCCAGGTAATGCCTTGTGCAGCAAGTCATCAGTTCCACCTAATGCCCTGATTTCTCGCCGGTGTCATTTACACAATTACCAAGGAGCATTTAATGCAGCGACTATGCATTTAATGAAGAGAAGATCTCTTCTGGTGCAATAAATGCAGCATGACTTATGTCAGGATTAGTTGAAATAACCATAATTTGTAACGTGTATTATACTCTTTTGTATCTCTCCCCCCTCTATAAATGGGGAAGATTTTTACTGTACAAACAAGCTGAATACACTAGCATACCGTCACTCTGCCGGAATTACCTCAGAGTGGCCCGTGGACGTAGGCGCAGTCGCCGAACCACGTAAAAAATCTTGTGTTTGCATTCATTCTTCCCCCTCATTTCTTCATTAACTGCTCTATTACTGTTGCGTATTTACTACCACCAACATTCCTTCATCTTTATTGTTCCAGACCAACCTTAAATCTCATTCACTACACATTTAATATCATTTATTACCACGTTCACAGTCTGGACCCCTTGAATCTCTGAGTTGACCGTTTCAGGACGTCAACAGATACATATATAAAATTTTGCTTTTTGAACATAAAACCTATTGCAACTTTCATTTTTTAAGCATAAAATTTACATTATAAATGTACAATTTGTATACGTGTTCTACGTTAAATTAAGAGTATATTAAGAGAATGTATTGAGGAAATGTATCTAACATTCCTATAATTATTATAAATTAAAATATTTAGAGAGATTACTTCAATCATAATTTTATTGACTTGGACGTGAACTCTTATCATTAATCGCATCAGCATCATCAAAATAAAAATATTAAAAAGATGAATTGTGATGCATTAACACATTTTTCACAAATAAATAGGAGTAAAAATTAAAATAACCTAAAAAGTAAGATGAAGATTTTGGCATCATCTCAATAAATTTATCATTTGTATTTCAAAACTATATTTTTGAACAAAATTACCCTTTGAGAAAAAAAAATTAACTTTATCTTCTTCAATCTAATCCAGCATTACAACTCTCTCTTTTTGGTCTAACATCTTCTCTTGTGGATTTTCTTTCTTCACCGTCAAACATTTCTCATCTCTGTATTATGTTCCTTCTTTTTCTTATTTGTTTCCCTTCTTCTTTCTTCTTCTTTCTTCTTCTTCTTAGCCAATGATTTACCATGGCCCTGCAAATGAACAAGTTCACTTTTCAATGAGGAGCTTAGTTCTCCTTGCCGAAGAGGGAAAAAGAAGGAAGAATAAAAGAATAAGGAGAGGGAGGAAAAAAGGAAGAAGGAGGGAGAAAGATGAGAGATACCGAAATTTAGTGAGGAATCCGGTAAGTGAGAAAGGTAATAGAGAGTAAAATGTAAAAGGAAAATTTTGTTCAAAATAAAATGGCTTTGAGACATAAACCATAAAAACATTGAAATGGGACTAATCACAACTCACTAATTTTTTTTACTTATTTTCTTGCTTGTCCGCTAAATTAGTAATATAAAGATAGATGATGAAAACACTTGCATGCCTTCATTGATCCAAAAAAGAGAATGAAGGACAGCTCCAAACCTCGTAACACTCGCCTTAACGGTTAGGTAAAAATTCAATGAGACTAATTAAAACATAATATTTAACATGTCGACATTCCCAGTTCTTGCTCAAATTTTGGTGTTTACCAGTGGCATTAAATTTTTTTTTTTTCTTAAAAAGACTATACATGCATAAACTTAGCCAGAACGCCATAAAATATGTACCCATTACTACCCCTTTTAAATGACTGACATGTTGCATGCGCTGCCAAAAGCATCACATCATTTACAGCTTGGAGAATTGATTGTAAACCAAGACAGCTTTATCACCAAAAGAACCTCCTTTGACACAATACCGATCTGACCATATATAGTCCTTTTCCCTTTTATCAAGCAATGTCGACATCAATATCCTTTCCATTCCTGATGGTGAGAGCTTGCCCACTTTCTTGATTCCATCTGTTTGAAGCCCCTAAATTATTACATATTTCATGTGAATATACAAAAAAGCTTTGTTCCTCTTATCTACATCAGTAATATCACAACCACACTGCACATCAGCCTCCCAGCCTGGCCTTAAAAGGCTAGTTCATCTACCCATCAAGTCCAATTTAAAACATCAACAAACGTACATGTATATAAAGTGAAAAGCAACCTATCTCAACCTATCTGACACCAAAATCCGACCACATTAATAGATGGACACAGAACAAAACTCTAAATCAACATTGTCGAGCTAACAACCCAACTACACGGTTGGAAATACTTAGTTGTGAGCATTTATGAATTGATATCAAGTTATCAACTGCCCATTTCGTTGCGCCACTTAAAGGTTGTGGGCCAAGATGACCCTCTCTCGAGTTCCATTCACGACAATTCACCATGGTTCACAAAAACTTGGTTTACAGACAATTCGTTGAGTAGTTATAGTACTCTTTACAAGAATATATGAGCTCTCTTCATATATTAATCTAAAGTACAAAACAAGCCAATCCCGAAAGTAATAAAGCATATTGCCTTCAACACTCCAAAATAAAATGACAAGGGTCAAATATTAAAATTTGAAATTGAACTAACGGTGAGACATCTAACCCCTCACCAAAAGTTACATATTAGCTTGTAGAGATCATGCTACAAGATGACACCGACAACATAGGTTCTATAAATAACAAATCACATGATATACCGGAAACAAGAAATGCAGGTTCAAGATCGATAAAAGACTGCAGGGCAAAACTTGGAAATTGGTAACTTAATTAGCCAAGTTCACCGTCCCATAAAATATAAACATTTCACTCCAACGAAGACTGACTAAAGGAGTTTCGTCATTGTAAGGCATTCAGATTTAGCTGGCACGGCTTCTAATAACATCAAGACCCATCTCAGTTGGATCAGTTGCTTGCAACTCTACCTGAATTCCATCAAGTTCTCTCTTGAATCTGTCTTTGGAGCTTGCATAAATCATCTTGCTTCTAACCCTTGCCGTATCAGGAGACCTTCAAACAAAAGCAACTAAAAATGTAAATTAACCACAGTATGAACTGGAGACTTTGTAAAAAGATTTCGAAAATTAGCATTACCATGCAATGAAGAAGATCCTGCTTTTCTGAACATTCTCTGCAGTGACGAAATCAAAATCATAGATAGCATAGCGGCATTCATCAGCCGGAAGGGCTGCAGTGAAATCCTCGTAGCTTTGCGCTGGCTCACCGAGCTTCTCCACGGTAACTTGTTTCTGCTTCTCGTCAATCTTGAAAACTATGAACCTATAGGTTCTTTTTGCTTTGAGTTCCAGAAACTTTAACTTGCAGTCATCATGCACAGCCATACCAGATGCTGCATTGGCCTGCGATTCCAAAAACACCATTTGTTTCTGTTTAGTTTACAAACAACATTAACATTGTAAATCGAATATGGGTCTTCCAAATGCTAATCACACTAAAGGGTAAAAAGGATCAACCTAGATCATATACGATCTACTAGGCTGACCCATACTAAAAATGAACGCTTAATGAATATTATAATAAAAATTCAAATCCATGCCTTGTCTTATTTTCTGTTCTTTTCCCAAGACAACTGAAACCTCGAACAGTTTTTTTTTTTTTTTTAAATCAGGAAATCTCATTATTATTTTAATAAGAAAACCAAATCAACTAACAGATAGTACTATTCAGCTCCGCTAGTACCTCCTCTACACAAAATAATGGTTTTCTCCATTCTATCACAAATCGAGCTCTTGTTCCTCTAACAATTCAACAATTGTCAAACCAGAATCCACATAAAATCCACAAATAGTCACAATAAACAAAAATACATCCAATGACACAAACACAAGCACAAAGGCATCAACAAATAGTACTAAAATAGCCATTAGCCAAATAATCCAGATCAATACTTCATCAGCAACCCAGAAAAAAAAAAAAGTAAAAATGCATATGCACATGAAATAGAAGACCAAAACAATCAAGTACTTAAGTAAACAGATCCATCATATTCTCCATCACCGAATATAAAATATAAAAAAATCAAAATTACACTGTAATCTCCATACAGGATTCACAGACATATTCATCATCAAAAGAGATCTCCAAGCTAACTTACAAAATATAACTTCAATTTCTTAAATGAATAAATAGGTCTTAGGGTTGCTAATCAGATCCAACTCTAACCAACAGAACTCAACAAAATAAAAATTAAAATTGAATAAAAAAAAAAAAACTGAAAACATAAAACAAACTAAACAAAAACTTTTGGTTAGCTTAATGTTTGTAAGTTTTCTTTCACTATTCTACAGTTTCTCAGTAATTAAACAGCACAAAATATGACAAATCTAAAATAGCCAAACAGAGAGTTATTTATATAGTAGAGAAAACTGACCATTTTTTTAGCTTTGTTTTCGGGGGACAATGGGAGCGATCGTGATCGGCGAATTTGGGGGAATAGAAATCGTTGAGAAACTGTGTCTTCTCTTTGGATGACGAGGGCTTTAAGCAACGAAGTTGAAGCTAGCTTATATTGGGCGCATTCGAGGCTGGTGAGGTTTAATATCCTGGTTGAATTTTTATTCTAGAGTTGCGTGTGAGTGAACACAGTCAAATCGCGTGGCGCCACGTCGTGTACGGGATTGATAGAGCGCACGTCTCTCGTCAATATTGAGTGTGATTAAGAGGGGCTGCTGTTTTGTGGAAGGCGGCTTAGCGCACGTCTGGCTTGAATGAAGTGGCTCGAGTTTGACGCAAGGAAACGACGCCGTTTGGTTTATTTTTCTCAAATTTAATTTGTTAAGTAAATTAAAAAATTGAAAATTAAAACTACGTAGTGAATTCTTTGCTTGTGCATAATTGTATAAACACTACATAGTAATAAAATCTAGATTTTATTTTAACTTTGTGTTTTAATTTTCAAAAACATTTATATAAAAAAAAGTGATTAGATAACTTTAAAAATAAATAAATAAATAATTAGAGATAAAATTAAATACCATTTTGACTCTACCTCACAAGTTCTAAGATAATTATTCATTTGCCTGTTTTTGAGAAGTAAAAATGTTAGACATGGTCCATTAATTTACATTAAATTTCTTTAATTATAAAATTATTATAATTTTTATTTTTAATAGATAATTTTTATATTTATGTATAACAAGAGGAAACTATATATATATATATTCACATCACTATTAGTCTATTATAATGAATATGAGATTTATGAAACCTCCCATGTAATTCAATTATCAAAATCATCAATTCAATATGATATTTTTACATAGTGGGATCATATAATATTTAAAAAATATATATTATACTATTTTTTTAATAAATGTTTCATATACACGTGATGAGAATTCAAATTTTAGGTCAATATGTTGTATATAATTTCAATGCATAAATTTATAAAGCTTTTTAGTTTGAAAAAAAAAATAGTTTATATTCTTTGAAATTTTAATAGTTACTTTTAGAATGATTCAAAAATATTTGTGTCTAGGATGCCTCTAAACAATTATCTTGATTTAATGGATTTAAGAAAAAAAAAAAGCCTAGTCAGCTCGTATGGGTTGGCTCAAATCAATTAGTGAACAAGTAATAGATATTTGTAGTCGTAGACGATGCAGTCTTACATTAATAATGGGGAATTTGGAGGTTTCAATCGGACCATCAATTTTTGGATGATATAAAATGTCGTTGACACCTCGGTTTGGGGTCCATCGAGATTCTCTCTCCATCTCTGAGTCAATCCAACGCTACCACTTTGCTTTTCTGATCTTTCATTTCATAATTGTCTACCAAATTAATTTAATCATCCTGTTGGGCTGCAAGTGTTCCAAATGATTGAAAACAAATGTTAAAAAGTGGGTGAAATAGTTCACCAATAGAAAAAGTTCATTTTACATTTAGACCCTTTTGAATCGGACCACTGCTTTTGCTCTAAATTCCCTTTCTTTTAATCAAATTCAAATCTCAAAAGGCAACAACAATCTTAATAGTATATTTTGTATTAAACAAATCCTATAGAAATGTATTTAAATTGTAAAATTAAAGTTTCCTTATTTTAATAATTATTATTTCTTATATGAATGAATACATCAATTATTATCTTCTCTCGTTGAAATTTGATCATTAAAAAACTTTAGATTATGATTGATATTAATGAAGTGACATAAACTATGCATGTCCCAACATAACTCACGTACTAGTTAATGAACCTGTAAATTTGATTCATGTTTTAGGGACCATTAAACTGTGATAATTCAAGAACTTGTCAATTTGACATTTTAAGTAATTTTTTGAGGCCTAAATTTAGATCATAATACTCCTTTGAATTAAAGTAAAGTGGGTGTCCTAAAGTTTTCTGAGAGTTTACGTAGTCTTAGCACCGGACACGGTGTTCCCTGTACCAAAATTAAAACTTAGGACACATGCAATGAACATGGCAAATTATAGTTAGTGCAAATATTTAAATCTAGAAAAAGACATACATGATCTCGTACGGTGTCGGGACGAGAAAAGAAGTGAACATGACCGACTTGTTTAGAATATCAAATCAACGAGGCTGATTGCAACGGATCTAGTTCCGGGCTCACACTTCGACAGAACAAGCCTTCGGGTCACTGCACCGGTCGTTCAAATCGGATTAGCCCTAACAATCGGGTCAAATATGAACAACGTATATAAGAACTGTATTGAACCGTAGGTCCAACAAAGTGACAAGACAACAATTTATCATTCAGCCGTACAGCTGCTACTATAAATTATAATTTATGTGGAATTTTTTTTTTTTTTAAGTATTCGACCATTCAATTTAGAAATCTGCTAGAATCTAACAATATCGATCATTATAAATAAAAGTTAACTTTCACTATTGGGGTGTGAAGACACACTTAATAAGAAAATTTTATTAATATGAGATGGAATTCGAGCTTTTATCAAGTAAATAAAATAAAAATATATCAACCACGTAACTTATTTGCTGTATGATTAAATATATCTACTTATGATTTAAATAGTTAATATATTTTCTTTTCATATCCGTGGACTATAATTAACATTCTCATACCAATAATGTACGTTTATCATATGTGTGGAGAGGTTTTTTTCTCTTGTTTTTGTGAAAGCAAATACCTTCCACTTTGAGAGTAAATTTTTTTGACTTTACATGTAGCTTTTAATTTGAACAATTTTTTTTATGATTGTGAGAGTAAATATCTTTTGTTATTGGAGTAGATTTTCAATCGGTACATATAGTCTTATACTTCAGTGGGTCCCTACAAACATATGACAGTTAATATTAATAAATTTGTTATTAACTTGTTGTAATAATAATAATAACTGTACGATTGGAATCAATTTTCTCAATTATATGACAGTTTCAACTTAATTTAAGTTATTATACCACCAATTTTAACTGTATCAACCAAGTTTTGGTGTGTGCTCCAACTACTCAAACAAAATAATATAATTTTTTTTTCAAGGCTCGCGTTTTTAATGTTTAGTCTATCTCTATCATACCATGATGGAAACAAATTTTTGAAAGGCCCAATTCAGGCTTCAAGCGAAGCCCATGTTAGCATGTAGGTGTTCTAAAAATAGCCAGAAATCAACAATTTTTCAACTATAAACCGTTGATCGACACCCTATCGGTTCAATAAGGATGAGATTGGTGGTCAAAATTGGTTGGCTGAATAATCATCCTAGTTGACCGAATACTCGGTCGAATCCAACGAATCGGTTACAACCCAAATCTAAAAAACTCAATCTTTGTCAACCCAAAACAAAAATGACAAATCTGCTCCTAATATCATCATTTGAAATCATCAATCATACTTGTAGAGATTGAAAAAAAAAATGAAAAATCTAACATAACAAAAAATGAAAAATCAACAAAACAAAATCAACATTACAAAAATATATATATATATATATATATACAAAGGCATCTAGCGGAGGTCGGAAAGGAAGAAGAAATGGAGGAGGAGATGGTAACACTATAGTAAAGGAGGTCGACAAGGGAGGAGGGTGTTGTTGGCAATCGACTAAGTGAGAAAATGAAGGAGGAGGTGGTAGCATTGTAGCGAAGAAGGCCGACGAGGGACGAGAGAAAAAGAGAGAGTGGAAGAGGTCGGCAGTTGACACTGTGAGAGAAAGAGGAGATGATAGCTGTAAGAGAGAGGGTGGAGGTTGATATCTTACTGGGGTTAGTGTAAGTTCATATATATATAATGAAAAATTACACAAACTTTCTAAGGTTTGGTAAAATTACAATATTATTTGAGTTTTGACCTATGATGCTTAAAATAATATCAGTTTACGTTCTCAAATCCAAAAAATAATAATTTTCCTCCAAAATAATACTCACCGATTATTTAGTGATTAACGAATAAATCGTCAGCCACTGCCTTACCAATCAATTAGCGATTAATGATTTTAAAACCTACATGTTGCTCAAAAATAAGAGTTTGCTCTATTAACTTGTGCTTAGTTGTCAACGCATGAAGAGACTACTATCTACTTGTATATGTGAATTGGTGGAGCATTTTTTTTTTGTTTCTTCTTTTTTTTTTTTTTTTTTTTTTGAGTGAGTTGACTGATTGAACTTGAATTTATGCTTTTGATGAGATCCAATTTAATAAAGGGGAGACTTGATTTTAGTCCTTTAGGTATCGAAAATTATCAAGTTTTTAAAACTCTTTTTTTTTTTAAAAAAAAAAAAAAAGCTTATTTTATCCCTAAAGTTTCAAAGTCTCTTCAAAAAAATTTAAATAGTGAGTCAATTAACAGTCAAATCAAACAAAAAAATTAAAAAAACTCAATTATCCCTCATCACCTAAAATGAGTGTTTTACCCCTAATAAAACCAAAATATTACATGTCATTCAATCAATAAAAAGTTGACACGTATAATAATATGATTATTATTTTTTTTAAAAAAATGATTATTAGTTTTCAAAAGAACCAAAAAAAAAAAATATATATATATATATATACAATAAAAGTATAATTGAGCGGTCTTGATTTCTCAAAATTTGTTTGTCTGATAGTAGAGGGAAATCAATTGATGAAGATTATGAGATCATACAAGTTCAAATTTTAGTAAACAATATTAATATACACCCAAAAAAAAAAAAAAAAAATCAAAGTAGGTCTTCTTCAAGCTTTGAACTTCGATTCAAGGCCCACTGTTAAAGACTATAATGGACATTCTGGAATTATCCAGATGATAAAAGGTTTTAGGCAGAAGCAATTGCTTGCTCTCCAAGAATTTTCTAAAATTTTAAAATACAAGTTGGCAAGTTGTAAAAAAAGAAATAAAAAATTTTGAAGCCATTAAAAGCCTCAAGAATTGACCATTGAAGTTGATCAAGAAGCTTCATGAAACAACCAAGGTCGGTTGTAACATCTATATATACACTTGAGTGTTTTGTACTAAAAATAATAACTAGAAACACTACTCAATAAATAAAAGTTTCCATGTTTCTATATTCCTCCGTTTGTAAAATTTCTCTTTTCAATATATTATAATATATTTCTATCCCAAATTTTCTAAAGCCATTATAGCTCACTTGCCACCAATATCTTTACCTACTCCTACACCTACTTTCTCATGCCATTTCACTCTATCACATGACAACACTAAATCTACTTTCATTCTTACCATTTACAATTATATTTTAATCAACTATCCAACAATAGTATCAGAGCTACGTTCAGTCATCTATTGAGCGTATACCAATGAGCGATTTTAATCGTTCTGCTATTCTCCTTCCACTATTTAATAGGGAAAATTATGATTTTTGGTCCATTAAAATGAAGACCTATTTTCGCTCTCAAAATTTGTGGAAGACTATTGAAGAGAGATTTAGCATCCCAGAAGATACTTTCACTCTTTCAATTGCCCAAAAAAAAGGCACTAAAGGAAAATATGCAAAAAGACTTTCAAGTATTATTCGCTCTTCAGCAAGTATTGGTAGATGATATTTTTCCTCATATCATGGGAGCTACAATAGCAAAAGAAGTGTGGGATACATTGCAGGAGGAGTTTTAAGGAAGCAAAAAGGTACGTATCTTCAAACTACAATTTTTGAGAAGAGATTTCGAAAATATTAAAATGAAGGATCATGAAACCACTAAAGATTATTTTTCAAGAATAAAAGAATTAGTTAATCAACTGAGAGCATATGGTGAAAATATCACTGATAAATCAATAGTTCAAAAAATATTAATTAGTTGTACAGAAAAATATGATCCAATGATATCTGCTGTTGAGGAGTCTAAGGATATAGAAACCTTGTCTCTAATAGAATTAATGGACTCTCTTGAAGCACATAAAAAAAGATTGGAAAGGCAAAATGAAAATTCTACGGAGAATGTTTTTCAATCTAAAATTAATAAGCGGTCTCATAAATTTAAAGATAGTGTTAAAAATTCGGAAGATAAGTCAAAAATAAAGAAAACCAACAATCTAAAAATAAAAACAATATTCCTCCATGTGGAATTTGTAAAAAAGATGTCATTTATAAAAATATTGTTAGTTTAAAGGAAAGCTACAATGTCAAAATTGTAGAAAGTTTGGGCATTTGGTAAAAGATTGTTGACTAAAAAGAAATCATCAAGCTAATTTTATTGAAGAAAAGAAAGACGAAGAAGAATATTATCTTTTTCATGTCTGCCAAAATGTTGCAGAAAAGAAAAATGAAACTTGGTATTTAGATAGTGGCTGTAGTAATCACATGACAAAAGATGAAAAAATTTTCTATAGTATTGATAAAATAAAAACAGAAGGAAGAATTGGAAATGGTGAATTTGTGAAGGCTTTTGGAAAATGTACCATTGTCATAAATACAAAAAAAGGCAAGAGGTACATAAACGATGTGCTCATCATCCCCAACATAGCTCAAAACCTATTGGGTGTAGGACAAATGATACTCTTCTCATATTGAGAGAAATTTTTGTTCAATAAATGATAAGAAAAATGGAGCTCTTGAAATTGCAAGAGTTAAAATGAAAGAAGGTAGATGTTTTCCTATTGAATAGAAACATACTATTAATGCAACTATGAAGGCATAAGTAAATGATTCATGATTTTGGCATAAGAGGTTTGGACACTTCAACTTCCATGGCCTAAAGATCCTACATCAGAAAAATATGATGCGGGACCTTCTAGTGATAACAAAAATCAACAATGTTTGTGAAGGATATATGCTCATAAAAATAACACTGACAATCATTTCTATTTAGAAAAACATAGAGAGCCAAAAAGCCTTTGGAGTTAGTCCATATAGATGTTTGTAGATCAATGCGAACTTCAACACATGATCAAAACAAGCTCTTCATTCTTTTCATCGACAACTATACCAAAATGACGTGGGTGTATTTTCTAAAAGAAAGATCGTAAGTCTTTGAGATCTTCAAGAAATTCAAAAGATTTATCGAAAAACAAAGCTGTCAGCAATTGAAAACAATTAGAAGTGATCGAGGAAAGGAATACACCTCCGGTCAATTCAACGAGTTATGTGAAGAAGAAGGCATGGAGCACTAGCTTACAGTTGGATATATCCCATAACAGAATGGAGTATCTGAAAGAAAAAATAGAACAATGATGGAGATAACAAGATCAATGCTGATAGAGAAGGGTTTACCTAAAACTTTCTAAGCCAAAGTCGTATACATAGTTATCTATCTACTCAAAAGGCATCCAACAAAAACAATTCAAGACAAGATGCCAATAGAAGCCTAGAATGGGAGAAAGCTCTCTATAAAACATCTCAAAGTGTTTAGGTGTATATGCTATGTACATGTCCTAGAGCAAAAAAGAAGCAAGTTGGACAAAAAGACCAAGAAAGGCATATTTTTAGGCTATAACACTCAATCAACAGGATATAAAGTCTATAGCTTAAGAATGTAAACTCTAATCATCAGTGGAGACATTCAATTTGACGAAGATATAACATACAATTGGGAGACAAAAAAAGTCGAAGGAAAGAGCATTGGTTTACTAGCACCGGCTTATTAACAAGATGAAGAAGAACACAATTAACCATTATTAAGGGATGAACCTGCATAACCAGAAAACTCTCTAGTAAAGCCACCATCAAGAAGAATAAGACTATTATTAAAAATATATGAGACATGCAATCTGATAATGGTTGAACCAGAAAGTTATAAATCCGCCTCCAAACAAGAAATATAGATAAAGGCTATGAAAGAAGAAATCTGAATGATAGAGGAAAATAAAACATGGGAATTAACAGATCTTCCAAAAGACAAAGAAGTCATCAGAGTTAAGTGGGTATACAAAACAAAACTTAACTCTGATGGTTCAATCTAAAAACATAAGGCACATTTGGTGGCAAAAGGATACTCACATCAATTTAAAGTTGACTATAATGAAACCTTTGCTTTAGTTGCTCCCTTCAACATGATAAGAGCTCTTATTGCGTTCGCTGCTTAAAAGAAATGGCAGATTTATCAACTAGATGTGAAATTTGCATTCTTAAATAATCTTGAAAAAGAAATACATGTGGAGCAATCATAAGGATTCATGATCTCGGGAAAAGAAAATAAGGTCCTCAAGTTGAAGAAAACACTGTATGGATTGAAGCAAGCACCGAGAGCATGGTACAGTAGAATTGATGAATACTTCACAAGTCATGAATTCAGGAGGAGCAAAAGTGAACTAACACTCTACATCAACACCGAAGGTAATAACCTTCTTATTGTCTCTTTATACATTAATGATATCATCTATATAGGAAACAATGAGAGGATGATGACATGATTTAAGGAAGATATGATGAAGAAATTTGAGATGATAGACTTGTATTTGATGCATTACTTTTTTGGTATTGAGATAAACCAAGAAAAATTTGAGATCTTTATATCACAAAAGAGATACACTGAAAATATTATGAAGAAATTCAATATGAGCATATGCAAGTCCATAGCAACTCCTCTCGTCACTATAAAAAAATTTAAAAAAGAAGACGAGTCAAACAAGGCAGATGCTTCACTTTATAGAAGTCTTATTGGAAGCCTATTATATTTGATTGCTGCAAAACCATATATTATGTATGCTACAAGTCTACTTTCGAGGTTTATGCAGGATCTAACTCAAGTCTACTATGGAGCAGCAAAGCGAATTCTCAGATACCTACAAGGAATGAAAAACTATAGGATATGGTACAGACCTTCAAAAAATTATACATTGACCGAGTATACAGATAATGATTGGACATGATCACTAGATGACATAAAAAATACTTTGAGATACATATTTACACTAGGTTTCGGAATCATCTCATTGGTATCAAAGAAACAAGCAATTGTTGCTCAATCATCAACAACAGTTGAGTATGTAGCTGTGGCAATCACAACTAGTCAAGCTATATGGCTTAAGCACATATTTGAGGAGATGAGAGACAAAAAAAAAAAGCTACAGAAATCTACTATGACCATAAATCAGCAACTGCAATGGCAAAGAATCCCGTGTTCTATAACAGCACTAAACATATAAGTATTAAATATCAATTCATCAAGGAATCTGAAGCAAACAAGAAAATAAAGCTTAAGTTCTGCAAGACTAAAGATTAATTGGAAGACATATTCACAAAAGCACTACCAAGGAAAATTCGAGCAACTGCATGATATGATTGGAGTCACTAGAATATCCATCAAGGATGAGTGTTAAAAGACTATGATGGACATTATGGAATTATTCAAATGATAGAAGGTTTTAAATAAAAGCAATTGCTTGCTCTCCAATTTTTTTTTTAAATTTAAAAATGCAAATTGACAAGTTGCAATAAAAGAAATAAAAAATTTTAAAGCTCTTAGAAGCCTCGAGAACCATTAAAGTCATTCAAGGAACTTTATTAAACATTCAAGGTCGGTTGTAATATCTATTTATAAACTCAAGTGCTTTGTACTTGAAATAATAATGGAAAACACTACTCAACAAACAAAAGCTTCCAGACTTCTATACTTCTCCATTTGTCAAACCCCTCTTTTCAATATTATTAATTATATTATATATATATATATATATAGAAGTTTTGGACCTGGCGGTTGTCGAACCCATGCCTCTTGCAAAGGGAGGCATGGGTGGTTGCTGGAGCCACTAACTGCACCAGCAACCAATTGACAATAATATAGTATCTTTACTACTCCTACAATCATCTTTCTCATGCCATTTCACCCTATCACACGACAATACTAAATCTACTTTCATTCATTACCATTTACAATTATATTTTAATCAACTATCCAACACCGACTAAATGGACATTCTCTTTGCTCAGATCCAAGCGGACCTCTACTCCAACAACGCCCTCCGCCAATCCGGCGCCCTCCTTCAACGATCCGCCCCGGCTGCGACATCTCCGTCATAGCCAAAGTCGCTGTTGAAGAAATCGTCGCCGTTCCCGCCTTCGCCGTTTGCAAAAAGCTCACTTTCGACCTTATCCGCTCCACACGCTTGATGGCCGATGTCTGGGACTCTGTCTGCTCATGAATCCGCATCGATCTGCATTTCTCTGATCCCCACGTCACCGCCATCGCCATCTGTGTTTCCTATTGTTTGCGCTGTAGAAGTTGTTGCTTGAGGGGAGGTGAAGGTTGTTAGGAAGTTGTCTAAGCATTTGAATGAGGTTAATGAGACTCAAACTAAGTCCAATACAGAGAAACTTGTTGGTGTACGTTTGGTATAACTTATCTATTGGCCAAAAGTAATTTTTTAATGCTAAAATGTCTATTTGATTTTTTTTGCGTCGTTTGATTGACATCCTAGTTAGGCTTTTAGGGAATTAAAAAAGCTGAAAAAGATCTACTTGAAGAAGCTCAAATTTTAAGCTTCTCCAAGTAGACATTTTTGAGTTTTTTTTTTTTTTTAAATATTAAAATGTCTAATATATCCCTATTTTATTTTGTTAATTTCTTTAAACCCTTATAACCCTATTCTACTTTCATTATAAATATAAATATATAGCCTCCACATTCATTTACTTTTTATTTCATCAAAACTTCTAAGAACTCTTCTCAAATCGATAAGTTTTCTCTATTTTGTGTTTTTTTTTTTTCAATTGGTTTTAGTTGATATTGCAATTTTTTTATCTTATTGTCATAAATATTATATGTCACATTTGTAATATATATATATATATATATATATTGCAATTAGTTTTGTTGTTGGTTTATTGAGATACATATATATATACACTGTAATTTGTAATTGGTTTTGTTATCATGGTTCATTGACATATATATACTGCAATTGATTTTAATTGATTTTATTATTATGGTTCATAGATATATATATTTATACTGTAATTGATATGTATATATACTGTAATTGACACACTGCAATTGCAATGTATATATACTCAAAATTACAGTATATATATATATATTGTAGTGCAGTATATATATAAACTGCAGTATATATATAGTTTGCAGTATATATACTGCAAACTGCAGTATATATATATAGTTGCAGTTTGCAATTGCAATTAATACTGCAACATATAAATTGCAGTTTATATATATATATATATTTATATATATTGCAGTGCAATATATATATATATATATATATAAAATATGGTATTATTGTTTTATTGAGTTGTTTTAAAGAGAATGAATTGAAAAATCACATGATATTCTGTTGATGAAATGTTAATAAAAATCTACTTAGATCAAATAAAATTGAAGATGTAAAACTTCACAAATCTAAATAAACACTTCTCTTTTGAAAATAAAAAATAGAGAAATAAAATAATTTTACATTTATTTTATTGAAAATCTATGTTTTGAAAATATATTTACATCAAATAATTATTAGTTGTTTGATTGATTAATTTTTTATGGTTAAGGTTGAAGCAATTACATTTCTAGAATGAATATATTATTCCACTCTCTTATACCCTTTTTGATAAATTAATAATCTAAAAATGCTTTAAAAATAATTTAACCAAATACTCTATAATTTAAAACAGTTTCTTTAATTGACAACCAAACAATCAATAACTTTTTTCTAAAAGATCTATTTCCAAAAGATCTATTTTCAAAAGATCTACTTCTAATAGATCTATTTAGAGAAATTGTACCAAACGAAGCAGTAGTCTCGCATTGATCTCCTTCTTGGCTTTGTCATTGGATCCAACTTTGATTTTCGAAGTGGGTATTAACGTGTTGTATTTGGCTAATGAGCTTGGAGGGAAGCCAGAGTGGGCGTCACAGTCGATTATTGCAATTTTGACACTTTGGGATCGACAAGAGTTTTCGTCTGCTAGAGGGGCAACTCCAATGTTGCACCAAAATGATGTAAAACACCAACCTAGTGTATTTTTACTCTTCAATATTAATACTAAAATTGCATTTCCAATACAATTTTTTGGTGTTAATAAATAGTACAACACCAAATTTGGTGTTGTATTTTAGTGTTATACTGTTCATAACACCAAAAATTATATTTAATAATAAATTAATTTAATTAAAAAAAAATATTGAGTTATTATAAAAAAAAATATCATCTGAAATATTTTATTAATATCTTTAAAATGAGTATAATATTGAATATATTTTAATATATTTTTAAATTTTTAATATATATTGATTAAAAAATTATGTATAAAATATTTTTTGAAGATGTCATTTACACCAATTTAATGTAAAATACATTTGAGTGTAAAAAAATTTGGTGTAAAAAAATTTGATATTAACACCAAAATGATGTAAAATTTGATGTTATACATTGGAGATAGTCTTAGAGCTGTTGACAGGTTTCAACAGTGACTCGCGTTTGACAATTTTAAAGCTCTGGGTTTGGACCCAGATCCTCAACAACATATTAACAATTTAGGTTCAAATATATTATCTTTTTTTTTTTTTTAAATGTTTTGTGATTAATTGTAATCCTCACAACAATGGAGATATTTTATATTTTATATTTTTAATTAATTAATTACTTATTTTTAAATTCTATTTTAATAAATTTATTTATATATATTCATTTTAATTTGGACCTTTTGAGAAATATCACAAATATTCTTTCTATTCAAAATTTTCATTTCTTTTTTATCATCAATTAATTAACGGTTTGAACCATTTTGATGAATTTTCAAAATTTTAGAGATAAAATAAGTTATTTTAAAAAGAGTTTTAAAAACCCGATAATTTCTAATATTTCAAGAATTAAAATAAGGGAATGGCTATGGTATTTGTTGTTTGTACCATACAAACACATTTGACTGCCAGTTGGCAGCCAAATAGTGCTTATTTCAATCTGCAGCAACCGGTTTCAACCTGTTGCTGTAGATTAAAAATAATAATTTTATAATAAATAATATATAAATATAATATTTTATTATGAATTATAGTATTATAATAATATTATAAGTATTTTAAGTTATTAATAATATTTTATTATTAAATAAAAATATATTATATTATTATTAAAATAATATATAAGTATAATAATTTATTATAAAATGTTATATTATATTAACTATTTTTTATTATTAAAAATTAACATTAATGTCGACGTTGTTGAGTCAACAACTTCAACGTTCAATTAACAAGTTTGGTAACGTCAAGTTGTTAAAATCAATGTTGAAGTTGTTAAATGAACATGTTTAACGTTAGGACAACGTCAGAAGTTGTTCAAACTTAATAAAAACGGACGTATGACGTCAGCAAACGTCAAAGTTATTCTATGAACAACTCCAACGTTATGTTAACAACTTGTGTGACGTCATCTTGTTGAGATCAACGTCGAAGTTGTTTAGGGAACAAGTTTAACGTTAGGACAACGTCAGAAGTTGTTCAAACTTAACAAAAACGGATGTATGACGTCAGCAAACGTCAAAGTTGTTCTATAAACAACTCCAATGTTATATTAACAAGTTGTGTGACGAAATCTTGTTCAAATCAACATCAAAGTTGTTTACATAACAAGTTTGATGTTACGACAACGTCCGAAGTTGTTCAATCTTAATAAAAAGGGCGGTATGACGTCAGCAAATGTCAAAGTTGTTCTCTAAACAATTCCAACGTTATGTTAACAAGTTGTGTGACGTCATCTTGTTGAGGTCAACGTCGAAGTTGTTCAGCTAACAAGTGTGACGTTAGAACAACGTCTGAAGTTGTTCAAACTTAACAAAAATGGACGTATGACGTCAGCAAACGTCAAAGTTGTTCTATAAACAACTCCAACATTATATGAACAAGTTGGGTGACGTCATCTCGTTGAGATCAACGTCGAAGTTGTTTATTGAACAAGTTTGACGTTAGAACAACATCCAAAGTTGTTCAAACGTAACAAAAATAGAGGTATGACGTCAGCAAATGTCAAAGTTGTTCTATGAACAACTCCAACATTATGTTAACAAGTTATGTGACGTCATTTTATTGAGATCAACGTCCAAGTTGTTCAGGGAACAAGTTTGACGTTAAGACAACGTCCGAAGTTGTTCAAACTTAACAAAAATGAACGTATGACGTCAGCAAACGTCAAAGTTTTCTATGAACAACTCCAACGTTATGTTAACAACTTGTGTGATGTCATCTTGTTGCGAGCAACGTCAAAGTTGTTTATTGAACAAGTTTGACGTTGGCACAACGTCCGAAGTTGTTCAAACTTAACAAAAATGGACGTATGACGTCAACAAACGTCAAAGTTGTTCCAATAACAACTTCAACGTTATGTTAACAAGTTATGTGACGTCATCTTGTTGAGATCAACGTCGAAGTTGTTCAGGGAACAAGTTTGACGTTACGACAATGTCTATAAGTTGTTCAAACTTAATAAAGATAGACGTATGACGTCAGCAAACGTCCAAGTTGTTCTATTAACAATTTCAATGTTATGTTAACAAGTTGTGTGACGTCATCTTGTTGAGATAAATGTTGAAGTTGTTCAGGGAACAAGTTTGACGTTGGAACAACGTCCAAAGTTGTTCAAACTTAACAAAAATGGACGTATGACGTCAGCAAACGTCAAAGTTGTTCTATCAACAACTTCAACGTTATATTAACAAGTTGTGTGATGTCATCTTGTTGAGATCAACGTCGTAATTGTTCAGGGAATAAGTTTGACTTTGGCATAATGTCCAAAGTTATTCAAACTTAACAAAAATGGACGTATGAAGTCAGCAAACGTCAAAGTTGTTCCAATAACAACTTCAACGTTATGTTAACAAGTTATGTGACGTCATATTATTGAGATCAACGTCGAAGTTGTTCAGCGAACAAGTTTAACGTTAGACAACATCCGAAGTTGTTGAAACTTAACAAAAATGGACGTATGACGTCAACAAACGTCAAAGTTGTTCTATTAACAGTTCCAACGTTATGTGAACAAGTTATGTAACATCATCTTATCGAGATCAACGTCGAAGTTGTTCAACCAATAAGTTTGAAGTTAGAACAACGTCCGAAGTTGTTTAAACTTAACAAAAATGGACGTATAACGTCAGCAGACGTCAGCAAACCTCATACTTGTTAAGTGAACAATTCCAACGTTCGTGTTAACAAGTTTATGATTTTTGTTTTTTGTTTTTTGTTTTTAATTTTGATTAAGGGTATTTTAGTATTCATAGAGTTTGTAACGCATTTGACTGTAGTTGAACGATCAGAGAAACTAAATTGATAAATTCTAAAGTGAAAACTTTCCACTGGTCATGAGTGTGTGATTGTGCTCATATCATGATATAGTTACATACTTATTCAAATATTGGTGTGCAGCTACACCACCATTTTTACACGATCGCACTCTTAAACCATTGCAAGCCTTTCATTAAATATGAGTGTGCAGCTGCACTCAAATTCTAGTGCGGCCGCATGTTGGTGTATTACCGCACTATTACTTCAGCGTGGCCGCACACCAATATTGGTGTTGGTGTGCGGCTGGACCATTGTTTCAGAGTGGTCGCGCACCAACACTGGTATTGGTGCGTGGTTGCACCATTGTTTCAGTGCGACCACGCACCAACACTGGTGTTGGTGTGTGGCCACAACATTGTTTCAGCATGGCCGTGCACCATTGTTTTAGCGTGGCCGCACACTAATATTGGTGCTGATACGCGGTCGTACCATTATTTCAGTGTGGCAGCCCACTAACATTGATGGTGGTGTGTGGCTGCACCGTTGTTTCAGCGTGGCTGCGCACTCATATTAGTGCAAGCTTTTCATTGATCCCAGTATTGGTACGCGACCGCATCACTGTTTTAGCATGGTTATGCACCCATACCAAAGTAAGTGTTTCATGGATCATGGCTACATGGCTGCACTCACATCTTAGTGCGGTTGTGTACTTACTTCAGTGTTGGTGCGCGGCTGCACCACTATTTTAGCGTGGTCGCACACCTATGCCAGTGTAAGCTTTTCATTGATCCCATTGTAAGTGTGCAACTATACCACTATTTTAGTGTGGTCATTCACCTACACTAATGTAAGCTTTTCATTGATCTAGTGCTAATATGTGACCGCACCATTGTTTTAGCGTGACCGCGCACCCATACTAGTGATTCTAATCATGCTTGCCTCATGTCACACACAAGCGTGATGGGAGAATCTCCCGTCACGCCCAAGCGTGATGGGAAAAGGCTTTCCCATCACAGTTGTCTTAGGCGTCGTTGAGTGTGACATGTAAGCAAACGTCATTATATATATAATTTAACATTATTTTAACACCTAATATCCCAATATGAGAGTTTTTAACTAATTATATTTCAATAAAATTTCAGATCTTTCGCATATTAGTATTTGATAATTTCTTTTATCATCACATATAAATAAATACAGGAGAGCCTCTCGTCACTCCCAAACATGACGAAAAGCTCTCCCGTCACGTCTAAGCATGACAGGAGGCCCTTCCATCACAATTGCCTTGGGCATGATAAGAAGCTCTCCTGTCACAATTCCTTTGAGCGCAATGGGAGACTCTCACATCATGTCATGACCAAGCGTGATAGTAAAGTCTTCTCTTATGACATTCCTATCACTTATATGTGTGATAATAAGGTCTTCTTTCATGGCATACATGATAGTAAAGCTTTCTCTCATGGCAAAAGTGTGACAAGAAGGTCTCCTATCACGCTTTTTTTTTTTTTTTTTTTGGCTTTCTTAGGACTTTTGACCCAACTACTTATAATTATCTATTTATTTATTTATTTTTGTTTTTGTGCAATTACAAATTAATTAAATTACTCATTATTTTGGATTTTGATTTTAACATTTTGTATTAAGTAATTTTTTTTCTCAAACAATACTAAGTATAGTTATTATTATAATTCGTACAAAACAAGAATATTATTTTAAATTAGTTATTCTTTCTAATTTTTTAATATAATAATTTTAATTTCACACATATCGAATCAACAAATTCTAACATTTCAAATTTTCATAAAGTTTAAAATGCAAACTTTCCAGTGGTCATGGATGTATGACCGCACTCACATCCTAATGCGATTGCATACCTACTCTAATTTGGGTGCATGACTGCACCATCATTTCAGCACAGCCATACACCCATACCAGTGCATCTAATCATGCTTGCCTCATGTCACACACAAGCATGATGGAAGAGCTTTTCATCATACTTAAGAGTGATGGAAAACTCTCCCATCATGTACTTATTCCAATGTTGATGCATGGCTACGTCATCGTTTTAGCACGGTTGCACTCTTATACCAGTGCAAGCATTTCATTAATCATGAGTGTGTGGTTGCACTCACATCTTGGTGCAGCTGCACACCAATACTGGTGTTAATGTGCGGCCGCACCATTGTTTTAGTGTGGCCACGCACCCATAGCAGTGCAAGTTTTTCATTGATCTCAATGTTAGTGCGTGGCCGCATCATTGTTTTAGCGTGGCGCACACCCATATCAGTGTAAGCTTTTCATTAATTATGGCTGTGCGGTTGCACTCACATTTTGGTGCGGCTGCGTACTTACTTCAGTGTTAGTGCGCAACCGCACTACTATTTTAGCACGATCACACTCCCATACTAGTGCAAACCTTTTATTGATTATAGGTGCGCAACTGCACTCAAATCCTAGTGCGGTCACCTACTTACTCCAGTGTTGGTACGTAATCACACCACTGTTTCAGTATGGTCGCACACCCAAACAAATGCAAGTCTTTCATTGATCATGGCTACGCGACTACGCTCACATCTTGGTGCAGCCGCGTACCTAATCCAGGATAGGTATGCGACCGCACCACTATTTTAGCGAGGCCATACACCCATACTAGTACATCTAACCACGCTTGCCTTATGTCACATATAAGCGTGATGGAACAACTTCTCATCATACCCAAGCGTGATAGAAAAACCTCCCATCACGCCAAAAAGTGATAGAAAGCTTTTCTGTCATGCTTGAGTATGACGGAAGGCTCTCCCGTCACGCTTGAGTGTGATGGAAAGATCTCCAGTCATGCTTTAGCGTGACGAGATGCTTTCTAATCACACTTGCTTTATGTCACACACAAGCGTGATAGGACAGCCTCTAGTCACGCTCCGTTGCCTTAAGCATGACAAGAGGTTCTTTAATGTTAGTACGCAGCTACACCATCGTTTTAGTGCGGCTGCACCCATAATAGCACAGTCGCACTCCAACAAAGGTGTGACCGCACACTAACACTAGAGTACGTATGCGGCTACACTCACATCCTGGTGTGGCTGTGTGCTAATTTTAGTGTTGGTGCATAGCCACACCACTGTTTTAGTGTGGTCACACACCCATATTACTGTAATCCAATTTAATTTTTAATTTTCAATTATAAAATATAGTCAAATATAATAACATAAATTGAATTATTATATTAAAATATTATTAAATTATATTTTGAATAAAATAAGTTTATTAAATTTATATAAATACAAAAAAAAATATTTATACCTAATTTTAATATAATTTTTAAGGATTTTTTTTTCTATTAGGATTTAATTTTGCATTAACATGTTTATTTTTATGATGTTTAATAAATACATAAAAATATTAGTTTGTTGATCACTACAAAAAGGATTAAGTTCTTCCTTTTGAATCTGATTGCACTTTTCCAACCATATTTATGGGGTTATGGCACTATACTTATGTGAAAAATATATTTAATTTTTAAGCAAGCTTCATCTTTATTTAAAATTAAAACATGAAACTTGAGTAGACTTTATTCGGTTCTATGAAACAAGTTTGATGTATATTATTAATAAAAAAATCCTTAACTAGAAGTTTAAAATTTACAAAATAAAAATGGCACAGTTCACTCTCAAAATAGTAAGAATAAAAAAATTCTAAACATTTTCAATCTCACACTTGTCGGCATATCTACAGCAAAAGACGACAGATTCCTTCAAAACATTTTTTTTGCACATTCGAGCTTGATATTCTTTGGACCAAATATGTATAACTAGATGAAAGTTTGTCAATCAATATTTTACCAACATCATTCCTTGCAATAATTTTGATGATGATATTTATTTGATTGAAACCTAAACCACAAATGAAAATACATATACACAAAAAGACTCACTTAAAATTCAAAACCCAGATATATAATGTTAAAAGAGAGAAATTTATCAAAGGTATGGGCATAGAAACTGAAGAAGCTATGGGTTTTTGACCTTGTTTGACGATCTGATTGTTTTGGCGAATCTCCTGGATGGTGGCGAACATAGTGAGGGCGCGGATGATAACGACCGCCATTGCTATGCGAAACAAGAGTCTCACTATTAATGATGCCTACGACTGACACCTTTCTCATCGACGCCTACAATTTTTACGTTTTTCTGGCGAAAGAGAAGATGATAAGGTTTGATAATGGGGAGAAGATGATAAAGGCCTAACTTTTATTTTGACCTCTTCATCCGGTCTCCCATTTATATTCAATTTTTTATATACTTTTTATTTTTTTACATTCCCACCGTTGGACGAACTTTTCCATCATCCAACAGCTGGGTCTTTTCTCTCTTTTGTTTGTATCATACGAATACATTGTCATGTCTGTATTATAGCCGGTTCCCTGCTAACTTGATAAAACTTTACTTCCAACTCTGCTCACATAATTTGAATTCACTTGTACAGAACAATTAATACTAGGGTTTTTGTAAAAATTAAAATCACAATGATTACAATTAAGACTAAAAATTCTAAGCAATCATCAAACAAACACATCAAATTACAACCACATGAACAGCCTGAAATCCCTTTAGAGTGCAAACTGAAAAGAGGCCAATTACAACATCTAACATCCAACATTCACAAAAAGGAATATCATATCAAAGTTTGATTTTTGCTATAGAAACAATACTAGTAATTATTTAACAAGTATCAAATATGCAATTCAACTAACATCAATCTTTTTTGTGATGCACCAAAAATATACTCGTTGAATTAGAAAATGAACTTTTTGTTAATGGCAGGAACAACAACTTTTCACTGTAGTTCTTTCCCCATAAAGAAGTCGAGAAAAGAATAATCTAAAAGTGATGCAACCATTCCAAAACTTTACAAATCCGTCGGTTTCTCAAGCTGCAATGCATGAGCCAAAAACACCTACAATTGAGCACACATGTTCAGAGGTTCATTTGATTTTAAAGCATGGTCCAAAAAGACAAAATGAGGATTAAGTACAAAGAAATTGATGACCAAGGGTTATAATAATTACAATTTAGTTTGATAACAAAGTAACATAATAATGTCAAATTATCACCTGTGCAAAGAAGGCCAGGACACCAAGTACAAGCATCAAAGAAACTGAATAAAGACTTATCAACTAAAAATCCTGCATTGTAAAAGCTGAAATTATTGAGAAACACTCATAAAACTTGTTTAAACCGTCCTGCAACAAGTAAAGAATCATGCCAAACAATTATTTTTCACTGCAGCAATGCTTAAAAATAATTGAGATAATACCAGCCCCATCATGCACTATCACACTCCTTTGTTTACCATTCATTCTTTGTGTGAAAGTGAGTGACCCCAACATAAGGTGCTTAGTATCCAATTACAGAGATTAAAATCACCAAAATGCAGTTTAGAACTAACACTAGAAGACTTGTGCTTGACACCATACGTTGAGCATGCAATGGAACTCACCTCAAAGAAAAATGTACAGATTCCCACAACAGGATAGCCAGTATGCCAGCAAGTAAAGAATAAAGATTATAAACACCATCAAAACAAAAATGTAGGGAATTTAGGAACAAACATCAGTACTAGGAATTAAAAAGTCAAACTATAAATTTTCTTCTTCGACCAACAACATAATTTCATTCTAGAACTACAACCAAGTTAATAATCTTACATAGGTTGATCATAATCCTTTGCTCTAGCCCTTATAAGACAGTAGTTGATTCAGTACAGTCAACTCTATCCTCTATTCCCATATAAACTCCAACTACGATTCCTGTTAAAGTATAAAAGAAATCATCAAACTTATTTGTCTCTCAAATTCAGATTTCATGTACAACAAGTTTTAGTGAATAGTTATATGCAATACGCCACATACTTATACTAACTTACCCCAATATGCACTTTCTTTACACATCTTCCCACATACTTATACTAACTTACCCCAATATGCACTTTCTTTACATATCTTCTTCAATTGCAATAACAATTATCTGTATTAGCAAAATCAATAACTTATGTGTCATGTGTATGCATCAAAGTTTGAAGTCCACCTCTAACATTATCAAATTGAAAACAGAACAATGGATTCATTATATTAATTAAATCTACTTACTCTAATGAATATTTAAGCTTGTAAAAGTAAAGACATTCCATCTAAGACCAAATTATATTAACTTGAGTTCAATAAGGAAATCTATTAATTTCTGGATTGGACTAATCTAAATTATTTTAAGCAAATTTTCTACGAGCGCTAATTTAGCCAGATGATGCTAGATAATGAATGGATTATTTTATTCATCCCTGCACCACACTCAATCCCATAAATCTCTTGCAACGCAGCTCTGGCCTCCACCACTTCAACCACAAGCAGCTCTAATATGGATGATGACTTACAACTACTTCGATTCCTCTCTTCTTTCTCTATACCTGCAACCACAAATCCAAAAAAAACAAACAAACCCAGAAATATCTTAGTATTCTCTGCACGTCCAATTGATTTTTGACACATCCAGAGAGTGATATGAATCGTCACTGTAGTCCAAATGAAAATTTAGATTCGTAAAGCACTACAAGTATACGATGGGTCAAAAACCTAAACCCTAGAAATTCAAAAAGAGAGAATAGATGATAAATGAGAGAAAATAGTTTGTGTTTGCAAACCTTATGGTGCTTCTCATCTACAAATCACTCCAGACAATCCAAAAATCCTCGTGTGTTTAGTGTATCACTGTCTTGAAAAAAACAAAACCATTTTAAATCCCTCTACTTTTCTCTTCGCTTCTCACTCAACAACACAACACATGAGGTATTCATTTCCGAACTTTGATTTAATCTCAAATCAGAGTTCATGTTCCAAAACATGAACCCATCACACTACTTTGGCTCTCCTTCAAATATCCTTGTTGTTGGATTCTCATGACCTCCAAATGCATACTTAACTCTATGAACTGCCACCAACATCCAACCAAAAAACCCCATATCAGAAAAACAAGACATCTAAGCTAAGTTTAGTTGAACTTCGAGCTCCTAAAAAATTCAAATAAAAAAAAAAAGTATCTCAAGTTCAAAACTTTAACACTTAATCATCAACATTCTCATGATAGTTCCTCTTGCATTATCCCATCAACCAACCAAACAAACAAAAAACACAAGACAAAGAAACTGAATAACTTACCAACTTATTTGAACCAACCCCAGATCCAGTTTACAAAAAATTAACAAACAAACAAGAGATTTACTGTAAGACAATTGATCTTTGCTCTAACAAGCTTACTTGCAAATCTAAACAAACCCAAAAAATGAAAACAGTAAAAAATAAAAAGCATTTCAAATTACAAAATGGGAAAGAAAAAGCAAATTAAAAAAATCAAAACAGTAAAAAATCAAAACTATCATTTTTCACCTTTAATTTCTTCCTCATGTGCATCTTCTCCCACCACCTCCCTAATACTGCGTATATGTTGGACATGGTGACATCAAATAACTAGACACCATACATTAACAAAAAAACCCATTTTGCTCAAGCAAAACCAGAACCAATAACACCCAAAAAGAACTCTAAAACAAAACACCCAAAAAAAAAACCCACACCCAAAAAGTTAAATCGAAAAAGTAGTTGGAGGAACACACATACCAGGAGAAAGAACATGATGAAGAGGCACAGAAAAGTAGTGTTGAAGAGAAAGTGAACTGTTTTCTAGGATCAAAACTAAACAAGTGTTGTTGTTGTTGTATAGTTTTAGGATTGTTAAAAAGGTCAAATCGAAGAGAAGAGAAAAGAAGAGAAGGGAAGAGTGAGGTCGCAAAAGAACCTTCATGGAAGAGATGATAAGAGAAGAGAAGAGACCTCAATTTTCTCTTTGTTTTTGTTACATAGTTGATGTTGTTGTGAATCAGATCGAGCAACTGGTTAGATCTAGGGTTTTTTTTTCATATTCTGGTGAGAGGGGAGAGGAAAGGGATTGAGAGTAACTTCTTTAGTTGGTTTCCCTTTTCTTATCTTTTTTTTTTTTAAATTTTTCCTTACTTTCTCACCATTGGATAATTTTTTTCATCATCCAACGGTTCATCTCTCTTCTTTTCTCTAGTTCGTATGATACAAACACTTTTTGCGTACGTATTATAGCTGCTTCCTTAAAATAAAGTCTCTCCTTTAATAAATTGTATAGAAATCGTACCTTGGAGCTTCCAATACTATGATACATCCAACCTGGTACAGAATAAACACTAATTAATTCACGCTACCATAGAGAGTGACAATAAACGCGTTGCCTAGTCAGGTAGATTTTGCAATGTAATCCAAAACATTAGCCGCAAATCTACTCAAATATAATTAGTGATTTGTTTTTATTATACAAATGATAAGATGATAAGATGATATGATGCATAATATGATAATAAGAAACCACCATTAAATCATTTTAAGTTAATTTTGTTGACTAATTTATTGGATAAGTTATGTTATATAGTCTAAAAATTTTATCTAAATACATATCAAAATAATGTAATATGTTATTTCAAAAAATAATGTAATATGTAAATTGCTAACGATAACCTCAAACATGAGATGATATAAAAATTGATGATAATACCATGTTACTTGAGATGGATTTGTACAAAACATTTGTAGGATAAGAACCTGGGCCATTACTCTTTTTGGATTATATTAGATTATACATTGAAGTTTTTGAAAGGCAATGCCAGCAGATATTTTGACCTATTGAGGCGTTACGTCATGCGCTAAGCATTAATTACAACATTATCTAAATTGTCGTATGTCGTTTATAGGTAATTGTAATAACCCCATCATATTATAAAACAGATTAAAATATACCATATATTACTTTTATTTTCAACTTAGCATTTAACTATCTATATAACTAAAAATTTAATAAATATTACCAGGCATCCCAACTCTTAGTCCAAACTTATAATAATAAATGGATATGAGTATATTTTTAAAATAAAATAAACAATCATAAATGAGTATTGATTTATCAGTTGATACATTATAAATTGATATCAAAATTGGGATATAAAGGTGAAATGTATAATATTAAGCTTTGGGATATAAAGGTGACGTGTATAATATTAAGCTTATTTAATAAATGGTGAGGAAATACATATATATGCTTTAAGCCAAGTTATACGTCATATTAAATTTTGTCTTTTACAGCTGATTGCATATATTTCTGAGAATGGATTTGGAAAAGCATAGCAGACACTAAATTGCAGACAAAAGCTTCCCATTCCCATATGTTGAATTGAGCCTTTGTACGCTGATAGGTGACATGGGTCTCCTATGTATCTCCACGAATTAAACGAGGCATGATTTATTTTATTTTCATATTAATATTACACAATTTAAAAAACTATATGAACAATTAACCCAAACTTGATAATTAATTATATCATCATCACGTGCTATATTATTCATCCGAAAAGTTTATATGGTAACCAAATCACTTACCATATTATCAATTACAAATGATCACTCTTTATATATATATATATATTTTAAAAAAAAAATTATTTCATTAATATTATGTAGAAGCCAAATTTGATCGGGGACCTCTGAATGTAATAACAATATCGGATCTCACGAACTTAAGTACTAGACAATGATTAAATTAACACATAACATAATGAATAAATCATTGGAAATTGTGTAATGTTATATAACTATTGTTTGTAATATATATATACACACACACACACATACACACACACCCTCACACTTCTAATATTCCTTCTTTAATAAACTGGTAGCGCTGTTTATGGTTTGTAATTATTGTCTTCGAGAACCTTCATGGTCTCTCATGTCATATTCACTCATTGATAAAGGATCTATAAACAGTTAAAACGAGAGAGGTAAAAAATAAAAATTAAAGGAAAGAAAGAAGAAACCATTTAAACTGATAAACAGGAAAATAAATGTACACCAAGAAAATAACTTAAAAGTAAAGCAAGTTTCTCATATAATTATCTGCGAAAAGGCAAAAGCTCTTACATTATTAAAGCTGTCTCTCATATACGAAAGCTGACTAGCGAAAATCATGCAGATGATAATAATAAAACAAACATCTCTTTGTATACGAGAAACGAAGATCTACAGTACACCCACTAGTTTTTCACGTCTGTAGGGATCTTCTCCTGTTCATCCACAGTTTTTGGAGTCCTAGGCGGAGTGGCTGGAGGCGCCGCCGCAGCCAGTGGGGAAGGGGGCAGCGGTGCACGATTCTCCAGCAGCTGAGATGTCCGTGGCCGATTGGCAGGTGTAGTAGTCATGTCAAGTGCAGGATCAGAGAAGTCAGTCAGGTTGAGGTCCAGCTTCAGCGATGGTTTCCTTTGATGCCGACTGGCTCTTCCAGACATGTTTTTCTCGAAAACTGAGCAAGAGGAGAGAGAGAGAGACAGTGTGAGGGTGTGTGTATGGGAGAGCATAGAAGAGGAGATGGGGATTCGCAGAAGCGAGTAGTGAATTTATAGTCGAAGTTGACCCTTATTATGGACAGGTTGTTAAGTGGTGATTATCCAAATCCTGGGTACACGTGCTTCCATTTATTTCCAACAAAGATGCAAATTAGAAAACACGTGCAATTTTTGTGTTTGATTACATTTTTGCCCCTAATATTTTCTTACCATTCATAAATTAAAGCTTTTAGAGATGTTTCGGTGATTCGAGGCGCAATGCGCCCATCCATTCATAGTATGTCACGTGTATAGATGTAATCTCACATTTTGTATAGTGTGTATTGAATGGAATAACACACATAAATTATATAGTGCTTGCTCTAAGAGAGCATTCTCTATTATGATCATTTATAAGGATTGCATATTTAATTGAGATCTAAATGAAAACTGATTCGGTACTACTTCATTCAATAGAGATAAAATGTAAAAAGGAAAGTTACTTCTAGAATAAGTTTAAGGGTATAATGTTAAATTATTTTGTAAAAAGGAAAAAAAAAAAGTTACTTCATTTTATGCCCTTCGACTAGGGTTGCTTGAGGTATTATGTTCTCAAGTTAGAGTGACCTGCAACACAAGTATTTGTATTCCGGGTTAATATGACCAATGACACATGTCTCAGGCAATCGTGCTTGATGCATAATGTTGTACTCGATGACATCAATTATACATCTCAAAACACATGGTTTCAAATGCCATGATTCAAACCTATCATCCTCATTCTCTCCGACATTCGTTATCATCCTCTTCTCACCTTATTTGCTTTATATTAATCAAATGTCGATAATTTTTCCCCTAAACTCCACAAGCTTATCCATAAACTTGAAAACACGTGTCATATGCTTAAAATTGTGTTCAAAATCTTTTCAATCGGTCAAAGGATCTACTCAAAAATAATAATAATATCCCAATAGCTAAAAGGGGAAACTTTTAATTTCAAATTTTCATCTAGATAATCAATAACCAACCCAATGAAACAATTAAAATAATTTAAACTTATGGAAACAAATACTTGTTACACTAAAAATTGAAAAGTGAAAAGATTGAATGCAAAATGACGAACAAGGAACTTGAAATTTCAAGTTGTTAGGTTAAATTGTGTTCATAGGGGATGGATTAGGATTGTATTATGTCTAATGGCCTTTTGGTCATTTTAACATTTTTTTAGGGTGTAATTGTGTAGCTTCTTTATTTGAGGATTAATTTTGCTAAAAATTGATATGTTCTTTTTTAGAATAATACTAATTAACTACCAAAAAAGCTTATTTAAGTACATATCCACATATGGTATACAAGTTATGACTAATACCATAATACATCATTGCTTACATCATATCATATTTGGATTGAGAGTTTTATTTTCTACTTATCTTTTTGTTGACGTGGAACACTTTATGAATGAAATGAATTTAAATATGAGAACGAGGAAAATCATAAAATAAAGGGAAAACTTTAATTTAGTCTTTAAGGTTTCGAAAAATATCAATTTTTTAAAACTCTTTTGAAAACAACTCTTATCATTTCTAAATTTTTCAAAACTCTTAAAAAAAGCTTAAACCATCAGTCAATTGATGGTCAACAGTGACTTTAGACTATTTTTAATAACTTAAATTTAGATGTATTTTAGATAATTGAACTTGTAAATTTATTATTTTATTAAAATAATTCTGTAATTTAAGTAAAACTAACAATCATCAAAGGTAAAAATATTTTTTATGCATTCTATTAATGTTGACCGTTAGTTGACTAACAGTTTGAATCTTTTAAAGAGTTTTTGAAAAGTTATGGATTAAAACCGTTGTTTTTAAAAGAATTTTAGAAGTTTTATATTTTTCAAAACTTAATGAATTAAAATGAAATTACTCCTAAATAAATAAATCTCAACCATAAATGATACATACAACCATATTTACATAGGTCAATAAAATAATAAAAAACGAGAGAGAATCTTAATTCATCTTATTTTATAAGACGTTGCCCATCATCATGCTACATTATTTTCATTTGAATAAATGTTTTTTTTTTTTTTTAATGTCAATTTAGTATTTTTGTAATTTTCATTATACTTTGCTAATGCCTAAGAAGTCGTGGATTCTATGCCAGTTGACAATCAATTATTATTTGTAATACCTTCCCCTCGATCCTCGGCGTACTGGACACCGATAATCGAGATGGAGGACGTTACGACATTTTTATTACTTATTTACGAAAATCCATTTACTAATTTAATATAATTTATTAAAAATCCGGCAGAGTTTCCTCTGTTTTATTGAGAAAACCAAAATTCTTAAAACATGTATAATCAAAGAAACACTTCAAATATATTTTCCACTTTCTCAACTTCTATACTCGGACACCCCATCCGTCTCAAAATCACTTCAACACACAATCTCAACCTAAAGTAAACATTTTCTAATTATATTTTCAAAACAAAGTAAACACAAATACTTTAAAATATTACATCAACAAATTTTCCCATCTTTTTAAGAAAACATTTAGAACCATAATTCAAAATTTATATACATTAGAATTTACAAGGTTTTACACACATATGCATTTAAATAGACAAAATGTAAGTTCATAAATTGTATTTTAACAAAATATGCACATATCGAGGATGACTACCAAAGGATTTGAATTTTGTTGTGACTCTGGAAGCGCAATGGAAGGATCTTCTTGTCGGCCTCTCACTCTTAGCTCACCTCAACTACCTGCGCATGGAAAATCCAACGCGCTAAGCAAAATAGCTTAGTTGGTATACACAAAATAATATCAATCACAAAATTTCCACAAACATAACATATCAAAATCATACAATTTCATAAACATAGCACGTCCATGTTATCTTTTCACAAAACAATTAACGCTCAATATAACATATTTTCAAACAACCAATTGAAACTTTATAAAATGTATTTCAAAAACATAGTTTCAACTTAAATTCATTATTGAGTATTATTATATCATAAGAGTTTTTCGTAAATGCTGTCACGATACCATGGATCGATACAGATTTCACATCTATCTCCGACATCGGACACTCGGTGCCTACCCGCCGGAGCTCAATTTCACATTCGTTTCACATTCTGGACCGAACACTCGGTGCCTCTCAAAGTCCGTTAATCACATCATATATAAACGTAACGGCGCAGTACTGCTAATAATATCCTATTGGTATGCCAACCATCAATCCTCACCTACTGTCGACGTTGGATTTCAGTCGACGAGTAATCAATACCCAATACCTGCAGTCAATGTGAGAAAGCATAAATACCAAGAAAGAATAGAGACAAATACCGAGAATCAAACGAGGAACACGGATCTTTTACGTGGTTCGGCAATAATTGGCCAACGTCTACGACTGTCTGTCTCTTAAATTCTGCAGAGTGACAGTATATTATTGATTATTCTCTGATGATGTTACAATGATCTTAATCCCTATTTATAGGGAAAGATGTGTTACAATTCTGGTTGTAGCAAAATAGGAAAAGAATCCTGGATTAATTATATTCCCAAATAATCAGGAAAAATAAGGAAAAAATTATAAATTAATTATGCTTCCTAATGTGTTTGAATAATATCTGGAAATTGCTTCCATAAAATCAGGGATGATGTTGATTCGGTTTGAATTTGAATAGACTTCCATATCTGATGAGGAAATCACAGTTTAATTGGGTAACTATCATATTCGGAGAGAGAATCATGGTTGAATCAGGTAACTGCCTGTTCTGGAAAATACTGTACTAATTACACGTCTGAGCGAGTTGATGACTATGGCGGTCTGGTGGTTTGCGAACTGGAGCTCGCATAGCGAGCTACGTATGAGGCGAACTTAGGGAACAAACTGAATCCTGGCTGACGTGAGCTCGTTGATGTAATCTGAAGAAGCTATTTATGCGAGCTGAAGAGCTTACTTGGGCTTAGAGTCGTCTGGGCCTCATCTGATGGACTTTGACTGGGCTTTGACCTTTATCGGGCCTTCTTATTGGGCCTAAATCGGGCTTTTACCAGCCCATTCAATAAGTCCGAAAAATACATATAACATTAGCCCCCAGCTCTTAGTTCGTTTCTGCAAGCTGGGAGCTTGAGCTTGCTGGTAAAAACTGGCTTCCTTGACACACTACCCTTCATAACTGCTTCTGTGCACTTTCAAATTCCACCTTTTCAGTTGCGACACGTGGCGATCATACAGGTGGTAACTGAAGCGACGTCTGCACGTCTTTTACACGCGTATTTAATGCGCACGTCTTTCAACTGACGGCTGTATGATTTCCAAAGCCGTGCTTTACGCTGCACCGTCAGATTTATGACGGTTACACTTTTCAAAGATTTGACGGTTGAGGTTCACGCTCGCTTGTCTATATAAATCGATGGACCCTTTTCATTTTCTTTTTTCATCTGTCATTTTCTTTTAAAGCAATCAAGTATTCAAGCTTTCAAGCAACCAGGACCTACTGCCTTTTCACGAAATCAACATCCTTACTCGCCGTTTTTCAATCTCATCAACGATTCAAGGTAAGACATATTTTTCTTCAAACTTTCTGTTTTAGGTTTATTTTGTTTCACCACCATTGTTGTACCGCAATGACGTTTTGTTATACTTTCATTATTCTGAGTCTTGTGTTTATTGAACATGGTGTTTCTTCTTCTGGTTCGATCTGGTTTTTTAACTTGTTCAGATGTCTTCAAGCGGAGCTCGCAAGGGAATTGTTCCAAGCAGTGAAGCTCGTGAGCGAGATGAAGCCCGAGCACATGCTATACAGGGAAGAGCAGCTCGTGATACGTTCGCTCGTCATCCTTCATCGCTAAAGCGTCATGATGTGGAAGGACTTGTCACTCAATTCCACATCCCTTTTGGTTGTCGTGCATTGTTACCTGATTCAAAGAATCACGCATGTTATCCACCCAGGGGATTCATCGTCGTTAGCGTTCAACATTTCGAGCAGGGGCTACGGTTCCCCATTCCACCGTACTTGATCGCATTTCTCAACAAGGTCAAGCTCGTGCCATTCCAGTTGACTCCAAACTCTTATGCGCAGCTGACCTCTCTGGCCGTGGCTTTCCTCAGAAACGGCCTTCGTCCCCCTACACCAAAAATTATACAGCAGTTCTACTCCTTCAAGGCTTTGAGTGCAGCAGAAGGAGAGAAGCCGGATGGCATTTATTACCTCACAGCCCGTCCGTCGCAATACAAAGATCTCTTGCCCAAAGGAGAAGCGAAGGGCAAATCCAACGTCGGGCCGTATAAGACAAGCTGGTTTTACGTCTTGTGCCCCTCTCTCGCAGATCTCCGAAATTTCAGCTTTGTCCTGAAACCAGGTATACATAAAGGAAAAAATAGCAAGCTGAGTTTATTTTGTATCTTTATTATTATTTTTTTTTTTAATCATTTGCTGTGCAGCGCTGAAAATGGATGAGTCTCCTCTCAGCAGTGAGGAGGAACGAGCTCTTGACAAGCTCGCCATCTCAGAGGACGCAGGCATCAGCAGCAAATTCGACGATATTGTCCTTAGAGCTTACGACCTTGCTCCTCCTAAGGAATCCCCTCTTCTGCGATCTGAGGAGGACATAGGTAAGATCGGCGATAAACCTAGACTTCCTTCTGTTTTTGAAGTTCCAGTTCAGGTGGGGGACACGTCTGCTTCCCAACCTCTGCCACCAGTCTCTTCACAATCAGCGGGTGCAACTCGCTCACCTTCTCCAGCTCGGAAGGCTTCTACCCAAGGTGCTTCTGCTCGCACCTCATCTAAGGCGAAATCGTCTTCAGCTCACACCCCATCAAAGGGTGCATCTCGAAAAACTACTTCTCCAGCTCCTGCCCCAGCTCGGACAGGATCAGATCCAGTCCACAAAGCCCCTACTATACAGATTGACTCATCCTCTTCTCCACATCACACATTTACCCCAGGGGCTTCACTGCCATTTCCAGCTCGCACTCCAGCCCTTGTTCCTTCCTCTGGACGAATTCCAGCCAACAGGAGGAAACTTGTTCTTTTGAAATCTCTTCCTCCTGAACGACCTGCTACATCTCCCGCCTCCTCGACTCTTTCAGCAAAACGGCCTGCTGAGGCCTTAGCCATTCCAGCGGCCCCTTCAAAATGCTCAAAATCATCTGCCGAAGACCAAGCTCCTGCGGCCGCTGCCTCCAGCAAAGTGCCTGCTGCTGCTGAGAAACAGGCCGCTGCTCCTTCATCCACTCCTCTCAGCGAAGTACCTCTTGCTGCTGGTTCTTCAGGTCTTCAGCCGACTCCAGCTTCCAACTCACTGCCTGGAAAAGGTGATGCTCCTCCCAAGGTTGCTTCGCAGGCAACCCGAGCTGGCCCCATCAGAAGAGCAACTATGCGCATCGTTCATTTGCGGCCTACCGCTACCTGGGATGGCGAACGCGATATTCCAGAAGCTGAGAGGACCCCCTCGCCAACGAGACCAACCGTTGAGATTGGGTCTAGGGGAAGATATTTGACCTCCTTCCTTGACAACTGGGAAACGATCATGCTCAACCATGCAAATGTCTTGGAAAATAAGTATCTTAGGGGCGAGGATCTGGACGAATTCATAGCTCGCCATTCCATGCTAGTAAGTCATTTTCCCTTATCTGCCGACCTCTTTACTTTATTAAATGCTAACTCGTAACGTTTTCAGGGTGCTCTTGGCGCGATGAAGCGGAGAAGGCAGACAAGGGCTACAAATGATGCAATAAGGAAACTGGAAGACGAGCTGGATGAGGCCAAAGATGAAGTTGCGCGTTTGGCTGAAGGTAGAGTGCAGGGTCAGGAAGCACAGATCGCTGAGGCCAATACTGCAAGGCAAGCATTTGAGGAAGCTCTGAAGAAAATAGGAAATGAGCATGCCATGCTAAAGGATGAGCTACTCAAAACAAAGGAAGAGCTAAAGCAATCTGAGCAACGGGCTGAACTGGACGATCAGCAGGCTTCAACTGCAGAAGAGAAGATTAAAGTGCTTCATCGCCAAGTTGATGCTGCTTTGGCGCGAGCTGAAGCTGTTGAGAAACAGGCCGAGGAGGCTAAAAAGCGAGCTGATGAAATGGAAGTTGCAGTTAAACGTGTTGAGGATGCTGCAACCAAACAAGCTGAAGAGGTTGGAACCGCGACTAAACGTGCCGAGGAGGCTGAACATCGAACTGAGGTGCTTAGGCAACAGGTGGGGGAGGCTATTCAGCGGGCTGAGGCTGCAGAGCAGCGAGTTGAAGACATGAAAAAAGAAGCTGAGGTCGTCAACCGTCTCGCTGATAATGCCTTCGAAGAGCTAACGGTCTTCAGAGAGCACGCTGCTCGAGAGTTGGAGGTCCAAGTTACTGAAGCCAAGGATGAGGCTGAGGAGTCAACAGGTCGTGACTTTCTCTTCACGTTGTGGACGTCCCACCCGGAAATGGATTTTTCTATCTTTGGGGACACAGGTCTTGAAGCCGTAGAGGATTTTAAAGCAAGGGCTGCCTCGTTCTCAACTGATCCAACTCTTCCCTCAGAGCAAGCTCTTGGCATGACCTCCTAAGCTGAGCCAGTTATCGACCTCGTTCCTTCTGGTGCTTCTCCTTCTTATGAAGATCCCTTAATAGGACCAGATCCTCCAGCTTAAGTTTGAGAGCTCGTCTTTTCTTTGTTCTTTTCCTTTGTATTTTTTCAGCTTTCAATCTGTAAACATATTTCACACTTAATGAAATTTTTTCATTATTCCTTTTGTGTTGAATGCATTTAAGCTATTTCATGATATCATATTTTGTGATCTTCAATTTTTTAGAGTTATCAAATTTCTTGTGAGCTGATAGTCAATAAGCTCAAAATCTGATAATAATTAAAGCAATTACTTAATCCAACAATTAATAAAATTTTGTAAGTACAAGTAATTGGACTGTTAAAATGTTGACAAGCTATGCAGAGGCACTTAGCCATCTGCTTTTTAGGCTCATTATTAACGAGCTATGTAAGGACACTTAGTCACTTGCTTTTGAGGCTCTTTCATTTTTATAGCGAGCTATGCAGGGGTCGTCACCTCGCCTGCTTTTTAGGCTCTTTTGGTGAGCTATGCAAGGACACTTAGTCACTTGCTTTTTAGGCTCTTGTATTTTTATAGCGAGCTATGCAGGGGTCATCACCTCGCCTGCTTTTTAGGCTCTTTTGGCGAGTTATGCAAGGACACTTAGTCACTTGCTTTTTAGGCTCTTGTATTTTTATAGCGAGCTATGCAGGGGTCGTCACCTCGCCTGCTTTTTAGGCTTTTTTGGTGAGCTATGCAAGGACACTTAGTCACTTGCTTTTTTGGCTCTTGTATTTTTATAGCGAGCTATGTAGGGGTCGTCACCTCGCCTGCTTTTTAGGCTCTTTTGGCGAGCTATGCAAGGACACTTAGTCACTTGCTTTTTTTGCTCTTGTATTTTTATAGCGAGCTATGCAGGGGTCGTCACCTCGCCTGCTTTTTAGGCTCTTTTGGCGAGCTATGCAATGACACTTAGTCACTTGCTTTTTAGGCTCTTTCATTTTTATAGCGAGCTATTTAGCTCGGAGCCCGTTTGCCTTAGTGAAATGAATTGAGTCACAAGTTGGGGAAATAGAGCTTTCATTAACTAGAATGATTTTGAATTATATATTACAAAGAGTTTACTGATAATAAGGGCGGAGATGCTCGGCATTCCAAGCTCGAGGGACTTCAGCTCCATTTTCATTGTTAGCTAAATGATAAGCCCCATTCCCCAAGCTTGCTGTGACAACATATGGTCCTTCCCAGTTCGGGCCTAAGGACCCATCACTTGGTTTGCGGGCTCCTGGTAGAATGAGACGTAAAACTAAGTCTCCAACATTGAATCTGCGAATCCGAGCATACTTGTTGTAGTACCTCGCTATTCTCTGCTGATAGACAACTACCCTTAACCTGGCCGTTTCCCTGTGTTCTTCAAGCAGGTCCAGGTTTGTTGCAAGTAGCTGATCGTTGTCATTTGGATTGAAGGTTGCTCTTCTTTGCGAGGTGACTTCAAATTCAGCTGGGATCATAGCCTCAGATCCATACACCATTGAGAATGGGGTCTCGCTAGTGGAGCTGCGAGCTGTGGTTCTGTAAGACCACAATACTTTTTGAAGCTCGTCTACCCATGCTCGCTTCTTTGCTTCCAGTTTCATCTTCAAGGTTTGCTTGATGATTTTGTTAACAGCTTCAACTTGGCCATTGGCTTGTGGATGGTCCACTGCTGAGAAGCTTTTAACAATCTTGAGGTCACTGCAGAATCTAAGAAACTGGTCGCTAGCGAACTGGGTCCCATTATCAGTCACGATCTGCTGTGGGACTTCGAATCTGCAAATAATGTTGCTCCACACAAATTTCTCAATTTTTGTTGTGGAGATTTCAGCTAACTCCTTCTCTTCCGCCCACTTGGTGAAGTAGTCCACTGCGACCACTGCATGTTTGCATCTTCCACGAGCCATTGGTAGAGGTCCGATTAGATCCATCTCCCAAATCGCAAAGGTCCACGGGCTTACCATTTGTTGGAGATAAGCTGGTGGAGCTCGTGGAATTTGAGCAAACCTCTGACACTTGTCGCATTTCTTCACTAAGTTAATGGCGTCCTGCCTCATGGTGGGCCAGTAGAAGCCTTGACGAAGTGGCTTCTGAGCTAGAGACAGCCCCCCAGCGTGATTCCCGCAGTGGCCTCCATGTATCTGCCTTAGTACTGTTTCACACTCAGGGCCATCAATGCATCTTAACAGTGGAGCTGAGAACCCCTTCTTGTACAAGGCATCATCATAGATGCAGTACCTGGCTGCTCTAGCTCGTAGACGCCGGGCTTCCAGCTTGTTACTTGGCAGCTTTCCATCTTGCAAATAACTGAGAATAGAGCTCATCCAGGAATCTGGATGCACAATTATGGCCATCGTCACATTCTTTTCCTCTGTACTTGGAGCTGGTAGAAATTCAACTTGGATCGCCCTAAGGAAATCTGCATCTCGTGTAGTCGCGAGGCGAGCTAGTGCATCAGCATGCGAGTTTTGAGCTCGCGGGATCTGTTTCATCTCGTACTTCTGAAATGCACCTAGCAGCTCGTGAACTTTCTGGAGGTAGAGGGCCATTTTTGGTCCCCTGGCTTGATATTCCCCCAATACGTGGCCGACAACGAGCTGCGAATCACTGAAGACTTTCAAACGCTCAGCTCGCATCTCCTTAGCCAAACGCAGTCCTGCGAGCAGAGCTTCATACTCAGCCTCATTGTTTGTTGCCTGAAAGCCAAACCTTAGAGCACAAAGGATCTTGTGGCCTTCAGGACTGATCGACAGAATTCCAGTTCCAGCCCTCTGCTCGCTGGATGAACCATCAACGTAAAGTTCCCAAGCTGGACCTTCAGAAGATTCAGCTTCATCATCCACAGGTCCTGTAAATTCTGCGATGAAATCTGCCAGGGCTTGAACTTTGGTGGCCGTTCTCGGCTTAAATTGGATATCGAACTGTGTGAGCTCCACAGCCCATTTCAACAAACGACCTAAGGTGTCAGCTTTCTGCAAGACTTGTTTCAACGGATATTGGGTGAGGACTTCAATTGTATGACCTTGGAAATAAGGTCGCAGCTTCCTTGATGCAATTACCAAGCAGTAAGCTAGTTTCTCCATCTGCGAATATCTGGTTTCAGCATCCTGTAATCGTTTGCTTACATAATATACCGGAAGCTGCGTCTTTTCTTCTTCCCTCATTAGTGCAGCACTCAGAGCTTGCTTTGACACTCCCAAGTATAAGATCAGCTTTTCTTCTTCTTTGAGCTTGGAGAGAAGTGGAGCTCGCCTCATATATTCCTTCAACTACTGGAAGGCTATTTCACACTGCTCAGTCCACTCGAAGCTCTTTGCTTTCTTCAGAATGTCAAAGAAGGGGACACACTTGTCCGTAGCTTTCGAAATGAACCTGCTCAATGCTACGACCTGGCCATTGAGGCTCTGCACGTCTTTTACCCTGGTTGGCGATCTCATGTCGATCAATGCCTTGATCTTCTCAGGGTTTGCTTCAATTCCTCTACTGTTGACCATGAAGCCCAGAAACTTTCTAGAAGCTACTCCAAACGCACACTTGAACGGATTCAATTTCATCTGGTAGCTCCTCAGAATCTGAAACATCTCTCCCAGGTCGCGAACATGGTCACCTATCTGCTTGGATTTTACTAGCATGTCATCGACATAGACCTCCATGGTCTTTTCGATCTACTCTTCGAACATCATGTTCACCAAGCGTTGTAAGTTGCTCCAGCATTTTTTAACCCAAAGGGTATCACCTTGTAGCAATATAACCCCCGATCAGTCATGAATGAGGTGTGCTCTTCGTCCTCAGGTTTCATTGGGATCTGGTTATATCCCGAATATGCGTCCATGAAGCTCAGGAGCTCGTGGCCAGCAGTAGCGTCCACGAGCTGGTCTATCCTCGGCAGGGGAAAACTGTCATTCGGGCACGCTTTGTTCAGGTCAGTGAAGTCGATGCAAGTTCTCCACTTTCCATTCTTTTTCTTCACTAGCACAGGGTTGGCGACCCAGGTCGGGTAGTAAGCTTCTCTAATGAACTTGTTAACCAGCAGCTTGTTTACCTCATCCTTTAGTGCTAAGTAACGTTCCCCTGTCATTGCCCTTCTCTTCTGACGAACTGGCTTGTGATGCGGATCAATATTCAATCTGTGAGACATCACCTTTGGATCTATTCCCATCATGTCCTCATGATTCAACGCAAATACATCCAAGTTCGTCTTTAGGAAGTCAGCGAGCTGGGTTTTTAATTCTGGAGCTAAATCTCTACCCAGCTTCAGGCACCGCTCTGGATCTGCCTCGCTGACTTGTACATCCTCCAATTCTTCAACTGGCCCTATAGCTTGGTCTGCATCTACCTCGCGAGGGTCCAGGTCGTGACTGACTCCTTTCTCAGTCATAGCTCGTGGCTCGCCCCCTGAGACCACGTTCACATTCTTTCCTCTTACACCCATTTTGACAGCATCTTCATAGCAGCGTCGAGCTAGGTGTTGCTCTCCTCGAATACATCCGATGTCATTAGGAGTTGGGAACTTAACTGTGAGAGTTCTAGTCGAAGTAACCACGTCCAACTCGTTCATGGCAGGTCTCCCGAGGACCACATTATATGCTGATGGGCAGTCAATTGTCAAGAAGTCTGTCAGGGTTGTTGCCTGACGACCTGCCTCCCCCAGAGTCAATGACAACTTAATCTGTCCCACTGGTATTACAACATCTCCAGTGAATCCGAACAAAGGCTCTGGGGACGGTCTCATCTGTTTTGCTCGCAGCCCCATCTGATCAAAACAACTCTGATACATCACGTTCACCGAGCTTCCAGTATCAATCACGATGCGCCTAACTTCCATATTGCTGATTTTAGCTCGTACAACCAGCGCATCGTTATGAGGTCAGATCACTCCTCTAGCATCTTCATCTGTAAATACAATCTCGTCCGAGGTCGGCTTTACCCTTTTTGCTGGTCCTTCTGACCCATTGAGCTGAAACGAATGATTCGCTTCTCGGACGTACCTCTCGTGCGATCTGTTGGAGTCGCCTGCGATATGGAGGCCACCATAAATGGTAAAAATGGTTCTTACCGCAGGTTCCTAACCTTGCTCGGAAGCTCGTTGGGGCTGTTGCTGATGTGTTGGCTGCTGTTGCTGAGATCGCTCTTGTGGAGGTCGCGAGTCTGCAGGTCTGGCCACATAATCTCTCAAGCGACCTCGCCTGATCAATTTCTCAATGGCGTCTTTCAACGCCCAACAGTCTGAAGTATTGTGCCCGACCTCATTATGATAGGCACAAAACTTGTTCCGATCTCTATGCTGAACCGGAGCCCTTATAGGAATGGGCCTTCCAAAATCTTCCTTGTTCCTTTCTGCAGCATAAATCCTGTCCGGTGAAGCCGTCAGGACGCTGTATCCTTCCTGACGGTCCAGGCGCCGAGGTCGATCATTTCTTTCTCTTTGCTCTTTTGACAATCTGATTGCTTGAGCCACCATTTCTTCCTTCTTCGTTCCTGCCATTGCTTCTCCTCTTTGGCTGGCTGGAACTGCCTGCTTCATTCTTCTGATTTTGCTTCTTCGGGCCGAATGTCTCTTCCCACCTGATCTCTTTCGCAGCTCACTCGTAGAACTCTCCCAGATCCTTCACTGGGGACTTGTAAATACTATCGTATAATTTTCCATCCTTGCGCAGCCCAGCTGAGATCGCTGTCAGAATGCTTTCATCTGATGGATGCTCGACATTCGCGACCTCGCGTCTAAACCTGGTGATGTATTCCTTCAACGACTCACCCTGACGCTGGAAAATGGTGGCTAGGTGGCAGGATGGAGCGCGCTGCCTTCTCAATGCCCTGTACTGACCAACGAACTTCTGTTGGCATTGCTCCAAACTTCCTATGCTGCGAGCTGAGAGATTCTTGAACCACGTCCTCAGAATATCCCCCAATGTAGCTGGGAATACTCGGCACTTCACCATCGGACTTCTTGTCTGCAGGTCCATCTGAACGTTAAAGGCGTCGAGATGGTCATAGGGGTCACTGTCCCCATTGTACTGCTGAATGTTTAGCATCTTGAACCTCGGGGGGAGAGGCTGTGTCTCAATCTCTCTCGTGAAGGGAGTCCTTCCCCCATAATATCCACGCTGCTCCGGGGCTCCAGGTCGTGCCTCAAACTGCTGGACTCTTTGCAGGAGTTCCTCTACTTGGGGATCTCGGAGTTCGTATCTCCTCCTGTGATCATGACTAGGGGCAGGGTGCTCTGGGTCATACCTTTCATCTTCTTCGAACAGACCGTCAGGCTGATAGGATCTTCCCTGTCTCTGTTCATCATCAAATCGCCGAGCTGCAACTCTGGCTCTATCGTGGCCAACTTCTTCCCGCCGGTTTCCATCCTGGCTCAGCCTTACCACCAGACCATCTGGACGTGCGACCTCCCTTTCTTCCCGAACAGGATGTCTTCCAACCCTAGAGCGCGCATTGGAGGAGGGAGCTGAGCCTGTAGGCAGGGTGCTCTGGGTCATACCTTTCATCTTCTTCGAACAGACCGTCAGGCTGATAGGATCTTCCCTGTCTCTGTTCATCATCAAATCGCCGAGCTGCAACTCTGGCTCTATCGTGGCCAACTTCTTCCCGCCGGTTTCCATCCTGGCTCAGCCTTACCACCAGACCATCTGGACGTGCGACCTCCCTTTCTTCCCGAACAGGATGTCTTCCAACCCTAGAGCGCGCATTGGAGGAGCGAGCTGAGCCTGCAGGTCGTGGGACTTCCCTTGCTAGCCTGTCAGGTATTTGCATCGCTTCATGCTGTTGGGGAACATGCCTTGGTACCTGGACCTCAACCCTGGGCATGTTCTGTACCTGAGTTTGTACCAACATATTAACGGCCTCTGTGAGTTGTCTGACCGTATCTTCCAGCGCTTCTTGTCTCTGGATCAACACATTCTGCCCTTCAGCTAATGGGGCAATTGGAACTGTCTGATGGGGAGGCAAAGGAGGGATACCTATCTCGGCGCCCAGTGCCTGTCCATAGGACGTTCCTGCAACATGCATGGGTGCGTCCTGCGTGGGCTGGACGTTCTGTTGGGACTGATTCATGTGACTCTCCACCTGGTCATCATCTCCAAGAAACCTGTTTGATCTGGTCATTGCCATATCAGAAATCGATGAGTTGAGATGAAAAATATTGCAGTTTGGCCCCTCCTTCTAGCGCCAAAATGTCGACGTTGGATTTCAGTCGACGAGTAATCAATACCCAATACCTACAATCAATGTGAGAAAGCACAAATACCAAGAAAGAATAGAGACAAATACCGAGAATCAAACGAGGAACACGGATCTTTTACGTGGTTCGGCAATAATTGGCCTACGTCCACGACTGTCTGTCTCTTAAATTCTGCAAAGTGACAGTATATTATTGATTATTTTTTGATGATGTTATAATGATCTTAATCCCTATTTATAGGGAAAGAGATGTTACAATTCTGGTTGTAGCAAATCAGGAAAAGAATCATAGATTAATTACATTCTCAAATAATCAGGAAAAATAAGGAAAAGAATTATAAATTAATTATGCTTTCTAATGTGTTTGAATAATATCAGGAAATTGCTTCCATAAAATCAGGGATGATGTTGATTCGGTTTGAATTCGAATAGACTTCCATATCTGATGAGGAAATCACGGTTTGATTGGGTAACTACCATATTCGGAGAGAGAATCATGGTTGAATCAGGTAACTGCCTGTTCTGGAAGATACTGTACTAATTACACGTCTGAGCGAGCTGATGACTATGGCGGTCTGGTGGTTTGCAAACTGGAACTCGCATAGCGAGCTACGTATAAGGCGAGCTTAGGGAACGAACTAAATCTTGGCTGACGTGAGCTCGTTGATGTAATCTGAAGAAGCTATTTATGCGAGCTGAAGAGCTTACTTGGGCTTAGAGTCGTCTGGGCCTCATCTGATGGACTTTGACTAGGCTTTGACCTTTATCGGGCCTTCTTATTGGGCCTAAATCGGGCTTTTACCAGCCCATTCAATAAGTCCGAAAAATACATATAACACCTACTAATATACATGTTTACTTAGGCTCTCGATCTTTTTAATAATTACAAAAATTATCGTTTTCAATTAAATTTTATTACATAATTACATTCGTTTCACATTTCCACTTGGTTCCAAAAGATGGTTTTTGAATTTTTCTCTTCGAACCCATCATTAATCACACAACTCATCGCAACATAATATAAATAGCATGTGAATATAAACGAAACGACAAAAATGCCCATTGGTTTCTCTATGTCTTCAATTTCGACTAAGGGGTATAATTCTCAAAAATTGATTTCGTCTTCACAAGTCATGTCACCAATCAATTTAATATCATTCGTTAAACACGTGAATAAATTTAAAAAGATGAAAATACCCCTAACCCTTATTTAATTCAAATTCGGACATAAAGGAGATTTTACCCGAAAACTTTATTTTACTTGGTTTTAGCCCATAAAATCCCTTACATTATTATCCTACCAACATATACATATCATAAATAACAACTTATCACATAAAAATCATATTATCGTAAAGTTACGAAACAAAATAATGGATTTTCGCTACTAAAAAAATTAAATTTCGAAAATAAGTGTATACCAACCTTTAGGAGCTTATAACCAAGCTCCTAGCACTCCAAATAGAAGTTTAAAACTTCTCCTTACCCTTGCTAATCTCTCCACGCCCTAATTGATTACTTAGGGTTTAAAATTTATTTTTTAAAGCCATGAAAAGCTAAATAACTTAATTAAATACAAAATCTATTAATTACTCATGCATATGGATGCATTTATATGCTAATTAATCTATTTGAACACAAATAAAATCACCAAACAACCCCTACCTCACTTAATCCCTTGAGATCCGAAAATATAACGTGAGATTTAGAGGGTTTTTGCAAGAAATTGGATTGTAGATAGGTAAGGGTTTAAATAAAAGAGGTTTTATGTGATTTTGTTGCTTGAAAAGAAAAAAAAAAATTGGAAAGGAGAGGGCTGCAGACCAGTCGGCGAGAGGTTAGAGAAAATCTGAAATTTTTCATATTTTTCAGCCTTTTTATACTAATATATTTTTCGAAATTACACTTTGACCTTGAAACTTTCTAAAATTCCATTTTGGCCCTAAATTTCTTACACACGCCCCTCTCCTATTGAACAATACTAACAACTCACCAATATTAAATTTCCATCATCCAATCTCTCCCAATTAAATCCTTTTTCTAAAAAAAATTACTTTTAAAAATAAATTATTAAAGAAACCATTAAATTTTCTAACAATTTACTATATTAATTCACTAATTATATTAATTATAATTAAATTAAATTTTAATCCTATCTAATGCAATTATATTCTAAAATTAATAATATTACTTGTACGGAATTAATTATCGGGATGTTACATTATTATTATTATTATTATTATTATTATTACACTAGTTGACAATTATTTTATTGATTTTTCTTGTGGTAAAAAAAGCCATCGAAATTAACAAATTAATGTTAAGGCAAGTAATTGTGTGCAATATATATGGTTCTTTCCAATGCCATTGTCGATTAAACAAAATTTAAAGCTTATTTCATTTAGGGAGAACTTTATCTGGGTCCCTATGTTTTTGAAAAATTTATCATTTTTAAATATGAATCCGTTTATAGTATTTATGATCCCTTACTTTTCAAAAACTCATTAAATTAATCATTCTGTCATCATTTTTAATAGAAACATAGAGACCAAAATGAAGTTATCTCCTATTAAAAATGTAACCTCTCGATATTTACTTCCGTATAAGTAATATTATTAATTTTAGAATATAATTGCATTAAATATGATTAAAATTTAGTTTAATTATAATTAATATAATTAATGAATTAATATAGTTAATTGTTAGAACATTTAATAGTTTCTTTAATAATTTATTTTGAAAGTAAATTTTTATAGAAAAATGATTTAATTGGGAATTTAATGGGAAAGATTTGATGATGGATTTTTGTCATTTGGTGAGTTGTTATTGTTGTTCAATAGGAGAGGGACATGTGTCAAGATTTTTGGGCCCAAATGAAATTTTAAAAAGATATGGGGTCAAAGTATAATTTTGAAAAATAGATTAGTATAAAAATGGGGTCAAAATCTGAAAATTTCAGCATCTTCTTCCTTCTCTTGCCGATCAGACCTGCTGTATTTTCTTCAAAAAAAAAATTTCTTTTCAAGCCAAAAAAATTACATAAATCTTCTTCCATCTAAACCTCCTACATATCTATAATCTCATTTCTTGCAAAAACCCCCTAAAACTCAAGTTGTATTTTCAGATCTCATAGGATAAAGTGAGGTAGGTGCTGTTTTGTGATTTTTTGTGTTCAAATAGATTAATGAACATATAAATGCATCCATAGACTTATATAGATAGTGAGTTTTGCATTTAATTAAATTATTTTGCTTTTCATGGATTTAAAGTGTAATTTTTAAACTCAGATGACCAATTAGGGCGTGAGGAATCTAATAAGGGTAAAGAGAAGTTTTAAGCTTCTAATTGGAGTGCTAAAGAAAGTGAATGAAGGCTCAAAGAGGTTGGTATACATCTATTTTCGAAGTTGATTCTTATTAGTGGCTAAAAAATGTATATTTTGTTGAAAAACTTTGCGATGTTGTTATTTTGGTGTGATGAATTATTATTGATGATGTGTATATATTATTTGGATGATGATAGAAGAGATTTTATGGTGAAAAACCAAGCGAAACAAAAATTTGTACAAAAACCATTAGTATTGCCAAATATGTATCAATTGGATATCTAGGGGTATTTTCGTCTTTTCAAACCTATTTACGTGTTTAACGGATGATATTGAAATGATTTGCGAAATGAATTTTGAAGACGAAATCAATTTCAAAAGAAAAACCCCCTTTAGACGAATTTGAATAATAGAAAGCTTAGGGGTATTTTTGATATTTCACATGTATTTACGTATCAATTTCATTATAGTGTGATGATTCGTGCTATTAATTATGATTTTGAAGAGAAAAATTCGAAAACCACCTCTTGGAGCCAAGTGGAAGTGTAAAACAAATGAAATTATGTAATAAAGTTTTTATTGTGAAACCAAAAGCGAAATAGTCCTTTGGTAAAGGTCAAGAGGAAGGTTTCGAAATATTTCCAAACGTGAAAGTAAACGAAAATGTTTGATAATAAAGTGATTCATAAAAGTTTAATCGCAAGCGATAATTTTCGTAATTATTAAAAATATCGAGAGTCTGAGTAAACATGTACATTGGTAGGTGGGGATTGGTAGTTGACATGCCAATAGGATATTATTAGCAGTACTGCGCCGTTATGCATATATATTGATATGATTAATGGATCTTGAGAGGTACCGAGTGTCTGGTCCAAAATGTGATACGAATGTGATGTTGAGCTCCGGCGGGTAGGCACCGAGTGTCCGATGCCGGAGAGAAATGTGAAAATCCGTTATCGATCCATGGTATCGTAACAGCATTAACGAAAGACTCTTATGATATAATAATAATTGATAATGAACTTGTATTGAATATATATATATATATGTGTGTGTGTGTGTGTGTGTGTGTGTGTGTGTGTGTGTGTGTGCATGTGGAAAAGCATTTAATAAAGTTTTCGAAAAGTTGTTGGAAATTATGTTATATTGATTGTTAAATTTTTATGAAATGATATATTTTATATGTTTTGTTCGTGGGATTTTGTGATTGATATTATTTTGTGTATACCAACTGAGCCATTTTGCTTAGTGCGTTGGATTTTCCACACGCAGGTAGTTGAGGTGAGCTGAGAGTGAGAGGCCGACAAGAAGATCATTCAATTGCGCTTCTAGAGTCACATCAAAATTCCAATCCTTTTGGTAGTCATCTTTGACATGTGCATATTTTTGTTACAATAAAGAAAGTTTATGAACTTACATTTTGTATATTTAAATGCTTATGTGTGTAAAACCTTGTAAATTCTAATGTATATAAATTTTGAATTATGGTTCTAAATATTTTCTCAAAAATATGGGAAAACTAGTTGATGTAATGCTTTAAAGTAATTGTGTTTACTTTGTTCAAAAAAATATAGATGAGAAAATGTATGTTTTTATACGAATTTGTGTGTTGAAGTAATTTTGAGACGGACGGTGTGTCCGGTGATGGAAGTTGAGAAAGTGAAAAATATATTTGAAGTGTTTCTTTGATTATACAGGTTTTAAAAATTTTGGTTTTCTCAATAAAATAGAAGAAACTCTACCGAATTTTTAATAAATTATATTAAATTAGTAGATGGATTTTCGTAAATATGTAATGAAAATATAGTAACATTCTCTGCCTCGGTTATCAGTGTACTGGATGCCGAGGATCAAGGGGAGGGTGTTACATTTTAGTGGTATCAAAGCAAAGGTTCAGGATTTTCTCAAATTTGGTGATTTTGAAAAAAAAAAATGTTGCATTTGAGTATACATGCATTGCATATAAGAATGAAATAGGAGAATGTGACTCTGATGTGCGGATTTCTTTTTGTCTTAAATAAGTTAAAAGATGGACCCCTTAGAGGCTCAAAGAGTTGAGGGTAGTGATGAGAGCAGGCCGGGTAGTCCTGCTAGTGTAGCCGGAGGTGCATCCGGAGGATCGTCCAGTCGGGGGACGTCAGTACCCGAAGCCCAGGGTCAGCCGGCCCTTATGCAGCAGATGGCAGAGTTATTTCAGCAGATGGCCCGAGCTGCGCCGAAGAGATCTGTGATAGAGAGGCTTGCTAAGTATAGGCCTACAGATTTTCATGGTAGGAAAGATGAGGATGCGTCAGCGGTCGAGTTTTGGTTGGAGCGGACAGAGCGGATTTTGCAGCAGTTGCATTGCACCCTTGAGGAGAGTTTGGAGTGTGCAGTTTCATTATTGTAGGAGGATGCCTACCAGTGGTGGACGTTTATTTCTCAGTCTGTACGGCCATAGGAGAGGACCTAAGAGTTCTTTCAGAGAGAGTTTCGGAGGAAGTATGTTGGCCGTATTCATATTGACAACATGAAGAGGGTATTCATTAATTTGAAGCAGCGGCAGATGTCAATGACAGAGTATGAGCGAGAGTTCATTCGGTTAAATAAGTATGCCAGAGATATAGTGGCGACATAGGCTGATAGATGCCGGAGGTTCGAAGATGGTCTAAATGATTATATTCGTTTCCAGTTGACAGCCTTACAGATAGAAGACTTTCCCAGATTGGTATCTCCAACTTTAAATGTGGCAAGAGTGAAGAAAGAAAAGCAGGCTAGAAAAGATCGAAGCCAGCAGAAGAGAAGACCAGGGCAGTCCAGTTCATTTCAGTCGTCAAGTAAGAGGTTCAAAAGTCTTCAGACAAGTAGTCAGCCAATGCCGCAGAGGCAGGGTCAGGGGTCTTCTGCTAGGCCAGTGTCGTCAGCAGCTTCAGTTGCCAGTGCCCTAGGCAGTATAGCTAGGGGATCAGCTTAGTCCCTATATGAGCATTGTGGTCGAAGGCATCCAGGAGAGTGCTGGAGGTTGACGGGAGCCTGTTTCAGGTGTGGGTCTCAAGATCATTTTCAAAGAGATTGTCCGAAAAATAGACTTACGCCAGCTCCTCAGCCAGAGAGATCAGCTTCTGCAGCTTCGAGAGGGCGAAGACCTAGTCAGGCAGGGACGGAGGGAAGTGTTCAGAGAGAGACTCTAGAGTCAGCAGCCAGGTCGGAGACTCGTGCGCCAGCTAGAGCCTATGCCATCAGAGCTCAGGAAGAAAAGGATGCGCCCGATGTGATTGTTGGTAAAATCTCAGTCTTTGATATTCTTGTGCAAGCATTGATAGATCTAGGATCTACGCATTCATATCTCAGTGTTGTTATTCTAAGAGAGCAGAGTCTTCAGGCAGAGTCTACGGATCATGAGGTGTGGGTTAGTAATCCCTTGGGTCATAGTGTGGTTGTGACTAGGGTGTTTAGAGAGTGTCCGATTTGGATTCAGGGTTATGAGTTCCCGAGTGATTTGATGGAGTTGAAATTTCGAGAGTTCGATGTAATTCTTGGTATGGATTGGTTATCCAGACATCAGGTGGTGATCGATTGCCGTTTGAAGAGGATCGCTTTGAGGAATGTCGATAGGAAAGAGATAGTTATGGTGGGTGAAATGGTGGATTACCTCTCTAATGTCATTTCAGCCACAGCTGCTAGGAAGTTGATCAGGAAAGGATATGAAACGTATCTAGCACATGTGGTTGATTTTCAAAGGCCCAGATCTAGCCTTCAGGACATACCCACCGTGTGTGATTTTTCAAATGTGTTTTCGAAAGAGTTGCCGGGTTTGCCGCCAGAAAAAGAAGTAGAGTTTGTGATCGATGTGATGCCAGAAACTGCTTCGGTAACGGTTACCTCTTATAGGATGGCACCTGCTAAGTTAAAAAATTAAAGATTCAGTTGCAAGAGTTATTGCATAAGGGATTTATAAGGCCTAGTGTATCTCCGTGGGGAGCTCCGGTGTTGTTCGTGAAGAAGAAATATGGGTCTTTTAGGTTGTGTGTGGATTATCGACAGTTGAATAAGGTGACAATCAAGAATAAGTATCCCTTGCCTAGGATAGATGATCTATTTGATGAGCTGAGATGAGCTAGTGTTTTCTCTAAGATAGATCTTCGATCAGGGTATCATCAGTTTAGGGTAAAGGAATCAGACATTCCTAAGACAGCTTTCCGGACCAGATACGGACATTATGAGTTTGTGGTGATGTCATTCGGGTTGACGAATGCGCCTACAGCTTTTATGGATTTGATGAATCTTGTTTTCCATCCATATCTAGATCAATTTGTGGTGGTCTTTATTGATGATATCTTGGTGTATTCGCAGTCTCCAACAGAGTATGATTGACATCTTCGGATTGTGTTGCAGACGTTGAGGGAAAAGCAGTTGTATGCCAAGTTGAGCAAGTGTGAGTTTTGGTTGAGCGAGATTTCTTTTCTTGGGCATATTTTTTCTGCTCAGGGTATAAAGGTCGATCCAAAGAAGATTGAAGCAATTATGGAATGGAAGCCTCCCAAGAATGTTACCGAAGTTCGAAGTTTTCTAGGTTTGGCTGGTTATTATAGACGGTTTGTGAAAGGATTTTCTTCCTTGGCTGCTCCGTTGACCAAATTGCTTCATAAGGATGTCAGATTTGAGTGGACGGATAGGTGTCAGAGGAGTTTTGATAAGTTGAAGGAGATATTGATTGAGGCTCCAGTTCTTACTCAGCCCGTATCTGGTAAAGATTTTGTGATTTATAATGATGCATTTCTTAGTGGTCTTGGTTGTGTGTTGATATAGGAAGGGAAGGTGGTTGCTTATGCTTCCAGGCAATTGAAGAATCATGGAAGAATTATTCGACTCATGATCTAGAGCTAGCAGCTATAGTCTTTGCTTTGAAGATATTGAGACATTACTTGTACGGAGAAAAGTGTTATATCTATACTGATCATAAGAGTCTCAAGTATCTGTCCACTCAGAAAGAGCTTAATTTGAGGCAGAGAAAATGGATGGAGTTACTGAAAGATTATGATTGCATTATTGACTACCATCCGGGAAAAGCGAATGTGGTAGCTGATGCGTTGAGTAGGAAGTTTTTGGTTGCTTTGAGGGCGATGAATGCTCAGTTGCAGATTCAGGAAGATCAAGCTTTGGTAGCTGAATTGCAAGTGCGGCCCAGTTTCCTTCAGCAGATTCAAGAAAAGCAGAAGCAAGATGAGAAGCTAATGGCAATCTGTAGATCGATTCAAGAGGGGAAAGAGATTGAGTTTGTGTTAAGAGGAGATTGTTTGTGCTTCAGAGATCGAATCTATGTTCTTGATGATGCCGAGTTGAAAAAGGGGATTATGATGGAAGCTCATAGTAGTCCGTATTCGATGCATCCAGGTAGCACCAAGATGTATCAGGATTTAAAGGCTCAGTATTGGTGGCCTGGTATGAAGAAAGATATTGTGGATTATGTGGGTAAATGTTTGGTATGTCAGTAGGTAAAAGCAGAGCATAAGATTCCTTCAGGGTTGTTGCAGCCGATATTCATTCCTGAGTGGAAGTGGGATCGCGTTACGATGGATTTCGTTTTAGGGTTGCCTCTTTCTCGGAGTAAGCAAGATGCGATTTGGGTGATTGTAGATCGGTTAACCAAGTCAGCGCATTTTCTCCCAGTCATGATGGATTATTCTTTGGAAAGATTGGCAGAGCTGTATATTACGGAAATAGTTCGATTGCATGGAGTGCTAGTGTCGATAATATCAGATCGAGATCTGAGGTTTACGGCAAGGTTCTGGAAGAAGTTTCAAGAAGCTTTGGGTACTCAATTGAGTTTCAGCACTGCTTTTCATCCGCAGTCAGATGGACAATCAGAAAGAGTTATTTAGGTGCTAGAAAATATGCTTAGAAGCTATGTTATCGAGTTTGAAGGAAGTTGGATTGACAATATTCCTTTTATCCAATTCGTGTATAATAACAACTATCAGTCGAGTATAGGCATGACGCCCTATGAAGCTCTATATGGAAGAAAGTGTAGGACTCCTCTGTGTTGGACTGAACTTGGTGAAGACAAGTTAATGAGATTAGAATTGATCAGGCAAATTGAAGAAAATGTTAAGATAATCAATGAAAGATTGAAAGCTGCATCCGATTGGCATAAGTCTTATGCGAATTTAAAAAGGAAAGATATCGAGTATGAAGTTGGTGATAAAGTCTTTTTAAAGGTATCTCCTTGGAAGAAGGTGTTAAAGTTTGATAAGAGGGGTAAGTTGAGTCCTAGGTTTATTGGGCCATACAAGATCATTGAGCGTGTGGGACCAGTAGCTTATAGGCTAGCTTTACCGCCAGAATTGGATAAGATACATAATGTATTTCATGTATCTATGTTGAGGAGATACATATTGGATCATTCGCATGTGATAGCCGCTGAATCTATTGAAGTGCAGCCTGATTTGTCCTATGAGGAAGAGCCTGTGAAGATTTTGGATCGTGAAGTCCGAGAGCTAAGGAATAAGAATATTCCATTAGTTAAGGTGCTTTGGAGAAGTCATAAAGTGGAAGAAGCGACTTGGGAAAGCGAGGAAATAATGCGTCAGCAGTATCCGTAGTTATTCGAATGAGGTAAATTTCGGGGACGAAATTTCCTAAGAGGGGAAGAGCTGTAACATCCCGATATTTATTTCCGTATAAGTAATATTATTAATTCTAGAATATAATTGCATTAAAATTGATTAAAATTTAGTTTAATTATAATCAATATAATTAATGAATTAATATAGTTAATTGTTAGAAAATTTAATAGTTTCTTTAATAATTTATTTTGAAAGTAAATTTTTATAGAAAAATGATTTAATTGGGAATTTAATGGGAAAGATTTGATGATGGATTTTTTTTTATTTGGTAAGTTGTTATTGTTGTTCAATAGGAGAGGAGCATGTGTCAAGATTTTTGGGCTCAAATGAAATTTTAGAAAGATATGAGGTCAAAGTATAATTTTAAAAAGTAGATTAGTATAAAAAAGGGGTCAAAATCTGAAAATTTCAGCATCTTCTTCCTTCCTCTTGCCTTTCAAACCTGCTGCATTTTCTTCAAAAAAAAAATTTCTTTTCAAGCAAAAAAAATTACATAAATCTTCTTCCCTTTAAATCCTCTTACATATATATAATCTCATTTCTTGCAAAAACCCCCTAAAACTCAAGTTGTATTTTCGGATCTCAAATGATAAAGTGAGGTAGATACTGTTTTGTGATTTTTTTTTTTTTTGTGTTCAAATAGATTAATGAACATATAAATGCATCCATAGGCATATATAGATAGTGAGTTTTGCATTTAATTAAGTTATTTTGCTTTTCATGGATTTAAAGTGTAATTTTTAAACCCAGATGATCAATTAGGGCGTGGGGAATCTAATAAGGGCAAAGAGAAGCTTTAAGCTTCTAATTGGAGTGTTAAAGAGAGTGAATGAAGGCTCAAAGAGGTTGGTATACATCTATTTTCGAAGTTGACTCTTATTAGTGGCTAAAAAGTGTATATTTTGTTGAAAAATTTTGCGATGTTGTTATTTTGGTGTGATGAATTATTATTGATGATATGTATATGTTATTTGGATGATGATAGAAGAGATTTTATGGTGAAAAACCAAGCAAAACAAAAATTTGTACAAAAACCATTAGTATGGCCAAATATGTATCAATTGGATATCTAGGGGTATTTTCGTCTTTTCAAACCTATTTACGTGTTTAACGGATGATATTGAAATGATTTGCGAAATGAATTTTGAAGACAAAGTCGATTTCAAAAGAAAAACCCTATTTGGACGAATTTGAAGAATAGAAAGCTTAGGGGTATTTTTGATATTTCACATGTATTTACGTATCAATTTCATTGTAGTGTGATGATTTGTGCTATTAATTATGATTTCGAAGAGAAAAATTCGAAAATCACCTCTTGGAGCCAAGTGGAAATGTAAAACAAATGAAATTATATAATAAAGTTTTTATTATGAAACCAAAAGCGAAATAGTCCTTTGGTAAAGGCCAAGAGGAAGGTTTCGAAATATTTCGAAACGTGAAAGTAAACGAAAATGTTCGATAATAAAGTGATTCATAAAAGTTTAATTGCAAGCGATAATTTTCGTAATTATTAAAAATATCGAGAGCCTGAGTAAACATGTACATTGGTAGGTGGGGATTGATAGTTGATATGCCAATAGGATATTATTAGCAGTACTGCGCCGTTATGCATATATATATTGATATGATTAATGGATTTTGAGAGGTACCGAATGTCCGATCCAAAATATGATACGAATGTGATGTTGAGCTCCGGCGGGTAGGCACCGAGTGTCCGATGCCGGAGAGAAATGTGAAAATCCGTTATCGATCCATGGTATCGTGACAGTATTTACGAAAGGCTCTTATGATATAATAATAATTGATAATGAACTTGTATTGAATATATATATATATGTGGAAAAACATTTAATAAAGTTTTCGAAAAGTTGTTGGAAATTATGTTATATTGATTGTTAAACTTTTATGAAATGATATATTTTATATGTTTTGTTCGTGGGATTTTGTGATTGATATTATTTTGTGTATACTAACTAAGCTATTTTGCTTAACGCGTTGGATTTTCCACACGCAGGTAGTTGAGGTAAGCTGAGAGTGAGAGGCCGACAAGAAGATCATTCAATTGCAATTCCAGAGTCACATCAAAATTCTAATCCTTTTGGTAGTCATCTTTGACATGTGCATATTTTTGTTACAATAAAGAAAGTTTATGAACTTATATTTTGTATATTTAAATGTTTATGTGTGTAAAACCTTATAAATTCTAATGTATATAAATTTTGAATTATGGTTCTAAATGTTTTCTCAAAAAGATGAGAAAACTAGTTGATGTAATGTTTTAAAGTAATTGTGTTTACGGAAAAATATAGATGAGAAAATGTATGTTTTTATGCAAATTTGTGTGTTGAAGTGATTTTGAGACGGACGGGGTGTTCCGTGATGAAAGTTGAGAAAGTGAAAAATATATTTGAAGTGTTTCTTTGATTATACATGTTTTAAAAATTTTGGTTTTCTCAATAAAACAGGGGAAACTTTGCCGAATTTTCAATAAATTATATTAAATTAATAGATGGATTTTCGTAAATATGTAATGAAAATATAGTAACGTCCTCCGCCTCGGTTATCAGCATACTGGATGTCGAGGATCGAGGGGAGGGTGTTACAAAAAAGGATGACAAAATGACTAATTTGATGAGTTTTTGAAAAGTAAGGGACCATAAAGGCTATAAGCAGATTCGTATTTAGAAATGAGAAATTTTTCAAAAACATAGGAACCCAAATGAAGTTCTCCCTTTTCATTTATGATTATAATTTCAACGTGAATTTCCATGTAATAAGACAACTTTTTCGTGAGGTCGTGCTCGTGCATGATAACCTCCTCCTTTTGTTTACTTTATTTTTTTAACAATTTGGGATATGTGTGGTGTCGACGTTCAGAAACGATCGCCCAAGAGATTCAACGTCCAATATCTGCAATAAAAAAGCAACAAAGCATACCAAAGAGAGGAGAGAGGAAAAACAAGAGATTGCACAGAGATTTTTATGTGGTTTAGCAATGGTGTCTGCGTCCACGAGTTACTTTCAATATATTTTTGCAGTGACTGTAATACTAGAATCCAAGCTCTTTCTTCACAATAAATTTCCCCCCTATTTATAGAGGAAGTGAGATTACAGTTGAGTGATGTACACGTAAAAAAATCAACTACTCTGACATATCATTTATTGCATTGACTAACAACTCTGTCATTGTCATACTGCATTAATTCCCCCTTGGAATTTGGGATTGCATAGATCTTGCAAGCACGAGGTCAGGAAATTTGAGTCTAAGAGGTTCGGTCTGGCGCGAGCTCGGCAATCTAACTCATTTACGCGAGCTGGATATGTACCGAGGCGGTCTTGGTTGAGGTCGCGAGCTGAAGAAGGATGAAGCGACCTCGATGCTGCGACCTGATCATTGGACTTGATGGCGAGCTGGACCTAGGCTTCCAGCGGCCTAAGATGACCTTAGCGATCTGCGAGCTCGCCCCTGAGCTGGGTGTTGGAGATTCTGGGCTTCTTCAATTGGATCTGTTATTGGATTGGTTCTTTAGGCTTTTACCAGCCCATTTTTACAGTCCCAAAAATACTCATAACATGTGGATACATTTTTAAAACGATATTTTTAAAATTTATTTTTAAAAATAAAAAACATATTTTTAAAATGATATTTTAAAAATGATAATATGCTTAGTAGTATTTTTGAAAATGTATTTCGAAAACGAAAGAAAGGTAAATGGTATTTGGAATTGTTTTTAAAATGGTGATTTTGAAAACTATTTTTAAAAATGAAAAACATGTTTTTGAAGATGTAATATATTTAATAGGATTTTTTAAAAGTTATTTTCAAAAACAAAAACGGATGTAAATGTGTTTAATATTATTTTTGGTGAAAAATATAAAAAAGATGTTTTCCACTTTTTAGTTATCATTTTCAAAAAAAATGTTTTTCATTTTCTAAAAACACATTTTTAAAAGAACCTTACCAAACAACTTTCTCTCATTTTTGTTTTCGAAAATAAAAAATCATTTTCAAAAATACATTCAAACACTATCACATTTTCATTTTTTGAAAACATTTTTTTTTTCATTTCCAAGAACATGTTTTTGAAAACAGACTACCAAACATATTTTCATCCATTTTTTATTTTCAAAAATAAAAAATTTTTGAAAATGGAACCAAACACCAACTAATTTTTTTAGGGGATATTTCAACGAGATCCCTACTGTTTGAGGATTTTGTTTTTTAATAAGATCCGTATCTCTTAACTTTCAAAATGTACATCACTAAAATGTTAAAAATACCTTTTCATCTTCTATTAAATATTAAATATTAAATTAAATTAAAAAAACTTGAAATAAAAAGTTTGCTTCTCCTTTCTTATTGAGGAATGCTAAATACATTTTTCTTGATCGACTTAGAAGTATAATAAAAATACATATTGACTATCATGCATTGGTTAGTGAATTAAAATAATGTCTTCACAAAGTATATTTAAGTATTCCTCTTCTTCAAAAAGCAAAACTTGTCCAATCTATTGATATACTATTATTATTAGAGTTAAATACACAAAACCCCCTTGAGGTTAAGTCAAATACATACATATTAATATTTTACTTTTTTGTACATAATACCCCCTTATTAACAGTCAAATACACATATATTAATGGTTGATGATTAATTATCAAAGGAGAATGAGAGGATATTGTGTACAAAAAAAAAATTATTAATATATGTGTATTTGACTTAACCTCAAGGGGGTTTTGTATATTTAACTCTTATTATTATTATTGATACACACTACTATTATTATTATTACATCAAAATTTTGAGGCAAAAGGCGCCTCCTCTAGAAATAAAAAAGAATGAAGGAATGCCGTCAGGAAAAAAAGAAATATAAACAATTTTGGGAGTTATGATTTATAGTATATTAAATACCATAAAAGAAGAAAGTGACCTTTGCAATCATTCAGATTCAGGGGTGAAATGTGTTTAACAATTTAGGAAGATTCCTAAAACAAAGCAGGCTGGTATAGTTATAATGACCGTAATCGTCAATTGTTGAGTTGTTACTTGAAAAGAGAGTCAATCCATATCTGAGAGTCAATTCGTATCTAATACTGACAGAAGAGATCAACTAGAATATATATATATATATATATATATAAGTTCACAACACCTTCAATATATAGATCTCTTTAGTTTCCTCATATGCAATCGAAAATTCGAAATAGAAAGTAAGGGGATACAAGGACAGCCTCCGACGTCATTCACTGATCAGATGAGATAAATGTTTATTGGTGCTCATAGGACTCTTTATCTTACGTCTACAAATTGTAGGTAATTCTTAGATAACGACGTCCCAGTTACTAAATTGATTTAATGGAGGCGCATATTACATATCACAGGGGTACTGTTCCATAAAACACTACTTCAGCTGGACCTGTCATGTACACATGGTTGTCTGCCTCCCTCCACTCAATTTCCAATGGTCCTCCAGGTAGATCAACCGTGCAATTCTGTTTTACAATGCAGTGACAAAGTGAGAAGAAAACATTATTATTATTAAACAAAGAAACGCAGATAGAATGAACTGTGAAGCATTATTGAGTTGGTACACCATACTACATGGTCCATGGCATGCCAAAAGACACAAAGCTTTTAACTTTCATCTAATCTATATATATCATATGACTTGATAGATAATTTCATTATATACTTTCATAAATGGTATTATTTACGCTTATTCTCTTAGCATGACCCTCGAGAACTGCAGTAACCACCATGGCACAAGCACCAGTTCCACATGCAAGTGTAGCTCCTATAATTGGCAAGAAATTAAGATTTTAGCAAAACCAGATACAAATAATAGACAACTTACAGTAGAGTGATCTGCAAATCATGAGAGCAGCACAATATTTCACAGCAAAAACTAACCTGCCCCACGCTCCCACACACACATTTTCAGATGGGAAGGAGAAATAATTTCCACAAATTCTGCCAATAACATAATATGGATTTCTTCACTATTGTTCATATGTTATTACCGTAGCAAGTAAAGAATATAGCAGATAAAATGGTCGATACCTAATGAGTTATATGCATCGTAGATGAAATAAACATACTTTTAACTCAGATTTTGCCAGGTCATTTAGGCTTTAAAAATATCAACCTTTTTATCTACGTAACTGGGCAAATAGTGTGCCAAGAGAACAAGATATTATTACTGCCAAAAAGAGTGCAGAGATAAACTACAGCCTTGAGCAACCATAGATGTGGACCTTCATACACTTAAAAGCCTAAAATGTTAACGTTGGAAAGATAAGCTATCCGTGCTTATAAAGTGAAAAAATAAGCCTTTTAAAACATGCTTCAAACTCACCAACCCAAGAGCAGTGTATACTGCTGGTAACTTGTACATATGTATGTGTGTGAGTAACACAACCATGAAGTATCCACACATATTGAATTTATTTTAGATGGTAACTCATATTACGATGCTAATAAATTGAAGACAAATAACAGAAAAATCACCTGTTGCTACATCAAATGGCTAACACCCTAGGCCTTAGTCTGAATCCCTAGTGCCAAATCATGTTCATAGTAAGATATAAATTGACCTGTGTTGGTTCGGGCCGGGAACATAGCATGATGTTCGAATTTAGGCCAATCTCAGCTAAATTTAATGCATCAACCTGCAAATTCTGTTCAAATGCCATCATTAAACAAGAAAGGAGTATTAGAGAGATAAATGGATGAGAAGATCAAGAAAATCTCAGTAAAGCAATCAATTGTTTCAGTTCAATGTGAACATAGAAAACTATCAAGATTTAGATCATGTTAGTACTTAGTGATGAGGAAGATTGCAACTATTACTGAGGCAGAGGAGGATACATAGATCCAATTCAAAAGCAACAAAAACTTCAACTATTCAGATTCTTTTACTGTCTTAATCACCAGCCAAAAGGGCATAAAACTAGAAAAGTTATGCCACCAGGCTGAACAGAACTCTGGCTTTAAGATATATGCATGCTTAAAGTTATTAGATCTTAGCAAGACAACTACACCAAAATCCAATGGTAAAAGAGCATTTGATGCACTGCTTCACAGTGTTATCCAGTCAGGTAACAAGTAGCTAGCGATAAATTTGGTAAGATAGTAGCTTCATATAAAAGGAAAACAGAAAAAGCAATATCTCAAAAGGAAAAGAAACATTTTATTTATTTATCGCAGTTGAAAGGCCAACGTTGCAGTGAACAAAAGCAGTAGAAACGTATCAATCCAAGGCTAATTTGAACATCAAATTACAAAGTCAGTTTATCAGTTATCCAAAAAGATTACCTGGCCTCCATTTGTACCAAAGGTTATGCAGTGAGGATTTCCCATACTAACACATATCATGTTTCAGGGTACTCCATCTACATTAAGTTCTGATTTAACAACAGACTGATCTTTATTTGCTGGTAATCTTGTAGGTACCTCTGAAGCTTTAAGTATTGGTTCACCCATATCAACTTTAACCTGAAATTGCAATAAGCATTGACTAGTACACAGGAATCATGAAAAAAAAAAAAAAAAAAAAGACAAAGCAATTTATTATTATGAAAGGACTTGAAACAGAGCACTGTCATGGAAGGAAAAAGAAAAACATTACAAAAAGCAGATTGTTATCTTCCACTGAGCATGTTGCCAGTTGTAAATGTTTCGACTTTGTGAAGGGACTTGCCACTAGACATAATCTTTTCAAAGACCTCAGTACTTAAAAGCAATTTTTGCAATTTAAAGGTTTCGATAAATTTACCTTCCCATCATCTTGAATTTCTGGAACAATAAGACCAGCACCAGTGAGCACAGTAAAACTGTATAAATCGGAAAAAAAATTAAAATAAAAAAAAGCCCCCTTCATACATACTCCATCAAATAACACATTACCATCCATTAAAGCATAGTACTATTCAAACAATTTTGATTACTGATAATTTCCAAAGATTGCAGGATAAACATGTAACAATAAAATCCTTAATATAATAGAAAATTTTGAAGTAGTGGCACAAACGTTGATTTTCACAAGCTACTGGCAAGAAGTGCACATAAGACATCCAAGTAATAGTACATGCAGCACTGAGCAACTACCTAGAAAGAATCATCCATTAATATGGTATTAAAAAATAATATTAAGTGATAGCAACACCTTTGTCTCCCATGTAAATTTTCAAGCTCGGCAATGAATCTAGCAAAGCAACGCACCCCATTGCCGCACATCTAGAAGACAAAACATTAATATTTAACCACCACTCTGAAGATTAGTTAGAACACACAAGTACTTCAGGAGAAAAAAAAAAAGAAACATGGCTGTTTATATCAATATGTATCAATGTAAAACATCAAAATTGCATAGCAACACATCATTATATAAAAGGGCCTAACCTCTGGATCACTACCATCAGAATTGAAGATTCTCATGGTATAATCTGTGCCGTTGATTCCAGGCATGGCAAAGATCACTCCATCAGCCCCAATGCCAAAGTTCCTATCGCATAGCTTCGCTGCTTGCTCCGGAGTTATCTTAGGTTCCGAAGAGTCCCTATTATCAACCTAATCATATTCACTTCACTCAATCAACACCAAAAAAAAATCAAATAAAAACTAAGACAAAAACAGAAATTTCATTTCTGCTACTTAAAACGAAAAAGTCCTCAATATAACTGATTACTACATTTGAGTTTTTAATTCAAATCACATTTCATCATTTTGCAGTTTTGATTAGGCGCTGAAACTAACAAGAACATAGAAACCAAAAACAGACAATAACGTTGATCCATTTAAATTTCTATGAGCTCCACGAAACCGAGAGAGAGAGAGAGAGTTACCAAAATGAAGTCGTTGCCAAGGCCATGGTACTTGACGAAGTGAAGGAAGCCGCTTTCTCTCCGGTCAAGAAAAGACGTCTGCGAAGCCGTCTCTGGAGCTTCGATCTTCGTTGAAGAAGACGCCCAGACGCGGAAGTTTGGGGTTTTAAGAGTCAAATTCGGGTTTGTTGGTTTCCGTTGCAGAGTTGACGAAGAAGAGAATGAGGAGAAGCGTAGAGTGTTGGTTGGAGTGAGAGAGCGGCGCGTAACGGCGCGTTGTAGAGAGAGAGCTTGGCGGCTGTGGCGATGCTTTCGGTCCTCTTTTCTGTTTTGGCCTTCTTGTCTTGGGCTCGGTTTAACGCATAGAATTGGATTACAATAGAATTGACTGAATTGAATTGGAATGGATTATATTGGATTGAAATAAAAAATCATCATCCAATATTTAGTAGAATTTGAGATTGAATTAAAAATTATATTGTATCATGTTTGGTATAGGTTAGGATTTGATTGAAATAAAATTAATTTAAATTTTTTATTATATAAAATTAATTTTATAAAAAAAAATCTGAAAAAAAAAATGATCTCTTAACTTTCTTCAATATCAAAATCCATAATCTCCCACAATTCAACATCATTAACCACAATTCATCAATAATATCAATCCAATTCATCAACATCATCATCTCCCACAACAACAACAATATTATAACATCATCAAATCATTATAACATAAAAAAAAAAAAAAAGAGCAACAGAGGTTCTGTTCTGGGTTCGGCGACGAACCCAAAACTCAGCTCTGGGTTCATCGTGAGCCCAGAACTGGGTTTTAGGTTTGTTGTCAATTCTAGGTTTGGCGACAAACCCAGAACCATCCCAACTCAGGAGAAGAAGAAGAAGAAGAAGAGAGGGAGAAGAGGTTCATGAATGTATGATGAGAGAATGAAAGTGAGAGAAAGAGAGTGACAGAGAGAAGAGAAAGTTGTGAGGGAGAGACGGGAAGAGGAGAAAGAAAATTACAAATCTAATCTCATCTAATGACATCCCATCCAATGACATGGTTTTGGTTGGGATTGGGAAATGGAAGGAGGTTGAGATTCTTGAATCTCAATCCCATTTCACTTTCCAAATATGACATTCAAATGGTTTGAGATTTTTGAATCCCAATTCCATCCCTAATCCCATGTGCCAAACATACCCTTAGAGTAACAGTTTCGTTACGTTGAGAAGAGAATCTAGGTTTTGTTTTGTGTCCTTTTAGGAGAAGAGTTGAGTTGGTGTGCCCTAGCAGTTCCTGCCGTTTGTGCGCATAATCCGGTCCCAAATTTTCAAATTCTTGTATCCAATTACAGCACTAGACCACCATAAAACCAAAAAAATGAAAAAAATTACAGCTCCAGACTTGTATATTTATTTTTGAGACAATTGCTAAAAAGCTTTGAAATATGTCTTATTCCAAAGGGAAATCGTTTTTGCCTTTTATGAGAATGATTTCCCCTGCACTAATGGCTTAACCGTAAATAACTATGAAAGTTAATTGTATTAATAGTGTTTTAATCAATTTCTCTTATTTTAATTTTTCTTTTAAAAATTATATTAATTAATAAATTATTTTGATCTCTATCATCCATATGGACAGTAGAGATCCATTTAAAATAATTTAAAATTTTAAAACTTAATAATATTTTAAAAATTAAATAATTTTAAATTTTAAAAAATAAATTTTAACTATAAAAACTAATTTTAAATTTTTAAATGGGTTTAAGCCGTCCATCTAAGAAATAGACAATTAAAATCAATTTGAAAAAAAATAATATTTCAAAAAAATAGAAAAAATGATAAAAAATTTTCAAAATGGCAATATCTCCATACCACCTTCAACCTTTATTGATGATGGTTCATCAACATTCAATAGAGGTTTGAGTTTTGATAATAAAGATTTGGGTTCATCAACTGAGGTCTAGTTCATCAATAATGGTCCATCATCATCAATCATCAACACAAAAAATCATGATCAATCATCAACACAAACAATGATCATTAATCATTAACATAAATAACACAAATAAGGTCCAACATCATCACTCAACAACACAAACAAAAGCCATAATTATCTTCCAACAAAAACCACTATCATCATTATCAAACAGACCCAAGAATATCATCATCAACATCATCTACAATCAACACAATCATCAACGCCATTTGTAAAATCATCAACCCACACAATCAATTAATCCCACGCACAACAACAATAATATCTAGGAGTAAAAACAATCGCAAAATCATCAACTTAGTCCTAGTGAGAGCAAAGAGAATGAAGGGAGATCAAGAGGACTGGTGATAGATGTAGGCCTAGACACAATGGTGATGGATTGGGAGCTTTGAGACGACGTTTGAGTTTTGATCTCGAAACTCAAACATTGACACCAACCTAGATTGACGACGAGTAACAGTCTGGTTCCAAGATGGAACAACATCGACGTTTGGGTTTCCAGATCAAAACCTAGATGTCTGATACCCAGACGTCAATCTAGGCATTTAAGCAATGAACCAGCTTGTCGATTGGTGAAGAAGACGAAAAAAAAGGAAGAGAAGAAGGAGAAGAAAAAGAAAAGAGAAAGAGAGAGAAAAAAAAGATGAAGGACTGTGGTTGACTTTAATAAATTGAGATCTAATCTCTCTAGATTGGATCTCCATCTGTTCATATCAAATGGATGGTAGAGATCCAGTTCGGTGATTGAATCTCCATATATATATTTTTAATTTTTTAAAGTATATAAAATTTTTTTTTTTTTTTTTGGTTTTCTAAAATTAATCACAATAGTCCATCAACATGATGGATAATGTATATCACTTCTTTTTTTTTTTTTAATTATTTCCAGTATTTATTTTTTTAACTATATCTCAATCGTTTATATTTTATATGGATGATTGAGATTTTTTTACAAGTTTATTTATTTTTTTTCCCACAAAAGCAAGGCCACAAATTAGTTAGTTAGGGGTATTCTTTTTTTTTTTTTCTTTATTTTGTTATTTTTCAATCATCTCAAACGGTCAACATAGTCAAAATGTTAATAAAGAGGAGGTCATTGTTACAAAAAGTAAAAATGGTTTTCGATTGTAATAAGGTATGCTTTAAATGGCTTTTCAATAATTCTCTCATTTATTTTTATTAATTTTATTACACTTCATATCCTTTTTTTTTTTTTTTTAAAAAAAGAAAGCATTATGCTCATATCCTATTTGTTAAAATCTCATATCAAAGTCACCAGTTCTCAAAGCAACTCCAACATAGCACCATTTTATGATATGCCTAGTCAAATTTAATGTGACTAAAAAATTTCAGTTTAGGGAGATGATAACTCATTTTAAGGTTAGGGGTTTTTCTCTCAACTGTAAGTGTAGGGGTCTTTTTCGTTTTTGTAATATGAAGTAAAAGTAGTTTTGATAATGTTCGAGCCCGTAACTTGCGCTGATGTACGCACTGTACATGATGCACGGAATAAAACGTGAGGTCTAAATACAAAATTATGACTGATAAAAGATCATACTGTTAGCCTGGTTTGGCCCGATTTGATATGTAGGATTAAATAAGAAAGCATGAGATCAGACTGGATTATATAAGAGTTAAATACACAACACCTTATTGAGGTTAAGTCTAATACAGATGCATGAACAGTTCGATTTTTATAACATCATAACCCCTGATTAACAGTTAATAACTATTAAATTAGATGTTTGACCATCTTTTTATGAAATGATCAAAATACCCTTTAACTTTTCATTTAGAATGTGCCATCTTTTTATGAAATGATCAAAATGCCTTTTAACTTTTCATTTAGAACGTGTCACATGTCAAAAAATTAAAAATTAAATAAAAAAATAAAAAATTAAATAAAAAAAAAAATCAGCAGCTGCTTTTCTGTTTCTTCTTATTCTTCGAGCATGTCACTGTCTCTCTCTCTCTCTCTCTCTCTCTTCTTCTTCTTCTTTTCTTCACTCCACTCAAACCTCCCAAAACCACCAAATCTCTCCGTTATTGAAGTCGACTTCGATTTCGCCGTCCTTGAAATAGGCATAACCCCAGCGGCATCTCCAAAGCCTTTGCCAATCTCTATGTCCTCACCGTCGCGTGGATGCTGGCCAAAAACCACCAAATCTTTCTGCCATTGAAGTAGTCGTCGATCCTCTCCACATCCCTCTCTCTACGAAATCTTCATTCCTCCCTTCTCCCGTACTTTTGCCGAGATCTCCAGCTAGCCGGCTTCGATTTTATCCTCATTGACATGGGCATGACCTCAGTGGCATCTCTAAAACCTTCGTCAGTCTCTGCATCGTTGCTGTTGCGTGGTCACCGGCCGTTTTACGTCTCCAAGGTTCGATTAATTGTGGGTTTTTTTGAGTTGTTTTCAGTTGATTGGATTATGATGTTTTTTTATTCAAGATGGAGTGTGTAAATATGAAGTTTTGATTTTTTTTTTTTATTGATTGTTTTACTGTTTTTGCTGCTGGTTTTAATCTAGAATTGGTTGGATTCAAGATTATTTTTTTGTTGATTATTTTGGTTAACGATGATGTTCAATTTCTTTTTTTTTTTTTTTTTCGATTTGATGTTCATTGGGTTTGATGTATAATTTTAGTTTGCTGTTCACTACAGATTTGGATTGATGTTTATTGTTGGTTTTATTTGAATTTTCTATTGTGTGAAGGTGAAGATGAAGTTCTTCATCATCTTTTATTTGAAGAGAATGGTGGATAGAGAGAGACAATTATGTTTTTTTGGGAAGTTCTGGGTTTGAAACCCAGACCTTTAAGTTGAAGATCTAGGTTTCAAACCCAGATCTTTAAACACCATATTCTTTTTTTATTTTTCTAGATTTTTTTATATTTTTTAAAAGGGACCCATTTTTTATTTTTTTTTTAAAAAAATTAATTTTTTGAATTAATTTTTAATTTTTGTATTCTTTAATCATAGAAAATTTATAATTTTATTTTGTATTAATAAAAAATTTAATTTAAAAAAGTTATCTCTAATGTCCATCTCAACAGATGGACAATAGAGATTTATTTTTTTAATTTATTTTTTATTAAATTAATTTGTATTATTTTAAATTTTAAAAGAAAAATAATTTAAAAACTAAAAGTATTTTCGTCTTTGTACCTCAAACATAGTTGACCATTAAATTTAACACACTTTGACTGTCAAGTTGGAGATAATTTGTTATAAAAATCAAACTTTGTTTCTGTTTGTATTTAGCTTAACCTCAAAGGGGTATTTTGTATTTAACTCTTATATTAAATTAGTGTCATATTCTAATTGATATAATTGAATATTGATATTGAGTTGGGATTTTATTACATTAATTTAACATTGTAAGAAATTGATTACTTAATAATATGTAATGATTTTTTTTTAAACAATTAATGAATCAACTTTTAAATATATTTAATATAAATAATAAATAAAAATAAAAATTAATTGAAAAATTGAAATCTCAGTTATGCGGGTAGACGAAACCCTGGTAATGGATGGATGGGTTTACAATTCCTAAAGGGTAGTTTAATGTGGCATCCATGTAAGTTTGTAAAACATTTTTTCCCATCCACCCTCGCTCTGAACAGCATCATGGACAGGATGAGAGATTCTATTTTCCAGAACCCTTTGATTTCCGGAGCATCAAACAGCGCCATTCATGTCTTTCACTGAAGACTGTTTTTTTTTTTTTTTAATTATTATTTGTAATCATAAACATTCCATCTTTTAGATTGTATTTACGTACCAACCCACGAATATGATATGAAGAATAAGAAATGAATTCACATTGATAATTATTTACTTCATTTATAAAATTTATCAATTCATCGTTTGCTACTAAAATAAAATCTCTGCGGAGGTGTGTACGAGATGTTCAATATTAATATTTTACCATTATAGGTGAATATGCAATGTGTATAGATTATTAGGCAGGCTTTTATATTCTCCTTTTGGATTGATTTGACACCATTTTGAAGAATGTACTCATAAATATATTTCAATGATCGAGACATTTGTCTATTTTACTAGTAAGGCATCGACTTATAAAATATAAAATCTGCCTTCTTGCTTATAATATGGTGGGTAAGTTAATTTAAGGATGCCTGCCTCTTTAGAGGTTAAAATAAATATATCTAATTGTCCTAAATGAAAAATCTATATTATTATAAAAGGAAGAGAAAATTTTAAACATTCTATTAATAATCATTTTCTTTTAAATATCATTTATGCAGGAACTAGAACCTGATCGATAAATCATTTAAACATGATGTGATAAAAAAGAAAATTTTGAACAGTCTATTGATAAAACATTTTCTTTTAAATACAAACAGTGCAGTGACTACTGACTAAAGCTTGATTAATAAGTCATGCTGAGGTGGTGTTTAATCAAGCTACATTCATATAACTATTATGAACTATATTTTGTCAGAATGTAATTAGAGGCATTGGATACGGAATGCATTTGAATTTATGACTCTTAGAAATCTATTAAATTAGGATTTGTTTTTATACTGATACGATATTTGTGCCGGGTACAACATATATATCTAGTGATATTTATTAATGCTTGAGAGTTGACTTTCTAGGTGTTTGATTACTCATTGACACCCAACGAACAATATGCTCAACAATCTTTATAATACACCCAGTAATCGTTGAAAAAATTTTAAATTCGAAGGGTGTCGATATAATATTGGTGGGGTGCTACTAGCATTGCCTTTAAACTAATTACTTCGATTTTGTTATTGTGCGAGCTTCGATTTTTTTTTTTTTTTATCATTTGAATTGAAAAATTTTGAATCTCCCTAAGCAATTTCCACACTGGATTGGGCACCCAATCTCTTCTTAGACACCAAAGGCCCACTAGAAAGGTCCATTTGATATTCTGGCCCGTTAATCTCACTATCAGGCATCAGAACTATTACACGTGTACTTACTTGACGACCCGAGACTCCAGCCAAATCTTTCTCAGGTGCTCACGATTACAGCGCAGTGTACTTGATCACGCCACGTGTTACGATCGTACAAGCAGAGCGGTCCCACCAAGATATCCACTTGTCCACTCTTCTCGTATCTTCCAAATTATCGTCAGCAACAATTTTTCTCTCACTCTTTTATTTAATTGATATTTTTCAACCAAAAAACATCACTTTCTCTCTCATTGTACTCTATCTTCTTTCTTTCTAAAAAAGTTAAATCTCAACCGCGAGCCAAGCTTTTCGTTCTGGTTTGTTACCGCCCTCCACGTTCCCTCTCTTTATCTATTTGTTCACAGGCAAAACCCTAGCCCTAGTTTTCTCTTTTCGATTTCCGCTTCCATATTCAATTTATTTTTACGAATCTTAGATCTACAACTTTTGGAGCCCGACTCTTGAAACCGCTGCCGTTTTGACGGTTAGATTTGCGACTGCTGCATGTTTTGTCGGATATAGGGATTCTGTTTATTCAAATTTGTATATATTTGGATTCTTTTAGAGAATCTTTTGGAGGTAGGTTAGGAGAAATTTACGTTTCAAATATATATATATATATATATATATATATGAACTTTCGGGTTCAAGTAACGGTTTAGCGGTTATTGAGTCCTTGAATTAGTTTTTTGAGTTGGTTTTTTCGTTTTTTAATTTTATTTATTATTTTTTTAATTTCATTGAACGTTGATTTAATATTTTTCTTTTTCTGGTGCTGATTCTAATTCAAAGTTAAATTTGATTTCCAGATTCTGTTACTCGTAGTTCTAGAGATAGAGATAGTTGCTGTAATTAGAAGTGGTTCGTCTTTGGTTCTCTTTATCTTGAATGCTGATATTCATTGTTGCTCTTGCAATTATCAAATCTGAGAGAGAATCACATTTTAATGGGAGAGAGTGCAGCTTGTGTTGAAATTCAAACGGATGAGACTCTCGAATGTTCTTCAAGAACTGAATTGAAGCGTGACCGTGAGTCTCCAATAGATACAATAGAACTAGATTCATCTCCTAATAAGAAGCAAGCGAAAGAAGAGCCTCTCAACGAGGACGTCAAATCTGAAGTTTCGAATCCTGTCATTTCGCCTAAAGAGATCACATCGGGTTTCCACGATATAAGCAGCCAACAAACTGATTTAGTTACAATAAATGAAGTTCAAGTTCAGTCTAATGATGATAATCACGATGATGATGATGCCACGTCTACTTCCACGTCTTCTGGTAGTTTGAGTTCGGAGGAGACATTGAGTGAAGATGGTGAGCACAGCAGAAGTTACCAGACCGAGAATTCGTGGAGTGACAACAACAACAGCAGCTCTGGCGATGTCTCCACGTCTCATGTTGTATTGGAAATTCCGAAGCATGTCAATTCGACTTCTGGAATAAGGAAGATCACATTCAAGTTCAGCAAAAGAAAGGAAGATTACGTGACGCAGTCGTCTGCTTCTCTGGCTAATAGAGAAGGCAGCAACTACTCTGTCTATGATGACAAGTATATGTACGCCAAGGGTTCGCTAGAAGGGAGTCATCGTCACTTGTGTGCTCTGAATATGGAAATTAAGATGTCAAAGAAGATCGTCCCTAATGAGTATCCCACTAATGTCAAGAAGTTGTTATTGACTGGCATTCTTGATGGAGCTCCTGTGAAGTATGTTTCTACAACGCGGGAGGTATATTTATATTTGCGTGTGTATATATATATATATATATATATTTTTTTTTTTTTGTTTACCTGTTATTATCTGGTATCTGCTATTGATTTATTTATTTACTTTTGTTGTTCTTCAATTGTTGATTTGTTTGTTGTTTCATGATTTTAGAAGGAGTTAGATGGAGTTGTTAGTGGTGGTGGATACTTGTGTGGCTGTCCTTTATGTAATTTCTCGAAGGTAAGTAAGGTTTAGTTTTCAGTTTGTGTTGTTGCTGGTTAATGTGTATGTGTGATGTAATTGGTGTTGATGAATTATCTATTGTACAAGCAGGTTGTAAGTGCCCATGAGTTTGAGCAACACGCTGGTGTTAAGACTAGACACCCGAATAATCATATCTACTTGGAGAATGGGAAGCCAATATATAGTATCATTCAGGAACTTAAAACTGCTCCACTTGGCATACTTGAAGAAGTGGTAAAGAATGTGGCTGGTTCATCTGTCAACGAGAGTTCCTTTCAAGTATGGAAAGGTAAATTATGCATATGGTTTAGTTTAAATGTTTATGATGGCTCTGTCATTTTTGATGTGGTTCACTTCTTGTCGATTATTAGATTAGGTATGTAAGTATTCTTAATAATTTTAAAAGACAAAGAAGAGAAGGGAGGAAAAGTGAAAATGAAGCTGTGAACATTCAGTTATTATGTTAATCCCTTATCGCGAATGTTCATTAAAGGAGAATCATATTGTGTGTTGAAATACAAGTCTAGTAATAATTTATGTTTTGTGTTGTATGCAAATTTACGTATTTAGTAAATGCAGCTGCTCTTCGACTAGGCAATGGGATGGCTGAACAAGATGAAAGTTATAATGTCAAGCTTCCTACTCATTCTTTTTTAAGGTAAAATATCTTTATGTGTCCTTATTCTCTGCAGATTCAATATTTTATTTTCTTCTGCTTTCTGCCTCTGGACCACGGTGGTAAACATATAGTCTTCATCGAACTAAAAGAATAGACATTCTGTTTTTAATACATATCTCTTTATAAAATTTGTTGTTTTCTTGCTCCTTTATCTACATTGTATCTTTGAGATTGTCTGTGGAAATTGTTGATAATACGCGGCATGTAACTGGCCTACCATAGCCAATTAGTTTCTGAAATGCATTTCTAAGCAGAAGTCCTTTATGTTAATTTCTTTTGTGTATGTTCCTTGTCTCTATGTTGCCCTCTGTAGTGTCTTTAAAGATTTAGAGAATTCTGTTCTGGATATTATAGCAGATCTGGTTGTTTAACAATCTGAATTTATTTCTTGTTGTGCTCTTTTGTTGTTTGCTTTGTCAATTTTACTTAAATGTGTGTTAAATAATATGCATGATCTGATCTTTCTTGTCACCCACCCACCAACAAAATTTGATTTTTAATCTTTCAGTAAATATGTTTCCATGTAAGACTAAGATCTGACAGTGTTAGTTTCAAATACAAATTGTGTGTGTTATCTCTGTTGGTGTTTTAAAGATATATGTTTGGATGGTTTATTTGACTGCTTGTATCTGATTAGAAAGATAAGGAACAGAAACAGAACCTGATAAATCTGATTTTAAATTTATTTACTGTTGTGCTTGAACTGTTACATTCCAAATCTGGAAGTTGTTTATGAAAAGAGTTAAGAGTTTGGTAATGCTCTGAATATCAAATAAGATCACCTTACCCTAATTTTTAAAGTTCTTAGGAAGTTTTTCATAGGGATAATCCTAACCCCCCACCACCCCGTGTAGTTTGACATAACACCAAAGTCCCAGTATATTTGAAAATCATTCATATCCCCGTTGTCAATTTTTGAAATAGATCAATACCCCTGTAGTTTATAAAAATATCCAAAAAACACCTTGTCGTAAAAGCTGATTTTGAAAATCAAAGTTTGATCGTTAATGTGGAAGGGGAAGGATAAAACTACAGAGATACTTTGGTCATTTCGATCATTTCAATAATTTTAGTAATGATCAGGGGTAAAATGAGATCTTTCGAAACTGCAAGAGGATAATTAGCAATTATGTCAAACTACAGTGAGGAATGTGGGATTATCCCTTTGTAATAAATTTTAAATATTGGCATTATGGAAATCGAATTTTTATTGATTATTTATCATTCTGTTGTGTTGAACTTGCAGCTGCTCCGATATATCATTTGAAGAAAGCATGAGTCCATCTTCCTCTGTGCGAAAGAAAGCTGCTAAACAGCTAACCTGTATGAAGGAGATAATTGAAGAGCAGAAACGTGGAGTGAAGAGGTTGTCTTTCTCTGTCCATGTTCTTTGCTTCTAATCATCTTAGCTTCAACTTTTAATTATTTTGTTGGTTGTTTTTTGTATTATTGTTCTGTCTTGGTTATCGGCATTGCACTTTTTGTGCAGACTCGGATCTTATAATTTTAACTTGAGCATGCAACAAAAGAAAGGAGCCGAAGGAGGTACTAAGAAAAGGTATATTGTAATCTATGCTCCTTTACATTTCTTCTGTTAAAGTGTGATTATTTAGTGAAATTTTGGTGGAAGCATGTGATATGAAAATTCTTTTATATGTGCAGGGATAATGATCTGCACCGTTTATTGTTTCTGCCAAATGGACTTGCGGATGGGGCTGAGTTGACTTACATTGTTAAAGGACAGGTGATGGTTTTGTGTAACCTGAAATATTTGGTTCATGTGCTGGTGGATGTCTGTAGTTGTCAATATCTAACAGTTATTTATTTATTTTTTGGTTTTTCTAGACATTACGTACTGGTTACAAGCGAGGAAATGGTATATTCTGTGACTGCTGTAAAACGGAGGTAAATCATTGAGTTATGCAGCTGCGCTAAGCTAGAATTCCACATTGATTTTTAGGACATTGCTTCTGCTCTCCCTCATTCTCTCACACAGCTATTCTGTTTTTTTCCCCTCCTGCGAGCAGATTAGTCCTTCTCAATTTGAATCTCATGCTGGAATGGCAGCCAGGCGTCAACCGTAAGTAATCTTTAAAATCATGTGATTTCTCCTTGGAGTATATCTTTCTGTTGTTTGAATAATGATTGTTGTACTATTCTGCAGCTATCGTCATATTTATGCTTCAAATGGGATGACTCTTCATGATATAGCCCTTTCACTGGCAAATGGGCAGCATGGTACCCTTAATTACAGTGATAATATGTGCACAGTGTGTGGAGATGCAGGGAATCTACTTTTTTGTAGTACGTGCCCTCGAGCTTTTCATTCTGGTGGGTGTTTTGTTTCGAGTTCAGTAATTTCTTACTACTGTTTGGAATTGATGTAAATTTTTTAAAGAGCTTTATTTTTACTTGATATGAAATTGTGTGTGCTTTAATTTTTCTGGATATGTTTCATAGCAGCAGAAGTTTCATTTACCTGCTCCAATTGTTTATAATATACATGCAGACATAACCTTGAATCACCATCATGCAGGGTGGGCTAGCATGTTCTTTGTTATAGCCTTGGTAGACTTCTTGTCTTGGCAGCTGGTTTAAACTCAATCATGGTTATTTTTTCCATAAGTGGTTTAAATGGTTCTTGATGCATGTGGCTTAGGCCTCCAAGAACCATGTTATTGTCTTGTGTTTGCTACCATACATCTTCTGTAAATGTATTTCATAATTTTCTGTTTGGTTGTCTAATTATGGAACAATTGTGGAGTGTTAGAATGCTGACTTACATGTTAGATGAAGTTTCAGCCTTTTGTTCTTTTTATTTGGGAGTAATGCTAAATTGTTTTCTTAATATGATGTTGTGTATGAGTCAATAGTTATGTTATTTGGTGTTAAGTTTTGTTCTTGATTTAAGCTGGCTTTGGTTGTGTTGCAGCATGCTTGGATGTAGAGTGGATTCCTAAATTTAATTGGCATTGTCCAGATTGTGAAAAATTTGGCCCCAGTAAATTGACTGCTGATGGGCAATCTTCAGGGGTGTGCAGATCAGTGGTCTTTCAGAAAGTTGGTGAAGTACCAGAAATTGATATCGGTGGTTGTGTGATTTGTAGGTTGGTTCTAATATGCTCTTTTTATTTTATCTTTGCAAGTATTTGAAAACCAAAATGTTGTTGTGTATATGTATGTATTTATGTATGGTAATGGGAACAAAATTATGTGATTGAAGCCCTTATCTTGGCTTTAGAGGTCTGGCGATTCATCTTTGAATGTTCAAAAGCATTAGGATTAGGCTAAGGTTGGTTTGTAATCATTCACTTGTTAAGTTGTGATGGCATGAGCATATTATTTTCTGAGTTTGTTGTTCTGATTCTTTTGGTCAAATCTCTCTGAGCACTTTTTGAGATTCTTTTTATTATTTGCTCTTGGCTCTCATTTTCTTGACATGATGACAAATATCTATCTTTGCAAAAGAACAGATTAAGAATTTGTTTAGTTCAAGGGAAAAATATCATAACTGGAGGATAAATTGAAGTTGACTAAAGCAAGTCAAAAATAAAAGATAATTTCAGATTACTAGTCACAAGTTTTAGAAGTGATTAAAATTTTCATATTAGGAAATTTTAGGCTAACAGATACTCAAGGACTTTTATTTCTCAATTTTCTATAATTTGTTTATTTGATTTTTTATCTGCCAGGTACTTCCTATATGTTCCACTTCTTATTTACTGTGTTATATGTAATTTAATAATATTTTTGTTCTTATGTTTATCAGGGCTCATGATTTCAGTGCTGCTACATTTAATGATCGGACGGTCATTTATTGTGATCAAGTATGCTTTCTTTTTTATTTTTCTTTTGTTTTGTTTTTTTTTTTTTTGGCATAGTCTTTGCCAACAGATCCTTCAAGGTTGTAATTTGCCTATATTTCTTATTTTATTTCTTTAGTTGTTAACCTTATTGTTATATCCTTTCTTAGTGTGAGAAGGAGTTTCACGTTGGTTGCTTGCGGGATAGTGGGATGTGTGATTTAAAAGTAAGTCCAGGTACCATAAGACAGTTATTACTAATGTGCTTGTTGATGAAAAAGCTTAGTATTTTTATGTACTCTTTTGCAGGAGGTTCCCATAAGTCACTGGTTTTGTGGTGATGACTGCAATAGTATATATGTTGCTTTACAAGATCTTGTTTCTAAGCGAGCACAGATGATTCCAACTTCATGGTTAAGTACAATAAACAGGAAGCATATAGAGAAAGGATTATTTAGTGATGAAGCAATAAATGATGTTCAATGGCGAATTTTTAGGGAATCTGATACTACAAATTATAATCCATTGCTTTCAATTACTACAGCAATATTTCGAGTAAGTTTTAATAATTTCTTGGATCCTCTTCTCAATTTTATTTTCTTGAATTAGGCAACGATGACTAAGATGGTGATCACTTCTTCATCTCTTTACTTTCAGTGCTCTTTCCTAGTTGTCACCGTTACTGACTCTGATTTTGAATACGTGCTTATATTTTGTTGTCATTTACTGATGCCTCATTTGTTATGCACACAAATCAAAGGTATAGGAGCAAAATGTTTTAAGAAATAGGGTTGTTTGGTGGGTGTGATGAATATATAGAAAAGAAAGATACATATTGTATTAAAATTTGGGATTTCTTGGTCATGAGAGGTTGCTTAATTTGCATGTAAAATGTAAGTTTATCTTTACATGTTTATTATCCTTTTGCTGTCTTCTGGCAGGAATGTTTCAATCCAATTGTTGGAGAAAATAAGCGTGATCTAATTCCTGTTATGGTCCATGGGTAAGCTCTGGTTTTCTTTGTGCTGATTTTGATTATAATACTGTTGCCACATGTGAACTTGTTCTGGCACTTGGATGTTCGTATGTGGTTTTTGTGAATTCCTACCATATTTAACCTTCCAATCTATGAGAATGGCCATTGCTATCATGTTTCTTCTGGAATTGCTGACAAGTTGATGCAAGCCTGTGAAGGAGTATGCTTTGGTTCTAGAAGAACAATAGCTAAGGGCTTGTATAGTTTTGCAAATATACAAAGCTGATTGAGCTCAAGCAGGAATTGATTAAGATTTGCTTTCTTAATGACAGTAGATTCTCAAGATTTTGTTTTATTGGGTCATTCTTCATAAGTACTGCATTAGTCTGACTTGTAAACTCTGCATCTCAAGCCCTTGTGCTAAGGGAAAAATATCCTGTGTATTTGTAAAACATTTTACCTATATTTGGTTTGATAATTATTCTTTCAACTTATTTCAGGCGAAACATATCTGGTCAAGAATTTGGTGGAAATTATAATGTTATTTTGAGTGTGAAGTAAGTTCATCTCTAGATTTTGCACTGGTCCTGTCTGTTTTCTTGACTTTGAGTCATTTTGTTTCCCTATTTTAAAATTTTTCCTGGTTATTGTAATCAACACATGTTTACCCTCTCCGCATGTAGGTCTGTTGTTGTATCAGCTGGGCTTCTTCGCATTTTTGGTCGGGAGGTTGCTGAGCTGCCACTGGTGGCTACAAAAAGAGAATATCAAGGGAAAGTATGTTTAAATCTTTGATGGGACAAGCCCTGGTTTTGCTGTTAATATTATTTTTCTGTTCTTCCCTCTGGCACTCATTCTCAAATACACTTGCTTGGATAATTTTATTTTTAGGGATGCTTCCAAGCATTATTCTCATGTATTGAGAGGTTGTTGTGTTCTCTGAAAGTGGAAACCTTAGTGCTGCCTGCGGCTGAGAAAGCTGAGTCAATCTGGATTAGGAAATTTGGCTTTAGGAGAATGAGTAATGATCAAGTAAGTTTATTTAACTATAAATTTCTGGTTTTCTGGTGCATAGCAGTGAGACAGGAGTGTTTAAGCTTCATATTATGTTCGCACATTGTGATATTGTTATATGGAAGTTTTAGGAGGGTATTTGAACACTTTGGATGTGGTTAGATTATTATGAAATAATTAATGTCAGTCTTTCCTTTTTTAAAATTTTTGTTTTTTTATTTTTTATGGGTTTTGGGTGGGTATTTTATTCAAACTGCTCAAAAAGTTCCTTCTCAATGGAGGACGTGGTTGACATAAAACACCTTGTAAGTGTGGTAGATTTAGTGCAATTGTGTGAAGTTAGAATGGTGTAAAAATTTATGAATATTTTCAGAAGTATCTAAGATGTGATTTTAGAGAGGGTGGCAAACAACATTCATGTCTTCAGAGAGAGAAAGCAAATTTAATTCTACATACTGGAATTTAAATTGATATGGGGAAGGTCTTGTTAAGAATCCATGATTTATTGCTTGTTTATAGGGCCTACCAGAAAAAGAATCTAATGGGTGCTTATTTCTTGTTAACAACTGAGTATCTTTTATTTACCATGCCATTGTATTTTTGCTAGAAAATTTTTTATTAAGTCACATGTTAACTTTTCCTATATAGGTTTTTAGTGTAGAACAATAATGAATTTTAAGATGTGTCTATTTGCAACAATATTTTACAAAATTTAAAAATCATTTTTTTATAAGCTTATTGCATTAATGTTTTCTTTTAAAACTTTAAAAAATAAACTAAAATTTTTACAATTGCAATCTCTGTCCAAGAGCATTAGGTGTCTGGTTAGTGTTGTGCTAGAAATCAATCCTATTGACAATCAAATGAATTATCACTAAAGAAAAGGAACAAATAATTTTCCTTTTCCTTTTTTATTTTCCTTTTTTACTTAGTTTATAATCATGAAATATTACTTGTCGTCTTCTATATTACTTACTGCCTTTGATTCTGGATCCATTACTGATACTTGAAATTTTTATGTTTTATAGTTGTTGAAGTACCAGAAGCATTACCAGCTAACAATATTCCAGGGAACTATAATGTTAGAGAAGAAGGTGCAGTGGTGATCAGAATAGCTGCCTTTATTGCCCTGTTCCGCAAAGAAATCTTATTAGAGGCATTGCGGTAGTTCGTATCTGTTCATCTTGTTAGAGGCATTGCTGTAGTTCGTGTTTGTTCTTTCTGTAATGTTAATACTAGTTAAATTTTGTTAGTTTTTTTTTTTTTTTTTTAATCCTTATTTTTTTATTTGCGCAAGGTGGGGATGGGGTTTGAATAGGGGGTTAAGAGCAGCCAACAATCTGATTGAAGATTGTTGTTATCCTATACTCTAGAACTAGTAAGTGTGAGGGCAGTTGAGTATGAATGGAGAGTAAAATTTATAAAGCATCAGTGCGTGCTGACCTTTTAATATGCATGCACGAGGCAAGGAAAATTTATCCTTTTTATGTTGTGTTCCATTTATGTGGCTGAATATGTATAGAGAATGGTTAGGACTTTCCAGCTTAAAATTTATATAGTGTTTGCATAGAAAAAATAATGTCTCTATTGTGTATAATCATGTCTATAAATTTAGATGTGATGTTCTTGCAGCTAATGGATGCTCAGTGATAATTTAGTTTGATACAGTTAAGGGGTGATGCTGCGGTGTTTTTTTTTCGGTAATAATGTTATGTATGAGTAACTGAGACTGCTTTTTCGGTGCAGTTCCTGTGAATAGTTAAGAGCTTTTTCAAAGGCATCTTAAGTGCTTTTTGGTTGATTGTTAAAGAAATTTTTCTGGAAATAATTCCCTTTAAAAGGTATTATGATCGTTTCATGTTGAAATCTAGTTTTCAGTTTCAGGGAAACTTTTTGAGAAGCATTCTTCAGTCATTTTAAGTTTTTGAGATCCATACTGGCATCTACAAGGAAGTAATTCTGTGCTGTTCACATTTTGTATTTTTATCGTTAGGTCTTCACCCTGTTAAATTCTGTGCTCACTGTAGTGCATTATTTTGGTGTTTGGACGATGTTAGTGCTCTCTACGTTCTGATTCACCATTGTTTGGCCTTGCTGTTGATGTACGACCAGGAGATTCTAATCATCTTGAAGTATATCCTAGTGCATAAGTGCATTTCCGACTTTTTTTTTTAAAGAAAAACTGCAGTATGACTTAAATTTCGAATATTGTTAGATAGAGTGTACCATCAAGTTGGATAGTTGCCAAATAATTTGTTAAAAGATAAAGTTTAGAATTAATATGAGAGTCTATTTTACAGAGCTGAAGTGGTCAGTGTTTCTCAAGTGTAAGACAATGTAATCTACTACATGACCACTGTTAATTACCTTTTGTGTCTTTCGCGTTGATGCACTAAGTTTAGGATCAATATGATGGTCTATATTATACGGTGCGGAAGTCGACGGTGTTTCTTAAGTGTAAGACAATGCAATCTACTGCGCGACCACTATAAATACCATTGTGTCTTTTGCGTTGATGCGTGCGACAGTGATGGAGAAGCAGTATAAACTATAAAGTTCGCCGTTTTTATTGAAGCGGCGGGTGAGGTTGTGTTAAATCAGGCGTTTGAGGGATCACTTGTCTATCGTTTGTAGAATTTGCATGAGCTGCGGAACGAAGGTAAAACAAATAAAATAGTAGAGAGACTAGAGAATTACTGTCGTAACACAGGCCATAAATCGCGGAATAATCTTAGTAAATAATTATTAAGCTCATGGACAAATGTCTATTACATCTTAGTTGGGACGGTTGTGGATCTCCTCATTCACCACGAAAATAAGGGTTTGATTCAATTAAATGTATTTGTTAAGTTTGTATGGATAATTTTTTTCTTTTGTTATTAAAATAATTGTCTTTCGAGTATAGAAGTAGATATTCGAATCCCCCCACACATACACGTATGGTAGGATCAGTAGCTCCTAAAAATTACATAATTTGTTACACAAGTTATTGATCTTTGGATTTGAATTAGATGAATGATTAAGTTACATTTATATCCTTAATTATATACATATTTATACATCCAAAAATAAATGTGTTTTTTTTTTTTCTCTTTTTTAATGCATTATTCTCTTTTCTATTTAATTATTAATAAAACAATCAACTAATTAATTAGTTAAAAGTTAACAGTGCCTTACATGATTAGGTGAAGTATTGGGATAAATCTAATTTCCGCCTTGTAGTTTGATATAATAACCAAAAAACCCCATAACTTAAAAAAAATGTTAAGAATCCCATTGTAGTTTACAAACATAATCATAAAAGTCCCTTACTATTTATCAAAACAGTAAAAAAAAAAACTCTCTACCGTCAGTTTGGATGTTAAAAATCAATATTTGATCATTAATTAGAAAGAAAAAATTCGTCAATTCAATGTAAAATAAGTTTTAAAAAATTTGAAAAAAAAAATGTCACGTATATTACATTTAACATCAGCAGATTATATTTTAAAAATAATTTATAAATAAAAGATTTTAAAAAAAATTAAAACAAAGCATATTAGTAATTTTTTTGAAAAAATATGTCCACCGTCCATTAACACGATGGACGATGCATATAATTCAAATAAAAAGTTTAAAAAAATTATTAATATTTGTTTTAAAAAAAATTATGTTCTGTCTCTCTATTCTCTCTCTCTCTCTCTTTTCTTCATATTCTCTCTCCAATCTCCTTTTCTTTTCTTCTTCTCTTTTCTTTTGCTTCTATTTTATTTATCTCTCCTTGGAAGTTTGGTTGGAGACTTGACCCAAATTGGAGTGAGTTTCCAATATCTGGGTCTTATCATCGAATACCCATTCCAATTCAGGTCTTTAGGTTCGGTGTTCATCATCAGAAGTAGTTCTCTCTTTTCTCCATCTCTCTCTCTCTCTCTCTCTCTCTCTCTCTCTCTCTCTCTCTCTCTTTCTCTCTTCTCTCTCTCAACTTCTCTCTCTTCTTTCTCAACTTCTTTCTCTTTCTTCTCTCTCGGTTTTGAATGACCTAGGTCGACCTAGGTCAACCTAGCTTCGTTTGAGAACAAACTTAGATGACTTGGGTTTGTTTGAAGATCATCCATATCTAGATTTTAAAACTTAGATTTGGTTCTCTAGGTTTTGAAACCCAAAAACGATCTTTAACTTCATTTGGTTGAAGATGAAGATCGTCAACTAGATGAAGATATTTATTTTTTCATTTTTTTAATTTGCTTTAAAAGAAAATAATATTGATATTGTTCATGTTGATGATGATGATAAATTTGTGTTTATGTTGATGATATTGATGATGGCGATGAATGAGATGATATTGATGATGGTGATAAATGCGGTGATGTTAATGAATGATAAGCATAATTAAGAAGCAAAACTAAGTCACAAGATGAGGAGCATGGGCCTGAAGATGATAAAGAAGGGTAGTGGGTAAGTGTGGCCATTTGGGTTGGGTGTTAGAGAAGAGAGAGAGGTGGAATCCAATCTCTAAATTGGATCTTCGCTATCCATAATTTTTTATGGACGTTGGCGATTAGATCTCCACCCGAAAAAGAATTTTTTTTCAACTTTTTTTTTAAAAATTTTTTTGGAGTTTTTTTATTTTTTGATTATTTTTTAAAATGATATCGACCATCCATTATGATGGATGGTGGAAACCTCATAGTAATTTAAAAAAAAAAAATTATTGATATTTTTTTATTATATTTTAAATTTATTTTTAAATTATATATATTTTTTAATAGTTGAGGGATAACTTTGTTTTTTTGTACACTATCACTGTTAGTACACACTATTTAGTAACAAAGTTAATAGAAAAAGGAAAATAGGATTATATCAAACTATATAGGGGTCCTTAGCGATTCAGTCAAATAACAGAGGGATCCTTAGTATCATCCCTGAAGTATTTGGACTCATTTTTTTAACAATATAGTATCATTAAATGCAATAAATTTAGAGGGAGCTAAGTAATTTGTCAATTTGCATTTGAACAAATCTACATCCAATTATTGCTTTTATAGATGGAACGACATGTTCAAAATTAATAAAATTAGTGGTTTATTATTATTCTTTTTAATTTTTGGAGGAACTTACTTGTAAGAATCATCAAGTTAGGTCATGTATAGCTTCTAATTGATATTAATTATATATTTGCCTTCATGTTTGGAAATGGAAAGAGACATTTTTCAACTAAACTAATTATATTAGATCACTACTCTTTTAAACCAATGGAACATAACATCTAATTTAATATCGAAGTTGTGAATCAAGCACAAGTACACTTCAAGAGAGCTGTATATTATTGTCAGAGAAAACTCTTTTTATACCGAATTCATATTGTATACAATAATTTTTTTGTTATCGATATGAAATTCTTACTTATATTTTTGTAATATATATACTATTCATATTATATACAATAATATTCTTGTTGCCAAATGAAATTAAAATGTCTCTTTCCATTTCCAAACATGAATGCAAATATATAATTAATATCAATTATAAGCTACACATGACTTAACTGTATGATTTTGGTGATCCTAGTTTCTCCAAAAATTGAAAAGAATGATAAGAAACCACTAATTTTATTAAATTTGAACAAGTCGTCCCCGTCTATAAATGAATGGAAATATACTTATTCAAATGCAAATTAACAAATTATTTAGCTCCCTCTGAATTTATTATATTTAATGATACTATTATTGAAAAATCGTCCAAATACTTCACCTGAATCATGTAAATCACAATTAATTTTTAACTGATTAATTATTTTATTTTTTTAAATAGATTAGTTTATTGTTTTATTAATAATGAAAGAGGAAAGAGAATGTATTAAAGAAAAGAGAGAAAATGAAACATATTTATTTTAGATGTATAAATGTGTATCTAATTAAGGATATAAGTGCATTTTAGCCATCTATCTCATTCAAATCTAAAGATCAACAATTTGTGTAAGAAATTGTATATCATGTGTGTGTGTGTGTGTGTCTCTCTCTCTCTATATTTATATATATATATATAATGTTTTTACTATTGATGTCTCTTAACTTTAAAAGTTATGATAAACTAATCATATTAATTCATTGCATTTGTTCTTCGAAAACAAATTCTCTCTTTTATTTAATTCAAATGCAAAATATGAATTTGATTAGTTCGTTTGAATTTTTTAACGTTAAAAGATACCGATAGTAAAAACATTATATATATAATCATAATTTATCGATCATTGGATGATGAAGATTTCCATAACTTAGATTTACTCACACATGTATATACAACTTATTTGTCAACTCTAGATAAATGTGTAATCTCTCATCTTTCTTCATTATCACATCATCTCTCATCTCTCCATTTAATACTAAAAATCCACCAATTAATTTATATTAATTTTACATCGTCTCTCCCCTCCCCTATTAATATTATTCAACATCTTCATTTTCACGGTCTCCAAACAAGAAAATGAGAGTTGATCTAATCAGGTTCATTAACTAAGGTTGCTGATAACAAGAAAATGAGAATATAATCTGGAGGCCCACCACCACTAATGCGAAACAATATGATTAAACAAACAGGGATTAAAAAAAAGTAAAATATGGCTATAGAAAAACAAAAAAGAAAAGAAAAATGGAATATGAAACAAACCTATGACCTAACAGTTGGATTCATTAATCAATTCAGTGCATCTGTTTTGAAATAATTAATTTAGCTTTGACTATGGATTTTTTTAGTTTTCTCTGAACAGTTAATATTCATCATATAAGTTAAATTTGATTATAACAGCTTTAGCTTTCTCTCAACAGTCCATTTTAATTTTAAAAAAAATGGTATTGCTTTAAACATTTATCCTTTCAAAAAACAGAAACAAATAAACATTTATTGATCGTACATCAATAAAAAAAAATATAAGTAAACATTCTCCATAATTTTTTTCTAATCTTTTCATAATTTAATGACACATTAGCATCTAAAAAAAATGGATGATCAATATTGTTAAATTTTTTCTCTCTTATATATCACTCAAACTTAAATTCCTCTCATAAAAAATTAGCATTATATCAACATTGATAAAGAATCATTACTAAAAATATATATATTAGATATTTAAATAAATATAGTTGAATTTGCAGCATGAATATATTGGGTTGGACTGTTATGATATCTGTTGAAATGAATGCAACTGTAAGGTAACTAAAATACATAATGATTTGTTTCTATGTAATTTAACCACATCAAAGAAATGGTTTAATCAATGGCAGTCTCATTTTTAGTCTAAAAAATGATGCAGCGTGAGAATGTCAAATGAACTAGGGGTAGGTGAGATAGAGAAAATGAAGATGGTGAAGAATTTTAAAAGAAGAAATGAGAGATGATGTAAAAATTATATAATTTAATTGGTGATGTAAAAATAATATAATTTAATTGATGGGTTTACGTATGGGATAATCCAATTAAAAAAATAAAAAAAAGGTTAATCTTTTTTTTTTTTTAGTTGACACATTAATCAACATCTATTATTTATTTAAAAAATCATTAAAAATCTCTTTTTTATTTAATTAAATAGATAAAATATTTTTTATAATTTAAAAAAATATAAAATAAAAACTCCTTATAATTTAAAGAATATCTAAAAAACTTTTATTTTTTTCATTATTATTTACGTTAAAATCACAAAATAAATAAAATATAATTTCTATAAGTTATAGCAATGTTATCAGTGATTACGTGAAATAATGAGATGGAGTTGAGATTGTTTTTTTAATATTAATAAAACAGAGGAGAGAGAATATATTAATATATCCTGTAAAATTAAGTTATATAAATACGAGAGTGGAGCATTAAAATATTTATTAATTAATTTAATGGGGCAATAATGGGACCTGAGAATTGAATTCGGTGTCATTTTATCCAATAATTTAATGTCATATAGATATAATAATCAAAGTAACTTGCTTTGAATTCTTTATTTAAAAAAAAATGAAGAAGGCATCTTTCTCTGAATTCGGTGACATTTATCCAATAATTTAATGTTAAAAAGATATAATATTTAAAGTAACTTCCTTGTAGTGGGATCTAATCATGTTCTTCAAAGTAATCAAGTTCACAGTGCCAGCGCTTTCGAAAAGAAAAAGTCCAAATTATCAGCAACTAGAAGCAACTTAAAAAAAAAAAAAAAAAAAAAAAGCGCGCTTGCAAGTACATCATCAAGACATCACATATGCAAATATATATGCAAGTCATCCCTTCTCAATCGTGGGACGCAAAAACCATGAAGACATCGAAAATGAAGGACATTTCTCCCAGCATTTTCATTCTTTCAATACTCTTTTCATCCATTTTGTTATCAGCTTCTTCAAGTCCAACTTCAGCCTCAATTCAAGACAATTTTATTCATTGTGTCTCAGTCAGATGTGAGGTTTCCGTTCCTTCCTCCAATTTTTACACCCCAAACAAAAACAATTTTTCTTCTATCCTAGAATCCACTGCACAAAACCTGAGGTTCGTGGATCCTTCAGTTCCAAAACCTGATTTGATCTTCATGCCTTTGCATGAATCCCATGTCCAAGCGGCTGTTATTTGCTCCATACAGCTTGGCACTCACATGAGAGTCCGAAGCGGAGGCCATGACTATGAGGGTCTCTCTTATGTATCCGAAATCGAGAGACCTTTTGTTCTATTAGACTTGGTCAATTTTCGATCCATTAGCATTGATATTGATGATAACAGTGCTTGGGTTCAGAGTGGTGCCACACTAGGTGAAGTCTACTATAGAATCTCAGAGAAAAGTCCTATCCATGGCTTCCCTGCTGGTATTTGCACAAGCATAGGTATTGGTGGGCACATCACTGGAGGTGGTTATGGCAGTCTTGGAAGAAAATATGGTCTTAGTGCTGATAATGTTATTGATGCCAGGATTGTCGATGTCAATGGCAGAGTTCTTGACCGAGCAGCAATGGGTGAAGACCTTTTTTGGGCCATAAGAGGTGGCGGAGGAGGAAGCTTTGGAGTCGTTCTTTCTTGGAAGATAAAACTGGTTCATGTCCCAGAAACTGTAACAGTTTTCACAGTTTCAAGGACTTTAGAAGAAGGTGCAACAAATCTACTCTATAGATGGCAACAGGTGGCACATAAGCTTGATGAGAATCTTTTTCTTCAGGTTTTGATACAAGTAACAAATGCAAGCCAAAAAGGGGAGAAAACTGTTGCAACATCATACCAAGCCTTGTTTCTTGGTGGTGGTGATAGACTCCTCAAGGTAATCAAAAAGAGCTTTCCTGAATTGGGTTTGACAAGAAAAGATTGCAGGGAAACAAATTGGATCAAGTCTGTGCTTTATCTTGATCGTCACCCGCTTAACACATCTCCTGAAATTCTACTCCAAAGAAAGTCTTCGTTCAAAGTGTACTTCAAAGGCAAATCGGACTTCGTCAAAGAACCAATACCTAAAATAGTGCTTGAAGGGCTGTGGAAAAGGTTATTAAAAGAAGAAAATCCAGTGATTGAATTCAACCCTTATGGTGGAATCATGAACAAGTTTTTAGAACATGAAATTCCTTTTCCCCATAGAAAGGGTAACATGTTTGAAATACTGTATTTGACTGTGTGGCAGGATGGAGATAAGGATGAAACGAAGCATATTGACTGGATTAGGAAGCTGTATAGTTACATGGCCCCTTACGTTTCAAAATTCCCTAGGAGTGCATATGTCAATGCGAGGGATCTAGATTTGGGCATGAACAGGAAGAGTAACACGAGTTTTCTTCACGCTAATGTTTGGGGTACCAAGTATTTCAAAGATAATTTCAAAAGATTGACGAGAGTGAAGACTAAAGTTGACCCCAAAAATTTTTTCAGACATGAGCAAAGCATTCCAGTTCTTCCAAATGGGATACTAGAGATGGATGGGTTGGACCCATAATGTATGCAATGTTAAAAATGCAATAAATGCATTTCAATTATTTATTGATTATTATGTTGAATATATAGCATAACTATTACTAGTAGCCTACCACTGGCGTTGTCCTATTACAAATAAGACATGCATGCATCTATGTTAGGTTTCAACCAAAGTAATTTTGGTGTAATTTATCTATAGTGTGAACATGTATGTATTTATGTTAGGGTAAAATAAATTCCGTGTGCTCTCTAAGCTCTTTAGTGTATTATTTTAGTGTTTGGACAATGCTACTGGGAATCTGACAATTGCTATTAATGTCGGCATAATAGTGGTGCATAAGAATTATTGGATTGTTACAATCTTGATGCATATCTTCCTGAATAGAATTGTATCTTTGTGAAGAGAAACAATTTTCCCCACAAATAATTTGTTAAAAGATAGAAATTTAGATCAGGATATATAATATTTTCTATTTGCAACTGAAGTGGACCTATTTCATGTCGACGTGATGTTGAGGCTGTGTAAAATTAGGTGTTTGTGGTGCTTAGTCAATGGTTTATAGAATAAGCAAGAGCGAATAAAGGAAAGTAAAACAAATAAAATAGAAGACACAAAGTCGAAAATTAGCGTCATAACACAAGCAATAAATTAAGAATAATCTAAATCATTACAATCTCACAAAAAGTATCGGAGGTTGGTTTGATATATATTATGTCCTTACAAAATATATGATAAAGTTTGTCAAATATATATCATATGGAAGTATTATATTATCTCTCAAGTCTAGCATATGTGGTTATGCACCTCCTCATTCATCAAGATGTTGATTTTTAAAAATAATAATAATAATACCAAACAAATCAAAATATTGCTAAAATCGATTTAATTTTTTTTTTATTTGTATGGTCTGTATTTCCATTTTCTTAGGATTGTCTATATTTATCAAGATAAATTCAATAGGAATTGAATTTTTAATGATTTAGTGAACGAAGAGACATCCAGTTGTCTGTATTTTATAAGTTTGTATGTTCGAATAGTTCCTAATAGATTTCTTATTAGTTATTACCATTTAATGTAAGCATTTTTTTTTAAAAAAATAATAATAATAATAATAATAAAGTCACATGGAACTGGAAGACCCGCGTTACATCATTCTACAGCCTACAGGTATCTGATCTGCGTCAGGAAATCTAATAATAGAACATGTAGGGCGCCAAAAAAAAAAGACATTTGATGGGTTTGTTGAAGGATGACTGATCAAACCCGTGTGTCCTGTGTTTTTATACTATTTTTATACGCCTTCGTAGAATTCACTAATACTTGGAATGTGCTTTTCATAAAACCATTGCAAATAAATTTTTGATGGTGGATTTATGAATTGATACATGTTTAATCAATGGTAATTTGCCAGTAAAAATTGTTGATCATTAAATAATTCTCTTCTAGTTTTATTTATAAACTTACCTCTCTAGATAATTATAAGAGATTTTATGACTCATGCAAGTGACAAAGTATATATATATTTTTTTAATGACAACTAAAGTAAGTTTATTCTTATAAGTAATTATAAAAAGTCTTCTAACACTATAATTAATAGTTTCAAAAGTAGTATAACTTGCATAAAATGGTACTATTATAAAGAAAGGTAGTATAAAATTATATAGACACTACATGCTACTTTCAAAAAAATTATATAGGCACACTACTACATCCTTTAAAGATAATAGCATTGTGGCCAGGCCCACCACCAAGATAATGCCCAGGTGCACCAACAAGCTCCTCTATCCTCGCCACATAAAGACGTGCAGCCTCCGATAGCTCAGAGTAGTTTCTGATTGAAGAAATAATGAAATATCACACTTCCATCCGGGGTAATATTTTATAGAAAAACTTTATTTTAGTCTTCGAAATTTTGAAAAATATCAAAATTTTAAAATCTTTTAAAAATAGCTCTTTTTATCTCTAATTTTTCTAAGACTCTTCAAAAAAATTCAAACTATCAGTCAATTGATAATTAATGATAACTTTAGACAATTTAAATTATAATTTAATAATTTAAATTTAGAATATTTAAAGAAATTTACATTATAAAGTTATTATTTTATAAGGATAATCCAATAATTTACGTATCACTAACAACCATCAAGGACAAAAATATTTTTTAAAATGCTCTGTTAATATTGACCATCAGTTGACTGATGATTTAAATTTTTTTAATACTTTTGGAAAGTTAGGAATGAAAAGATCTGTTTTTAAAATAGTTTAAAAATTTGATATTTTTCAAAACTTTAGGGACTGAAATGAAATTTCTCCGACTTTGTATTCCGATCCACCTAAACAGGTAGAAGCAAGACAGAAATTAATAAGTGAGCAAAATAATACTATATATGTGAATTTTGCATCAACATATATAAAAACACAAACTACTTTTTTTTTTTTTTTTTGAAACAAAAAAAACACAAACTACTTAGATCATTAACAATGTAACAAGTTAGGACATTGTCAATCTATAATTATGGTTTTTATCAACAACAAATTAATTATTAAATTAATTGTAACAAATAATTTTTATACAAATAATACATATCACAAGTAATGGTCTCCATGTGAACTAGAAACCGTAATTATGTGCTTTCTTTACATAGGTACGGCCATTAAAGTTTTCGTCAATATTTTCTATCTATTACTTCTGTAACTTGAAGAAGTAACTTTAAAGTTTTCTAATGTTTTTAATTTTCTACTTATTTGATTTAGTTGCTGGGGTTTTGAATGTTTCTCTAAATGTAATTGTTTGTCTTTAATCACATGGTGTTGTAATATAAATTTCACAGCTGTAAGGATTATAAATTCACCAAGTCTAGCGGCTAAAAGTAATTAAGCAATCAGTAAACATATCTATAATTCTCAGAAGTACGACCTTATATAGTTAAATGTTAATAATCGCCAAATGTACTTGAGCAGGATTGTTATTGTCTATCAATCTAATTTCTTCTATTTCGCAGTATCATTTTCTGTTATATCAGAAAATAAAGTAATCTTCATGCAAGAGTTTCAAACAGAGAAGAGGGAATTGAGATTCTCATCAGGGGTTTGTGTGCTTTGCTTCTGTTACTAGTTTCTTATTTACCGTTACTTTTATGCCACCTCTTTTAAAGTCGAATGATATTAGGTACCGGAATGTTGTACTGCTGGTTCTCTACTGGAAGGTGTAGTTCTCGAAATTGTTGATTGTAAGGGTGAAATTGATGTAACTATTCAAGATGACGAAGAAAGTTGTCAGTCCCATACTCTTACAATCAAGCGTGCGTCAACTAGCATGGATGATTCAATTCGTTATGCTTTTAGCCATGGGCGCTGCACCGTTCCTGCTATTCCCCTTCCTCAGAATGAGGGTTTGTTTTGCTTTGTAAATGCTCACTCTCGTTACTCAGAGCTGCATCTAAGGAGCAAGGTTGCAACAAAATTTTTTGTGATCATTTTATAATCACCAGTACCACATTGATGATTGTTAATCCATATGTGCAGATTCCTGTCGTGCAAGCTGAACTTCAGCCTTCAACTTCCGATAAAAACATTTTGCACAGTCAGTCTACATCTTCTGATAAAAAGATTTTGCCCCTCGAGCTTGAGGCCTCACCTTCTGTCAGAAATAACTTGATGGTGACTATGATGAGCACTGAGAAGGTATTGTGGTGCATTTCATTTGTAAACCTATTTTTGATCTGTGCTATGGATGCTTTACTCTTTTAACATTTTGTTTTACTTGCTAATACTAAATGTTATTCCTGATACAGCTCCTGATCCGCCTTGCCATGTCTTGATTCGAACTCCATTGTCCGATACTTTAATCACTAAGTCTCTGACTGTCATGTTTGAAACACAGGCTCGCGAATTGTGGTTGCCTAGACTCCCAATGCTGATTTGATGCAAAAGAGAGATAATGTATAATAAATCATGAAAAATACAAAATTAAAAGTTTAGGACTGAAATTGTATAGAAATTTCTAATAAAGTATACCTGATTCCATGACCAGGTCCACAAGTGATGTTCATTATGTCTACATTGTAACAACCTGATCCAATGGACACACAATCATCTCCTGCAAAAGTGATCATGGAGCAAAGAGCTTAATTGAATTGTGGAAATTAAGAAATTTTTAGGTGGTTTTTGGGATCAAACCATTGGAGATCACTGTATTATATATTTTAACATCATTCGTGTTCTCTATGTGGATTCCATCAGTGTTGGGACTCAAGGCAGGAGCAGTTATGTGTATGGAATCTACATGGACATTCGTACAGTTATCGAATCTGAAGTTGAACTGGGGACTATCTTTAACTCGGATTCCTTGCACGGTCAAGTTGGAGCTCATGAAGAACCCTATGGCCTGCATTGTGAAATTCACGTTGAAAAAATTAAGGTAATGCTTTCAATTTCATTTGAAAGCAAAGGTACCAATGAGTCCGCAAAACTTACAATTGGGCTGTCACATGGTGCAGGCATTGTGGTTCCATTTACTCCCTATGCAATTGACATAGGAGATGAGAAATATAAATAGAAACATATATGGAGAACATTTAAAAATAAAGTCAGCAATACCTTGTGGCGTTTAGAAGGCAGATCCCACCATTTCTGTCCTCTGCCATCAATTACACCTCCTCCTTGCAGTGACATTTCATTGACTCTGTAAAGACCACCCATTGATGCTTACTGTTCTTTTGGGGCCAGGAGTCTGGACCATCAGGAGGCATAAGAGTACCATCAACCTTGTACCCCATCACCAAATCCCAGTTAGTCCTTTTTAGTCCTCAACAAGCTAAAACAATAATACAAAAATCCTAGAAAGCAAGTACATTACCCGAAACACCAAGTCACCTTGACAAGGTCCTGTGAAGATTGTAGACTGAATCACGAAGGAGAAACCGTAGGGCATAAGGATGACTGTTGAATTTTCTTGGCAAGCTGAGTTCCATGCCATCTTGAATGCTTCAGTGTCGTCTGTCATGCCATCACCTGAAGGGAAAAACAATAATTGTTTTAATAAAAGTAAGGATTTACGGAACATTGAGTTTTAAAAATTTTTAGAAAACTCAAGAATCCTAGATCTATAAAATAATGAAATAAAATAATAAAAATAAATAAAGATTGAATCTTGTACCTTTTGTATTGATTTCTGTGGATTACTTATCACCTTGCCTTCCTTGATATGACTCTACACCAAAAAACAAGTGAGTGGGCACAATTATATAGAATTGTGCTCACTTTCTATTGAACTTTTTTCTCAAAAGAACAAACAATATATAATAGATTTTGATTTCAAAGAACTTATAACAAAACCAAAATATAACTTCTGCTAGAAAAAGAAGACTATTTCTTTTCTATTTATAGGCAACCAATTAGGGTTTTAATTAATCAAAATTAATATTAAACTCCAAGTTTATTAAAACTAAACTTTTGTCCCATATAACATAATTAATACAAAATTAATTCATATTATATTTTGAAATCAAACTTGTGACCTATAATTAATTCATAATTAATTCATACCCGGTCACTACTGAGAATCGAATTCAAGACCTCTTATAAAATTAATTAAATAATTATTAATTTATAATTAACTAATTAATAATTTGAATAATCAATATTATTTAAATACCAAGTGAACACATATTTTGCTACTTATGTAACAAATATAATTAGACGATCCAATTACGATATTTTATATACACGTTTCTTATAGTGAAATGAGCTATCAAGGAGACCCGATGGACTTACAGTTTAGAGCTCTAATAATATCGGAATTATTAATTAAACTCTTTAACTAAATAATTCACTATTATTAATCGTAGAATTACTTCACTAAAAACCTAAGATTGCACTCTTAAAACTGCAGATGTTTTTATACAATCTGAAATTTTTAGTGTCCATTGATATAATCACTACATATGATTTGACATTCCACAAATAGTTCATAATTAGAGCTAGGTCAGAATGTCCGTTATACCCCTCTAATTATATCTTGATCCTTAAGTACCATTGATTCTTTAATGAACAATATTCATAACAACTTATGAATTTATCTTTATGTTTATATATGAACAGAAAGTTGAACGCTCTTATTGTTCAAGACCTGAATCAACCCCTAAGAGAACTATTTCTTTACTTCTCGCAAAAAGGAGTGGATTCCACTATTGTATAGAATGTTCCCAGCTACTTATTAAATCATATCCTAAAAGTACGAAGTTATTGATCGAGCATCTATATCGATCTCACCCATGTAAATCAAAGGACATAACTCAACAAGCAGGAGTTCATAATACACTTATGATTAAGATTAATTTATATATGATCATCTAGTCGATAAATATAAATATCTAAATTTAAGGATATTAATTAGAGACTCATGTTTATCGTGGTCCAGTCCTATATAATCTTTATTATATAAGGTACCTCAATTTCTATGTCACTATATGAATAGTCTCGGATAAAACTATTGTACCAAATACGAAATTGACTGTAACTGTAAATTTACCACAAACAAAGTACCGAGCTTTGTTTGCTTTCTACAGACTCTTTAGATTACTTCTCTCAAACTAAATCCGTTTGTATATAACACTTATATACTTAGTTTGAAAATACATCAGTAATCAATGATGTTTCTCATGATATATACAATTTTTACAAAATATATAAAATGAACACTTTATTATTATTTATTAAAATCGTTTACATAATTACAAACTCTTAGGGCACAAAACCCAACATCACTAGTGGCACCAAATTTACGTACATAAAAAACATTGTCAGAATAAGTAGGCTCAGGTGAAGGTAATGAAGCTGCAGTGGGGTTATAATCATCTTCATGTTCAAGAGGAGGACTAGAAGGTTCAAGTGAAGGAGGAGGACAGGCTCTGCCATGGTTAGTGGGTGAGTAGTTGAATTATTATATGCATTTCCATCATCAGAAGAGCTAGAAGCTTCAGGTGGGTGAGAAGGAGCATGAGTAGAATTATAGGCAGTGCCATCATTGAATGGACCAGCAGGCTGTGGTGGAAGAGTAGGAGGTTCTGAGATTTGTGATATTTTGGGATGGTGAGTGTGCTTGTGCTTTACTTGGTGATGCCTTCTAGCTTCACTAGAAAGGAAGAAGCTAATGAAATAAATAGAGAATAACAGTAAAAACAACCGGGAAAATGCCATTTCGAGCTCAACAGTTTTCTTAGGCTGTAATAATGGGAACAATAGAAAATTCTATTTTCAGGTTTTTAACAAAGAGAATTCTGTTAGTGTAAGTGTATCACAGAGAAGAGTCTCACTTCTGCAGCTCAAAATGGTTTGCCACTGTTAGCAACTAAAAAAAAAAAAAAACTGTAAGAGCGGATGCAGCTAAGGGTGAATGAGCCCCTAGATATTGGGAAGTACTTGAATGAAGAAGCAAGGGAGTATTAGGGTTTGTGCCCTAAAAATTTGTAAATATTTAAATAAATAATAAATAAACTATATTTATTTTAGTCAACTTATATGCAATTGTGAAATATTTGCTTAATACGAATATCATGTAATATCTATAATTACTTATGTAATTTCAAATTAAATACATAAGTGTTATGTATAAAAGAATTTAATTTGAAATTAGTAATCTAAAGAGTTCATATAAAACAAATAAAACTAGGTGCTTTGTTTTGTTTGTAGTAAATCTACAACTGCAGTCCATTTCATATTTAATATGATGATCTTATCCAGGACCATAGGATGATATGAAAATAAAAACACCTTATTTAGTAGAGATTAGATTATATATAACTGCACCACGATAAAAATGAATTTCTTGTTAATATCCGTTAAATAAATAAATTCATATTTATCAACTAGATGATCATTTATGGATTGATCTTAATCCTGAATGTTTTATGGACTTTTATTTGTTGAATTATATCTTTTGATTTACATAGATGATACTATTATAAAAATACGGTAAATAAGTTTCGTACTTGGGAGATGTGATTTAATTAATGGCTCGGAACATTCTGCACAATAGTTGAATCTACTTCTTCATGCGAGAAATAGATGAGTAGTTTCCTTAAGTATTGTTTTGGGTTTTAAACAATAAGAAAGCGCGATTTTTTGTTTATGAGTAGACTAAAAAATAAATTCATAAGTTGTTATAGATATATTATTTATTAGAGAATCAATGGTACTTAATGGAATAAAATATAATTAAAGACGTATAACGGATTTTAATGATCTAACTCTAATTATAAACTACTAGTGGAAAATTGAACCATATGAAATGATTAAATCGATGGACATTAAAATTCAGATCATTTAAAACATCTACAATTTTGATAATGTAACATTAGATTTTTAGTGAAGTAATTCTAAGGTTAATATTAGTAAATTATTAATTAAAGTGTTTAATTAATAATTTTGATATTATTAGAGCTTAAATTGTAGGTCAATTTGGTCTCCTTGCTAACTCACAATCAAATAAAAAAACAAACAAAAAATATAATTAAATTGTCCAATTATTAGTGTTATATATAAATTTTATGGTCACGTTCACGAATTATTTAAATAATTTGATTATTTAAATATATATAATTATTTAATTCATTGTTAATTATTTAATTATCTGTAAGGTTATGAGTTCAATTTTAAATGATGTCATTAAATTATTTATGATAAAAAAATCATTTAATTTAATGAAAAATCATGTAATTAATTAATGGAATAGTAATTTAATTTAATTAGGAATTTCATATTAAATTAAATTAAATTAAAGGAGTTTTAGTTGAATAAGAATTGGATTCAATATTAAATTAAAAGTAAAGAGTTTCAAGCCAATAAGGAATTTGATTCCATATTAGATAGAAACTAAGCTTTTCTATTTAAAAAAGAAATTGGAATTCTTGTTAAATTGAAAACCCTAGCTTACTATTATAAAAGGATGGTAACAACAGTGAATTTTTTGGTTACTTGAACCAAAAATTTCCATTGATTAAAAACACCATATTGCTGCCCACCTCATAAAAAATCAAGAAAATCATTTATTGATTTCTACATAATTTTCTTTTATAAAAAGTTTTCATAATTTGATTTTTCGAGATTATGCCCACTTACAGTTTCTTTGTGAATGGTCACAATAAGGAAGATCGAGTAGTGAAGAATATGCGAATAAAAATGGATCAATTCAATCTTTATACAAAATAAGATTCGATCTTATTGATTTAATTATTGAATTGTTATTACTTGCATTGATTGAGCACGTTTTTATTTGATTTTTTTTTTCAATTAAATCTATGTTGCCGCATTAATGTAAAATTGATTTCTCTCTTCAGAGAGTTGGTCAGTTCAAGTGACTTCTTAGAGCACTTGGAACAACTTGACAAAATACTATAACTAAGTTCAAGTTTGGAATGCATGCAGAATTAGAACGGCTGAAATGCTATATATATAATAAGAAGAGCAAATTACAGTGGGAGGAGGCTATCAGAAACATCTTCACTTTATATTGGAACCTACCATAAATACTAATTCTTATAGACCTTGGCTTCTTTTAGAGAATGTGGAGTGTGCATATGTCCAGTTCTGGAAAAAGGTAGATAGAATAATCAAAAATCAGATGCTTGGGCAGTCCATAAGTTCCCTCATGTTCTTCCCATAACTTTCACTTTCATCGGTCCCCAATCTAGTTTTTCAACTTTGTAATCATTTATAGTAGGCACTATAAGTTTTACTGGCTATTAACCAATCTATACAAGTTATAGAGTGATGATAAATCAACAAAATTGAAGATTTCAGCAAGTGAGACTGAGTACAGTTCAACACAGCTCAATATATCCGTGTGCACATATTGTTTGGAAATTTTGTCACATATATATTACTTGAATGTGGTTCCCCATGATCATGGAAAAAAAAGAATCATGTTTATGAGAAGTTTTTGTTTATGATTTGATAATTGTAAACGACTACAATGGCTAGGACAATTTATCATGGCTACTATGCCAATTTTTATGATAATTAATTAATAATGTACCAATATAATTTTTATCATACATCATGTACAACTGGTAACACTGGATTTTTATTATTCATTCCTTGGCAAATATAATGAAGTTGAATTACCCATTATAATTTTTATATTATAGATCTGTCAATGTAAAAAAAAAAAAAAAAATCATGTTTATGATTTGATGATAATAATAGTAGGATATGTGTGCTTCTAAGGGCATTTGTAAATAAGATAATCCTTAAGATGATGCTTGAAAGGTCTTCACGTCTCTAAGAGCATTTATATATAAGATAATCCCTAGAATGATGCACAAAGGGTCTTCTTGCCTCTAAGAGCTTGACTTAAGGGTTTTCCCCACTTTATGTTAACAACTGCTCCGACTGTATAGCCATTGCATAGCAACTGGCCTTCTGGGTGACAAAATTTCTATGGCGTTCATATCCTTCATGGAAATCGCAACATTTGTGCTTGTTCTTTCAGTCTGACGGTCTCTTTATTGGACTTGGTTTCCATAAGAGCCCCTTTGTACTTTATAGATGTGAGGACTTGTTCATATGTTATGTTAAGGGAAGTATACTCCCTTAGCAGTGTGGTCCTTGATGAACCCCACTTGGGTGTGAAAGGTTGTCAAGTCCATTTATCCTTTATACGGTTGGCTCCTTTGATCATGGTCTAGTAACCCTTAGCTCCTTTACTATCTCTTCTCTTAAGCCCTTTATACGGCTGTCAAGTCCATCTATCCTTCAGCCTCTACCCCTTTGAAGTCGAAATCCTTTCTTTCCTTACTGCAGTCCCTTATCCTAATCTCCTAGCGGGTTCAATTATCTTTTGCTATTTTTTGATGAAATACTTCTCATCAGTTTGAACTTATTTCAAGATCCTTGTGCATGCCACTTAATTACTTGTAGCGTTATTTTCTTTGAACGACCAACCTCCCTACACACAGGTTCTTTTAGAAGTTGACCAGGGCACCTCCTAAGCTAAAGACCATCATCCCGCAAGACCTGGTCATGATATTTTGTCACGTAGACCTTTTGTGTCTTGTTTTCCAATTGTTTTTGGTATTGCAGGGTAGATAGGTCCTTGGGTGAAGGTTTGGCCCCTTAGAACTGTGTGATAAGCTCCTTGGCGAGGTCTAGAAAGAATTGATGCTTTCTGCAGCTCGACCATCTCGTTTCTCAACTCTTGGAATGCTCTTTCCACTTGATCTCCTCTTAGCAGCTCCGAGACTTGAGTCATATCATTGAGTTCCTAACAGACCCATTAAGAGAGGTCTATCCATTGCTAAGGTCTTTTTGTTCCTTTACTAGCTCTACTGACTTGCCTCAACGTTTCCAATTGTGTTAGACCTATCTATCTTTACTAGAATCATTCTTTGTGTCTTTTGAGATGGATTAACTGATTCTAACTCATTGTGAGACCCTTTTTTAGGTGTGTGATAGACAGGTTGGCTCTTCAATAGCGATTCTCGTTCTCAAGTTGATAGAAGCCTCATTAGAGACCATTAGGGTTTCTGACATGCTCTCCTATGGTAGCCTGTAGGCTGGATACTGCTGGGCGATCATGGTTCGACAAATAACATCTTACATCCATACTACTTTGTCCTTTAGTTGTTGTTGCCCCTGCGCAACATTTCTAGTCTCATGGGTGACTTCTTGCATTTCCTGCTTTGCATTTGTCATCCTCATGCATTTGCGAGCAGTGTTTTTACGGTTGCCTTTGCTGGTTGGGGTTAAGCCTTAACGGAAGCTCTTCGTGCTCTTATGCTAGACTCGATCGTGTTTGGGGAGGGGGAGGGGGGGGGGGGGGGGAAAGGAGGGGGGGTGTTCATCCTTTAGTTTAACCCCCTAGTCTTTTCCCTCATAAACCTTACTATTCTTGTTAATGTGCTTAGACTTGTTGCACTTTCGATTCTAAGACCCCTTTGAAAGTGAAGCCCTTAACCTGCAATTTTCACATTTGAAATAAGGAGAGAGAGAGATTGCTAACAAAACAAAATATGTATTTAAATATAAAATTTCAAAAATAAGTTAAAGACTATTATTTACCTTTAATGATAGTGATATTACCCTAGGTGAGTTGCCCTCCTTTTAGCTACCTATAAAATAAAGAAACAAAGATTAAGGGTTACTAATGTTTTATTGGCAACGCCTTTTGTGACAAGGTTAAGGGATAGTGATATTGAGAATTATGAAATAAATACAGTCTAAAGGGACAAAAATTCCATTAGACAGCTTGGATCCCCTTAGCAAAGAAGACCAATAGCAAACAGTGACAGTTACAAACTACATAAGGCTAAAAGGAGCAAGGTGTTCAAGATCAGTTCCCTTAGATTGCTTGAGACCCATCCGATTGAGGGGATTACCTCCCTTGGGTGAAACGTTCCTCCCTTGGGCAAGCTATTCTTCCCCTTAAGCAAGTTATTCTTCCTCTTGAAAAATCATTCCTCATATCGGCCACCTATAAAACAAATAAAAAGAGGTCAGGGGTTGCTGGTGTTTCATTGGCGACCCCTTAATACTTATAAGGAGGTTTTTTAGGCGAAATCTCAACATTGACGAGTGAGACAAGGTCTTTAGCCCCTTAGCTGATTTTAGAAGATATCCTTAAAAAACAAGGAGACTCTAGGTGGTCCTAGATTCTTCGATTCCCCTTCGTTAGATAACACCAGGCAAGAATTCCCTCAGGAGTAGGTTAGATCCACCTTTGGTTTGGCCCTTAGTAGTGGATAAAATGGATCTCATAGGAATAACATTTGAGCATGATAAGTCCTAGGGTTGCAAGCATTTGCGAGATGAAGAAAACCTTCAAAGGTTTACTGATTAGTTTGTAAGTGAAGACCCTTTAATGCTCAAGTCAAATGGGATGGATGAAACAAAACCCTTAGGAAGAATAATTATAGCATAAATATATAAGAACAATGTAGATTGAGAATACTTCTCTTTACCATCTGAAGAAATGAGGTATCCTCTTAAAAGGTCGACTTACATTCTCTCAAGCTCCCCTCTACTAGAAGAGACATTAGGGTTTCACTTAAGTGATATAAACCTTTTAGCTATTCGAAAAATATATTTAGAGCCCCTAATTTTCTTGGGTGCTTGGTAAAGCTTCCTAAGTAAGCAAAGACTTTGTTATTTCCTTAGCCCTTGGCCCTCCATATGAGCAAGTATCATGAGAATATCTCTTTTGTAAATAAGAGGGCTTTAAGATCCCTTTGAACTTCATTAAAAAAAAAAAAAAAAGCCTCTTAATGAGCATTTCGGGTTTTCTCGAGCTCTTAGACCAACTGACCCTTTTAGTGATACATCAAAGTTGTCATATATAGCTTTCTTGCTTGGTCATGATGTTTCCATATCTCTTTAACTAGTGGTTAAATCCCTTTGTTGTCCTCTCTGATGCAGGGACACGTGGCGCTCTCTAATTTGCCATTTTGACAAAATAGCATATGGTTTAGTTGGCTCCCTTTGTTATCCCCTTTGACACAGAGACACATGACATTCTCGAGGGACCACGCGATTGGTCAACCCCTTTGCTGTCCATTTTAATGCAGGGACATGTGGTTTTCTCTCATTCACCACTCTATTTGAAGGACCACGTGGCAGGTCAACCCCTTCATCGTCCCCTCTCATGCAAGGACACGTAACATTTTCAAGGGTCACTGATTGGTCAACCCCTTTGTTGTCCCCTTTGACATAGGAATACGTAGTATTTCTGAGCCTTTCCTTTTTCCTCTATAATTTGGGGCCTGTCTCTCTTAGGCCTGTTATCGAACCTGAACTCTTTGCTCTTCTACTGATGTAGCGTTTCCTTTGTTGTCCCCTTTGACACAGGAATACGTAATACTTTCTGAGCCTTTCCCTTTTCCTTTATAATTTAGGGCCTATCTCTTTTAGGCTTGTTATCGAACCTGAACTCTTTGCTCTTTTACTGGTGTAGGGGTTGTCAGACGATCAAGAGACTTATTTGAATTTTGAGATAGAGTTCTCCTTTGACCATTTTTCTTGTCCCTTGGCAAGGGTATTTTGATCTTTATAATGCTCTTTCTCAAGGTGTTCGAGTTAGAGGCCATTGCGCCCCCTTTCATGGGCTTCCTCTTTGGGCTTCTCTTACGAACTGACTTTAGACTTATCCATTGGATTTTTCCTACAAGCTGACCCTCAAACTTCTCCTCTAAACTTCCCATTTGGAGTTCTTCTTTAGGTAGACCTTGTAAATTAATAGGCTTTATGGTTTGGATGCATCTTAATTTTATGAGACTAATTTCCTCCCCAACACTAGCAATTTAAACTATGAAGGTTACTTTAAAATGTCATAAAACATATTGGAGATGAAGTTGATATAAAATTCCATAATATATAAATTTGATGCTTAAAGATCTTATAAAAAAGGAAGGATAACTTGAATATTAGAAGCTTGGTCTCATTCTAAGTACATATCGAATCTCAACATCAACAATCTATATTGAAGAGCTATAAACATTAGGGTTGACAAGGGAAATGCCTGTGAGGATATGTAAGTATACACAATGAGTTGGATATCTACATTATGGTACGAATTCAAACAATATGATTTTGATTTTAATTAATCATATATTTTATATTTATAAAAAAAAAAAATCCATACACACTTACACACACACACAATTAAAGTATTGAAAAAACCCGGGGCTTGGCAGTGCCATGCCCCTATAGAGATCCCTATAGCCCAACCACTTAATGTGACGTTGAAAAAGAGGGAAATACATGTTAAACAAATACGAAATTAAAATGAAAAAAGAATATTAAAAATCTAAAAATTAAAATTGAGATGCTTAGCTAGATTCAAACCATTAAAATGTATTTTACTCTAAAGATCATAAAATTGTGTTAAAAATTGCGTCCCTCAATATATTCCGTTTAATAATTAATTTAAATCTTTTATTTGCAACAAAATGACTTACTCGTAATTTAAAATTACACATTCTTCTTGGAAATTTCCTTCCGTACGGTTGGTGGAAAGTAGACATCAACTTACGAGAATCTAGTTTAAATGTTTAATGCGGTCAAGAAAAAATAAGAAAGAGAGCATCCAAAGTTTGACTTTTTCTTCGAGAGACAAAGTAGACTTGACTTGGGCGTCCCTTTCTCTCATTATATGCATCACAGTTATATACATTGTCTAACGACGAAGGATAAAAAAAAATTGAGTGATATTGTTTGTTCTAATTTGTAAGGAAGCTGCAGGTATCTGTAGTCCGGTTCAAGAAAATTTTGCGAATTGAAAACAGACCATCTACTCATTTCCTTTGCATGTAAGTAGATCGGTCATTCAGTTGTTGATTAATCGTACATATAATTTGTTGATGTCTTGTTCTGTGCATATTAAATGTCAAATCTTAAACTTAATTTTGCTTTTATAATCACCACTATCTTTATTTATTTATTTATTTATTTTAACATTGTGTCTCATTACTTTATATAAATATATAGAAGTTGTTTTTTGAAACTAAAAATGTAGAAGTTGCTATGACTATGTTTGCTTAGCAGGTTGTGAAGTTTAATACTATGTCTAATTAGCCTAGTGGAACCTCAACACACCATATTTTAGCTCCCGATATGATCGAATTACTATCTAAAACGTAATATGATGAGAGACAGGTATATCTATCTCTAACGACTATAGTGATATTTTCATGCCCATTTTTTTACATTAACGGCTTATATTTTATATTTGATTTGTTTGTATATATGATGTGAAGTTCACTACTATGTCTAATTAGCCTGGTGGAATCTCTACACTCGATATTTTACCTTTCGATATGATTGAACCACTATATGAAACGCAATCTCATGAGAGATAGGTACATCTATCTCTAACGACTTTAATAACATTTTCATGCTCATTTGTCTACATTAATATTTTATATTTTATATGGACTTATTTGTATCTATGATGTGAAGTTCAATACTATGTCTAATTGGCCTAGTGAAACCTTAACACCCTATATTTTACCTTCCGATGTGATCGAACAACTATCCGAAACGCAATCTAATGAGAGACAGGAACATCTATCTTTAACAACTTTAGTAATATTTTCATGTCCATATGTCTACATAAACAGCTTATATTATCTATTGATTTGTTTATATATATGAAGTTTTAATGTTATGTCTAATTGGCCTAGTGGAACCTCAACATCCCCAATTTTACTTTCCGATATGATCGAAACACTATCCGAAACACTATCCGAAACACAACCTCATGAAAGATATGTACATCTATCTCTAACGACTTTAATAATATTTTCATGTCCATTTGTCTACATCAATGTAGTGTGATTTTTGGCCACTGCAATTAACAGCTTATATTTTATATTGATTTGTCTGTATATATAAATGATTTTGAGTTAGAGTTAATGTCAGATTCATGAATTAATGTTAGTTTCATGAATATTTCATGTCATACTTGGTTTTGCTTGTATTACTTATCCTATCAATCTCTTAATTATGTATTGAAAGGATATATCTCTCAACATATCAGAAAACAAAATGCTAACAATAAGAGGGTGGGCCCAGATTTAGGCCAGTCTTCAGGTGTTAAAACAAGAAAGATGAGATCAAAGGTTTGGGAGCACTTTGAGAAGTACAAAGATGAAAATGGGAAGGACTTGGCTAGATGTAAAGTTTGTGAGAAGGACTTTAACGGTTCTAGCAAGTTAGGAACTACTCATCTCATAAATCATTTTAAAAGTTGCCAAAGAAAGAGAAATGGAGGAGGGAGTGGAGATAACTTAGCAAGCAATTTAAGTGATACGATTACTGTTAAAGAGAAATCTGTGATGGATCAACAATTGAATCACTTAGTCTCTGATGAGGCAAGAATGATTATTACAGAGGAGAGGTCAAAACAGGTGCACGATGTAGGACGGGCTTGTAGTATAGAGGGTGGACCATCTCATTCTTTGGTATGGATTTTATTATTTATTTTATTTTATTCTTACGTGAATATTTATATTATTAAATAAAAAAGTTGTAGATATATTGTGTAGTAATATAGAGTTGAATAGAGACTGAGTCTATAAACATAATAGACGAAATTTAATTTTTTAAATGTAAGTTTTATTTCTTGTATAAAATATGATTAATTATTATAAGTTTATTTAGATCATTACAGAAGGGTGAATCAAATAGGCTGGTAACATAATTTGATTATCAAAACATATTATGAAGTTATAATAATTATAGAAATTATATTGTATATCATATTATTGTATCCCTAAACACAATTTAGAATGGACATTGTTAACCGATAATTTTACGACCATTGTCTGAGTAATATAAAGATATCATATACGTACATATACAAATTGGAAAATTCAAACACGTTAAGTTATATTAATTTAATGGCTCTGTTTCGATAAAAACAAGATTAGACATGCAGTGCACCCGCGGTGACTTGGTGTCAACAAATAACATTCAGGAAAGCCAACTTTGGTCATTCGTATCTAGTAACTTCACAACTTTCCGAAAAAAAGTATCAGCAACTTTACAAACTCTTTGAAACTAAACAAATGGGAAGCCAGGTTCGCATCTGTGTGTGTTACTATATTTAACTTATAGAGTCTTAGATTATTTATTAAATATACTTCAGTTATTCATATTTATTTTCTGCTGCAGGGAGCCATTAAGCTTGGGTATTGGGGTGCTTCAGGAGGGACTGCATGGGACTTTAACTCCGGTAGTAATGCTGCAATTAAAGACATAGTAATCAACCATGGTTTGGTCGTTGATTCAGTTACTTTCACGAGTATCGATCGTACAACTAGAAAATTGTCGCTACGGCTACATTTGGTGGTACCGGTGGTGAACCTGATCGGGCAAGTAGACACATTTTTAGTCTTATACGGCTTTAAATTAATTTATTAGTTGTTTTTTTTCTTTTTTTCCTTTTCGAAAATAAAACATTGTACAATTTGTAGATTTCAATCAACTGGCCTGAAGAATATTTGAGACAGATCAGCGGGACTACAATTGAATATTCGGGACTTACTGTCATCGAATCTCTGGCGTTCCAAACTAATCGGAAAATATATGGACCTTATGGTTACACGAAAGGCATTTTTTTTGGAACTCCTTTGGAAAATGGTGAAATTATTGGTTTCTTTGGACGTGCTGGTTTGTATCTCGATGCAATAGGTTTCTATGTAATACCTTCTGCTGATTAAGCAAGGTAATTAATTATGACCTGAGAATCAAGTTATTTTCGTTCTTTTAACGTCTCATTTTGTTGCTTAACATTCTAATTTAATGTGTGATTGATACACAGGTTCTTCAGTTCTCCAATGTCTGATGGGAAGCTCGTAGAATTTTAGACATTGAGTGTACAGGATTTCAGACGCATTAGAATGTTAAATATTTTGGTTTACTGTTTTGGCAAGTTGATATGCTATCTTGTTGACTGAAATCAACAAGAAACTTGTGGAGATCCCTCCCTTATGTGTTCCATCTATCATGAAATAAATAAAAGTTAAGTTCTTATCTACAGTGCTCAACGAATTGTTTATATACATCATTTTTTCAAGTTGTGAACTTAAATCTTTATTAACATTTCAAAGTCACAACAAATTATTATTATATATATGTGTGTGTGATAATTCTCCAATCAAGATGTCTTTAAATTAATTTTTTTATGATCACAAATTATAATCAAGTAGGACATTGCTAAAAATATGTAGTTGTAATTAGTAGTTCTTAAATAAAAATTTTAGGATATTCTTACCATAATTGTAAGCAGTATTAGGTAAAAACAAATGTGAACCAACGCTTAAACACCCTGCTCTATGTTTATTTTTCATTGCATGTCTCTAGTTCTCCCTTTCTGCATCTTTTGGGAATATATATATATATATATATTTTATATATCTATACACATATTATATGTGCATATAAAATAAATAAATATTGAATTAAAATAAACTTCTTCAATAATCACTAATTAATGTCAAACTAATATAGTAAAAAAAAAATAGATATTATCAATATGACTATCTAATTTCAAAAAATGTGTTAGATAGTTACGTTAGTAAGTCAATAATTATTTAATTTAAATTTTTAAATTTAATTAAAAGTAATAAAAAAAAGGAAGTAATAAATAGAAAATATGGAAACATTAAATGGAAATAAGTGAAGGCATTAAATGAAAACATATGAAAGTATTGGAAAATAATTTTTCAATTTAATTATATATCAAATGATGTTTATGATATGTAGGAAATAAATCCCACAATATTGATAACATGATATATATATATATATATTTAAAAAAAAAAACATAAATCATGAGAATATTGGAGATGTTTTTAGTAGGGCCTGACTTCTATTTTAGTGGGGCCTGGCTCACTCGAATGAATTAGCGCTGGGCTTCTATTTTAGTAGGGCCTGCACATATGTATGTGATGTCATTCTTTTTTTTTTTTTTTTTTTGGTTCATTTTTTACACTATTTGATGAATATTTTGCTTTCTGCTCCAGTCACGAACTTTGATTGACCGGAACCAAAGTCATTGATCACCATTTTCTTCAGTTCCAACACATGTTTAGAAATTTTTATAGTCTGGATAAATGGGGCCCCCAACAATCAATGGAACTGGACCCGACAATGACGATCTCATAATTTAAATATGTTGTTACGATATGATGTTTATCACCAAATTTTACATATTTCACATCTTAAAATAACCATATGTGTAAGAAGACTACTCATATAATATAAACACTAGAAATCATAATTTTAGTATTAGGTTAAATGCCTTTTAATAAACACATGGTTGTTGATATGCCCATCATGTGTAATTAATTTTTAAGTCATAAACATGTTAAATTAGTATAAAAATAATTATAATGAACTATTGTATATCCAACACCCGTGCCATATAAAAATTATATTATATTTTGTTAGGTTGCATAACCAATCAAAACAATATGCTTTTCAACCTCGGGGGCATTTTCGTCTTTTTTGCACTTTGACATTGTTTCAAATTAAAACTAATAGATTGGGTTAACAGCAGGTATCTAAATTGTAATAAATCTATAAAGCTGACTCCACTTGAGAATATGTTTGAACTGGATAACTAACTTGTAATTTACTCTTTCAAAATTTTTGTTTAAATTTATGTTCAAATAATGTGATATGTAAATTGTCAATTAAAATTTTTATCTAAATGATGTGGCACGTTATATTGGCCATAGATCCAAGTCTAATATCTTAGGCCTATGAGCCAATTGGGTAATGACCTAATGTATCAGTCGACATAGGTTTTGAACCTAATTTGTTAGACGACACAGATTTATATCTCCTCATATGGAATGATTAACAAGTTAAATGACTTGGCCTACTCAACTAAGAGTAAATATGGTCTCAATAGAACGACTCATTAGTCCAGTCAACCATATGCAACATGATTATTAACTATTCCCATAGGTTGATTGATATGATGCCAATCTAAGGTTCATAATTTGATTTAAACTCTTCCATTTTAAGTCCAGTTACATCGGGACTCAATCATCAACAAGATAAGGTACAATTTGGTTAGGATTAATATTTATCCTCCTCGATAATTTAGAGATGACTATGACCATCCTCAATTTTACTCAAACTGGGACTCTTAAGTCTACTAAAATTAGTTTACTTCTAACTAAATAAGGCATCTCACCTATAAAAAGGGTCCTAACACCTTTAAAATGGTCATCCTATCTCTCACACACGATCATGTTACTGGATCGCCATCAGATACCTTTGAAATCCAATTCTGGTCACCTTCAATGACGAAATTTTCATGATACCATCTATATTCCCTCCTTGCCGCCATTACTTTCTACTTATGTTGCCATGCAGCCTAGCCATTTGATTTATACTGTTTGACAACATAGTTTGTTCATATTTTTTGTCCTAATATCACTAGGACGACACTATTTTGTTACTTTCTATTACCTATTACATTCAAAGTACCGACTTGAGCGTTTTTTAGTTGGCACCACACCGATGTTAAAATTATCTACGTTTTTTTGTTTGATTTGTGTAAGATACAGATTTCTAAGTCTTATAAAATCTACTGATGAGACTCGCTTTCAATCGACATATTGTAATTCGATCTCACTATACACATAAGTTGTTGATATCTTATAAATCATGAAATGATATAATAATTAATATAATATTAATAACTTACATACAATATCATTTATGCATAAATTTGAATAAAAAAATTTAGAGTGCCTAACATTCTCTATTTTTTTTATTCAATATTTATTTCATAATATGTGTCCCTAAGAATATTTTACATTAGTTAAAAAAACATTTTATTTTAATTATTAATTTAATGTGCCAATGACAGCACTGGATAATTGAATTTTGGATAAGATATTGAATTGATTCGGTGTTCCAATAACATTAAATGTCATAGAGATAATAAATAAGGGAAAAAATCATTTTAGTCCCTAACTTTTGGGAAAGAATCAAATTTTTAACTATGTTTCAGAAAAAGGCAAAATGGATCCTAACGTTTCGGAAATGTGTCAAATTAATCATTCTCGTTAGTCAACTAACGGTCAAACTTAACGGAAAACATAAAAAGAGTCATTTACCATTGGATTCTATTAAAATGGATAAAAAGATCGTTATATCCCTGTAATTACAATAATATTTCAAAATGTTATTTAAACATTAATAAAATTAAGCACAAAAAGTTTAAAAAATAAATTAAAAATAAAAATTAAATTAAATTAAATCAAACAATAAAAAAATCAATAATATTCAATGAATTTTCTTTTAGAAAATTAAAATCAAAACCTAAAATAAAAAAAATAAAAAAAAAAATCATCTTCAACCTTTAACCTAGTCTTCATCTTCAACCTCATTCCACGTCAATATTCATCTTCAATCAAACAAACAACATTCATAAAATCAACCTAAATATCTCATCCATCAATAATTCAATGAAAATCAATTCAAAACAAAATAATGTCTAAAAAACCCACAAATAAAATTTATTTTTTGTTTTAAAACTTTTTTCTTAATTTTTTTTTTCAGATCATTTTAATCCCTAAAATGATAAAATTACCTTTGTATATCATGTCATCCGTTAAGTTTGACCATTAGTTGACTAACGAGAATGACTAATTTGACACTTTTTCGAAATATTAGGGTCTATTTTAACTTTTTTTTGAAACATAGTTAAAAATTTAATCTTTTCCCAAAAATTAAGGACTAAAATGATTTTTCTTCAATAAATAAATAAAGTAACTTCCTTGTAGTGGGATATAATCATGTTCTTAAAGTAATCAAGGGCAAAATGTCAATTCACTTGAGATCCAAGAAAAAAAAATGTCAGTTCACTTTTCAAAAGCGGCACTTGCGCTAGCGATATTTTCACTTAAAATTATTGGGAGAGAGTCATTTCAAATATATATATATATATATATATATATATTGGGAGAGGGTTAAAAACCTAGAAGCACGTTTATCAAAGGGCCATTTGTTATCATATTAACGTAGGGTCAAATATGCTGCACGTACGTCGTAATTACATCACATCTGCAAGATATATGTCAGTCGTCCCTTCTAAATCATGGAGCACGAAACCATGGAGAAAATGAAGAACATTTCTCCAAGCATTTTCATTCATCCATTTTTTATCAGCTCCTTCAAGTCCAACTTCAGCCTCAATTCAAGAAAATTTTATTCATTGTGTCTCAGTCAGATGTGAGGTTTCCGTTCCTTCCTCCACTTTTTACACCCCAAACAAAAATAATTTTTCTTCTATCCTAGAATCCACAGCACAAAACCTGAGGTTCGTGGATCCTTCAGTTCCAAAACTTTATCTGATCTTCATGCATTTGCGTGAATCCCATGTCTGTTTGAATCACATGTCCAAGCGGCTGTTATTTGCTCCGTACAGCTTGGCACTCACATGAGAGTCCGAAGCGGAGGCCATGACTATGAGGGTCTCTCTTATGTATCCGAAATTGAGAGAGCATTTGTTCTATTAGACTTGGTCAATTTTCGATCCATTCAGAGTGGTGCCATATTAGGTGACATCTATTATAGAATCTCAGAGAAAAGTCCCATCTATGGCTTCCTTGCCGGTATTTGCACAAGCGTAGGTATTGGTGGACACATCACTGGTGGTGGTTATGGCAGTCTTGGAAGAAAATATGGTCTTAGTGCTGATAATGTTATTGATGACAGAATTGATGTCAATGGCAGAGTTCTTGATCGAGCAGCAATGGGTGAAGATCTATTTTGGGCTATAAGAGGTGGCGGAGGAGCAAGCTTTGGAGTCATTCTTCATGGAAGATAAAACTGGTTCATGTCCCAGAAACTGTAACAGTTTTCACAGTTTCAAGGACTGTAGAAGAAGGTGCCGCAAATCTGCTCTATAGATGGCAACAAGTGGCAGATAAGCTTAATGAGAATCTTTTTCTTCAGGTTTTGATACAAGTAGCAAATGCAAGCCAAAAAGGGGAGAAAACTGTTGCAACATCATACCAAGCCTTGTTTCTTGTTGGTGCTAATAGACTCCTCAAGATAATTAAAAAGAGCTTTCCTGAATTGGGTTTGACAAGAAAAGATTGCAGGGAAACAAACTGGATCAAGTCTGTGCTTTATCTTGATCGTCACTGACTTGACACATCTCTTAAAATTCTACCCCAACGAAAGTCTTCGTTCAAAGTGCACTTCAAAGGCAAATTGGATTTTGTCGAAGAACCAATACCTAAAACAGTGCTTGAAGGGTTGTGGAAAAGGTTATTGGAAGCAGATAATCCAGTGATTGAATTCAACCCTTACGGTGGAATGATGAACAAGTTTTTCAAACATGAAATTTCTTTTCCACATAGAAAGGGTAACATGTTTGAAATATTGTATTTGACTGTGTGGCAGGATGGAGATAAGGATGAAACGAGACTTCTTGACTGGACATTAGGAAGCTACATAGTTTTTTTTTTTTTTTTTTTTTTTAGGAAACAAACAATTACATGGCTCCTTATGTTTCAAAATTCCCTAGGAGTGCATATGTCAATGTTAGGGATCTAGATTTCGGCGTGAATAGGAAGAGTAACACGAGTTTTCTTCATACTAATGTTTTGGGTACCGAATATTTCAAAGATAATTTCGAAGGATTGATGAGAGTGAAGACTAAAATTGATCCCAAAAATTTCTTCAGACATGAGCAAAGCATTCCAGTTCTTCCAAATGGGATGCTAGAAATGGATGGGTTGGACCAATAATGAATGCAACGTTAAAAATGCAATAAATGCATTTCAATTATTTATTGATTATTATGTTGAATGTACAACATAACTATTACTAGTAGTCTGCCACTGGTGTTGTCCTATTATAAATAAGACATTATATCTATGTTAGGTTTCAACCAAAGTAATTTTGGTGCAATTAATCTATAGTGTGAACATGTATGTATTTATGTTAGGGTTTCACTAGATTAAATTCTGTGTACTCTCTAAACTCTTTGGTGTATTATTTTAGTGTTTGGACAGTGTTACTGGGAATCCGACAATTGCCATTAATGTAGGCATAATAGAGATGCATAAGAATTATTGGATTGTTACTATCTTGATGCATATTTTCCTGAATAGAATTGTATCTTTGTGAAGAAAAACAATTTTTCCTAAAAATAATATGTTAAACGATAGAAATTTGGATAAGGATAATATTATATATACGCAACTAGGGGTGGGCACAAAAACATGGAACCAATCCGAACACCCTGATCCGGTCCGATCCGTGAGTGTTCGGATCGGATCATATGTTCAAAATTAAGGTGTTCGGATCCTCACTTATGAAAACACCATGTTTCACGGATCGGATCGGATCAGGGTTTCCAAAACCGATCTGATCCGTGAACCCGTGAACAATGATACATACGTAATTTCATATGCCTCTATATAAAGTCCACTTAAACTAACCCTAACATCCATCTCTCACTTCCTTTCACTCTCATCTCAGCAGCTTGGTGAGTCTATTTACAGCTTTAGCTTGATATTTATATAATTGAGTGTTAGTGTTTTAGTGATTTTTATGCTTGTTTGTTGTGTTCTGTTGTTGAGTTATATATTTCATTTGTTGATTTTATATATATATATATATATATATATGTTATTGTTGCTGTGAATAGATGGGGAAAAGTATAAAGAGTGGTGCTGGTGGGATTTGAACTATGATTTCTATTAATATATAGATGGGTGTATTGAAATTCAGAAGACTTGTTATTGAAAATGACTTTGAAAACTGAGTGCCCAATTCTCCTATTTACTTTTATTATTATTCTGGGTGGGTAGTTGTCGGTGGTGTTTGATGTTGGTAGCCGGCAAAGGAGATGTTGCACGTGTTTGATGTTGAGTAATTTGTATGAATGTTTACAAATTTTAGGAGATATGTATTACAATTCACGAAGGTACACCAACAAGATATCTCTATTTATCTTCTTATCATAAGTTGAAATTGAAAATAAGTGTTTTAATCCGGTCCGATCCGCAAACTAGGTGTTCGGATCGGATCGGTTCCTTCTCCTTGATGGATCATATTCGGATCCAAAAATGGCGATTCGCGAAGTTATCATGTTCGAGTCGGATCCGGTCGAAAGCAATCCGAACATGGTGTTGCCCACTCCTATACGCAACTGAAGTGGACCTATTTCATGTAGATGTGATGTTGAGGCTGTGTAAAATTAGGCGTTTGCGAGATCATCTGTGCCCAGTCAATTGTTAATAAAATAAGCATAAGCGAATAAAGGAAAGTAAAACAAATAAAATAGAAGCCACACAATGGAAAATTAGCGTCATAACACGAGTGATAAATTATAAATAGGGGATATTTGTAAAAATTCCCCTGACAAGTAAAATAATAAGAAAATACCTCCACTTTTTTAAATATTAGATAAATTACCCCCCACCGTTAAAATCCGTACAAACCGTTAGAGATTTTCATCCACAATTGTTAAAAATCCAAAATGCCCTTAATTTTGATAAGTTGATGAGAGGAATATTATGAAAAAACCCCCCTGAAAAGCAAAATAATTGGAAAATACCCCCCTCCCCAAACTGAGGACATTTTAACGGTTTGTACGGATTTTAACGGTGGAGGGTAATTTACCTAATATTTTAAAAAGTGGGGGATAGTTTACGTAATATTTTAAAAAGTGAGAGTATTTTCTTATTATTTTACTTCTCAGAGGGTTTTTTTTATAAATATCCCTTATAAATAATCTAAATTATACAATCTCATAAAAATGTACCAGAGATTGGTTCAGTATTATATCCTTACAAAGCATATGACCAAGTTTGTCAAATATCATATGGGAGTATTATATTACCTCTTAAGTCCAGCACATGTAACTCCTCATTTATCAAGATGATGATTTTCCTTTTTTTGAAAAAAAAAAAACCGGTACCGAACAAATAAGAAGATTGCTAAACTTGACTTAAAAAAAATTTATTTGTGCAATCATTTGCATATTTTCACAGGACTGTCTATACTTGTCAAAATACATTTAATACGAACTGAATTCCTAATAATTTAGTGGATGAAAAGAGTTCCAATTACTTTTATTTTACCTAATAGACTTATCCATTCTGTGTCAGCTTTAAAAAAGAACTAGATACGAGATTGTGTCACTTGCTTCAGGGCAAGTTTCAAGTCTCATTGGCCACAAAATGTGGCAGTTTTTCTTTCCTTCTAAGCGGGTTATTCCTCCCGCTTTGGGAGCCTTTCTCCCATTTTTAGAAATTCTAATTTCGAATTGTGTCTTAAAATCTTAATAAAATAAATTCGATGAAGTTAAATAGTTAAATGTAGTTGTAATATATAAGTCTACGACCATCTTCAACGTGTAATATTAAATTTTACATCATTTTGATGTCAATACTAAATTTTTTTATATTAATTATTTTTACTCCAATATATATAATATTAAATTGATGTAAATGACATGTTCAAAAAATATTTTATATATAATTCTTTAACCAATATATATTAAAGATTTAAATATATATTAAAATATATTCAATATTATATTTATTTTAAAGATCTCAATAAAATATTTAAATGATATAATTTTTTATAATAATTTAATATATATTTTTAATTAAATTAATTTATAATTAAATAATAAATTTGATGTTATAAATAGTACAATATCAAATTAATAACACTTATTCAATAACTAGTAAAATTTGATATTATACTTATCATTGATATCAAAAAGTTATCTTGGGATAATAAATTTGGTGTCTGTATTAGGGCACAAAACTGCATCAAAATGGTGTACAACTATTTTGGTGCGTTCGATGGAGATGCCCTAATATGTGTTAAAAAAAACAGAATCACATATGGGAGTGAAAGACCCACGTTGCATAATGCTGCAGCCTACAGATATCTTATCTGCGTAAGGAAATCCAACAAAGAGAACGTGTAGGGCGCACTTTGGACGGTGAAGATATTTGTTACACATAGTACTTCATAGTCCTGCATATACCAAATCATTCGTTTTATTTTCCAAATCTTCAATTTGGTTCTGGTCGTCTGGTTGTATTAAGCTAAACCCCTAAAACCCTAAATCGATCTCTGACCGCTATACAAGAGGCTCCAATCATCTAAAAAACTTGACACGATGGCATTTGCTTCCAGTTTCCGTCGGGTTCTAAACGGGTGCTCCTCCGGATCTTCGATTCTCCCATCTCAATTCGCTTCGATTCGTCTTAATTCGACCACTCTCACTTCTCCTAAGCTCTTCATCAGTGGTAATTAGAGCCTGCTTTTTCTCTTTATATTTCTCTTTTTCTTTGGTCTCATTCGGTTACATATTTGATGTTTTTAGTTCTGATTTTGGGCGAAACCAATAAAATGATAATCTTTTCTCGAACATAAGTATTTATATTTAGTTAGTATGTGAATTTGATTGCCCCGTGAGGACCCGTCTGTTTATGTTGTTTTGTTTATTACATGTGTATGGGGTTTGGGAGATGAAGAGTGTTGTGAGGCCTATCGGGCAGTATGGAGGGAGTTTGTTAGCCATTTCCTTCTTGAAGCGAGTGGCACTATCTGTTTGGACTCTAAACTGTGCAACTTCCCCTGCTTCATGTGATGATGCTAAACAAGTAGAAGTAGTTTCTCTTTATTTGGTTATTTGTGGTTATAGCAGATATTTGAGAGGAGAAAAAGCTATTGCTAAATAAGTGGCGTCGAAACTGTTAATTACTATTTATTTGTGAATCCGTGTATGCTGATCAATTGGTGAGGTGCTCGAACCATGAGATATATTGAAAATGATAGATAGTTATCACAACATGTGTACACGAAATACCTTTTCATCTAAATTCTCCCATTTATTGTAGCGACAAGGGAAGGTTATGAATAGCTATAACTGGAAATATTTACTAAAGCTACAAATAAGAATAGAAAGGTTATGATAACTTCCTACTAGAGTTCGCCCAAGCATCTCATCTGGTGTGTACATGGTTTCAGAGGTTGTAGGCTTGTAGCGAGTACTCTAGGTGCTTGAGGAAACTCCAGTTGCCATATGATGTTTTCTAATGAGAATGCAGTTAATTTTGTTAGTCTGTGTTATGTAGATTCTTCTTGATGTTTATCTTGTTATTTTTAATAGCTCTAAAGTGTTTTGGAATTGGTCTATGTTAATATAATATTATGGTATCAGTATGCAATTTTAGTTTCAGTTAATTTATTAGCGGACACCTATCTGAACTCTTATTCATTGCTTGAAACTCTTCTTTTCCATTCGATGTACTATACAAAAGCAACAGTCTCCTTTGTCTTCTCGTAATGGCATTGACACATTGTCGACAGGTCTATCAAGACTCACTACAGATGAGAAGCTTAAAGAGGCATTTTCTCCATTTGGCCAGCTAATTGAAGGTGAGTTAAAAGTTTCTTGTAAGCTATATTTATTTGTATCGTCCATTGGTAATTTCCCTCATTCTTAGCTATTTGCCTTGGTGATCCTGCAGCAAAAACCATAGTAGACAGAATGTCTGGAAGACCAAAGGGGTTTGGTTTTGTCACATATTCTACCATAGAAGAAGCTGAGAAGGCTAGAGAAAAAATGAACGCAACGTATTTGGACGGATGGGTTATTTTTATCGACCCTGCCAAGCCAAAGGAGCGCAGACCTCCCAATCAACCAGAAGCGGCTTATTCTGAAGCAGGTTCCAGTTTCAGAACAAACAAGACTGTCGGATGGCGTGGATGATCTTTCAAATGGCTGGTCACAGAGTTGTTTCAAAGACTGTAATCCCATATATTCATTTTGGAGCCAAGGCTACATGTTCGATTGGAGAAACATGAGCTTCTTTAGAAAGAGACCCATGTTTTATTTACATATTGAGTAAATTATTTGGGATTGAACCAATTAATGACACTTATTCAATTATGATTTGGTTTTGTTGTCCTCTGTTTCCTTTCTACAACCAAGCGTCAGCAGCATAATCGGAAATCACCAGTAACCAGTCCATACTTGGGCAATTTAGGAATGTATAAAATCTGTTATTTATAGAATTCTATTTAAATTTCAATTCAATTAGTTTCATATTTCAATTTACAGTTATTTATCAAAAAGTAAATTCTAAAGGATAATTTTACCAAAGAATTCAAACATTTTCAAACCGCGTCGATGAATTTATTGAAAAAAATTCGCTTTGACCTCCAAAAAGATTTCTTTTTTCACTTCATCTCTCGCAATTTAATTGATATAGTTCTTTTAATATGTGGTCGGAATATTACTTTCAGTATCAAGAGATCGGATCGGCTCACGTATGACGGCATGAGTGGAAAATTTTCCATATTTTATAGCCGCTTGAGCTTGAAGTTTGCCCTTATATTTCAACAAGCGGGGTAAGTGGGGTTTACGTAATCATACCAGCCCACAAAGCTGACCTCCAAAAGACCTACCGGCCATAATCTGCGTGGGAAAAGGAGAGTCTGATATCTTTTTTCAAAAAAAAAAAAAGGGAAGTCTGATTCTTACCCAAAGTATATTATATAATAATAGTGGTGTTAGTAGCTTCACGTCAATAAAAGGCGTCTAAGTTGCAAAAACCCTCGCTACGCAGCCATTAACAAGTTTTCATTTTTTTAAACCTCAAAAAGCAGAGATGTATTCGTGTACTCCTCACTTTGTCTCCCTCAAACTCCCTGATTTGTTCGCTCCTCAGGTCAGTTTTTCAATCTCTTCAATAACTAGTAAAATTAAATCAAAGAATTCCAACATTTTCTACAATGATATCACTGTAATTGCAGATTTTGAGCTCGTTTAGTTCGTCTAAGCGAGACTTTAGAGTATTTGCCATGTCATCGAGTTTAAAGGAGGCGTCAAACTACATACCGGCTGCTCCAATTTTTCTCCCTGAAGGACCCTGGAACCAAGTGAGCTTCTTTTTTTTTTCCCCTTTAAATTGAAATGGCATTGTCGTGAATATGTTCCAATTTGAACCACGTGTAAATTCTAATATTTATTATGATTGTAATTCCTACCAAAAAAATATCATGAATGGTATAGATTCCTGGTGGAGTTACTGCTGCTGAGGGATTTAAAGCTGCAGGTATTTATGGTGGGCTGCGGGCCAAAGGAGAGAAACCTGATCTTGCACTTGTTACTTGTGATGTCGATGCAATCTCTGCAGGTTAGCTTCTGTGTTTTGATGGATTGTCATGTCTTTGTCCAGCTATATGAATTTCATGAGTATTTTTCGGATGTTTGTTTGAAAGTTTCATTTGAGAAATGTAATTTATTGGAATAAAGTTGAACTTGAGTTTATTTATTTATTCATTTATTATCTAGTTTCATTTTTTTTTCAGGGGCATTTACTACAAATTTGGTTGCTGCTGCACCAGTGATTTACTGCAAAAGTGCGTTGGACATTTCGAAAACGGTGTGTGGATTGCTTCATGTTTGATGCTTAATAGTAGTCTTAACTGAAAAGAAACAAAGTTTTAGTGAGCATTGTGCTTAGGTTATAAAGAAAATAGATCAGTTCCAACCATGATTCCCTAAATGCCTCTTCTTTGGTTAAATGAGATATATTGGAATTTAAGAAGTTGTTTGATGGTAAATTTTTCGTGTGCAAGATGTCTTAACGCTAAATTTACTAGGTTCTTTGTATCATTGTCATTCAGTCATTGTCTTCCAGATAATCCAGTTGGTGATATTTATTAATTTTTGCATGTTGAATAGAGCACACCTGCTGGGCATGAGCTCAGAGTATAAAGCGGCAGTATTAAAAAAGTATTTTTGCTAATGATGATGAACATTATAGTTGTATGTGGATGCAATGCAATTGGTTTTTTTGTTATAATAAAAAAATTAAATATAAAAGATGCAATTCAATTAGTTTGCCTATATCCATGTCTTAAATATACTGTACTGAAAAGACATCAACCGATAAGAGTTTAAATGTGGATAGGAGTAACAAGTCATATTCAATGTTTTAATATTCTTGCTACAGATTCAATAAGATTCGTAAATTTTATCAGTTACCTAAACTCTATTTTGCACTTGCCAGGCCCGTGCAGTCTTAATAAATGCTGGTCAAGCCAATGCAGCTACGGTAAGCTGTGTCAGAATGAATAGATGTTTCACATATACTTCTTGTTCAGAAATCATATGCCTGTCTGAGAGAGTGAGAGTGCATCTTTATTTCCTGTAAAATAATGAATATTTCACTATTTTCTTTCTATGGTTTTGGATGTATCATGCAAAACTAGGGAGTTCTGCAGATCTCTCTTGTAAGGTGCTGTTATTGTGGGAATCAATTGATCCTACTGAGTGTTACATGCCTAACGAGTGTAATTGCCTTCCAGGGTGATGCAGGTTACCAGGATGTTATAGAATGTGCTGACAGTGTTGCTAAGGTATGGTCCCTTCAATGTGTTTGAGATTCCTATTTCGTGGACTTATACATGTTGGCTTTGTTTTTACTTATACTATTACTAATTATTGCAGCTACTTAAAATCAGGCCTGAGGAAGTGTTGATTGAATCCACTGGTGTAATTGGGCAAAGAATAAAGAAGGTAAACGGCATAATCATTTGTCTGTCCTACAAGTTATGTTGGTTATGTTAGTGTGCACCATCCTTGAAATATACAGTTTGCCTTTTTTTAAATAAAATAAAATAGACCAAACATGTTTTATATATTATTCACTGCCAAATGGTTTGATGAAACTGATAGTTTTATGATATTCTGATTTGCAGGATGCACTTCAAAATTCACTTCCAAAACTAGCTAATTCGCTTTCATCTTCTATTGAGGGGTAATTTCACAATTATATCATTTAACCTGTATTTTGGCTTAATGGATTCTTTCATTTTTGTTTGGGGATAAACTACTATACATTTTATTTATGATCTTTTTTCTTTTTTTTTTTTCTTTTGAATTATGTGATGGTTTCAATAATCTCCACATATGTCCTTTTGTTTCCTTCTATGTCCTATTTTGTTTAGGAATTCTTGAAACTTAATAGCGGCTTTGCAGGGCAGACTCTGCAGCAGTGGCAATCACGACAACTGACCTTGTGAGCAAGAGTGTGGCAATCGAGTCTCAGGTGCATAAAACTTATTTGCAACTTTGTGTGCATGCTGTGATTTCAAATTTCAGTTAACATTACATCATAATTTGTGAGCTGTAAAATGCTAGCTTAGCAATTGGTATGGAGTAATATGCATGGTATATTTTTTGTGATTGGATCTTGGTGGTGATACTGAAAAACAGAGGAAATGTTTGTGCAGCTTACTTATATCTATCGTGAATTACCTGTAATCCAATTCTGCAGTGTTAATCTAAGAAGCTGGGACAATAGACAATACCTAATGTAATAATGCTAAAGTTGAATGCTTCAACTTTATTGGCACATTAAATTTGTTTGCTTTGGATATGACTATGATCATTTTGTGTCCTATGGAAATACAATTTCTTGATTTTAGAAAATATAATTTCTCTATATTTGAATTCTTCGGAGCTGAACGAAGAATTGATTTATCAACTGCACAGGTAGGAGGAAAATACATACGAATTGGGGGAATGGCAAAAGGTTCTGGGATGATTCACCCAAACATGGCTACCATGCTTGGTGTATGTCTCTTTAGCGCTTCTATCTTGAAGTTTACTGATAAGCATATGTTCACTGCATTCTTATTAACTCTGATTTCTGTTTCAGGTAGTAACAACTGATGCAGTAGTCAACTCTGATGTATGGAGAAAGATGGTGCAGGTTGCTGTCAACCGAAGTTTTAACCAGATAACTGTAAGTGTTATGACTCATTTTTTATACCTAAAGCTAGAAAACTTCACTGCAAAGCACAGGGCATTTTGCATGCTACTTTGCTTTAAAAGCTTAACCTCTGTTCAAAAATTATGCCACTGGAATGAGTAGCAAAATTAACTCTTACCACTTAGGAGAAATTGTGTTTTAAACATAACTTTTATTGACTGTGGATTCACTAATTAAATTCTTGTTACTTATTTTAAGCCAAAACTTTTAATGTTTGAATGCATTTTATTGCTTTGTTTTCTCGTGATACATATTTTGGATTGGGCCAGTGTGTGAGACGGTATGATTTTACGAACTTTCCTCCTTTTTTGGATTATCACATAGTTATAAATCTATCTGGTTTGCGTACGGTCTATCTGTAGGTAGATGGAGATACTAGCACCAATGATACTGTCATTGCTTTGGCTAGTGGATTGTCTGGATCAAGCAGGATATCTTCTATTAATTCTAATGAGGCTGTGCAACTTCAAGCATGTCTTGATGCGGTAAGTATAAATGCCACTGAAGGTCAAGGTGTATTTAACGCACGGTTGATTATGCTTATAAGTAAGATATCTTATTTTGCAACTGCTTAGATGAACTTACAGGATCTGATCTACCTGTTGGTAGAGTTGTCCATGAGTTGGTTTGTGTCAAAGAGACATTCAAATTTATGGATTGATTTAGGCTTGATCTTGGATTGGATCTGCTGAGTTATGCAAAATTGTCTTCCTCAGGTAATGCAAGGCCTTGCCAAATCAATAGCTTGGGATGGAGAAGGAGCAACTTGCTTAATTGAGGTGTGTGTTATTCAAATTTTCATACTTGCTAGATAGAATTTTAAACTGCAAGTGTGTATCCCCAAGTCCAAGCAAACTTAATGTCATTGCATTCTCACACTTGATGTAAAAGTAGCCAGCACTTTCCCTTTTAGATTTTATTAAGATAAGGACATGAGAATAAAGATGTTAATTGTAATTGTGCAGTGTAGTTATCCACACTCATTATCTTTTTCTAGTGTTCCTGTGCAAATATCTTGAAAGTTGTTCTGTAATCTTAGTATAGGAGTGTGTATATATTTTGTTCAGTACGTTTTACTGATTGCTAAGAAAAGAACTTAGACTTTCCTGGTGATTCCAGTTCTACATTCAATCTGAACTTTCCTGGTGATTCCAGTTCTAAATTCAGTCTTAACTTCCTTCAATTGTTCATTGCATTTATATTCTGCTTTTGTCAGATGTTTTCCTGTTAAATATCCATTATGAAATCTAGTAACTGTACAACAAATGATAAACTTAAGCTCCCTTGTTCATTTACAGAATGTTGAAGATTCAGCTAATTCTAACTTAAATCTGCAGGTCTCGGTGACTGGTGCTCACAGTGAGGCTGAAGCTGCAAAGATTGCACGCTCAGTGGCATCTTCTTCGCTTGTCAAGGCATGAAATGAACTTGTAATTTTATTGAACTTTAATTCGCGTGTAATTAATGTCAATCATGCTACCAGGCTGCTGTATACGGAAGAGATCCAAATTGGGGACGTATAGCTGCTGCTGCAGGGTATGCTGGAATTCATTTCCAGCCCAATAAGCTGAGAATATTGCTTGGTGACTTTTTGCTCATGAATGGTGGCCAACCACTGTCGTTTGACAGGTAATCTTTATGCTTGTTAATACATTTGCTGTTGAAGAACCAGCCATGTCTTGCAGCAAATCTTTCTGATACACTATGGAAGAGTATCCTATTCGGAATTGATAACCTATATAAAGTCTGTCATTGGTTTCTGGGAAATTTTAACAAATTTAGATCCTTCTTTTCATCAATATGTTTGATAGTGCTGGAAAGAGAGATCATCTCTGTTACGTAAAATTTGAACATAAATAATAGAGAATGAGTTTGATGATTTTATTATCTCCAAGTAACATAAAAGTTTTTCAGGGCTGAGGCTAGTAACTATCTCAGGAAGGCTGGTGAGACCCATGGAACAGTTGGAATCCAAATATCCGTTGGTAAGCTTACAAATCATATGCAACGTGTGTGAATCTCATTATCTTTCACTACACAGAATGGAAGAGAATATTTTAATTATGGTACCTCTAAGGGTGACTTATATCCCAGCAATGTATTCCAATTTGTTTAACCGATATAAGATCTTTACGTAACGCTAGGTTTCCCAAATATTTTGTTCAAATCCATGCCAAAATAATGTGGCATGTAAATTGTCAAGATCCTATTAATTATCATAATACATCATCTCATAATTTATAAGATCTTGACAATTCATATGTTATATCACTTGAACATGAATTTGGATAAAAAATTTGGAAAGCCCAGCATTACCCAAGATCTTTACATGCATATTATAAGGTGATAGGAGCAAGGTTGTGGTTTGGGATGAGCATTGTCATCCTGTTCTACTGCAGCTTTAATTTTGAAATCAGATTCTTTGGTACTGGAGCACTGAATCTGCCAAAATGTTTCATTTGACTAACTACCATCTACATTCTGAATAATCTTTTGCTTGCAATGGAAATTGAAAATCCGAGAGAGAGAAAACATAAGTTCCATTCTGGTGTTAATTTTTAGGGACAAACGAATCATTTGGCTGGCTGTATTTCTCTCTGAATGTCATCAAAGAACATTAATGAAAATAATGTATGTTAACAGTTCATTGTCATATGACGGCTATCATAACAACAGAAAAGCAAGAAAATTGACACTGTAACCAGTTGATAGGTATGTTTTTTTTCTGTATCCTAATGGATCACCCTTTCTCTGTATTCAATAGGTGATGGATCTGGAAGCGGGCAAGCCTGGGGTTGTGACTTAAGTTATGATTATGTCAAAATAAATGCCGAATACACCACATAGAAGATTCCTTGCTCAGTTTTCCGCACAATAAAAGACATATTTGGTGGTGAATGTGTTGTTGCAAAAATTTTTACAATGTTTAATATGATTTCAAAATCAATGCAAATGATGAAATAAGTCTCGTCGTGTATTATTGGCATGCAGTCCCCTTTTTCTTAGCTATCTTCTGATCTTATCATCGGTTGGTTTAACCGAGTTGTGGAGTTGAGAATCCCAACTGCAGAAGCCGTATGCAAAGCCAGGCTTGATTCAAAGGGAACAGGAAATTATTGACCCTGTTTCTTCGTCCTATTTCTTAGTACCACTAATTATGTATACCAGTGTCAGGGCAACTGAGCTTATATGTTCAAAATTCTGCTCCCCACAGATAAATGCTCATGCTAAAAATTTAGTCCGATATTCAGCATCGTTTAATTATTTTGCTCACATAGAATTGATATTTGATTGCCATCTGCCCAATATACTCACAACCAACTAAATTCAAGATTGAGATGACAACCAATATAAAGGAGTAAGACAAAACACAAAACTGAGTTCAATCAAATTTCTAGCAGCCAAAACCCCTGTGTGATCAAAGCATTAACATAACCAACCAAATAAACAGGATATAGGCATGCATCAAGCCTCAATTTTTAGCCACATGAGCAACCATTCAATCTCTTTATACAAAGAGCACATCGGATTCTGCTATTTACACAACAAAAACATCACATGACAACCAATAAAAATTTTTATAGGTCCCACCACCACACACTGTCAAAGAGTAGCACCATATAATGGCAAATCGTCTGATAGGCAAAACCTTCAAATCCTTATTTATATACAACAGCTAAGAACAGTAAACGAATATTAAAGGATTAGGCTCATAATGCCTCTGCAACCGAGTAATGCACCTTGGTAAGTGATTCTTTAAGGAAACTACTGCCACAATAGGAATCTGGCCCACCGACATCAAAGTCGTGGAGGTCATCAGAGAGCTCAACTACCCTATTATGAGCTTCCAGTGAATTGTATCCCTTGTCCATACACCCTGCATTTTTGCGGAATTGCTTGTTTTTGTTACCACTGCTGCTGCGTGAGGAGTTGCCTTTCTGCCATTTCTTTCCATTTTTCTGTTTACCGTTTCTCCCATCCCTCTTCAACTTCTGCTGCTTCTTGCTCCTATTAACTGTGTGAGATATAATTGTTGGCGGGGGATCATACACATCAGGGGCCCACTTCACAGTCAGCTTCCTCGGTGATGCGCCCTGTTTCTCACGACTACCTTTCAGGGCAGACACAAGCTTCAAAGGAGTCTGAGAATCAAGGCATAGAGAAAAACCAAAATTAGGGAAGCCAAACAAACAAATGACCATGTTAGATTAACCTGACATGACTTCTTGGAAGGAATATAAAGGCTAAATCATTCCAAAGCCACTATATGCAGGCTCCAGCAGAGCAACTAATGATGATTTCATCACCTGTTGAACAACACTTGTCAAAAGCCAGACCTACTTCATTATAAAATAACTTGAGAGAACAATTTAACACAGAAATACTTGCACTAAGAGTGAGAGAGGAGTTTCATCTTTCCTCATCCTTGCTCATCTTACCGATCAATATGACAATCGTTAGTAATAAAGATTCAAAATATCATCAGGAATCCTAAAAGAGAAGAGGAAACAGTCTGCACATGTGGTAATCACAAACAAACAGATAGAATTACAAAAATTCCCAATGATCAAAAGGCAACTGTAAAAATCGTGGTTATGGTCCATTCTTAAAAGCCAGCTCAACATCCAGGAGAAGAGCAAAATGAGCATGCAACAGAGATAATCTAGTCTCAACAAGGATTAGCGCCATTCGCCTAAGTTGCATTTACCAGATGAACCAAAGCTGGCTATATATTATGCACACATCTCAAGATTTTAGATCTTAGATTAAAAATAAAAAAGCAACTATCTATTAACAGAAACCCAAACATGAAACCATAATACGACAATAAAATGACAGCAGAAAACACCCGCTGCACACCATCAATAACGGAAAAACTCACGGGCAAAGATAGTGAGCGGTGAGGTGAGTGCACAGGTTCGTCAGAGAACATTTTCTGCAAAGCAGTCTCAAGTTCTTCATCCCCATCTTCATCAGGACTAGCAGAAGGTAAAACCTTACTGGTGGAGGGAAAAGTATTGCTCTTACACAAGTTCTTTTGACCACCTTTGGTTTCGTTCAGTTTAAGGGCTTCAATTCCCTCCTCTACATCATTGATATCATTGCTGTCAGATGTATTCCGTACACAAGATTCCTGGATGTGTAAAAACTCGCCAATATTGTTGTCAAGGCCAATTACTAAACCTCTGGAAGTAGACTTAGATTTTTCCTTACCACCAGGAGAGTCGAATTCCATAGATGACAATCAAAAGTTCAATATGGAACTGCCAGTATACATGAGATGAAAATAGTTATATATTCTTCTCTTGTACACTCATGAAAATAACGACCAAAGACCCAAAAAAACAATTACTTAAAGAAACCAAGAGACACAGACTTACCCTTGTTGAGCTCAAACCCAATAAAAAATTCACCATATAGCGATCAAAAACTCAATCAACTAAAGGAACAGAAATCGATGAGTCATAGCAACATATAACATACCCAACACCAAACAAAACAAGAGATAGTCGTGTAAGACTAACCAACACTAAATCACTTCACTTGTAAACACAGAAAACTAAACCAAAACAACACAGACATTCCACATGATCATCAATTCATCAACAATGTGGCCACAACATCCATTTTTCTATAAATAAATAAATAAATAACACGAAGAACATACCAATTGCTTGTAAAGAAAACAGAGCAGCTTACATGTCATCATAAATACTAGTGGGTATTATAAGACAATACCCACATCCAATATTTCAAAACTATACAATGCAAACTCATATTGTAAGCTTCGAGACCACATCGAGAATCGTGTGTTTATTGCAACTTAAAATTTAAGACACCTCTATGCAAATTACAGTCAACCTAAACATTAATTTTTACAACATTATACAAATTATCTATGTATTGCAATTAAAAATGTGCGCATTAATAAACAAATAAGATACAACATCCAGATATAAATATCACATAACAAGAAATGTACCTTGTGCGATGTTTAAAGCCAACAACGAAACCGGTTTCAGACAGCAAAACTCAATCCGATTCTCAGTCAAACTCAATCTCCAAATTCTCGTATAGACAATAAAATGAAGAAAGAGACCGAAAAACAGGACGATGAAAATAAAATTTTAAAACGACAAATGAAAAAGAGAACCCCAAAAAAAAAAAAAAAGCAAATGTTAACTAAGATTACCACGCCGATCACCTTTTTCGAGGTGTTTAAAACGATGATAACACAAACCAGTATCAAAGCGAGTCAAGGAGGGCATTAATGGGAGCTTGTTGGGTTCTTTGGGCACCGAACGCATTATTTCGATGCTCTTCGAAACCCTAAATCGCTAAAACCCTCGATTTTGACTCCGATTTGGATCGAAAAAGGAGAAAAGAGAACAAAAGAGAACGGATCCGGGAAGTGTTGAGGGAGAGCGAATCAAAAGCGAGAGATGTATCGTTGGTTTTGGAGAAGGGACAACTGAATCAGCGAGTTTGGAGATGAGCCATTGACACGTCACGTAAGAACTGGAGATGGGAAGTGGATCAGAGAAATGAGGGTTTATATAGGAGGAGGGGGGGGAGACCTAGTGGGTCAATGGATCAAGTCAAACGCCAGACAGTTGGCGATTTGTGAGACCGAATCAGGGACGTCCACGTTTCCATCATGGTCTGTGAAATTTTTTCACTCTGACTCAGATATTTTTGTCAGTTTGGGCTTTTGCTCGCGGACCGAGCTGTCTTAGATATTATTGTCGTCTTTGATGATCGAATTCCAAACAGTCACGGTCCATCTTTTAGGTCCATTCTTAATGAAAACATGGCAACAAATTATTTACTAGATTTTTTTTTTTTTTGGTTAACTGTTAATGAATAAACTTTAAATAGGTTATCTTAGTTCAAAAACAAAAGGGAAAATGTACAAATTTTCAAAAAAAAAAAAAAAGGAAAATGTACAAAATAAAAATAAAAATAAACATAAAGATATTTTCATTATTAGAAATATAAAACCATTTTCTCCATATATATATTTATAACAAAAAAAGTCATTGACAAACCAAATGATTTAAAACTTAATTTTGTAAATGAAAATAAAACTCGTTACTTTTTTAAATCTAAAAAATAATACATAATAGATTTTACACTAAATTTCTGAGTTATTTCTCTTTCAATATATATGATTGAGGAATTTGTAAGCAAATAATCTTCTATCTTGTTATGAAGGCTAATCTAACTATACAGATAGTTGAAAACAAATTTTCAGTAGAAATTGTTAACATCAGAAAAGTAAGCACAAACACAATTATTCTGTAATGTCTTTTAATGTCAATACGTATATGGTCCTAATCTTAATCTTGGTATATATAAAAACATTAAGAGCATTGCAAATTCTACCTCTCTTCTTTCAGTTAATTAGCTCAGCATCTCCGTTACATTTCTTTCTTCCTTTCTTCTTCTTCTTCCTTTTTTTTTTCAAGAAAAAAAAATGTATTGGCATCTTGTGTATTAGTTGTTTTTTAAATTCTATCAATTTTATGGGCATTGCACTGTCCTAAGCAGCTGTATGATCCACGTTACAATTAATCCTAATGGTAGAGGTTCTTCATTTTGTGATTTTGTCTTTGTCAGTTGTATTTGTTTTTGTTTGGATTTGGCAGCTGCCAACACTATGCTTGATAGGGAGAATGCTAAACCTAACAATAAAATAAAATTTAAATCTAGATTTTGGATGACATCTCACAGCCATAACAGTAGTCACCTTGGACAATCCCATCAAAGGAGAGATAAGCAATTTATCTCATAGTTGTTAATTGGTCCACAGCAACGTTTCTTTCTTAAAAATTTTATTAACTTACAATTAACCCATCTAATTCTTTTATGTGGAGCCAACAAAATTACTCTTGATAGGTACATATGAATAGTGAGAGTATTTAGGTGCTTTAACATAATAGTCTGAATTTTAAAAGTTCTTATTTGACTATCAGCATAGCTAAGAGATAAATCTCATGAAAATTTGACATATGGAGAATTTGCTTCTAATATCATCATAAACTTTACAAAAATATGTTATTTTTGTTACATTGACGTTATTTATCTTCCACCACGAGATTGGAAACAAGGATAATTGCAATAATTTGACAGAGGTAATTTCTAGAAGTAATAACTTAAATAACTTCATAAAATTTACCAAATTTGCAGTGAATGACAAAACAATGTACAACCATGAGTAGTTTTTTTTAATACAAAGAACTATTAGGGCATGTCGAGATTGATCATTCATAATGCGGTCCAGATGACTACTCTCATATAAAAAGATGACTACTCCTATAAGAGGAGACTTATATCCATACACCCACATCTTCGGATAACTACTCACACAACTAGGAGATTACTCCTATAAGAAGAGACTTATATCCATATACCCGCATCTTCGGATAATTACTCACACAACTAGGAGATTACCACTTCTATAAGAGAAGACTCTCATTCCCACTCTGTGTTTTAATTGAACAAAGATAGGACTCGAACCTTACACCTCTTAGAATAAAAAAAAGGTACTCAACCACTTCTATTAAAGGATGACATATGTAAAACCATGAGTTAAGAGCAACTATAATATAATTACAATAATCCAGACAAACATAATTTCTAAAACCCACAATTATTATTATTATTATTTTTATTTTTGAAACTTATTATTATTATTATTATATATCTAATTTATAGTGCATGACAAAATAAGGTAAGAGTATGTACAGCCTCCACCCACCTTCTATACAAAAAAGAAAGCTATGTTTGGTGTTCCATCTCAGTCAAATTACATCATGCGGCGAGCCATTTGCAATTTTACATGATTTGTTGACACTTGACACCTTATGTGTCATTTCACGATAACACGATCATCAAGACAATCAACGGTTGCAAATGCTCTACAAATCTAAAACGGTGCAACAAACAACTAGGGATGGTAATCCGGGTTGACAGATCAGATTGGACACGACACGAAAAGGAAACGAGTTGAACCCCCTCAACTCAAACACGACACAGTTACTAACGGGTCGACACGAAAACGACCAGTTAATGACCCGTTTAATCGACACGTTAGTGACCCGTTTAACCGACATGAATAATAACCCGTTTATGACTCATTTAATGATAGTTAATACATTTCAATTTTAATATAGATATAATAAAAAATAAAATTAAAATAAAGATACATAAGATCCAAAAAATACAATCCAAACCATAAAATATACAAATGTTTACAAAGATGATTATAAAAATATCTTTGCAAATATAGTCCTTCATATTAAAAAAAAAAAAAAACATAAAATTTTTTTTGATGTAGTTTTTTATAATAGAAAAACAACATCAAGCGTTGATTACATCCGCCAAACTAAATTTGTCAAAAGATAATAATTAAAAGTTAACTAATTAGGAAATTATACATTTATACATGGAAAAAATAGTTTAATAAATATTTTATCAAAACCAATAAAATTTTACCATTACACGGCAATTTGTGATAAGATAAAGTGTAGAGATGAAGTTTGGAGACTTGTGTTTAGGTTAGGGTTTGAACTTTGAAGGGTATATATATCTACCACTAAAATTACATGACTACCCCTCTAAAATAAAATTATTTTTTTACCCTTATTTAACGGGTCAACCCGTAACCCGTTAAATAGAACCCGAACCCAACACGATAATTAAACGGGTTAGACGGGTTGACCCGTTTATTTATCCAACCCGTTAATGCTCAACCATAACCCGTAATAATCGTGTTGGTTTCGTGTCGACCTGTCGTGTCAGGTTCTAAATTACCAGCCCTACAAATAGTATAAGAGATTGAAGGTTAAAGTCCTACCTTTGTCTTATAAAACAATGGGTTGTAAAACTCCTCTTGCTAGAAGTGGTCTTCTCCCCACTTATTAAAATAATCATTCAGATCGTATTATCAATAAAAAATTAACCCAATGTGAGCTTATGTGGGGCACGTGCCCCATCTCAAATGTTAAGGAAAAAATAATTAATTATGTTTGTTTCTAAAATTTACAAAGTTAATATGTTTTTTTTTTTTGTTTTTGATGACATACTTTTATGTATATACTAAATTTTTATTCTCCACTTTGGTCCATATAATAATATATTTATCATTTTATGGGACTAATTAATGAATTCTTACTTTTTTTAATTAAATTATTACTTATTTTTTGAATTTCTTGTTTTTGTAAATTGTAATATTTTTTAATTTAACCAACTCCTAATTTACGAACTCTGCTTGTCAAAATTTGCAGGATAAAAAATGCCAATAGATTAGGATGATTTAGTTTTTTTTATCTTTCATTTATTTTGTTGTAAGATAGTGTTGATTTTTATTATTTTATTGATTTGTTTCTTAAAAATATTTTAATAACAATATAAGTGTGATTTTATCAAAGTTCATTGACTAGGTATGTTATTTCAATTTGATATAAATTTTATCATTCAATAATTTTCTTATAAAGTCAAATATTATGATGTGATATTAGTTTTCAAATGTTATTGTAACACCCTGAATCCGAATTGATCTAATAGGTTATATATATCTAAATGAAGTTTAAGTGGGGTTCAAATAAAAATCACAAGAGATGCAATTAGAAATTTAAACTAAAGGGCCCAAAGAAAAATTAATTCAAGTAAGCCCAATTAGAATTAATATGACCCAATTTTTTTCTAAATACATTCAATTGGTTTTCTAAATACACCTATCTAAGGACACAAATGTAAACAGAGGATGTAAGAATGGTAAAATTGTAAAGAAGGAGAACGTAAAAGGGTAGAATTGTCCACCACACAAGAGGATGAATTATGAAATTTTTGAAGGGTAATTAATGGAAAAATGAAAGAATTCTCTAGAAATGACAATAATGAAAATAAAATTTTATAAAAATGGCAAAATTGGAAATGCAAAGAAAAGAATTATCTAGAAATGACAAGAATGGAAATGAAATGTTATGAAAATGGCAAGATTGAAATTTCAAAAAGACATTTGGTTAGATTTTTATGAAAAAATAAGTGGTAGAAAAGGTGGCTAAATGGATGTAATTTGGGCCATGCATGAAAATATATATATAGGTGATTTTATGTGAAATTAAAAAAGTCATACCATCATTTTTCTTTGCTTTGGTCGAACACCACTCAAGGGAAGAAAGAAAAATCAATGGCAATGGAGGAGAAAGAAGAAGGAGAAATAAAAAGAGGTGAAAGAAATCATGGAAGTTTGGAGAAGGATTGGTGGTAAGAAACTAGTTATAATTTAGGATCAATTTCCTTGGTTTAGTTCTTATAGATCCTAAGTAGATTTTAATGTTGTTTTAAGTGAAAAAAGTTCCAAGGAAGAGGCAAGTACAAAAAGATTTCTATTTCCATAGGGCTTGGAAGCAATCTAGTGAGTGGATATTTTCTCTCAAACTTGATTTTTGAAAGTATTTTTGTTATGTTTCAAGTTTATTAGTTTTGATGATTTAATTATGTTTTGTAATTTATGAATTTCGATGTACGTTTAAAGGTTTTGAAGTATATTTTAAGAATTTGAATTATATTTTATGATTTGAGATGAATTATGTTAGTATGCATGTTTTATGAGATATGAACTTTAGAATATGTTTTGAGATTTTTAAAGTATACTTAGAATTCATAAATTTAAGTTATGTTTTCATAAACTTTGGATTATGCTTTTATCAATTTTAAGATGTGACTTGTGAATTATGAAGTAGATTTTATGAAATGAAGAATATGAGTTATGTTTAGTATACTTATTGTATGAGTTATGAAAGTTTAAAAGTATATTTTGAAAGCTTTAAAGTATATTTAGAACCTACAACTTTAGATTTTTGTTTTACAAAGTGTAAGATATTATTTGTGATTTATGGATTTTGTTTTGAAATCTTAAAATATATTTTGTGATTTATAAAACTTAGATTTTATCTCATGATTTCAAAGTACACTTTATGGTTTATAAATTAGAAACTATACTTTTAGTGATTATAAAATGCATTTGATGATTTTTAAATTTCATAAATTATGTTGAGTTTCCAAAGTGAGTTTTATAATTTAACAAAATATGTTTTACTACTTAACCAAATAAGCTTTGGTTTTATAGTTTCCAAAGTATGTTTTACAAATTTACAAAGTGAGTTATGTTATATTGTTTTCAAGTATGTTTTCACAATCCAATAAAGTAAACTATACTATATGGTTTATGAATTAAATTATTTGACTTTAAAATCTTAAAGTGTATTATATAATCTATGGATTTAAAATTATGTTTTGATGATTTTAAAAGTATACTTTATGTTTGTAAAATTAGAAATGATGTCTTTTGGAATTTTTAAAGTATGTTAGATGATTTGTAAATTTTATTATTTGTATTGAGTTTTCCAAGGAGTGTTTTATATTATAAACTAATAAAGTAAATTATGTTTTATGGATTATGAATAATGTAACATCCCGATATTTATTTCCATATGAGTAGTGCTATTAAATTAAGAAAGTAAGTGCATTAAATTTGATTAAAAATTTAGTTTAAGTGTAATTAGTGTAATAATATATTTAATTGTTAGAAAAGTTAATAATTTATTTTTGGAGGTATTTTTTTTAGTAAGAAATTTAATTGGGAATTTAATGGGAAAGATTGGATTATGTAAATTTATCATTGGATGGTCAAGTGAGTGCAATTAGAATGCATAGCATGTGAAATTTTCTTGAACCAATGACAAATTGACATCTAAAAGTAAAAGTTGTGAAAGTCAATAGGAATTAAGCAAATGTGTGGTTGAAAAGTGAGTGGAATGGTGAGTTATCTCGATTATCCAATAGAAAAAGGGCAAGTGTGATAGTTGTTGGGCTTGAATAAAATTTTAGAAAGTGTGGGGGCAAAGATAAAATATCAAGAAGTAGCATAGTATATATATGAGTCATTTCTTGCAAAATTTCATTTCATCCCTTTCTTCCTCCATAGCCGACTGCACTTTTCGCATTTTCTCTCAAAATTTCTTTTCTTTTCAAGCTTCCAAACCCACAAATCACATTGATCTTGTCTTCTTTACCCATCTAATACCTCATTTCTTGCAAAATCCTTCAAGAACTCAAGTTGTATTTTCGCTAGAAAAGGGATAAAGTGAGGTATGTGTTGTAATTTCTGATTTTAGAATTAGAAATGAATTAGTAAGCATATAGATGCATTCATAGATATGTAGAGTTAGTTTGGTAAGCATTTAATTGAGTTGTTTTGTTTTTCATGGCTTTAAATGTATTTTTGAAACTCTAGGTGAGCATTTAGAGCTGATTGAGCCTAGCAAAGGCAAGGAGAAGTTTTGAGTTTCAAATTGGAGTGTTAGGAAGCTTGGGTGCAAGCTTAAAAAGGTTGGTATACGCTTATTTACAAATTTGACGTTTGTTAGTAGGAAAATATTGAAAATATTGTTTTGAAACCTTGTGATTTTATTACTTTGATGTGTTGAGTTGATATCAAGGATGTGTATATGTTATTTGGATGTTGATGAAAGGGATTTTAGGATGAAAAATCAAGTGAAACAAAATTTTGATAAAAACCTCTTTATGGCTGAATTTACCCTAGAGATAGGCCTAGGGGTATTTTTGTCATTTCAAGTATATTTACGTGTTTAAGGGATGATATTTAAATGATGTGTGAGATGAATTATGAAGTTGAAATAATTTTTTTGAAAAATAACCCTCTTGGCTGAATTGAATGCATAGAGAAACCAATGAGTATTTTTGTCATTTCACTCATATTTACGTGCTATTTACATCGTGTTTTGATGATATGTGTGATGAACTATGATTTCAAAAAGAAAAATTTGAAAACTACCTCTTAGGACCAAATGAAAATATGAAAAGAATGATGTGGTGTAATTAATCTTTAGTAGTGAACCCAATGGCAAAATGGTCATTTGATAATGGCTAAGAGAGAGGTTTCGAAAGATTTCGAAAAATGAAAATAAATGATGATGTTTGGTGGTTACGCGATTGTAAAAAGTTTAATTGAATTGAAAATTTTCGTAATTATTGAAAAGATTGAGAGCCTGAGTAAACTTATACATTGGTAGGTGGAGATTAGTAGTTGACATGCTAATAATGTAATTATTAGCAGTACTACATCATTACGATTGAATACCGATATTGATTCATGGACTTTGAGAGGCACCGAGTGTCCGGTCCAGAAATCGATACGATTGTGAAATTGAGCTCTGGCGAACAGGCACTGAGTGTCCGATGTCAGAGGCAAATGTGTAAACCATTACTGATCCATGGTATCGTGACAGCATTTACAAAGGACTCTTACGATACTCTAATAACTAATAATGTGATTTCATTGAAAATGTGATTTTGAAAAGTAGTTTTTAAAGCTTCTGAATCATCGTTTGAAATATATTTTATGTTGAATGTTGAATGATTTGGGAAATTGTATCTTTTACATGTGGTATGTGTGAAATTTTGTGACTTTGATATTATATGTGTATACCAATTAAGTAGTTATGCTTAGCGCGTCAGATTTTCCACATGCAGGCAGTTGATGTGAGCTGAGTAGGCAGAGAAAGAGAGTCAGACGAAAAGATAATTCCAGTGCACTGCGCGAGTCACAGCAAATCTCCAAAATTTTTGGTAGTCATCTTTGGCATGTACATGTTTTTTTTGTTAAAATAGGGTTTCATAAACTTACGTCTTGTACACTCAATTTCATATGTGTGTGAGGTTTTATAAATTCTAATGTATATAGTTTTGTATTATATTTTTAAACGTTTTCTCAAATAAATGGGAAAATTAGATGATGTTGTATTTTAAAGTGGTTGTGTTTATTTTGTTTTGAAACTATATTAGGGAAAATGTACGTTTCTCTCTGAAATTGTGTATTGAAGTGGCTTGAGACAGATGGAGTCTCCGATTGTAGAAGTTGAGAAAGTGAAAAAAATATTAGAAGTGTTTATTTTGGATATACAGATTTTAAAATTTTAGGTTTTTCAGTAAAACAATGAAAACTCTGTCGAGTTTTTCAAAAAAAAAAAAATCAATTTAAACTAATAAACAGATTTTTCGTAAGTAAGTAATAAAAAGGACGTAGCATCCTCCGCCTAATTTTTCGATGTCCGTGGCGTCAGGGATCGAGGGGAGGGTGTTATAAATAAACTAATTGATTTATGAAAGTTTAGAACATGTTTTATAAAGTACATGAGAAATTATAATTTTGATATATATATATATATATATATGCATGAATAAGATTCTTGTTTGAAATTAAATTTTTAGTATGGAAGATTTTACAAAAAGTATTGAAATTCTACTTGCAAAAATGTTTTTAGAAAAGATTTGAGAAAAGAAAGAGAAATAAGTATGTTTTTAGAACACCAAAATATATTCTCCTATCTAATGATCATAGGGCATCATGTGAGTAAAACTGAGAGATTAGCCTAACACATGCTAGTGCAGAGGTCAGAGAAGTGAGTCATTGGAGATTGAGAGAGAGTCATTGAGTCACCTATCATGTGGATGATAGAGGTTATCCCCCACCCTCTTCGTGTGTATTGGGTATCAGAGCGGGTTACAGGATAGAGGACCATATAATAATCGGCTTACATGATCAGGGGTTTTCAATGTGAGTATTTGGTAAAGCATTGGCTTTTACCCTGATACGTTCAGGCAGACGAAGCCTCATGTGCCGATTATGCAGTCTAAAGGCTGCGTGTAAAATACGTGTCTAAGCTCCACACGTATGACAGAGTTTCCAGGGTATTAATTTGATGTAGAGAACAAATCTAAAATCATATTTTCAGAAAAAATTTATAGATTATAAATTTTTATATTTTATATGTACAGAACGATGATTTACGAAATGCCAGATTTACGGAAAGAGATTTTTCAGAGAAGTTTTACAGAAAAGTTTTATATAGAAGTTATAGTTTTGCGATGATATAAAATTTATATTTCGTTTTATTTTCAGACATAATTATTGAAATCGTTTCTTTTTATCAACGAGATCATATTTAAGTTTAGTTTTATTATTTTGAATATGAAATTTTATGAATCATTGATAAGTATTTATGGTTAAGAAAAATATGTTATGTTTACTTAAAAATGTTTTTTTGAAAAAAAAAATATATATATATATATATATATATATCTACTCACTTAGCATTAGACTTACTCTTTTATAAAACAATTTTTAAAGTATTTACCGCAAGTTCGTGCAAATTATTGCATATCGCGAGAATGACCATATGATGATAAATCGTTAAATTTATATATGTTATTTCTTTATTTACCAAATTTCGTAAGTATATTTTCAAAATAGTTTTACAAATTAATAATCATTTTTTAAATATTTGAGAAATTATTTTATATATTCAATTATGGGTTCCAGCACGAGAAATTTAAAAATTTTAGTTTTGTTTAATTGACATATTGATCAAAGTCATTCCCAGAATTATGGTAATTATTTTAAAAAATTTTCAGTAAATCCATATTTTTAATCAAAAAAATCATAATTTTCACAAAATTCTTCTGGACTCAAGATAAGAGTCGAGTCGAGTCCTGTCAGTTATAATTATTATTTGTTGTAAATAGTAATATTGTGGAATTCAACGGTGACATAATTAATGCACTCACTTCAAATTTACATTTACTTAGAGTTCAAATGATTAGTACACTTTTCATTTACATTCGTGACAGAAATTTAAGTCTAATCACGCATATTTACAAGTATGTATGAGAAGTTTTCTTCATTTATTATGAAAATCTCATTGTGTTATCAGTGTTAATTTTGAAGTCATACAAATAGTGTTTCGGTTCGATAAATTTTAACAAACCATTAATGTTGCTAACTATACATATATATAGTCTTTCTCTTGTAAGGACAAATTACTTTTAATAATATCAATTTCAACATTATAAGTTATTTGATGCATTGACTTTTTCATAATTAATACTTGATATTAATTATTTATATATAATTAATGCATCATAATGTTGAAACTAATATTATTAAAACCAATTCGTCCATGTAGTAGAACAACTACACACATATATATATAGTGCTTCTACCATCAGTGCTTTTTAACTTTAAAAAGTTATGATGAACCATTCAAATTCATCAATTACATTGTCTTTTTTAAAACAAATTATCTCTTTTATTTAATTCAAATGTAATGAATGAATTTGATTGGTTTGTCCTAACTTTAAAAAGTTAAGAGATACTGATTGTAGAATCACTATATATATATCGGGTTGTCTTTAATGCAATTGGATATGAATACATTTGATACCGATTACATTATAAAATTATTGATTGTATTTATTATATCTGATTATATATGATTACAATTAAATGAGTCAGATTAATTTTCAATGAGTCAAATTTAATATAATACAATCTAACTCATTTAGTTGTAATAAAATAAATATGTAATAAAAAATAATAAATATAATTAAGCATTTGTAGTTGTCAATTATATTCATATTCAAGTACATCATAAAATGTGCACATATATATAAAATTTATATGTATTGATATATTAATTAATAGTATTTACATTATAATTGGATCTTAGAATTCTTGTATATATTATGTTTTACTACAATATCTCTTCTCTTGAAAATTTGTGGATTCGTTGCTGTTATCAATTATCCATCCGGTAGATTCTCCGTAGTCATCTCAATGTTAAAAAAAAAAAACGAAGGTTGGAACCTGAGAGTAACTCCTCATCTACTCTCAAATCTATCCACCTAAGTAACCAGACGTACCCCTTCCCTCCCCCCAAAAATCCAGCTAAACCGCCAAATTTAATCCAAAACTCCCAAAATTGTTTCCTTTTTTGTCATTTAAATTTAAAATTTTACTTCTTTCGGTAACAAATCAAGAGCCCTAATTTAACCTAAACGGCAATGAAACGCACTCACATTTCGAGTTCACTAGATCGGACATGGCTTCTCCCACTGATTTCAATCTCCGTACTCTCGCTGGTAGTCATTCTAGCAGTAAGTCACACTAAGTCCTCCTCTTCTGCGTCTGATTTCGCCGTCACCGACCAGGTCCTACGTAACCAGTTAGCGCAACCGAAGCTTCCCGGATTCGCGTACTTGATAGCGGGGACGAGAGGCGACGTCCCGCGCGTGAAGCGCGTTCTTCAAGCGGTGTATCATCCGAGGAACTACTACGTGCTGCATCTTGATCTGGAGGCCTCGGATGGGGAGAGGATGGAGCTCGCCAAGTACGTGAAGTCGGAGAGTGTGACGAGGGATTTCAAGAACGTGATGGTGGTCGGGAAGGCCAATTTGATCACCTACAAGGGCCCCACCATGATTGCTTCGACGCTCCACGCCGTCGCCATTCTCTTGAAGCAAGCTAAGGATTGGGACTGGTTTATTAATTTAAGTGCTTCTGATTATCCTCTCGTACCACAAGACGGTAACCGGCGTTGTTCTTTTTTTTTTTTTTTTGAAAAAAAAAAGATAATTTGATTTAAAATTTGTAATACGTTGATTATGATAGATCAGGCGCTAAATTCATGTTTTGATGATCCTTAGTGGTTATATCATGTGTAGAAGTAACGTAGAATTCTAGGGGGTGTTGAGTTGTATTTTTAATATGTGAGAATTGTATTTTTATTATTTGGAAACACGAATCGTGTAGTATTCAAGGATTGGCATAGTTTTTAAGTGTGCTTATGTTATGCTCAGTGAATATGTTTCTTTTTTGTTTTCAGATCTATTGCACATTTTTTCGTATTTGCCCAGGGATCTAAACTTTCTCGAGCACACAGGCAGTATTGGTTGGAAAGAGTGAGAAATCGATATACTCTTGTTGGATTTGACAGTATAGATATTTATATGTAGTGATTATGGCTTCTATATATGTTACTTATGTTATGATTGCAGGTATCAAAGAGCAAGGCCCATCATTATAGATCCAGGCTTGTATCATTCGAAAAAATCTGGTGTATTTTGGGCTAAAGAGAAAAGGTCCTTGCCTGCTTCTTTCAAGCTGTTTACAGGTATTGTTTTTACATTAGCTTTATTATTAGTCATTTCAAATCTGGATTATGTCTTGTTTAATGTGTAGTTTCTTTAAGTAATATGAGGCAATAGGTGACAAGTATTATAAGTTTTGAAATCTAGTACCATATAGATCTAGTTAGATATGAACAGATGGGTTGAACTGTGAGGGTATGCTGCTTTTGATGATTGGTATGGTAGATTGATGCTTTGTCAAAATCCGAAACAGATTCTGTAGTTGTCTTTCATTTTCTGGATGCTAGATTCTGGATGTATGAGACAACAAGATAACTCGTAAGAGCTTTCTAGTATTACTCGGATTTAGAAGTAGGAAATATTGAATAGAAAAATCCTGGAGCACTTGATGCTAAGCTTGTGGTATTTCTGACATCCAGAGATCCTTCAATTGACCTTATATACGAATATGATACTTGAAGAAAGTTTTCATTTTCTATTTCATGAATTTTGGTTTGTGATTTGTAGTGTGTGGATTCACAATTTTGTCCTGTAGAAAGACTGCAGTAGGAGGGCACTTTTGTGGTCTATCCACTTATAATGTTCTGATGTTAGTTTTTAGGTTATCATGTTCCATGATTCATTCTGAAATGCTGCATTTAGATGCCCTTTGTTTAACTTGGACAAGAAAATACCAGTTTTGATATCATAGGAGTGAACTAATAGTTTTAACTTCCGAATCTTACATGGCATGCATTTAAGAATTCTTCTGATTTCTATCTTAACTTTTTTTTTCTTATCTATTTCCAGGATCTGAGTGGGTAGTGTTAACAAAATCATTTCTCGAATTCTGTGTTTGGGGTTGGGATAATCTCCCTCGTACTCTCCTTATGTACTATACAAATTTCTTGTCATCCCCTGAGGGCTACTTCCACACTGTTGTCTGCAACCACAAGAACTACCAAAACACGACCGTAAACCATGACTTGCACTACATAAAGTGGGATAACCCTCCAAAGCAGCACCCGATGAATCTTACATTGGACCATTTTGATGAGATGGTTCAAAGTGGTGCTCCTTTTGCTCGTAAATTTTCCAAGGATGATCCAGTTCTGAATAAAATCGATGAGAAACTCTTGAGGAGATCATATAACCGCTTCTCTCCCGGTGGTTGGTGTATGGGCAATTCTGCTTTAGGTAAAGATCCTTGTTCCATTTATGGGAATCCATATGCTGTTAAACCAACTGTAAATTCTAAGAGGCTAGAGAAGCTAATTGTTAAACTCCTAGATTCAGAAACTTTTAGATCTAAACAATGTAAATAATTTTTGTTACAGTTCCAACGGTTTTTGCTTATCAACATTATGGTTTATCATCTGCAGTAATGGCTGTTCAGTAAATTCACGGTTCTCTTCTAAGTTGCGAGTACAGCAGAAAGACATAATAATTTCAATATTTGATAATTAATTATGAGGTTTAAAATGGAGTACATTTTCTGTATGCTTCAATTTATTCTTAATTCTGCATGAACTTGAAAGCCAAATCTATCAATTGGAAGAAAAAATCGGATTCTTAAAATTACAGTGAAAGTAAAATCAATATTCATGAGCACTTCATGAATCACGACCCTGGCTGCCAGTACCTTCCTCTTTCAAGCCAGTCATTATGGCTCCAATAGAAGACGTCAAAGCAGCTTCTTTGATACATGCTTCCAACCTTACTTGAGACCAGAGCAAGCTTGCTACCTACTTCTGTTGACAAAGATGTTATTTCCAGTATGCCTTTGAGTGTTCATGGAGGGATGAATCAATTGGTTTGGCATTATGATAGAGAGAGCAGCTATAGAGTGAAAAGTGGGGAGAAGCTAGAAGTGTCAGAAGTTTTGGGAGTTGGTTCAGGTTCTAAAACCGATGAGTGTTGGTGGCTAAGCCTTTGGAATTTGAATATCCCACAAAAGATTAAGATCTTCATATGGATAGTATGTTTGGATATTATTCCTTTATCTAACCTGCATAAGAAGAAGATTGTGTGTGATGTTTGTTGTCTCAGGTGAGGGGAGGAGATAGAAACTGTAGAACATGCGCTACTGCGATGAAATGGGGCGCAAGATGTTCATGGAAATTTCTGTTTTGGAAACTGATGGTGAAGTTTTGAGAGAATGGCTTGCTATGATTCGGTAAGGTGGGTTTTTTTTTTTTTTTCCTAAAGGAAGGCTGACTTTGAAAGACCTCTGTGTATAGCTTCTAGCTTCTTTAGCTTTATCCTCCAAGGATGATTATATTTGGCTTGATGAAAGACCTCTGCGTATAGTTTCTATATCTTAATATAGTTTACTGTTTATTTCAACATATATATATATATATATATGTATATATCCATGAGCAAATTACAAAATAAACTTACCTTTCATTTGGAGTTGTCTGAGGTTGTGCATCCACATAGTTGCTAGACAACGTAAATAAAGCTCCATAACCGGTGAATATTCTTCCATGGGAAGGCTGTATAGGCGAGGTAGAACACTATAAACTTCATCAACCTGCAGACCTGCAGATTTATCCGCATTCAAATGCTTTTCACTATTTTGGAAAGGGTGTTTGAAACTGACGAGCACCAGCACTCCTGAACTGAACCAGACAAGGTTATGCGCAGACAAGTCTGGAGGTAGTAACTTGTGATGAGGTGCAACATCACAAAAGGAAGGCCCACTTCTTCAATAAATGTTTCTCCGTTTTGCTCAATTGCAATTTAAAGTGTGAAAACGTCTACAATCCATTGTATGAAAAACAATGATGAGTTGCTTTGCTTCCACAGGCCTCTGCTCCAGCTTAAATGCGAAGCCAGACACAACTGGCAGCCACTATCTTCATACATCAGAACGGCCAAATGATTTCTTGCAATGAAAACAATGGAACACAACCTGAGAATTGTGGTCATAGAGCTTGAGGCAATCTAAGCAAAATGCCACTCCTGTGGATGCGATCACAAATTGTTAGAGCATTTTTCATCAATGTCTCCAAACACAAACGAACAGATTATTAACCGAACCACATGATATAGAACGGGCCTTGCCTGCTACTAAAAAGACCAATCTCTTTCTTTATCCATGCCCAATTGAGCACATAGGAATATGCACCATAAGCCCATAAAAGAAACAATGTATAACGGATTTCGAAAAAGAAACAACGTATAACCATCGTATTTTTTGGTGTTTCACTCTTATAATTAATATTTTCACTTGACCAGTTGTTTAGGAGTTGGGGTTCTCATGAGAAATGCTACATTGTATAAAATTATACTTCTAATTTTTTGTTTAATTGATATGACAAATTGTTTTATAATTTTTTTATAGATGGTAGAATGACATGTAAATGATGTTGTAGTTATATATTATTTGAGTAAAAATTTGGATACTATAAAATTACTATTTATTAAATAATTAATGTGATGGCGTTGATTTACCTACTTTTGCTAGGGACAACTTGTAAATGACAAACTGTACACACGTTATTGACTCTTGGATGAAAAAATTATCAATGGCTCACATCAATAAACAAATAAAAGAACTTAAGATGTTATATACTTTCTCTCTTCTTTGAAGAAAATAAATGTCAGTATTTTTATTTTATTTTGAATGTTATTATTTTATTTTGAATGTCCCAATCCTCTCTCCTATTTCATCTCTTATTTATTTATTTTTTTTAATCTCTTAAAGGCCATCTTAGGAGTCATTTGGTTTTTTGTCTGAAGACTGAATAGTGATTGAAATATGAAATCTGAATAATACGTTTGTTTTTTTTTCCCCTTATCTCTGAATATGTTATAAACTTATTTATTTTTTAAAATTAAAATTGTCTGAAAACTAGTAAGTTAACATTTATACCATTTTTACTATTTGTTGTTATGTAATTTTAATTAATGTAATACAAACATCTGAAAATAAATAATTTAATAAATTCTAAAACATTTTTTTATGTACATATTAATAATATTTTATTCGTAATTAAAATATGATTAAAAAATATAATACTATTAATCATATTTATATATATAAATATATTAATATATTTAAGAAAACAACTAAAAAATAAATGTTTAAATTGTAAATTAAAATATATTAGTTTAATTCCAAGATAATTTGGGATGAGATATATTTAGATTTTACTTTTCAAATATATATTTTGTAAGTATCAAGGGAACAAAAAAAGAAAAAAAATTGAGTAATATAAATTTAGGATAAATTTGAAATTATGTTATTTTAAGGAGGATAAATTTTGGAATAAAAACTTTTAAATATCATTAAATGATTTGCAATTAAATGAAAAGTTAAAAATTTTTACTTAATTTTTTCAGTTGTTTTTTTATTAGTTTTAAGTGGTTTGATCACTTAAAAAAAACGAACGAAAACGATTTAATAGGTACAATTCGACACTATTAAGTCTTAAGTGGAAAAAAAAAAAAAAAAAAAAACAATTCCTTAGTCTTATCCTTTGAATCCGATGGAAAACTCATCAATATATTGTATCTAATCCATGAACATGAGTTTCTTTCTTTCTTTTTTCTATTTTTGATATTTTAGAGTAATCTTATGACTATTTGCCTAATCTGTAAATTATCCATCCTTATCTCCATTCTCTATTAATCATTTTTAATATCATCAGTGATAATGATTCGATTGTTATTGGATATGTATTAATAATATAATTTGTTTTAATTTTTTTTATTTTTATCCTGAAGTCATGTATTCTTGTATATGAGAAAGGTTTCTAAATTTTGATTATGAACTTGGTGAGGCTATCCAATTGCATATCTAAGCTTTTTTTTATTTTTTTTAATTTTTATCTCTAATTTAATGATTCTGAGACTATTTATAAGCTGGTGACATTAAAATCTGATTTTACTTAAAAATCTTTAATTCTTTTTGTAGTAAAAATTATTATATAAAAATATATATATGATCATTTGAGCTGAAATTTTAGAATTTGTTATAGGTATATTTTGAATTACATAAATGGGTTGGTAAAAGCCCAACAGATTGATCCAAGGGACTAGCCCAGCACACAGAAGCCCAGTTTGTCAATGTCTAGCTCGCTACTGTAGTACGCAAGTCGCAAATCAGTCATGACTCAGCTCGCCTCATGCTCAACTCGAGGTCGTCCTAGCGAGGCTTAACCCATAGCTTGAAGCGTATATTAAAGGAATCTTTCCAGAAAGACAACAACTTAAATTAAGAATGAGTCAACTACCAGAATTAAAAATAAAATCAAATTCTTGATTTGACGGAGTATATCTCTTAATTGATAGACGTCGGTTTTGGAATTGTATTTAATGTAATATTCTTTCCTGTTTTATTTGTACTCAAATTGTAACATCTCATGTTATAAATAGAGGTTGAAATTCATTGTAAACATACACAATACTTAATAGCATACTGTTACTCTGCAAATATTATCAGATAAACAGTCGTGGACGTAGGCATCTCTTTTGGTCGAACCACATAAAAACTTATTGTAGTTGTTCTTCTTATTCTTTCCTTCTCTTGTATTTGTCTCTGTTTCTCTTTAATTGTAGGTATTGGGTTAAGAACTTTGGTTGACCAGATTCACGCATCGACATTTTAGCAGTAAAATGAGGGCCCAGACTGTAACTTTCTAAGTTTTTAATTGTCATGGCAAGAGGAAGAACCGCCAGAAGTTCTGACGCAGTGACCGATATACCAGAAAGACAGATGGATCAGCAGTAGCGTAATGTCCAGCTAATGGATGATGCATTCATGCCCACGACAGATGCGTCTCATGTCCCTATAATCGGTGCTACTATGGGTATACCTCTGTCAGCCCTTTACCAGCCAACACCAATAGTCTCTACAGTAGATAGATTATAAGTATGGTATCAGTGGCAGAAGGCGTTAAAAGATACGGTTCGGCAACTTACGGATGTAGTCAAGACACTAGCACAAGTCCAAGCGCAAAACGTGCCCAGACCAGAGGCTACCGTTTTTAGAGAAACTTATAAGCAACGAAAGATAATGCCAGCTATTGAAAGACCTGTCAAAGAGCTACCACGACCTGCAGACTCAGCTCGCTCTTCCAACTCGTGTTCAAGAGCTGAATGTCATAGGGCTCATGAAGAAGATGAAGTATACCATTAGCGATGTGCGGAGTCACACTAAGCTGGAGGCTCACGAAGGGCCAGTCAGGGATACATGGTAGATTGTCGCTCTCCAGGTTGCAAGCACGGGGAAGGGTACGACCCTCAGAATCCAATGATAGAAGAGCTCATTCAGAGGGTTCAGTAACTTAAAGCGTACCCTAGGACAACAAACCAGTGTGATCAGTAAAAGGAGAAGACCCCATTCACTAGGGAAATCGAGACACAGCCTCTCCCTCCTAGATTCAAAGTCCCCAACATTTCCCAATACAATGGAGATAGCGACTCCTAAGACCATTTAGATGCATTCAATGTCCAAATAGATCTCTAGACGGACAACTCATTGGTTAAGTACTATGTCTTTCTAGCCACCTTAGGGGACGCTCTACGGACCTAGTTCAAAAGTTTCGTAGCTCGCAGCATAGAAAGTTAGGAAGAATGTCGATGAAAATTTGTCAACCAATACAAAGCTCTAAGAAGGTAGCTCGCGTTATCATGTTACCTTGCCATAATCTTTCAACGGTTAAATGAATCGTTGAAGAATTATATTATCAGGTTCAGACGTGAAGTTACCAATGTGGAAAACCCATAAGATGAAAGTGTCTTAATTGCGATCTCAGCTGGGCTTCGTAAGGATGAAAAGTTATATGAGAGCATTTATAAATCCCTAATGAGGGACCTGGGTGAGTTCTACGAGCGAGCTGCCAAAGAGATCAGATGAGAAGAGACCTTCAGCCTCAAGCATTCTAACCTAAAGGGTGAAGCGGGCAGTTCAAACCGACTAAAGAGAAGAAAAAATGGTGAAAACGGAAGTGAATGTCAGAATAAAGGTTCAAACAATCAGGTCTCGAAGAAGGCCAAGAATGAGCTCAGAAAAGAGCAGTCTCAGCTCAAGGTCGTCATGATAGCTACAGCGTCTTGTCAGATACACAAGACAGGATCTTTGCAACAGAGAGAAACGGAGAGGACTTTGGGAAACCCGATCCTATGAGGTCTCTTATTAACCGCAGAGACAGGAATAAGTTTTATGTCTATCACAATGAGATTTGACACAACACTTTTGAATGTCGAGCATTAAATGATACTATTGAGGATCTAATTAAGAGGGGTCACTTGGGAGACTATGTGGTGCGACAAGCGGACCCATGACCTCAACAACAACTTTAGCTAGCACAACAGTAACGAGGTTCCAATCTCTAACCTGTGATTCAATTTTTAAAATTTAATAAAAGCTCCATATTCCTCATATTACTTTACTTTGGATGATTACTCCATTGATCTCTTTATTATCTGTTATGCTCCAAATTTTATAAAGCACGCTATTATGCTAATAGGTTCCAACCTACTAGTACGCTATTATACTAACAGATTTCGACCTACTAGCTCACTATGATGCTAACAGGTTCCGACCTACTAGCTCGTTATTATGCTAACATGTTCCAACCTATTAGCTTGCTATTATGAGAACAGATTCCGACCTACTAGCTTGCTATTATAAGAACAACTTCAAAGCACATTGTTATGGCAGGCGAGGTTACAACCCCCCGCATAGCTCGACAAACACATCACTATGGTAGACGAGGTTCCAACCCACTACATAGCTCGCAATAACATTTTTATGTTCTATTGACTTAAGTTTTTGAATTAAGTTATAATCTGGAGCTACAGCTTATCATGGTCAACGACCTCCCAAGCTTTCTTCAGGTTTTATTACCTCTGAACTATATATTGATTTACATATTAATTACTTAGACTTTTAAGTCCACAAGAAATTTAAAGACTTGAAAAAAGTTGACGCGATCAAAGCACAAGATAATATTGAAATGAAATAAATAGATTTAAAATAAATTCCATTATAAAGAAAGTAAAAATATCTAGTATAATTAACCTCGTAAAGCGAGGTGAGCAAGAGTCAAAAGAAAAAATTCAGAAAACGAGTTCAATATGGTAAATTGGTACCCTGGTCATGGGGGGTTGATTCTGCGGGAGCTGCATCATTGGAGGTTGCATTTGGAGGCTCTACGACTTGAGCTGTCTCGTCTTGAGAGGTCTTAGCATGTATCTCCACATCCAGAGGAACTGCATCTAGAATAGCTGAGGACGAGACGACTTCCATCTTGTACCTCTCCATCTCTAAGACTGCCTCTTCACCAAAGAATAAGAAGTCTAACTCGGGATGAACTTCCAACAGAAAATTATTGGAGGTCACTGACTCCGCAGCCTTTCTAATTTGATGACCTGCATCTCAACTTTTTTCTTAACTCTAGCTACCTTGTAAAACCCAAAACTTTAGCTACTGAAAAATAATTATTTTTTTTTATGAATAGTATTTCAGGACGGAAAGTGTCCAAGTGAATAGTAATTTTTGAAAAACGAACCTCATGAAGTCAAAACTCCGAAATTAATATTAGAATTAATTGAAATGGAAGTAGAGCGAAGATGAGTTTGTTCGAAGAGATTTTGAGTAATCCGGAGTTTATTTGACGAAAATACCATTTTAAAAGAATAATAAGTATTGATGATTTTATATCTATAAGAAATTCCTTTAGTATGAAATTGAGAGTTAAAATACAGAATTAAAGTAATTTATGGTTAATTTGAAGATTTAAAGGCCATAGAATATTTTTGAAATTTATTGGAGCTAAAATGTGAATTAAAATTATTAAAGAGTCAAGTAGATATTTTTCATACTCAAGCACATCTGGATTATATATGAGTATTACATAGAATGAGATTTCATAAAGAAGCACAATCCATGTGAAACAAAATGGACCAATGAGAGATTGACACTTGGAATCCACTAACTTGGAAAAAGTCTATATAAGGGGAATTGTCTTGAAAATGAAGGGAGAAAGTGACGAGAGAATTAGAGAGAGAAAAAGTTGAGACTTTTGGCCATATTTGATAGAGAGAGAGAGAGTGTGTGTGTGACCGGGTGCAAGACAGATCTGATTTATTCTTATTTGTTGAAAGCCAGTTGAGAGAAGTCTAAGAGTGATTTAAGAGGGGGACGCTGTTAGAGAAGTGGAGCTCGGTTAAAGAAGACGTTTTGTCGAGAGGAAGAAATAAGGTGAGCTTGCTGTTTTTGTGGATTTTGAGTAGATCTTAGAGATTTTCTAACTCCAGCAAGTCATTTGGATTGAATGGGAGCTCGCGATCAATAATGCACAAGAAGGGCAGTAGTCTTGCATGCCAGTTTGGAGTAATGCTAAGTGATTTTCAAGTCAGTGGATCTGGCATGCGAACTTAGGAAGAAGGTTCAGCAATTTAGGGTTGATCTGAAGAGGTAAGTACGAGATCTCTGATTTACTTGTGTGAAATGGAAAGTGTAATGTTTAGTTTGAAATAAGTCTTGATCATGCGAGCTGCTAGGTTTTGGTCATAAGTGTCTTAAAGTGTTAAGCCATTGTTCTGGTTGTGCTGTTAGTGTAAAATTTGAAAAGAAATGTTAAGAATTTTGTATGTATGAGTGTGGGCTGAACTAGGTTAGGACAGTAACTCGTCAGCAAGCTACGGGCTACGAGCAGGGGGATGTTGCAGTCCATGACAGCACTTGTCCGAGTTGGGCAAGAGGCAGTAGCTCGCAAAGGGCGAGCTTGGCGAGCTGGGTAGTGCTCACATTTCAGGTCGAGCTAGTTAGGGCAGCAGCTCGTAAAGACGAGTTGGACAATACTCAGTCCGTAGCAAACCTAATCGAGTTGAGCTAAGTACAACAACTCGTGAAGGGAGAGCTGGAATGGTGAGGTAGCTCGCAAAAGAAGTGAGTTGGGAAGAGCTCGCTGTCTAGGCCAAATGAGCTAGACAGTAGCTCCCAGAAAATGAGTTGGACAACAGCTCCCATAAAACGAGCTGGGCGGATACTCGTAGCTTGAGCTCAATTCGTTATAAATTGAAGTGCAGTGTTTTATATGTTGGAATGTTGAAATTTTCGAATATATTGTTATGTCTAAGAAATCACTTTGGTATTGGAGTGTAGGTGAAGTAGCGAGCTAGCAGAGGACGCAAAAGAATTGTTAAATATTGGAAAACAAGTTGTGAGTGTGGTTTATTTCCAAAGTTTTTACAATTTATAAGTTGGATATTAACATTGCAATATCATACTTTAGAAATTGAATTATTATAAAGCAATTCCTAGTTTGATTTTCCAAGTATCATGTTTAATTAAATTCAAGCATGCCATTATATTTTTATTATGCATGTATGATTTTTAAGGTTATGTTGAAAGTGTACTTATTTAAAGTATTGTAATTTAGTAAGTTTATGGTATATATATACATGCATAGAAATGATTTGATAATGTTCTTTCGAAAGTAATTCGAAAATAAAGCTTATGATAGAAAAAAAAAATGTTTATCAGTGAAAACTTTATATTTTCAAGCAAATTAAAGGAAAGTTATATATGTTGAAAGAATTTTAATACCTATGGTTTACCCTAAGCCCCAAAGATTTCCAGCTGAAATACCGTATGCTTGTATGGCAAGTGTGGTTGAGGAGAGTCACTAACTATAGGGGGTTGAGTCAGAATCAGTTAGTCGCCCTCTACACGTATACGATAGTGTAGATTTGCCTAATGTTAGGGTGGGTATCGCGATCCTTGAGGTCCCTCATCGGTGACTACACAGAGAGATTTCCCTAATCCTACTGACGTGTGCGAGTTCTGTTACTTGTGTGTACAGGTACCGTCACGAATGATAAGTTTCTCTAGGTTACCAATTAAGACAAGATTCAGTAAAGAGAAAGCACATTATTAGGCATGAGATTTCAGAAAACGAGAAAGATTTATGATCATTATTATCATTTTAAGAGAAAGTACTTTTATACTTTACTCAACTTATATTTTAGCAATTCAATTTAAAGTACTAGTTTTCTTAAAAGTATTTTGAGAGGTGTATTATATTTGGAAACGAGTTCCAAATTGATAAGTACTCACTCATTGAGTTTATACTCATCACTCGTTTTTCGTTTTTTTATAAAAATCCTCCTCAAGTATAGGGGTGAGCCAAATATCAAAGGGAGCTCCATCGAGCGTGCATGAGGGCTGATACGTGACGCTACTACACTAGTTTGTTTGCTTCGCACTATCATGTATTGCATATCTTTTAAACATAATACATATTTCATAAACTTTAGGTTGAGAACATATACTTTGTGTGTTACATGTTATATTTTGTGAATCATATGTGTACCTTGTTTTACTTAGCTTTAATGAATTTTTCAAATATCCTTAAATAAAATCGTATTTATGATTGATTGTGGGTTTGGATGAGGGCTTGAGGCCCAGAAGTTAGGATTGGAATAATTTTAGAAGTGCACAAGTTTTCCTTCATATTTTACAAGATGAATTTTTCAGAAAAATAGTCGTTGTGCTATCGGATTTTTAAACAAACTTGATTTACAAAACGTATTTTGAAAAAGTATTTCGAAGAGTTTCATAAAAGTTTCCAGTAAAAGAAAAAATCTTAGCTTTACGAGAACTTTTCAACCAGTGCAAATCCCGTTTGGAGAGTCACCGTAGGGTTGTCGGACAGGCTGCCTAGTGTATAAGGAAGAGGGGCTTGTCAAACCTCCTCCGTAAAAAAAGCGACCCTTATCTGAGCAGCCTCCGCTAGCTGTTCAGTAGCTTTAGCTTGCTTCTCTGCAGCCTCAGCTAGTTGTTCAATAGCTTCAGATCGCTTCTCTACAGCCTCTGCTCGCTGTTCGGCCCTCTCAAGCTCACTTCTTGCTTTATTCAATTCCTCTTCGCGTCGAAGGAGCTTGGTAGTGAAGTGCGACCTCGTAGTTGCGTGATCACCCTCCTTACGAATCAGAGCATCCTCAGCCTTCTATTTTACCTCCTCTGCATCTCTCAATTTGGTTAGAAGGGATTCCTCATCCTCCGCAGCCATGAATGAGAACTCGTCCTTCGACTTCTTCAGCTCGTTCTCAAGCTTTCTTTTCTTGTCCTCAAAAGTTAGAACTTCTCGTATTTGTTTCATTGCTCTCATTGCGGCCTAAAATGCAGCAAGTTAGTATTTAAACCAAACAAGGAGGTGAGAGAGGTAAATGTAGTGTTAATTACCAGCATCCCATGACGAGTTATGTAGCCGGATAAGCCCTCACCCCAAAATTCTCATTATCCAGATGCCCAGCATGATTCAACATGATCTTGGACCAGTTGTAGAGGAGGGAGTTCAAGTATTTTCCTTCTGGTCCACCTTTAGGTCGGGGCCTGACTTGTGGCTCAATCCTTCTCTCCGCAACCTCGAGTTGCTTACCTTTGTCTGCTTGTCATCGCTTGGCCAGAGGAGGATTGGGCACGGATTTTCTTTTTGCTCCCCTACTTGGAACAGCTTGAGTCTCTCGAGCAGGAGCTTTTAATTGAACTTCAGCCACCTCTAATTGTGAGATAGAGATTTGGACTTGTGGAAAGTCTGAGGCCAGTGCCCAGGGGGGCGTTTCACTAGGAACAGTAGCTGGAGGGGTAATAAATTAGACAAGACGTTTTAGAGAAGCCTATCGAATGGAGAGCTTTACCATCCCTAGAGCCTTGAGGAGCAGGAACTGAAACTGCTTATGGGATAGGAACTAGTTCTGCTTCACTCGTAGCTTCGAACACAGAGGCGAGCTCAAATTCACCCTTGCTTCCTATATCCCTTCTGTTGTCCAATAGCTCGCTGTTAAGAGGATGGACTAACTTGTAGGCCCTGAGGAGTTCGTCGTCAAGGGCGTTACTAATTGTCGCCTCGTTCAAGTTCATAAGAGTCTTGAAAATCTCATCCTCCTTGTCAGTAAGAGTTGTCCTATCTTCTGTCAAGTCTGTGAGATGAAACGAAAAAGTTAAAAAAAAAAAAAAAGTTTCAGCTCGCAGAATTCAGTTCTTTCTATCTATTTGGGCTAAGAACAAAAAAGAAGTTGCGAAGCTGCCTAAGGGAAGGACAAGAAATATAACACCAACTTGATTTGTATTCCCCTACATTCGACTTGCCCTTCGCACTGCCACAAGGCAAGAGACCCTTGTAACTCGTTTGTCGAGCTGCGAGATAGGAAATCCCATCTCGCATTCCATCTTTCACGCCATCGACATTTTTTATACTATAGAGATGGTAGAGGATTTTTGGATCCGGAGACGGAAGGTCGTTCCTGATGAAAACCAAAGCTAAGGATGTGAACTATGAATAGGAGTTAGGGGTAAGCTGAAAGGGACTAAGTTCTAGCCTATTTAATAGGTTGATAATGTAGGCGGGAACCGAAAATCTAAGTTCGTGCCTAAGGTGGTGAATACTGACAACAATGAATCCCTTGGAAGGATAAGCTGCATGGTCGCTAAATATGGAAGACATCACACGACATCCCTTGGGAAGGTAATACTTCAAGGCAATTCCCCCTTATCTCCTGATATTTTATCTTTGAGGCATAATGTATGAACACCTCGCGAGCTCCCCATTTCTCAGCAGCCTAACAGATCATCATGAGGTCTGCTTGAGCTACAAACCCCTTAGCTACCTCACCGCTTTGAGAAGTCACTTCACCAGTAATGCGAACTTCCACCGAGTCGAGCTCTTATGAGCTGAACAAGTCATCATCTCCTACCCTATGTGATCGGTATCCGCGACCTAAAGACATATACACATGAAAGGGTACAATTAAGTTGCTACTATCAGACCGTGCCCAAAAGTCTTAAGTTTCCTACTAAGAGACTTTCTAGTCTACAGGTCACAAACGCCACACACATATATCGCTAAAGCTAAGGGGGGCTCGACCTACAGGTAAACGACCTACGAGCTAATGACCTATAGATGTATCATTTATAGCTCGCATACGAAAAAGTCACAAACAGGAAACAAGTCACAAATGACCAAGCAACAAGATCAAATCAATAGGAAACGAAAAGTCGCAATCAACAACAAAGCATTCAAAATCAAAAATACAAAGCATTTAAGCAAGTTCCAGATTCAAAAAAAGCATAATATGTACAAAAAACGGAAACAAACCAAAAAATCGAGAGCTAGTCGTGAAACTTACTATAAATGCTCGTTTAAGAATGAAAGATTTCAATCGTCGAATATGTTGATTCCTAGAAAAATCGACGCAAGGAAGCAAGACAGAAGGAAAGGATGAAGACTCGACGTCTGGTTTTGAAAATGATAGAGTAAGAGGGAAAACAAAAAGGGTCTACTCATATAAAGGGGCGGGATTATAACCCTAGTCCTTCAATCTTATGGCAACCCAACCGCCTTAAATCTGACGGTGCAGCGCGAGTTATGGTTTTTGTCATCATATGTTGTCAGTTGAGAAACGTGTGCAGTAAATGCGTATGGCACGAGGCGTGCTAGTGGTGCAATCACCCGAAGAGTTGCCACGTGTTGAAATGATGGGATGGGATGTGAAAATGCGTGGGACGACAAGACATGACGCGTCAACTTTTACCAACGAGTTTGAGCTCTCAGTCCGAAGAATACACTGAAAGCTGGAGGGCTGATGTTGTGGGTATATTTCGAGCTACATAAATGAGCTGGTAAAAGCCCAATAGATTGATTCAAGAAGTTGGCCCAGTTCACAGAAGCCCATTTTGTCAATGTCTAGCTCGTTGAAGTGATCAGCTCGCTACTGCAGTACACAGGTCGCCAATCAGTCATGACTCAGCTCGCCTCATGCTCAGCTTGAGGTCGTCCCAGCAAGGCTCAGCCCGTAGTTTGAAGTGCACATTAAGAGAATCTTTCCAAAAAGGCAACATCTTAAATTGAGAATGAGTCAATTGCCAGAATTAAAGATAAAATCAAAATCCTGATTTGACGAAGTATATCTCTTAATTGATAAACGTCGGTTTCGAAATTGTATTAATATTCTTTCCTGTTTTATTTATACTCAAACTGTAACGCCTCATACTATAAATAGAAGTGAAATTTATTGTAAACACACACAATACTTAATAGCATATTATTACTCTGCAAAAATTATCAAATGAACAATCGTGGACGTAGGCATCTATTTTGGCCGAATCACGTAAAAACTCATTGTAGTTGTTCTTCCTCTTTTTTCCTTCTCTTGTATTTGTCTCCGTTTTCTCTTTAATTGTAGGTATTAAGTCAAAAACTTTGATCGACTAGATTCACGTGTCGACAGAATTCGAATGAGCTAGTGACAAAGAGTTAGCTATAAGAAGAGGAGGTAGAAAAAGGAAACAAGAATGAAATATATATATATATATATTATCAATAATAAGAAAGAGGACATGTAAGAGGAGAGAAATAGATGTCAGTATTTAAATGTACGACAAGTACTTGTGTTCCTTAATCATTAATTGATTTAAACCATTGATAATCTTTTCATCCAAGAGTCAATAATGTGTGTAAGAACATATATACACGAAATGATGCATTTGGCTCACAGTTGAAATGTGATTCTTTATTTTGTATTAATAGTTTTAAAATTATTTTCTGTAATTGTACTTTATATCATATATTCTAAAACCATATGACATCAATATCCAATCTCGTCCATTTTGAAACACACTTCACTGGCTTAGTTGGTGGATTCTTTTATCTTTTTGACATAGGATTTCGCCTAATTATAGTTAAAGTTAATGAGCAGCTTGTAAAGGAGATATAATTTAATTTGTGTTTATATTATTGTGAAATGGGATCAAAGGAAGAAACAAATCTACTGTTAGAGTAACGTTATATGACATAAATTTATTTAAAATCATTTCAAATGAGATGAAAATATATATATATATATATTTACATCTTTCACTATGTTATTTCATAATAAATCATGATCACAAATAAAAATTATCTACCACGTCATTCAAAATGTTTTCAGAACAAAATTATTTGAATTGTATAATACTACTATTGTAACATTATATAGAACTTCTATGGTCAATACCTCTCAACCTTAAAAAGTTGGAACGAATCAATTAAATCCATCCATGACATTCTCTATCAAAACAAATTCTCTTTCCTATTTAATTTAAATGTAATGGATTAACTCGATTAATTCGTCCTAACTTTTTAAAGTTAGCAGACACTGATCATAGAAGTTTTTATTTAGTGCATGCTAACTTTAAAAAGTTAGAACGAACCAATCGAATTCATTAATTACATTTGAATTAAATACAAGAGAGAATTTATTTTAGAAGAGAGAATATAATAGATAAATTTAATTGGATCGTTACAACTTTTTAAAGTTATGAGATACTGATAGTAAAATTACTATATATATATAGTTTTTATAATTAGGTACACCTAATTTAAAAAGTGAGAACCAACCAATTAAATTCATCCATTGTATTCTCTCTCCTATTTAATTTAAATGCAATGAATGAATTTGATTAATTCGTCCTAACTTTTTAAAGTTAGCAGACACTGACTATAAAAGTTTTATTCAGTGCATGCTAACTTTAAAAAGTTAGAACGAACCAATCGAATTCATCCATTGCATTTGAATTAAATAAAATAGATAATTTATTTTAGAAGAGAGAATATAATAGATAAATTTGATTGGTTCGTCACAACTTTTTAAAGTTATGAGACATTGATGGTAAAATCATTATATATATAGTTTTTATAATTAGGTATACTTGATTTTAAAAAGTGAGAACCAACCAATCAAATTAATTTATTGCATTCTCTCTCCTAAAATAAATTCTCTCTCATATTTAATTTAAATACAATGGATGAACTCGATTAATTCGTCCTAACTTTTTAAAGTTAACATGCACTGATCATAGAAGTTTTATTCAGTGCATACTAACTTTAAAAAGTTAAGACGAACCAATCGAATTCATCCATTGCATTTGAATTAAATCAAAGAGATAATTTATTGTAGAAGAGAGAATATAATAAATAAATTTGATTGGTTAGTCACAACTTTTTAAAGTTATGAGACATTAATGGTAAAATCACTATATATATATATATAGTTTTTATAATTAGGTATACCTGATTTTAAAAAGTGAGAACCAACCAATCAAATTCATCCATTGCATTCTCTCTCCTAAAACAAATTCTCTCTCCTATTTAATTTAAATGCAATAGATGAACTCGATTAATTCGTCCTAACTTTTTAAAGTTAGTAGGCACTGATCATAGAAGTTTTATTCAATGCATGTTAACTTTAAAAAATTAGGACGAACCAATTGAATTCATCAATTGCATTTGAATTAAATAGAAAAAAGAATATAATAGATAAATTTGATTAGTTCGTCATAACTTTTTAAAGTATGAGACACTGATGGTAAAATCACTATATATATAGTTTTTATAATTAGGTATACCTGATTTTAAAAAATAAGAACCAACCAATCAAATTCATCTATTGCATTCTTTCTCCTAAAATAAATTCTATCTTCTATTTAATTTACATACAAACGAATTTGATTGATTAGTCTTTACTTTTTAAAATAAAATATACCTAATTAGTAAAACATTAATATATATAAATGAAGGTATAATTTGAATAGGACATCCCAACCTTAATTGAGAGGTGTGATTATAGTTATATATTTTTATAATATGAAGACGTAATTTGAATAGGACATCGCAACCTTAATTGAGAGGTGTGATTATAATTACTGACTGTATTTTCGATCATATATTGCTTGTAATGTTAATGTAATATGAAGATTTTTACAACTTTCAAAAGGTAATTAACAGGAGTACTAATTAACTACTAAGACATAAGAGATAAAATTCTTAGTAAGACTATCTCTGAACACACATTGCCCATGTCAATAACGTGGGAAGAAAACTTTTAAAGCTTTCAGAGGGTAATACGACTCCTAATTAACTACTAACAGGATACAGACGTCTAGCCCAAATACCCAATCCTTGTACAGACAGGAGAGTGAAGGGACGCGCCAAGAGAGCGTGAGAGAAAGCAGTGATGTATATGTATATATATTCTCATGCAAAAGAAATAAAAGAGTAGGGAAGGGAACATACCGGACCGGGAAAAGGTTCATTCGGTCGGGACACTTCTACTGTAGTACATCGAAGCACCAAGAGCAAGAACATCTTTTATTTATTATAAATTCTTAATTATTTTTTAAAATTAAAACTATTCTTTACATTAATTTACTTTGTTTTAATATCATAATAATAATCATCATAATCATAATTATAAAATAACAAAAAATCTTTTTTGGCTGTAAACACCAAACTGATATAAGCTGGTTTGCACTCTGATCTCACTGAAACTCACTAAAATATATGTATACATTAATACTTTTTTCATGCAAGAGGAGATCTGGGGAGGCACTAATCACTTTTTTCCAAGAACAGCAGCATCACAAAGCATTTTAAAGAAGCTTATAAGTTAAGAAACATCGCCATTTCTTAACCCTAGAAAGCAATATATAAAAACAAAAAGAGGCGAGTGAGCAGCAGTACAATAATTTAATAATTTAATAAAAACTATTTATAATTTATTATATAAAGCCACTTCCTTTATTTTGGCTCCTCATTCTACACCACCCCCCACTCTTTCTTTATATCTTTCTCATCATCTCCCTGCAACCCTCTCTTCTTGTTGATGTGATTCTCCACTACTATTTTTATTATCTCATACAAAGAGAGGAGGGAAAAAAAAAGAAAAAAAACCCATCAACCTTTACAAAAGAAAGAAAGAATTAAAGATCAAGAACCATGGTTTTTTCCTCCATTCCAGCTTATCTTGATCCAGCCAACTGGCAACAAGTAAGGGTTTTTCTTCAATCGTGTTCCACATATCAAAAAAGCAAAAAAATTTCAAAAGAAAATATTCTTGTTACTTTTGTTATATCTTGATGAATATACCAAATATTTGATTGTTTTTTTTTTTTCCTTCTTGCTTTATTTTTATGTATTTTTACAGCAGCCGAATCATCAAATTGGGTCTAGTAGCGGTGCAAGTAGTCAGTTTCCTGCTCCTCCTCCACCACCACCACCACCACAACCTCATGGAGGTGGTGGTGCAGGCTCAATCCGACCTGGATCGATGGCTGATCGAGCCCGGATGGCCAACATACCTATGCCCGAAGCAGCACTGAAATGTCCACGATGTGAATCAAGCAACACTAAATTCTGTTACTTCAACAACTACAGTCTCGCCCAGCCTCGCCACTTCTGCAAAACTTGTAGAAGGTACTGGACCAGAGGGGGTGCCCTTAGAAATGTCCCCGTCGGAGGCGGTTGCCGGAGGAATAAAAGAAGCAAAGGCAGCAGCTCCAAATCTCCTGCCAGTAGCACTGATCGTCCGACAGGTTCTGGTTCCACAAGCACTACAATGTCTTCTAACAGTGGAGCTAGTGATATGTTAGGCCTTGGACCCCACGTGCCTCCACTACGGTTCATGACTACTCCTTTGCATAATCTCACTACCCATCATGAATTTGCTAGCGGTGATATTGGCTTGAATTACGGTTCACTTTCAGCCCCTGTTGTTGGGCCAAACGACTTGAACTTCCACATCGGGAGTGCTTTGGCTAGTGGTGGCAGTGGTGGTGGTGCTTCTCTTTTATCTTCACTTGGTGGTTTGGATCAGTGGAGGTTGCAGCAAGCTCAGCAATTCCCGTTCCTTGGTGGGTTGGATCCTTCTTCTTCTTCTTCCGGGTTGTACCCGTTTGAAGGTGGTGTTGAGCAGTCTGGTTACGGTGGTGGCTCGGGTCAGGTCCGGCCAAAGTTTTTTACTTCTGGGGTTAGTCAGATGGCTTCAGTGAAAATGGAGGACAACCAGCAGGTGCTCAACTTGTCAAGGCAGTTTGTGGGGATTCAAGGAAATGAACAGTACTGGATTAACAATACTGGTAGTGCATGGACAGATCTTTCTAGCTTTAGTTCTTCTTCAACTAGCAATCCCTTATAGAGATTTGGTCTCTCTCAGGTGTTGTTGCAAGTACTAAACGCTGAAGCTTCGATTTTTTTTTGTCAGTGTAGCTTCAATTGAGGAAAAATTAATTATGACGATCAAGACAAAAATACTTACTTTGAAAAAACTCCTGAAATCATGGAAGTCTTGAAACCAGCCAAGATATGAGATGGAAGCCTTAGTTTCTTCAAAATCAACTTTAATTAAACCCTAGAATTTTAGGTTTTTTTTTTTTTTCTTTTCGAGTTTATTTTCCATTTGAAGTTAGTTGTTTAGGTTGCAATGTATGTGCATGTTTGCCATTGTGAGTGTATGAATTTATAGAGTTTCGTATGAGACATATATATGTTGATGATATGCAATGAACTTAGATATTTTCTCTTCGAATTCTTTGTTACAATGTCCTCTCGGATCATCTTTCTTCTTTGACCATGCAAAGTGTTTAAATTCATGGAATGTTGTGAGTGTAGATCAAAATCTCGAATTATATTTATCCACCATTATAAGCATTGCATCTCCAACTACTACTAATGGCATCCTTTTTTTCATGGATTGAGTCAATATTTGGAGGTTATAGACAAAACAAAACAAGATCTATTAACATGATAAAATTTCATTTTAATTGCAAGTTAAGGATCAATGTGTTGGGCTTTAATAAGAAAACCTTAGTAAAGTGTACTTGATAAAATTTTCCCTTAGACTACTAAGTATATATGTAAAGTGTGACTTCGTTCTCTTGGCTAGAGTACTTGCAGTAATTTTAGACTGGCGACACTCAAAATTTAAAAATTATTTTTTTTTCCTATTTTGGATATCGTCTTGAAGTTAAATATTCCGGCTCTTGAATTGCTCTTTCCACTCAGCAGTTATTTTGTTATTGATGTATTTAAATACATGCCCACCTCAGTCAATTACCAACCAAATGAAATTACCCTATTTATAAGATTAGAGATCAAGCATGTTCACAGCATGCTTGCTTGATATCACCTTAAAAAACAGGAAATTATCATTACCTCTCATTCCTTGATTAAGATCTTTAAAGAACTCAATGGGTATGAATTTTTGTCAAAAAATATAGTGAAAGAATGGAGCCTGTTACTGCTAAATTTTAGCAGTTAATTTTTGGAATATAATTTGGTGGGTTGTATTCATATACTTCCTATTTCAACCACCCGCGCAGGTGGCAGCTACTAACTTAGATGTTGCTTGTTTTGGTGATTACTTCAACAATGAATTTGCATCCAATTGTACATCAAAGCGTATCATGCGGATGATCTAGAAACTTACCACACGTTTATAATGAAATTGTAATGTCACAAAATCAGCATATGCTTCAACCAAGAGCACATCAATTGTTATGAAGATGAAATGGTCCTCACTGTATATTTGTCATAGACATATTATTAAAGTCTGCCTCAAGTTTTGTTAAAACAAGTGCATTCTTTATCCTTTTGCAGCCATAGCTGACTTCAGTAAATTAACCCTTTTTAATGAAACTATTGCCTTGTAATGCATTCAAAGAGAGAAAAGAAACGAAAGGGTATTTTCCAGGCTTAGCTTATTACTTAGTCTATACAAGAGTCAAGAAGCCTCGCATTTTGAACACTTTGAGTTTCATTTTCTCCATGAATGGTTGCAGACTACTGTACTTCCTTCCACTTTATCTCTATATTCTATAAAAATTTATTAACGCCAGATCCACCTAGAGTTTAGTGATTTCCAACTCTCAACGAAATCCAATTGTTTACGATGCATGTCTGTTTTTTGATTACTAATTATCACCTGCATGAGACAGAGAAGAAACCATTTTTTATGTCACAGTGATTGATTTACACTCTCACTGGTTAGGTGATGACTGAGACTGAGAGACTTGGATTTTGAAAGAGTAAAGAGAATGATTTTGTAATAATATATATGTCTCCCACATAAGGAGAGAGAGGGTGAGGTCACGATTCATGAGTACTTATTATTATAAGAGTAATTAAATTAATCATTATTAATTAGAATATATATAATATGTTGTACAAGGAGGACAAGAGTCTCAAAAGACTCCAAAAATGCCCCTTAATTCCAAAACCAAAAATCAACCTAGTGTTTTAAAACTGTAAACAGAGAAATTCTCGAACTTTGTTGCAGTAGAACACGTAAAAAGACTGCAATCGCGCAGAGTCAAAGAGATCACAAGACTCATTTCACTCAGTACCCAGAGGAAGACCCAATCCACTGCTGAGACGAGAATGAAAATAAAATCAAAACAAACGAACAAATAATTTGATGGTATGCAATGTCTGACCCCTTCCTTTCCTTTTTGACGCGCGTGAGCGCGTGTCTCTTTCTCGATTCACTAGGAGACAAAGTACCGGTTTGTCAGTTTGTGTGTGGACCTTCTGACACGACAACGGCGCTAAGCTCAGCTCTTTTCACTCTTCTGTTACTGTAATAAAATCTTAGCATTCACTTCACGCGCTTCTTCTTCACATAATAATAATGTAACCTCTATACACTAAGGTTTACTGACACTGATCAGCTGTGACTGGTTGGTTAGTCCACGAAGAAACGATTTGACTCAGCTCCAGACTCAAGCAGCTACCTAGCTGCTGCCAAATTTTTCGGAGAAAGCAACAAATTTATTTATTTTTTATTTTTTTATGGTCTTCTTGATGGAACATTTGTTTGGAAGATTTGCTAGTGTATCTCTGTTGACTCGTTTTAATTTAAAAAATGACAAGTTTTTCTTGTCACGTACTATCTTCGAATATTATCTAGTGCTTTTGAATAATTCTCACCCGACACCAAACGGAAAAAATAAAAAATAAAATTTGAAAGAACTTTTAGATTTTAATTTGGTATCAAATGAAAAGAAATTTCTTTATTAAAACTATGCTGACTAGCTTTTGTTTTTACTGTATTTATTGAGATAAATACTAGATTACCTTTTATATATTAATTCTATGTTAAGAAATAGAAAGGTTATTTGGTTATAAAGTTTAATTATCATAATTGGATAATTAAAAGTATTTTTAATACTTTCATGAATTATATTTTTTTTAAAAAATGACATGTTATCAATATTAAGGGATTTACTTTTTACATAATATATGCATCATTTGATAGATATTTAAATTAAAAAATTGTTCTCCATTATTTTTATGTATTTCCATTTAATGCTTCCATATTTTTTCACTTAATACTTCCATTTTTTTTTTAACTTTTAATTAGATTTGAAAATTAAAATTATTTATTTATTAATTTGTTGACATGGTTGTATAACATACCATTTACAAATAAATAGTCATATTGATAATGTTTATTTTTTTGGTGTCATCTCAAATTATCATTTATGAGTAATAATTGCATTGAAGAGGATTATTCTGACTCAGTGTTTATTCATCTTATATGGTATGTAATATTTTTACAATCCATAAAAGTACTGGAGATGCTCTAATAATCTTTCATTTCTCATACTATTTTTGATGGATGGAAATGGCAGAGAATTTCAAGTTAAATGTTTGCAGAAAGTTGGACAAAATGTTCAGCAATATGGGCTTATGTTTTCTTGGTGGGTAGAAACAAAAAAAGAAAATTTAGGAAATCATGTCAAATAATGATTAGTGCCCTAACGTTGCATCGATCCTCAAATAATAATTATAATAAATAGCCAAGTAAAGAAAAACAAAACGTTCCCTTAGTCGCTAGGAAACTTCCCTCGTTAAGTTAACAATATTATAATAAACGAAAAAAATAATTAGCGATGATGTTATAAGGCTATTATATTCCAACTGGGATTGGTCATCTTGAAAGAAAGGAATCTGGAGTGTTTGGATTTGCTTTTGCAAGAACCAAGGCTGCTTACCAAGAACGAATAAAGCACATTCAAAACCGTAAAAAAAAAGGCACTCACACACACACTCTCTCTCTCTCTCGAAAATAGTCAGTATACATAGAGAGAAAGAACAGTCGCATAGTTTGGTCGGTCGGTCTTTCTTCATTTATGCAGTGATCAAAGGAGTTACATTGATCCCGAAATTCTATACACTCATTTTTCGTTAGGATATTTAGACATTGTTTCTTTTGAATACCATCATTTATTCATCAATTATTATTTAATTATTGAGATTTATTTTACTTTATATGTAATTTCTTATGGAGTTTTGAAATCCACAAAAACTTACTAGAAGTCAAAAAAAGTATAACGTGTTTGATGCTTTCAACATATGAAGGAATATGCAAGTGAATTTCTAACTATATCACTTTATTGTATAACATAACGAAATGAAATAAATGAATCTTATTTAATATTAAAAATTATTTTTATTCATAAATTATAAATTTAAAAATCAAAGAAATGAATACAATTGGATCCGTAATTTGATAAATACAAAAGACTTACTATTAAATCATCTTAATTAATTTTATCAATATATGCAAGCAATTTCAGAATTTATTGGTAAGTTTATTAATCTGTGTATCATGAATATCCAAGAACTCAATAGTAGATGAATATAATTAAAAAGAAATTCACGTCCCCACCTAAAAACTCTTAATAATTTAGTACGTGAGCATCTTCTTCTCCATTACTATCAACTCCTTAAAAAGAAAAAATAGTACGAAGAACAAGAATCGAATAGGAAGGCTCGGAATTCCAAGCCAAATCTAATCTATTCATCATATAAATGTTCAAATGACTTCACATATTGATGCTCACATGGATATGTGTGACATTCTCTCTCTAGCAGAGAGCAGCTTTCACTTTTGTAACGTCCTTGTAATAACACGTCTTTATTTCTCTCTCTCTCTCTCTCTCTCTCTCTCTCTCTCTCTCTCTCTAGTTGATCTATATGAACAGAGAACAGGTAGAGAAAGAAAGTAAGAGACTGAGATTCCAAGCTGTTCTGAGTCATCACGTTCTCCCACATGTGCTTATCAATCATACACATGTCCCAGATTTTAGATTCTCATAATAAGAATTCCACACTGACCCCAATTGGAATATATTATATATATGCAAATCGTGAAAACCCCTAGTCAAAATTATTACATGGAGTACTCGTTCTGGCAAGAGTTTACTTAACTAGGCTAAAAATAGTACTGTAGTTTCCTTAACAAGGTTACCAAGAAAATTCAATCATTCAAAACATAAAATGATCATTGGAGTCTAAGTGGGTTTTATGTGTTGTCTTAATCAAAGATTGCTAGAAGGCTCTATTGGTATCTTCATCACAAACTCATCATCACAATCTATTTTATATTTTTATTGGCTGGGCCAAGTGAATGGACCAATCCAAATCGCAAGACATCTCACTTTATTATGCTGATCCGTAGCATCCTAAGATGTCACTTTTTCACGTGCATGTCCAAAGAGCCCCTAGAATTGACCATATATTTATCTGAAAAGAGGAGTTGATTAATGGCTATGCCAAAACTTACCACGTCTTTCATTTGAAACAAACTTCACAATACAGAAGGAAATGATATCACAAGAACTATTTAGATGCCACGTCATTTTTTGACACTTTTTCTTCCTTAATTATGTAGTGTTACTTATAATATAATATACTTTCTATCTAAGTCGTTAAAGAATCTTGGAGAAGTTAGATTTTTTTTAGGGGTGTGGGGTACGTAGATCCATTGGATTTTGCCTACTCCACATCCACATCCAATATGATCCAATTAGATTGAGAAATTGCAATCCATTTCGATCCAATCCTAGAGCTAATTCAATCCAATTCAATAATTCTTAAATCCAATTAAATTAGATTGGATTAATCTAATCATTTAAACTTTTTTTAATCTATTGGATAACTATTTCATGGCTAAACATTTATAAAATTAACCAAAAAGAATATTAGATATTAATAAATAAATTATTAACATGAAACATTTAAGAAACATTAAAATACCGAAGAATACCTTAATTTAAAGTTTAAAATTCGCATAGTCTTAGAGGGGCAATATAACATGAGTACAAAAGTCTAAATACAAAAGTATCCCATGTGATTACAAACAAAACAAAGAAGTCTAAATAAAAACATACTTATTAGCCAAGTCTCAAAGCACAAAACATCCACTCATTAAATATAATTAGTAGCCAAACAAATCATCTGTTGCAAGGCGTAGTAATATTGGTCTATAAAAATAAGTAGATCTTGTTTTAGAAAAAAAAAAGAAAAAAAAAATATAAAGAGAGAGACAGAGACAGAGAGAGAGCAGATCTTCAACATTTGAATTTAGAGTGAGAATGTGATGGGAAATGGTGAAATGCATGCTTTTATTAGTGTATGAAACTAAAAGGAAAAAGAAAAAAAAAAAAAGAAGAAGCGAAGCAAATAACCTTTATATATTTTGTTAGGGGTACACTATCTACTAGATTTAACACATATATTAGAATTCAAAATAATATATGAGCTTGAAGTATTGACGAATTGATGGATTTGGCAGATTTTTATATGTGAATTTATTATTCAAATTTAATGGACTTTTAAAATATGGATTAAATTACACCCCAAACTCCAATTCAATCGAATGGATTGGATTGGATCGGATCTTATACACTTCTAACTTTTTAAAAAAAACATTTCTAATGCATATATAACTTTGTTTGTTTATTGGCCATGAACAGAAAACAATGATCTGGCTCGAATATTTTTAAGATGAATTAGTAGGTCTTAGCGATGAACATGAACATATAATGGATTTCATGTTGTTAATTCATCTGTCTAGAGATACACGTGTGAGAATATTTGGTGATTAATGCAATATTCATTGGGGAAGGTGGGGTACAGTTAAATCAATTTAACGTAAATAGTTTCTTTTTTTTATTCTTCCATTGAATGCATTTAGATAAGGTCACAGTATTAATTAAAAATGAAGCTTGACTATATCAATGAGCACACAAGTTATCATCTAAATTATTTTAATTAAAGACATGAAAGCAATGGTTTCAAATCTATCAACATTTTACAAATTCAAGCCAATGGGATTTTTTGTAAAATAAAAAGGTAAGGAAGGATGAAGCATTTTGCACTAGTGTGTCAAAGTGCTCTCTGTCATGTTCATGCAAATCAAATTCTTCTTGATTGTGTTTTGTCTACCGGAAATCATGAAATAATATTTATTATTCATGGTTGATTGAAGCAAAAGAATAAAAAACTTGAGTTGGACTGTCTCTGATTGACAGATGTCAGCTCCGATGGTGTTTATTTTTGTTGTTTTGTCCGTGCATATGCATGGAATGGATGCTTGCGTGAGGAAGCACTCAGCATGGCTTGTTTTTAATGCGCCCATTTTGTTCCCTATGATTGGACTATAAAACCAATCTGGTGGAGAAGTGGAGATAGGTTTCTTTGACCACTCAATTGACAGGGAGAATTTGATTGTGGGACTATTTTTTTTTTCCCCCTCTTTCTAGCTTTTATTGTGGGACTAAATATTTTGTAACACTACTTCAACCTAATGAACAATAATTAGTTAGGATTTATTTATCTTTTTTTTTTCCTTAAAGAGTTAGGATTTATTTATCTTGTGGTTGAAATTTATAGAACCCTCTTTGGATTATTGACGTTCATAATAATAATTCTTCCATGAAGTTTATCAGAGATTTCTTTAAAATTGTCAACAGTCTTCTCTATACACTCAATATTAATTGATGAATGTAATAGCTTTAAACTTCAGTAAAAACTTTGACCAAAATTGTTAAGACTTAAGATTAAGTAAGACCTGATATTGAATTCACTATTATAACTTGTTCTATGGATTTTTAACAAATTTGGAAGTCACTGTTGTCTAATAGTATTAATTCAAAAGCGATTAAATCTGAAAACTCAAATATATTTTATACTTTTTTAAGAATTAAATAGTAAAATCACATAAAACAAAATTGTTATTTAATTATATATTTTTTTAGATATTACTTATATTATAGACCTCGAACTTGAAATATTATCAAGTTAAATTAAAGTTTTATATACCATCAATTCACATATATATATAATATATATTTGATAATACATTAATATGTTTTTCGATTTATTTTAGTTACTATTTGCGAATCACACTGTAAGTGTCATCAACTATTTAAACTGCAAATTCCGAAGATTGAAAAAAAAAAAAAAAACCATTTCATTAAATGTTGCCGAACGGACTTTAATTGACCGATTCTTTGTTCTTTGGTGTAACCTGTAAGGATATCTCGAATACATTTCAGACAAAAGGACGAGCTAAAGGCATAATTAATTTGATGAAATCTATGAAACACAAAATAAATATCATTTTCAATGTATCAAAAAAAAAAAAAAATTATTTTCAGTTTGCCTATTTAGGTAAAAGTGAGTTTAAACTATATTTCTTCCAACGAATTTTTCAGCCACCAAACTATAGGATAAATAATTTTCAGTGCATCAAAAAAAAAAATCATTTTCAGTTTGCCTATTTAGGTAGAAGTGAGTTTAAACCATTTTTTTTTCTACGGAAATTTTCTGCCACCAAACTATAGAAGTTATCCGGTCATTGTCATATAACACTAATTATTCCATTTGCATTTTTTAAATAAGAGATATTGAATCTCATTTTCTGTTACCACTTAGGATTATTATACACATATATATATATATATATATTATATATGATATATCTTATCATTCGGCTATTTTGGAGAATGCAATGAGAGACTCCAACTGGAAGGTCGAATATAAACCCAATAATGGACACGGGCCGGGTGTTTGTGGGTGTTTGGTTGGGCTTCTTTAGAGCACGAGTGATGACCCACTGAAAAAATACAAATGGTGGAGGCACTAGAGATGGTATTGACAAATTTGGACGAAATTTAATGTGTTCTGGAAATGCTCTTATGCTCGTGATTACCTGCAACTGGTTTAAGAATTACAATTAGAAAATATATATATAGAAAGAAGTAAAATTAGATAGGTACAGAAGAACTGGTTAATAGATCAATAATTCAACATAATGGAATGCTAGGTTGATCATTTATCAACAATTAGGCTTATGAGGTTTTGTTTTGTTGTTAAATTTCCACTACTATCAAACTGATCTGAAAATAATCACTGCACATGTAGTATGGTGACGTCTTGAATCGAGGTGCTGATCTCACAAATTGTCAATAATATGTCACAACTCACAAGCAGATTTCTTAAATATTAACATAGATCACAAACTCTGTTGGGTTCTTGTTTGATGTAGGGGATTGATGCATATGACAGTTGACACCTTATCTATTAAAAAAGACATCAGAAAGTTTTAGCTTGGTTCTAAAACCGTCCAGAAATCAATAATTGACACAGATAACATGGTTCAAACAATCCGTACTTGTTGAGCATCCTCAATAGCAGACCAGGAAAATTTTCACCCACAGCATGAGCACGAGCCAAAGTATGGTCCATCGCGGCAAATAATTAGATAAACCGGCTCAAATCAGTGTTACAACATTTGCATCACAATTCAAGATATAATTCAGTCACTCTAATTTCAATCCATTTACAAACTAATTGAACTGATCAAAGGCATTTAAACGCCATAAAACTAAACAACTTCAGTACCTAATTAAATCTAAGCGTTTGTATCCACTCAAAACAGCTCTTGTGTTGGGTATGATTCTAGTAATATAATTGGATCATATGATGCTAGACCTATAAAAAAATCAAGAACATCTGTTATAACTGAACAAATATCATAATCTATGGATTTCTCTTTTAGTTGTTTTTCTTAGATGGACCACCAGCCCTTCAACACCGTCGATTCAACTACAACTACAACAACAACAACAAACATCAATGTTTAAAAACCACAGAGACAGACAACCATCACGGCTTATCTATTTTAAAAATGAAGATAAAAAACAATTGATATTTGTTGTTGATGTGGTTCAAAGGTGGGTGCCGAATCCCACACGGGGAAAAAATTGAAATTTTAATGCTTTATATATCACAACTAGAGTCGCCCACCATGTGTTCAGAGAAAGGAGAGATGGTTGGCATCTCCCCTGACAGGGACGGGAACAGCCTTCGGGCTTCCTTGTTTAACACATACGGTTAAGGCTTCCCACTTTGGTGGATCTTCTAACCCCATTTTTTTTCTTGTTTTCCATATGTGCTTACTCGGTTAATCGAGCTAAATATAGAGTCTTTTTCTTGACTTCCTTGTCTTGGGAGCATTGGCAACATAGATGAAGGAGAAACAAAGAAAGCCGATATAAACTGGATAAAAGAAACGTACCCAATTTTGGTTATAAGAAACACCAAACAGCTAAAATTTAATATAACTAACAAGCAAGTATAATCATTTGAAACATGTGATGGATTCAATATGTTCAATTAAATTTCTCATAACAATTTTGCTATAAGAATGAAAATCTTTTTACGTTAAATCATGCTTATTGGTCAAATAATATTTTGATTACATGATTAACATCTAACTATGAGAATTGAAAGTAAAACATTGTATTTAAGGTGGGTTCAGTTAGTGAGTCAATTTCGGCTCAGTCTTGCTAGTTTAACTTGGTTTTATTAAGGTAAGTAAAGAGCTCAAATCATTTATAGAATGAAATGGTTATTCAGAAAGAAAAATTATGATTTAAAAAAAATGATAAAGTAGATTGCAATGCATATGAATATTTATGGTTACTCCTTTGTTTACACACAAATTTTATAAAAGAATAATGTTAGACTTCTCAAATAGCTTATTTAAATTCATATTCAAATAATATAGTTTATAAGCTGTCAAATATTTTATAAATCATAAGAAGATGTGATATTTAATATGATATTGACAATTTATATATAATGTCATTTGGACATGCATTTGGGCAAAAAATATATATATATGTTAAACCTAGCATTACTCTTTCATATAGTGTTAACCAATGATCATTATTGTTTAAATTATAATCAATATACATATATCTAAACTTTAAACCATTATTTTTCTACAAACTTTTTTATGATGATCCTTCTTATATTTGAATGTTGAAATCTAACCACTATATTATTAATATATTACTTTTATACCATTTCTAATTGTGATTTAATAGTAAAGAATGGTAATATATATATATATATATATAAAATAGAGATGATTCAATAATGAATATTATAAATTATTAGATGCATTTAGTTACACCAATAATTACAGACTATATATTGTCTATTATGTAGACTATCAAACAAAAATTGTTAACGCTTAAAATCCATCCTTTAAGAGTGGCCCCTTCATTTTAGCATGCTGAAACCTTGGTGTATAGGACACTATTATTGTGTACTAATCTCCTAATGTAATCAAGAGTTATTTAAAATCATATATTGAATGGAACTTGATAATCTGTGTATACGATTTAGGATTATAACAAAGTTCTGTTTTTATTTTTTATTTTTTAATTATACAAATTACAAATATCTTACATATCATATAGCTTGATGAACACTCTTGATTATAGTCTCAAAGGTATGGTCCGTAACTAAAACTCCCAGAAGCGAAAGACAAGACCTATATCTTATGAAAAAATTATCACTTTTATGTCAAATGACTTGTGAACAGAGTCAAACTCTGTCCTTACAAGCAGGGACAAAGCAGGCCACTTACTATTACGATAGACCATGTTGCTCACATTGTAGCACAATTAATTTGCAACGCAATGCCAATATATAATTTAAATATAATAATGGTTGTGACCTTTGTTATCCATAACAAATATGTCAATGCGGGCAAATGGGCCTCCATCCCCATCCCTTACTCATCTTTATTTCGACACTCTTCCCTCTATTCCCATCCAAATTTTCATGGGGAAATCGAGATGGATATTTGAAGGTGGATTCTCCATCCCCTTTCCCCTATTTCCCCAATTTGTGCCATCCCTATTTCACCCCATCACCGTAATAGTCGTTGAGACTTTTGTTTTACATAAAATCACAAAGATTCTTTCTAAAATTTAGATAAAAGCTATAATTGCATTGTGATTTATAAAATTCATATAAAAAAGCAATAAATTTCATATTATCATATAAAAAGACCAAAGTATCATCAACAATACACGCATGACAATCGCTGTTTAAGTAATTATAAAAGTAATGATTGCGATATCAATTTATTTGAGTTTCAAGAAACCAAAGAAGTCCTAACAGAACATTTTCTATTAAAATTAAGATTTACGTACTCAGTGGTTCTTTGTTGAGTGAGCAAAAGACATTAGCACATGCTGCTTGTGGCTTAAAGAGGAGTAAGTACATTAATTAATTAATAAATAAATAATGGGCCTACCTGTTCTGCAACACTAAGTCATCATTATATGCCCAAGTCTCATCTACACAAATCACAACTTAAATATCTTGGAACTTTACCACCTAATTTGCCATCAATCAACTATACCAAAAAGGGTTATTCAATATAAAATTTATTAAAATTTAAAATATTTTAAAATTTTGAGTACATTGAACCTATATTCGAATAGATTCTATTAGAATTTAAGTGTATTCAATCTAAATTTATATGAAATTCATTAAAATTTAGATGTATTAAAAAGATTATTTAACTGCATAGATTTCATTTAAGGAAATCATTGATTTTCATAGATTTTATTTAAGTGATAATTTTTCTTATTAAAATAATAATAAGATTTGTTATAAACTTTTATAAATGAAATATATAAAGTCAATGATTTTTTGAATACACCAAAATTTTAATAAATTTTAGTTCAATCTAAATTAAATATGATTTTATATAAATATAAATTAAATATATTTAAATTTAAAAATAATTTTTTAAATTTGAATTCAACCGATCAATATTTATAAAGCAAATTGCAATTTACCTACCTCGTTGAAACGCATTCACAGGCGGAGCAATAGTTTAAGTAGTATTGCAATTTAGCCCCCTGCCGTTATCAAGGTTCCGTTATATTTAACCGAAAACAGTTCAAATAAGTAAAAATACGAAATTACCCTCATATATATAAAGTCTCTCTCTTCCTCTCTCTTCCTCTCATCAGACTCTCTCTCTCTCTCTTCTTTTGCTTCTCTTCTCTCATCAGACTCTCTCTCTCTCTTCCGCTTCATCTTCTTCTCCTGGTATTCTTCTTCTTCTCCGCTTCATCTTCTTCTTCTCTTCTTCCGCTTCATCTTCTTCTATTCTTCTTTTTTATTCTGGGTTCACGTGAACCCAGGTTTCTGGGTTCAGTGAACCCAGAAACCTGGGTTCAGGAACCCAAAAATATGGGTTCTGGGTTCAGCTGAACCCAGAATCTGGGTTCAGGAACCCAAAAATCTGGGTTCATGTGAACCCAGGTTTTTGGGTTCATTACCAGAATATTTTTTTTTTAAAAAAAAATTTCTTCATTTTTTTTTATTATTTGAGTTACTGATAATTTTTATTTTGTTATTGATTTGATTGTTTGGGTTGATGATTTTATTTTTTTAACTGATGATTGTGGATGATTTTTTGATGGTGAAGAAGATGATGAGAATAAAGGGTTGAAGTTGGATTTTTTATGGTAACTGGTGAAGAAGATGATGGGTTGAAGTTGGATTTTTAGTTAATATTTAATTTTATTTTAATTTTGTTTAATTATTTTTATTTTTTTAAATTGATCTCTACCGTCCATTTCAAGATGGACGGTAGAGATCTGATTAAACTTTTTTATTTAATTTATCTTAAAAAATAAAAATAAAGTTAAAAAGACAATTTTACCCCTGATATATTTAATTTTAACGGATAAATGTTAACGGCAGGGGGGTAAATTGTAATAATATTGAAACTATTGCTCCGTCTGTTAATGCGTTTCAGCGAGGGGGGTAAATTGTAATTTATTTAAATTTGAATTCAACCGATCAATATTTATAAAATATTTTAAATTTCCATAATTCTAGATTGTTCTCATTATTTTTTATTCTTATTTATACAACAAAAGTCTGATACGGACTTGAAATGAAACTGTGTTGAAGACTTGACGTAAATGCGGACATTTGGATTCTAACTTTATTTACTTTATAGCTGTTATTGTTTGACTCTTAAATAAAAAGAGCAAAAGGGTGAAAAAAAGTGGACAATGGTGGTGACTTGGGCGGTAAAAAAACACGAAGTGAAAATCCAAGTAACAAAACCTGTTCTCACTTATCCAGTCGTCCGATAGGAGAAAAGGCAATTACTATTTTAGGAGATTTTGTTTTGAAAGCACTATTTTTGGAGAGTTAATAAAGTATAAAAAGTTGATGATCAATGAGTTTTACGTACCCAAAGTTGATGTAAATCATGTTTAATTATAATAAGAGTAATGTTAAAGTTTGTAAATATTATATCAAAATATATAGTATATGAATTATCAATATATTATAAATTTACTATAAATTATAAGATAACATAATAATTAATAAAATTTTAATAATTTATATATTATATTATTTAAATATAAATTGAGATAAAATATTTGACAACTGTAATATTATTCTTATAATAATCCACGTTACGGAGTTGATTAGCCGAAGTGCTACAAGGATATCGGATTTGTACCCCCAAAAAGAGGATTTTATTAATTAAAAAAAAAAGTTGTTAATAACCCAAAATCTCGGCGAGCGGGAGCGTGGGGCCAAACTCCCAAGACAAGACAAAAATGGTACACTTTTTTAATAAGTAGATGCGCTTTTCACATTTCGTAAGAGAAAGAGAATCAGTCATCAACTCGCTGGCTGCACCATAACTGTAGGAGGTGGCACGTGATAAGAGTCCCTGGCCAACTCTCATTGATCGAGTCTAGATTCGGGAGAAGGAGAGGAGATGGGTCAGACAATGAGTTGCGGGAAAGTTAATGAAAATGGTCTGCTTGTTGCAGTTCGGAATGGGGACTTGGAGACCATTGAAGCTATGCTGGAGACTGACCCGACTGTTTTTGCGACCACCAGGGGACGTTCGAGGCAATCTGCACTGCACATGGCGGCTATGTCTGGCAGGATCCAGGTGGGTTTGGTGTTTATATATTTGATGGGTTGTGTATTTTGTTGGGAGATTATTGATCATGGGGTTTTTTGGAATTTGGTTTTGAAAATGTGTGTGTAGGTTCTTTCTTTTCTTTTGGATCGGGTTTCTTTCTTCTCCAATCCGGATGTCTTGAATCGCTATAGACAGGTAATGTTGCTTGTTTGCATGCTGTTTTAGTCTTTTTTTTTTTTTTTTGGGTTACGTATGTTTTGTCTGTGGTTTGGATTTTTATGGGTTGGTGGTTGGCGTGTTTAGACTCCGTTAATGCTGGCTGCATTACATGGGAAGATTTCTTGCGTGAAAAAGCTCATTGAAAGTGGCGCATTTGTATGTTTTCTTACTAATGAGTTTAAATTCATTTTTGTTTTTATCCAAGAAATTAATCACTATAATGATATAATTTTGTTAGATACTGAAATTTGATTCACTATACGGAAGAACTTGCTTGCATTACGCTGCCTGCTATGGTCGTGCTGATTGTCTAGAAGTAATTATTGTTGCTGCCCGTGCCAATCCTGTAGCAGATTCTTGGTATCTATCTCTGTCTGGCTGGCTTTTAATATGTGTGTGAGTTTGTATTTCATTGTGATCATTGATGATTGAATTGGATGGCATTGGTAGGGGATTTTCAAGATTTGTAAACACAAGAGACAAAGGTGGTGCTACCCTGCTGCACTTGGTTGCCCAATATGGAAGGTCGGAGTGTGTTCGTATCCTCTTACACAATGGGGCTCTTGTATCTGCTGTAACTGGTTTCAATGGGTAATAATCAATCTTAATGTCTAATTATTATGGTAGATGATGACTATTTCATTCATGTTGATAAGAGGCATAAGTGCAGTTACCAGGGGAATACACCACTTCATTATGCTGCAGAGGGAGGTTCTGTGGAGTGTGTTCGGGAATTGCTTGCTTGGGGAGCAGATAGGCTGCGGCCTGATCTTTTTGGGTGAGTCTCAATAAGCAAGAAATAAATTGTCCTCCTTTCTTTTTCATCTTTTCAATCAATTTATGACTTTTGGCATGATATTAGATTGGTTAAAATGAATTGCTGTATTATTATTTGAAGTAATGGTGGAAGGGCTGAACTAAAGAATTAAAAGTGAATTGTGAATCAAGGGACCTTCTTTGTATATAACTGCCATGTATAATATATATAGAATTCTAGTTTACTTTAATCATTGTTATATATGGAGAACATGAATAAATCGGTGTGATTCATATTCAGAAATCACCTCTACAATTTGAGGTGGATTCATTCTCCAATTCTATTTCGCTTTTTGCTTTAATCCTAAAATTTTTCAAGTTTTTGTTTATATGATAGTTCAAATCCTGATAATATATATTTGAAAGTCTTCTATTCATTTTCACTGAGAAATGAGTTTCTGCAGGAGAATACCATATGTACTTGCTCTGCAGAACAAGCATGAAGCATGTGCAGCCTTGCTGAACCCTTCATCGGCAGAGCCTCTTGTGTGGCCCTTGCAGTTAAGACTCGTGAATGATCTTAGCTCAGAGACAAAATCACGGCTAGAGAATGCCCTGAAGGAAATAAATAAAGATAGGGAGAGTTCAATTTTGAACAAGACTACCCACTCATTTCCATCACCTGTAACTTCTGTTGATGACAATATTTCAGAGGTGATATTATTTTAAGCTTATATAATCATTTAAACTGCATGAATATATCCTATAGTGTACATTGTCGTATACGTCTGAAAGAAATTAACATGATTGCATATGCCTAAAGTGTGCTCCTTTACATTGGATAAAATTTGACATTGGGAAATGTTCATCAACAAAATTCCTACATGCTACAAAAAAAATTCAAAGACCGTAAACTCTTTGTGCCTTCCAAATCAAAACCCTTCTGGATCAGTTTTCCTTACTAGTCTTTTTATGTAACTGATTCCATGGTAATAATCTAATTACCTTTTAAGGTTTTATTTGCATCTTAAGATTTTCTAATAATAGTCTCTTGTGAGTGTTTAAATTTTTCTCTATCCTTCTTTATTGATTAAATTTTCTCAACAGGTTAGCAGTGTTGAGGAATGCAGCATTTGCTTTGAACGTCTATGTGCAATTGAGATGAAACCCTGTGGTCATCAAATGTGTGCTCATTGCACCCTAGCCCTCTGCTGCCAGAAGAAGCCTGACCCCACAAAACCTTCATGTGAGGCTCCCATTTGCCCCTTTTGCCGGTGCAGCATTGTCGACCTAGTTACCATTGAGATCATAAACAATGCTACAGAAATGGAAACTAGTCCTTCCAAACCAAGGAGATCAAGGAAGTCCTGGAACTCCAGTGAAGGCAGCAGTAGCAGCTTCAAAAGCATGTCAACCGTGGGCTCATTTGTGAAGATGAGTGGCCTAATATCAGGAAAAGTTGCTGCTGCATGCAGTGAACCTAGCAATAAGCAATTATGAATGGCAGCCATGAGCTCTCATCCTTGCAGTCTGAGTTGATCACTCAAACCGCTTTTGAAATTGGACTCTTTTGGGTATTTTATTTTTCAACTCCACTTCTATTTGGATACTTAGTTATACTCATTATATTGTATCAGTGACATATAAGAGTCAAGTAAAAGGCAAGTTCTTGATGGTGATGAAAAAAAATCGTTAAATAGCTATGGGATCGTTTTTAAGAGCATCTTTCTCTTTTTGAAGTATTCAAAAATACATTCGGTGTATCCACAATTTCTCCAGGATGAAAGGAATCCTGCTCATAGTATCTTGTCAGATTTGTAAGTAAAGCTGCTGTTTTGAGCCTTACCATTTCATTTCATTCTATAGGGAGGGGCAAGTTTTGGCTTGGTTTTGTTTGGTCTCAGTTTGGAACCCATCAAATTAGTTTAAGTTTCAATTATCTTCTAATCAATAAATATTAAAATAACTAGTAAAAGAGTGAGAGAAAAGGAAGAGCACAAGGAATCTTTTGAAAGATACAACCTTAAATCAAAGTGATATCTAGTCTCAATACTTTATTGTTCTTCAAAAGATTATATTAATCATTAACAGTTCGAGGTACAACTATTGGCAAAATTGCCCCAAACTTGAGACAAATGCAAATGATCTTCAACTTCGAACACGAAATCCAGGCCCCTTTTAAGAGAACCAAAAGAAAGAAAAAAAGAGAAACTTTTTATGAGAAATCATTCAATGAGCTGTCCACAGTCCACACACACATGAGAGCAACAGTGGAACTCCATAACCATTGCCATGTTCCAGTAGTTCTCTGTTGGAGCTTCTTTCAGTATCAGCACCTGGTGAAGCACTTGACTGAGGAGCAATCTGGCCGTTGGCAAATAGAGGATTTGGATTTGAAACGGGAAGAACTGGCGAGAAATCATTAGGTCCATAGATGGCTGGGCTCTGGTTCCTTCTACAAACGCTGGCAGCCCTCCTTTCAGCTTCGAGTAAGTGGCCAAGAGATGGGGTGTTGTTTGTGTTCACAGCATCAGTGGTCAGCTTTGAACATAGTGAGAACAGCCAGGGTTTATACTTGTAGTTCTTCTGGTCTCTTGAGGTTTCCGTTCTTCTTCGAGTCGATCTTCTTGAGAGCTCAAGAATGTTAGAAACACCAATGAGGCTCCCAAGTGTAATGCTCTTGTCATGGAAGAAAGATCCCGTAGACTGAGATCAAACATGACAAATTTTAAGTTGTGTTTCATATCAGTAAATTGATTCAACTAATGTTGTTTTCACTTAGCTAAGTGTGCATCTAAACAAATATTGATTTATCAACACTGATTGTAAAATTAATCTACAATGAGGACAAATCAAGATAGAACACAACTGTGAAAAATCAAGGGGAACAAAATAATTGACCATATGAGGATAACTTCTCAAAACGTTACTAAATGACAGATTTAATGATGTCTTTATAGCCCATGGTACGGGACCCCCTTTGAAGCTGACAAGCACCTTTAACACACACCAATCAACGAGAGATCCAAGAGCTTGTGGGCATCTTCCTCTTGCTATCATTTGATTGGACATCATTGAGTTAAAGAGTTTGTGAAGAACCACCATTTTTGTATATTTTAATACAGAGAGAGAGAGAGATGGATTCTACACAGGAGTAGTGGAAGCAAATATTACAGTCAAAAAACGCTATCATTATGGGCCATGTGGAAAGAGTAAAGCTATTCAAATTTGCTTTCTTTGTTGTATGAAGAACGAACCAAGGAAACATAAAGTAGAAACGGAACACAATGGAATTGAATCTGGTACATTTTCCGAAGTGTTTTCAAGGAAATTTAAGACACCCAGATAAAATAAGAGTCTAAAATGCTCATCATAATGTTCTACACTTGCACAACAAAATGTTTGTTGGCAGAACAAAAATAGAGCAAACATGTACAAAACCACTGTTAAAAAGGCAAGATTTTTGCTTTCCAAATTATGTTTTCATGTTATATAGTCTCCATTGAGATGGAATATAAAAGAAGAAGTGACCTCCGTATCAAGATCTGAAGAAGAATTAGTGGAGGAGCTACGAGAGCCAGTGAGCAAAGTATTAAAAGAAACTGATCCAGAGAAATCGCCATTTCTCACCAACCCAACTCTTGCATTGAGTGGTCTGAGGCCAAGAGGCCACCCATCTTCCTGCACCTAAAAAATTCAATAAATGGGTTCAGTTCTATGCTCATAAATGTTCAAATAATGCGAAGCAGATAGACAGAGAGAGAGAGAGAGAGAGAGAGAGAGAGAGAGAGAGGAGCACCTGTTGAGCCATGACAATGTTTGAGAGACTAGTGGGAATATGGGAATGTTTTGGTGGTATCAGGACAAGTCCAATGAAGTGACTACAGCAGACAGAAAAGTTTCATTTCAATATTAATATCACGGTCTGCTTTGAACAAAGAGAATTTTCAAAACAGCAACAGCATTGCAAAGAATAGGTGATATTATGTATTCAAATGAGTCGGAAATCACAGTGAGATGCTTCTTTCACACATGCTAATGTGCAGCAGCATTTGTATACAGAGCCACCAGAAATGTGTTTGTCTGTGTCTATCAGTATATGTGTGTGTAAGAGAGAGAGAGAGAGGGAGAGAGAGTGAAAGTGACGTCTTACCATTTGTTGGGGGCATATCTGGTTCGGGCAAGCTGACACAGTGGAGTAGAGAAGGAATTGGAATCATTTTGTACCGGGACGAGAGAAAGGCAACGTCAAAGAAGCCTACACCTTTTCTTTTTTATGACCAAAATGTCCTCATATCTTGCAAATTTCTAACATGTTTTAACCGCTGACAACCCAGTAAATTGGATGGAAATTAGAGATAATAACAAGGGTCCTTCTTGTAGTTGGCAGCTGTAGCCATTGGCCTATCTACCAGCTGCCCCACGTCAAACTTTGGCATGGTTGTACAGCCAGAGGGTCCAAAAAAATTAACAAGCCGTCCCACTTTATATATGAGTTGCCTCTCTATCTTTATATAGTTCACTCTTCTACTATCTTTGTATAAATAGATCACTTCTATATAAAAACAGCACTTCAAGTCATGTTATCGATGTGTCTACTCTGATTGATCTCAATAATCTTTTAGATGAGTCATAATTTTTTAAAAAATAAATAAATCTATCCTATATAATATGGTTACAAGTCAATATTATATATTCGCATACAGGTTTTATGATTTCCCAACTGATTATTAATTTATTACTAGACAAAGATAAACTTATGTGGGTCAATTTGAACTTGTAGTTATTGGATAGTCTCCAAATTGTTATTTTACTGAAAGGGAATGTTGTTTCATAAGAAATAAATTACGAATTGGGGTTAATAAGTCTTCCTTGTGAGGTAGAAAATAAAATGGTAAGAAAATCTTCCCTATTAGGATAATCGTTTGAGTTTCATCAATCTAAAAAAATGTGCTTTTGTATAAATATTTGTTCATAAAACTCTTCTGCGTGACGTAATTTTTACAAACGGAATGAGAGTCCAAATCAACATTTTCCTTATAAGGTAGAAAATAAAATAGTTCTTTTCAAAAAAATAAAATAGAATAAAATAGTAAGAAAATCTTCCCTACTAGGATAAACATTTGAGTTTCATCCATCTAAAAAAATGTGCTTTTGTATAAACATTTGTTCATAAAATTCTTCCGCGTGCCCTAATTTTTACAAACGAATGGCAGTCCTAATTGACAAATTTGACGGGACTTCGACGCCATTTCTGGAAAAGGCAGCAAGCAATTTGTCCGTACAGATAATTTGATATTTTAATGGTGATGGAGGAAGGGAGACCGTTAAAAGGACAAAAAAAAATTGGAAAAGCAAACAGATCTGCTTTGTTGTTTATCAAAATGTTTCGTCCTGTATTTCTAGAGAGACCTTTTTTTTTTCAGTCCACAACCACAAGCTCTGTTTCAGTTTGTTGCAACTCAGTCCCAGACATCCCACCCACGCCGGGATATGCCTTACTTTTTCATATTAATCAAATAAAGCGCCATGCAGCCCCCACCCAAGTTCTTGAGATAATCATCACTCTGCGCTGGAATTTGATTAAATATCACTGTTCATTCTAGCCCAAAATCACCAAGTATAACGAGGCAATATATAATTCTAGTTGCACAGGTAAACCTACACAGAGAGAGAGAGAGAGAGAGAGAGAGAGAGATGACTATAGTCAATGCACCTATTAGATTAGATTGTTTAAAAAATACATGAATGGTTTCAAATATTGAAAAGGAGCATGGGAAGTGGGGCTCCTCAGTATAAAGCAGGCACTTTAAGTTTGAGTTTCTTTAATAGCTCTCTCTGTTGATCGAAAGCTAACGTGAATTCTTCCATTTCTATGGCCATGAACTTTATGGTACCAACAAACATTAAGATCGTGTGTTATCATGTAATTAATACGGAGAATCTTGCGGACCAGAAATGCTCCATTGGAGAAGATGAACGACAATGTTTAGCGCTGGCATTGGCTTACGCCAGGTCGATATTCTCCGATTCCTAGCAGGTCCTGCGAAAATAGGTCAATGCAAAGTTGCACTTTCAGCAAGAGGAGCAGTTGGTGATTTAATTTATAAAAACCAGAAAATTTCAGTTTCATGCAAATAGTATTCTAGTGGTAGAAATGGCTGTTCCTAGGGGCACCAGGAATGCATACTAGAGAAAACAATATAAATCATGCCTTAAAGGACAAAGCTTGGATCAATATGAGCAAGAACGTGGACTGTAAAATAAACAATGTGTAAAGGTGACGATCAATGGTCAAAATCCACATTATTTTATGTTGACTAGAATATGATATCATATCCACCAACCTAATTCTAAAACAAAATAAATCATTCTAAGAAAGTTTAGCTGGTCCTAGCTTCACCTAACTTACTTTGGAGCATGTTCAATTAATGTACTGCTACAATAAATAATTGCATTAAGCCTAACTAGATCCAGTTTAGACAAAATGCTTAATTGTGAACGTGCGTGCAAGTATGTGTGCAAAGAAGCATATTGAATACGACAACGGAATTCAACAAGTAAATGATTATACAAAATTACTTAAAAAGAGAAACAGCAAATATCAACATGAACCACCTGTGGGGAGAAGATCTACCTGGCACGCTTTATTTTTGGCTCTGGTTTCAGCTGTACTAGGGATATCATGATTTGGTTTCAAAAATCTCTTCTCACGCCGTTCACACGAACCCCATCCATCTGAGAACCTTCCACCCCTGCTAACAACAAATACCGACGCCTTATAATAACCATAATAAAAAAAAAACTGAAAAATCTACTGCTAATTTTCCCTACTGAGTCATTCTAACTTACTGCATGTATGCCCGAACCACAAATTCAGCTCGTTGAACATTACGGTTTTCATCAAACTCAATAGTCTTGTCTTTGATTTCATAAGATACATTGAAGTAAAATGATATCTTCCTCCAACCTAGGAAACACATACACCCAATTAACATGTCAAAATAAATAAGACACTAAATTAAATTAAAATAATAATAATAATAATAACTTACCTGACTTTTTTATAAAAGGGCTCCCAGAAATCATAGTGTAATCAGATTTCTCCAAAATCTGTCAATATTTGATTAAACAAACATAATCAAGCACCACCTCCACAACACAATCAATTGACATTTTATCAAACATCTCCTCCACAAGCAGGAAAAATAAAAATGACATGTAAATACAAATTCAGGATCATTAGATGAAACCATAGACAGCAACATAAGAGGCTTGAATCAGAGAAACTATACCGCCATAGCCGCATTTTGATACTCCTTAAACAGCGAAACAGAAGGGAACCTCCCGGACAAGCTATGCTTCATGATGTCCTGATCTTCATTTCTGCCACTGATTCCAGGCGACAAGTAGGCCTCCGGAGAATAACAGGTGAGAGACGGGCTTGGGGAGGTCCGCTGCACCACGACCAAAGGACTGCTCTCGCTCGCCTCCGACGAGCACTTTCTCGCTATCTTCCTTGGCCGAGAGTTTTCATTGATGATCTCTCCCTGAGCGATGGAGTTTGGGGAATATTGTTTGTTGTTGTGGTGGTGGCGGTTAGGGTTTGGTGGCGGAGAAGGGTGAGAGACTGGAATCGGCGGCGATTGGTGGTTAGGGTATCTGATGGCGAGTGGTTTGCGAGATTTGCAGGAGGAAGAGTGAGAGGCGGCGGCTGAGTCGATCACGGCCCATAATGTGGCGTCGTCGAGGTCCTTGTCGTCTATTGAGTGGGGGATCGGTGACGTCATTGGTTTCTTTTGAGAGGGCTGGTGGGCGGCAGCGGCGCGAGCGGATCTGATGTCTAGTTCTCTGTTTGAATTTCGATTTTGGGTGGGAAAATGGCAGTGGTAGCAAAACGTGGTCGTATTAAATCAGACCACTAGGATTTTTATTTTGTATTTTGGGGGTAAAATTGTAAAAGTAAAACGGTGACGTGGTTGAAATCGAATAAGCGCGCCATCTGCAAAGCGCCGTCGTTTTGATTGATCAACATTACGTGGCCGGGATCCATTAATTGTTTCACTCAAGCGGGAAAAATGGTCCCTTGCTGGCTGCTCTCTTTCATTTTAGATAGATTAAAATAGAGCATTAGGATGATTATATCTTTTATATTGGGTGTAGATGTCTTTCTGTGATTAACTATAGGATGTGTTTAGATAACCCTATATAATGAATTGGATTGGATTATGTTAGTGGAGAATAAATTTGATTGAATGAATATAATTAACTATGATTTGAAAAAAATATATTTTTTTAATAATTTATAAGTATATACTAGCAAAATATAAGGAAATTAAAAATTAATTTAAAAAATGTAGTAACAAAATACAATTATTTTAATAATTATAAATACAATAATTAAGTTGGGATTCCCACACCTTATCAATTTTATATATACTTAAACACACAACCAGAAGGTGTTGTTTAGTGCAACCAATTGAATTGAAATTGATAAATCTCAATCTAATTTGATATTTAGTAGATACAATTTCATCTCTCTTTAAAAAAAAAAAATTATTTTTTATCCAAACAAAAGACAATGTCTCATGCACTAATAATAGGGTAAAAGTGATTGAAATTTTGTTTGAAGCTACAAACATTTTTTTTGTCAAAAACAAAATTTCACCTTTTTTTTCAACATTTTTCATAATTTTCACTTGATTTGTTTTATTAAATATTGATATTAATATATAAATTAAAATAGAGATTGATATGTACACCATTATTAAAATCGACTGAAAGGAAGAAAACGAAATTGGAGCAATGTGTGTCAATGGAACAAGAAGACCGTACAGAATAAAGAGCAGTCGTGTCCATATTAAACAAGTGGTCCCCCAGCCCAACTCCCACCTGTATTACGTAGACAAAACTTGGATAAATTAATCAAGCAGCCAAGGAGGAGGCACCACGCTACATGCTACTATTGAACTAACTAAATACGCTCCCCAACTCCAACCAACCAAACCCATCATTAATTATTTCCTGACTAATTTAAAGACACAAACACTTCTCTGAGTTTCATGCGAAACTCACTTGCTCGTACGTTTGTTGTCTCCGTGTATCGAAGTACAGTACTCATCTGGGAATATGAAGGTCGCTGTTGTTTCTCGGAACGGGAGAGAGATTGTCAAGGGTGGTCTTAAGCTCCATGATTCGGTACTCTCTTTCACTTCAACTTCTGTTTTTGTTGTAAATTTCTGTTTTCTTTTTTATTTTAGTGGAATCTTATGTAGTCAGTTTTGTTGTGTAATGTAGGCGACTGTGAGTGATCTGCAGGAGGCTATATATCGGCGATGTAAGTATGATATTTTGCTGCTTTGATTCTAGATAGTAGATTTTTGTAGAGTTGCGTTTTTATTAAAATTTATTGATTGAACTCATTTAAATAGTCAAATAGTAATTGTAATAGAACCTACAACACTTCCTCACAAGTGGTAATCTGTCTGATATTTGAATTAAGACTTTTATGTTACTTGATAAAATAACAGGTTAAAATGATCGACGATTTTCGTTACATATTAAAATAAATGTCAGCCTAGCTCAATTATTAGCACTAGAAGAGAGTGCTTGGAACTAACTGATGGAACTAATGTTTTTGCCCTTCATTTGTGGCGTTGCATGATTCTTGATGCTTACTGGATTTGAGAGTTGGGATTTGTTATGCTTGTCAAATAATGAAATCTATAGTTGTCAATGGATTATTTTTCTCAATCAAAATATAATAAATACTAGTTGATTGTTCTTGTTGCTTTAATTTTAAGTGTATTATCATAAGTTTCATTTTGTATAAGAAACTTCAATTTTTTTTTTTTTTAATAACTGTATATTTCAACGGTATGTTTTAACAGGCAAAAAATACTATCCTGCTAGGCAACGTCTTACACTGCCTCTTCCACCTGGATCGAAGGAAAGACCTACAGTTCTTAACCCCAAGAAAAAGGTCCAAGATTACTGTGATGGAAACTTGGAAAACCTTACGGTGACATTCAAAGACTTGGGGCCTCAAGTTTCTTACCGGACACTGTTTTTCTGGGAGTATTTGGGGCCTCTGGTGATCTATCCCATTTTCTACTATTTTCCGGTATATCAGTTTTTTGGCTATAAGGGTGAACCTGTCATACACCCAGTCCAAACATATGCCTTGTACTACTGGTGTTTTCACTACTTCAAGCGTATTATGGAAACCTTTTTCGTGCATAGGTTTAGCCATGCGATTTCACCTCTGTCCAATGTGTTTCGAAACTGTGCATATTATTGGACTTTTGGTGCAGTCATTGCTTATTATGTGAACCACCCACTTTACACCCCTGTAAACGACCTACAGATGAAAATTGGCTTTGGCTTTGGCCTAATCTGTCAAATTTCTAACTTCTATTGCCATCTCATGCTGAAAAATCTTCGCAGCCCTGATGGAAGTGGTGGCTACAAAATCCCACATGGGTTTTTGTTCAACATTGTGACTTGCGCTAATTACACAACTGAGATTTATCAATGGTTGGGCTTTAATATTGCAACACAGACGATTGCAGGTTACATTTTCTTTGTAGTGGCCGCCCTCATTATGACTAATTGGGCCCTTGCAAAGCACCGCCGTCTGAAGAAGGTGAAGGATAAATGCTATTGCTTATAGTTGAATAAACTGCATTCCTGTTCATATAATAGGTTGTTTGTGCCTTATCAAATCTAGACGCACATGTTTGCCATATAATATCTTTCATTTTTTTTTTCTTGTCATTTTTACAATTTCAATTTAACAATCCTAAAGCCCCGAAAATTCATTATCTTTTGATGGTTAAATTGGTGTGGGCTATTGCTTGGTGTAATGAGAAAATTTGATTTTTTGTTGCTATTGTCACCCAAACACTAACGTTCAAGTCTCGAGACACAAAAAATAGGACCATATTTAAAACACCCCTCCCAGGATCATCTCTCACAACCCCAACATTTTTCAGTTGATGACTTTTGAATTAGGCATATGCTGTTTGCTTCCTTTAGAGCCTATGCCATGCAAGCCGCCCCCTACCCTGTCCTGCAGTAAAGAAGGGGGAATAAGGGGTTTGTACAGCTTTTATATGGCCTTGTGCTAATCCAATGCCTATCCTAATCTTGCATAAGACAACTCTTTCATATGATCACAGATCTAGTTGCTGCAACACAACTTCAGCTTAGCAGTCACATAGTGTTCAAAATTGAGACAATTAATGTCTACTATCTACTTGTCAAAGCATTGTGTGCATATAATTAGAGATTTGTGCTTTCTATATTATTTTGTACTAGTTCACTTATTTACCTTTTATGAACGGTGAAATTTTCATCCGTCCAAACTACCGGATGTTGTAATGTCTTCTGTTTCACTGAATACTTTATTCTATACTTGTGCACTTATGATAGGATTCCCTTTTTATTTGTGATTTTATCATGTATTGACATTTCTTTTTCCTTGCTCACTCTTGATGGTTCTTGATTTGCAGCTTTTTGATGGGAAAGAAGGAAGGCCAAAGTATCCAAGTCGATGGGTGATCCTACCTCCATTCCTGTGAGAAGGCAATTTGAACCAGGTCATTTTGATACCAAAGTCATTGAAATTTTCTAGTCTCTGATAAAAGAATGAGAATAAAGAGACTATAATTCTGTTATCTTTAAAATTACAATGTTTAGTATGCTTTATTTTTCTGTTTGATCAAACAATGTCAAATGTTAAGTTAATTTAGGAATGTTTTATCATGTAATGGTAGAATATGATTTACTATTGACCGTTAACTTACAAAAATAGGCCGTGTTTGATGTCTGTGGTTAATAGTTCGATCTAATACCTGATCATCCTTTCTGTTCTGTGTCAATTTTAGGAATAAAAATTGGATACCAACAGGGTGTTTCTTCTTTCTTATGTTTAAAAAATCAGCTATATAATTTAGATAAAGTCTGAAGTGGAACTTATCAGTCCTGCAGTTTTCTTATGCCTCATTGAACCTGTACATCTATACATGTAAGCATTAAAAATTCCTTACTTTGCTGAATACAAAACAAAATCATACTAGTTTCAATCCTTATACAAAATCAACGGTGCATGTCTCAAAAAAGGTTGCCCTTGTGCCCCACCCTTCGCGGTAACCCGAAATTCTGGTAAGACTTGATTTGTCCTCCAACGGTGGCAGTCACAATGACTATGCCCCAAGCTGTCGTTTGGACAGCCATCTGGTTTGTGTTACCACCATCAAACACAGACCAAGAGGAAGCAAAAGAAGAAAATGATGAATCACCATGCCTTACTGAGGCAGAGTCTGGACCAGTAGCTGCCGATATTGAAGGCGAATCACCATTCCTTATTGAGGCAGAGTTTGGATCAACTGCAGCTGAATCATCATGCCGTACTGAAGCAGAGTTTGGACCAGTTGCAGCTGATATAGAAAGCGAATCACCTAGCCTTATTGAGGCAGAGTTTGGATTAGTAGCAGCCAATGTGATAGGCGAGTCAGCATGCCTCACTGAGGCAGAATTTGGACGAGTAGCAGCTGATATGGAAGGCGAATCATCATGTCTTATTGAGGAAGAATTTACATCAGCGGCAGCAGATATGGAAGGCGAATCATCATGCCTCATCGAGCAAAGGTTTGAAGCAAATGACTCCCCAATGCTCGAATTTGAACGAGAAATCTGAGCCAAGTCTTCTTCCGTGGGAGTGGAAGTTCGCTCAATTTTGTGGTTTTTCTTGGGAAGAGGTGGCAGTAGTCTCTTACTGAAACCTAAAATTCCATCATCTTTGGTTGGTGACCCATTTGCAGAATTAGGCTGTGAATGCGAACCACCATTGCGTTTTGAGTGCTTTTTGTTGTGCACTGGCATCGGTGGTGGCTCACCCTTCACGGTACCAGGCCACACAATTGCCACTGAAACATCTCTGCATTGAAAGTGTTCGTATGATCTTGTATTGATCATACGTTTTTTCCCTGCCACAGAACCTCGAGGCGCTTCACGCTTCCAAAAGTATACTTGAAAGTCTTCACTTGCACATACAACATACTTTCCATCTGAACTACAAGAAGCCGAAATCTGACTGCTGGTATTCCGGAAGCCTTATAAAACAAAAATAAATGTGCGTTGTTGTTTGTCACACAAGGCAAAACATGTATTGGCACAAGCATAAGCTTTTGATGTTTTCAAATAATACCTCGCAAAGTCTGGACGATCTCTGAACCCTCCATAATTCGAATACGGGAATCAGCAGAAGTAACAAGCACTTCTGATGGATTGTTGGGGGAGAACTGTTCAATATATAAATTCAATGTAAATGCCTTGAAGTGACCAATAACATATGTGGAAAATTAAGGGTAAACTACCTGGAAACCGGTTATCTTTTTGGCTTGAGACTTCTTCTTGCTTTGTAACTCTATTTGGTTTACTTGATCTAGTGTCCCATCTGATCACCAAATAAAATTATTATCATTTATATTATAAAGTTCTTTCAACTAAATTCAACTGGGAAAAAAAAAAAGAGGCCTACGGGAGCAATTCATACCCGCTGTATTGTACATGCGACAGATTCCTTTATGTGAACCAATGAAAGAAGTCTTCATTTGTTGAAAAATCAAAAGATCAAAACACAATCAGAAATCATATTTAATCACAATTAAAACAAGATGTACTAGAATGAATATTAATTAGAAGTACAATGTAGAATATGTTATGAGAAAATTAACATAGAGGGACCTGGCCATCGGGGGCATAGCTAACAGCCGTGACCATTTCATGAAGATCTGTCCAGTCTACAACGCTCCGATTGGGGATGCTCCACATTCGAACCTTCGCATCAAGTGAGCCACTTATGAAATAATCATCGTCAATTGGGTTAAATTGTATGGAAGTTACTGCAAAGCAAACCCATTTCAGATTGTATTAAGGATAAAACCGTCAAATCTAATGCTTTATGCACCGTTTCATCATATATTTTCATAACATAACAATTATCTAAACATAATTTCGAAAATATAGATACTGTTTTGATTCTAGTTTTGAAAATAATTTGGTATACTTACCTTCTAATATTTTCATCGCATATTTTCATAACATAATAATCATTTAAACAAAATTTCAAAAACATACATGGCATTGTGATTCTAATTTTGAAAATAGTTTAGTATACTAATCTTCAACAATCTAGAGCATACAAACTCTTCATGAATCAATTTGAAATTAAATATTAATGTGTATATTTTGAAAATGGAGCGACATCTTACCAAAATCACTGTGGGTGAATACCTTCAAACAGGTTTTACTATCAATGTCCCATAACCTGACAGTTTTGTCCATTGAAGATGATAGCAGTAGCTGCCAAAATTACATTTAAAAAAAAAGAAAAGAAAAGAAAAGTTATTATTCATATTTGTATATAACAACTTATACCATCATATCATATAGGTTTAGACAAACAAATAAAAATAGTGATATGAGAAGCAAAACCTGAGATTTGGACCAGGAGAGATCCAAAACATCAGCACTATGACCTTTAAAAGAGCAGATGGGTTTCTCAGAAAAACCAAACACTGTTTCAGGAACATGAACATAATCCGGAATGGAGTCACCTTTCCTAGTACCCTTCCCTTTCTTCTTCTTGACAGGAGATTTGGGTGCACCCTCGGCAACAGAACCTGCTCTATCAAGTGAGCTACACATTGATGGGTGAATAGGAGACATTGAGGGATGAAGTGGGGTCATGTTGGCTTCATTCATCGACTTGACCTCACATTCTTGCACTTCCCACACATGAATCACCTTGTCTTCACCTGCACTAGCCAGATACCTGGTATCGCAACTGAACTTGATTGTCCATATAGACCCCTCGTGAGCCTGAATCTCTTGACATAAATGCAAAGCACTTAATTCTTTGTAAGACTTGCCCGTCTGTCTGACTTTGACCCACTCATTATTCTTGCTTTGTTTCTGCGACGCCACCGCCTCCGTCGGCAGTGGTGGAGGTATCATATGTTCCCTATCTTTGTCCATCCTCAAACTCATAGAATTCGCCACCCCTTTTATGTTCTTCAAGAACGCAGCTCCTCTTCTCTTGCTCATCCTCAAACTTTTAGATATATTGGAGGCAAGTTTATGAGAGTCTACATTGATCGCCGACACGTGTTCTCTCCTCATTAGCTCCTTCACCACCGGCGAGAACCCCACGTATTTCTCGAATTCCTCCATCGTCAGTTGCTTCCCTGTTTGCAGATCACTGAGCCTGTTCCACATTCCATCTTCGTTGTACTCATTGACTATGAATTCTTTTCCTGTGTCGAGGTTTTTTATCAAGAAAAAAGCACCCAGTCTCGCGTTGGAAACTGTCGACGTTAAAGCTGCACCGAGACTTGCCCGACCGAGTCCAGACTCCTTGGGCCCCACCCGGACTGGCTCCTGGTACGGACATATTCGAGCATGCCGTGGCGCGTCGATCATTGACGACGTTCTAGTGAGTCGTTGCTTAGAGACTTTTCCTACCATTTCGTCGTTTCTCTGTTTGTCGACGGATAATGATTCGATGTCTCCGTCTGACCTCGACCGTACAAGTAGGATGGGTAACGGTGACGGTGTTTGTGTTGGACAATTCGGAGCTGTTTCCTGTTTTGATTTCTCGTCGCTGACCTGAACGTTACCGTTACCGTTACGGTTATTGTTAGTGTTGCTCGCCGCCGGTTCAGGTGGTGGGACCTGCCGATGACTTTTGACAACGAACTTGTTCGAGACGCCGCGTTTGAAACTGAGAAGATCTTTTTCCTTCGACAGCCCCATGTCTTGCAAGAGACGCTTCCGGCGCTCCGTGATCGACCCCGGAGCCGCCATCCAGATGTTGTAATCCGCCGACATGGCGGTCAGTGGTGAGGCCGCGAAGTTCCGAAACTCTTCGTGACGGTGAACGGTCGAATACGTCGACGCGAACGACATGCGCGAGTCTTCGAAGTCATCGTCGTCGTCATCGGAACAGGAGGACGCCAAGTCGAGGGGCACGACGGATGAGATTCTATCAGAAGTCTCGAAAAACTGGTCCAAGTCGTCGTCATCGCCGAGGCCTTCGAAGTTCATCGTAACAATTCGTTTGTGCGCCATTTTTCAGCGTTGGCTTTTGCGGATCGGATGGGGAAAAAGCTAACGTGAAAGGAATCACATGATGAGAAGAGAAGAAGAAGAAGTGTGTTTTTTGCAAGTGCTTTTTTTTATTTTAGGTGGCGTTGAGTGCGCGTTTTGCTTGATTTTGTTTTGCAAGAGAGAAAAACAAGGGTCGTTACCGTTATAGAAAAAACAGAAACGGTCAATGGGGTCAGAACTATTACATCTCCACACGTCTTTGGTCCGTCTATTAGTGCTCTGATATGGCACTTGGCGCGTAATTGCAAAAGTTGTGCGTCTTGCAATGTCTAACCACTGTTTTCTTGCCACGTTGACTTCTGCACTCTTTCACGGCCCCACTGAGTTGCGGGTCCTATGAATTATTTATTTATTTCTGGTCAAGTCTGACGGCCCACTATCCTTGTTGAATCTTGACGTCCAAGTTCAGTTCTTGCAAGCCCGAGCTTGTATGGGCTAAAGTCTTGGTACAATACAAAGTTGACGCTAAATGCAATCGATTATTGGGTATTCAATTTTGTAGGTTTGCATGTGCCAGATTAGGAGAGGATTCGAACCCATAGTTAAAATAGTGGATTGAACTTATCAACACTCTACTTAGCAAATGCTATTTTAGAAGATTAAAAGTTATTAGATTTCAATCTAACACATCAAACCTATGAAGAAAAAAACCAATATTTTACAAAACAATATAGAGATGCAACACCACCACTTGTGCTAAAAGATAATCTGCTTTATCATTAGTAATCTACTTTATCATTCTCCCTTGTAGCTATAATATGTCATTAAAGCTATTGTATATGACTTGAATATGAGAAGTCATAGATCTATATAAGCTAAGCCCATTTTAATTTTAAGAACCTACAAGAGTGCTGACATGCTAATTTTTATGAATATGGTATATATAAGATCCATATAATTCCCAAGTTTCATTATATGTAAGTAATGATTGATTTTGTCCATATAATAATTCCCAAGTTTTAGCATATGTAAGCGGTGATTGACTTTGATAGGTTTAATTAGACCTTTGATTTGATTAGTATTAATTTTAAAATAATTCATGTAATCATGGGGTATTTATGAGAGTCCACAAATTTTTTCTTTTTTTTTTTAATTAAAGAAATGATTTTTTAAAACCACTGCTACATTTCAATTCAATAATTATCAATTAACTTGCAACTATATTGAACTTGTATAATATAGCATGATCCTATATAATATTTGAGGATCACAAACTTTAAATTAGACGTTGAATTCACACTTTTAAATCAAACATAAATAAGTTATTGAACACATTTTTAAATCAAGAATAATGCTAAGCTTGTTAAAATTTTGTCTAAATGATATGACGTGTGAGTTGTCAATATCCTATCCTATTAATTATTACATCATCTTATGATTAATAAGATGTTGACAACTCACATGTTACATCATTTGAGCATAGTAAAATTTTTGAGAAGCTTAGTGTCGACGTATAAATTCAGTCGACCCAAGTTCTTGACCAAATACTGCAAATAAAGCAAAACAAAGGTAAAAGACAAAAGAAAGAGAAAAGGAAAAAAAACAACGAACGTAAAGGGATTTTTACGTGGTTTGGTCCAAAAAGATGTCTACGTCCACGACTGTTTTCTTTGGTTATTTTGGTAGAATTACATTATATTATTGATTGTTGTCTCTACAATGAATTTTCAACCCCTATTTATAGTGTGGGGTGTTACAATTTGAATACAACAAAGAATAGGAAAAAATTCTACGTTAATTATACTTTCAAAATCGATGTCCATCAATTAGGAATAATTCTGCCGAAATAAGAGTTTGATTTTACTTCAAATTCTAGTAGTTAACTTTTCCTCAATTTATGTTGTTGTCTTTCTGAAAAAAAAAAATCATTTAAATGAGCACTTCGAGCTACGAGCTGGACTTTGCTCTGGGCGACCTAGAGTTGAGCATAAGGTAGCCTTGACCATGGTTGACCAGCGACCTAAGAACTGTAACAACGAACTGAGAGCTCGTTTCTGCGAGCTGAACGTTAGCGAATTGGACTTTTATCTATTGGATCAATCATTAGATCAGTTCATTGTATTTTTACCAGCCCACTTATGCAGCTCAAAATATACTCACAATACTTAACTTTGCTCTTAAATCAAACATGTATTTCATACTTTTAATGAGCACTTCGAGCTATGAGTTGGACCTCGCTCTGGGCGACCTAGAGTTGAGCATAAGGTAGTCTTGACCATGGTTGACTAGTGACCTAAGAACTGCAACAGCGAACTGAGAGCTCGTTTCTGCGAGCTGGACGTTAGCGAATTGAACTTTTATCTATTGGATCAATCATTAAATCAGTTCATTGCATTTTTACCAGCCCACTTATGCAGCTCCAAATATACTCACAATACTTAACTTTGCTCTTAAATCAAACATGTATTTCATACTTTTTTAGAAACAATATCAAAATTCCAAAGGAGCAAAGAAATGTTTAAACAACTATTATTAACTAAAGAAATAAGTGATTAAAAAAAAAGAAAAGAAAAGCTTTTACAGATAACGAGTGTTAAAGAAACAAGTGCCATTACTTTATGCATTGTAATTGTTATTATTAGGTCATATAAAAGAAAAAATTGTTATTATTAGATTCAAATTATCATTTGAGCCATTTCAGTAAGTGAAAACCATACAAACCAAATAAATCAACATTTACACAAGTGTAGGAATGGATTTTTATTTTTTTGAAACCCTATCCCCTCTTAAATTCCCACGTTAGATAAATCGGGAAGGACCGGTGTGGATTAGAACGGGGGAAGCTTTCCCATCTCCACCCCATTACCTATTTAAACTGTTTATTACAAAAATGAAATTATAATAAATTTGATATAATATATAAAACAATTACATGAAAAGACATTAAAAATTATCCCATAATTAACATTAAAAATAAGTGTAAATCTAATAATTAAATATGTAAATTCAATCATTGTTAAGTAAGTTCAGTCAAATAAACATAAAAGTGCAAAGTAAAAATGTTTGAAGAGTCTGATGTTAATTTAAGCCGAGCGATATCAAGGTGAATATAGAACTCATCCCCACTCATTATCCTTGCAAGTTTTTCTATCTCCCCATCCCTACCCTATAAGTGTAGGTCCCTATGGGTAATTTTGTCATCCCTACATGAGTGGCAAAGGGGGTGAGATTGGTGCCTAGTAGAGCGCATGGTGGCCCTCCCCTTGATAAAACCCAATAATTTTTCCACAAAAGGTTATAAATTATTTATAAATTTTATAGTTTTTACATTTTTCAAATGTATTTATTATAATATCCAAGCTATAATTCCTTATCCACAAAGAGCTAATTGTAAGTATTCAATCTTTTTACTGTTTTCTTATAGTGAATAATGTTGTTATCAGAGGTATATTCATATCCCTTTGAAACTAGTTCTAAAACTTGCATCGACTACCAAGAAGACTTTCCTATACAAATCAATGCAATTAAGGAAGATGTATTCAAATTAGAATTTATTGAAGTTTAATGGATGTTGTTTAATAATAGATTTGAGTGAAATTCACAGATTCAACAAACTATATATCGATTTTGTTATAATTTTTTATAAAATACATTAAAATCTTTAAGTAAATGATAAGATTTGTAATAAATTTGTTTTCCCTTATAAAAATCACTATAGAATTTATCTTAATCTATCACTTAAATAAAACCCATGAAATCATTTATTTTTTAATACACCTATATTTTATTAGATTTTATAAATCAGAATTGAATACACTTAAATGACATTACATTGAAATCTTTAAGAGAATGATACAAATTTGTTATAATTTTTTTTCATAAAAATCACTATAAAATTCATTCAAATCTATCACTTAAATAAAATATGTGGAATCAATGTTTTTTAAATACAACTAGATTTTATTGGATTCCTTATAAATCAAATTTGAATACACCTAGATTACATTACATTGAAATCTTTAAAAGAATAATAGTATTTGTTAAAAATTTTTTCTTCATAAAAATCACTATAACATCCATATTTCAGATCTATCACTTAAGTAAAATTTATGAACTCAATGAATTTTTTTAATGCATATAGATTTCAATGGATTCCTTATAAATCGAATTAAATACACCTATATTGCATTTCATTGAAATCTTTGAGAGATTGTAATATTTGCTATAATTTTTTTTTTCGTGAAAATCACTATAGATCCATATTTAAATTTATCACTTAAAGAAACTCTATGAAATCAATAATTTTTTTAATATACTTATATTTTATTGGATTCTTTATAATCGGAATTGAATACACATAAATTGTATTCAATTTTATATAAATTTAAATTAAATACACCTATATTTTAATGAATTATATATAAATCTAAAATAAATACATATAAATTTTAATGAAATCAATATAAATTTAAAATATATTCAAACTTTAAAATATTTTAAATTCTAATGAATTCTAGATGGAATACACTTTCCTAAGAGTACATCAATCAATTAAACGAGTCCTACCAATAGGTGTTAAAGTGCAAATACATAGATGGATGTTTAGGATATCTTTGATCTTGGATATAATGGTTTTGATTTAATAATAATAATAATAATAAAATTAGTTTTCCTATGGTTTCCTGCAAAACAGTCTGGTATCAATCTTAATATAATCAGTTTAACATGGTATCATATAATAATATGTAACATTTGTTGGACCACATTACAATTACATCCTTTCCCAATTGTGAGCAAGATTGGAATATTTCATCAATATGTAAAAGCGGAAGGAAACCCAAACACTTTCTGAATATCATTAAGAAAAAGAAAAAAACTAAATTTTTATCGATATAGTGCCAACTATAATCAATGGAAATGATAAAAACAAACGCTTAGAACATCTCCAATGTAAAAATGGATTGTGAAAAAAATGGAATAACATATAGAACAAATGGACATTATGTTAAAATAGATTTCTCTAATGCAACTATCACTCTCTATTATCAAGCTGATGTGGCACAAAAAAAAAAAAAGAAATGTCAACATGATCCTTACTTTCAGAGGATCTGTTAAACAACCATTTATTACTGATTAATCAAGTTAATTTTCTATATCACCCCACCATCTTCTGCATTTTTCCTCTCCAACCCCTCCTCTACAGTTTCAGCAAATCACCACCCTCCATCTTCACTGCCTCATTAAAGTGTGGTTAAAAAAAAATTCAACACCTCATTAAATTATACATTTTAAATGGACGTATTGAAGAATATTTTTTAACTTGATTGTCTATTAAGTCATATTTATGTCATGTAGGAAGCACATTCTCTTAATATTGATGACATGACAACTTTTTTTTAATCACAATCCATTTTTACATTGGAGATGTTCTTAATTAATCATGATTCATGAAACTAACACTTCAGAAAAAGAGTTTTGTCATATTAGATAACTGAAAGCGGATGCAGTGACAAATTCAATAGATAATTGAGAATGTTTGTTAGTCTTTTATTCGCCATTTTCTTTAATTAATAGGAAAATAAAATAACTTTATTCCATCCAAAAAGTATGTATATAATAACCTTAATAAATCTCGAGAAGCATAGGCTTTAGATCCACCTTGGCATCAAACCCATGTATGGCCTCTCAAAGGGGAGACAACAGATTAACAGTTCCCATAAATATTCATTTACAATTTGTTATTTATTTATTTTTTTTTAAACTTTGAATTGAGTTAAAATCCGTCATGATACGGGTGTTTGCCTCTCTTGAAAATCTAAGCTCTCAAATACTCAAATATAAGAGAAACCTTATATATACAAACTAGCTAGGGATTTGGGCACACCTAATTTTGATAATGAAAACCCTAACAATAACAGTCAAAATTTCATTTATCAAAACTACCCCTTTTTGCTTCCAACACAAGTGATCCTTGTAAGCGGTAGTTTGGTATTTTGGCACATCAGATCTTGCTGATTCTTCTTCAATTCCTCCGCCAATTTCTCCCCAATGGAATCCAAAGAGAAATCTAACCAAAAAATTGGGCTTCAAAAAGAACAGAGAGAATAACTTAAAGTTTTTTTATATTTTTTCTATTTTTTTTTTAAAAAAAAAAAAACAGAGAGAGAGAGAGAGAGGGAGAAGAAAGAAGTAAACTAACTGTAGTTAGAAATGGAAAGGTAGAAGCTTAAAATTACGTTCCATGTTTGAGAATAAATTCCGTCCTCTTTATAACAGTATAACACCTTGAGTACAAAAGAAGCTGAGCGTAAACTCAAGGATGGAATTCTACATACTTCTCTTTTTCTTGGTCTGTACTTGATATTGATCTTTTGCCTACTTTAACTTTACAGCAACGTAATATGTCCTAGACCAATCCCACCATCACCCAGATGAAGAAGAAACCAAGAAATAATGTAACAGGACATCAAACAAAATTCAAAGAAAAGAGAAATTTCATATAATTTCACATTGGATTTATAGAACCATACAGATTTTACAAGATGGTACTAGATTATTTTGTTTTTATTAACCAAATAATTGGATACTTCATTGATTTTCCTTGTCTTCTTCTATTGTTCGTGCTTTCTTGATCTTGCGGTGCAAATCGTCGCGGATTGGCTTGGGAAACAGTGACTCGACCTCTTGTGATAGATCGGACGCTAGACTTTTGCGTACGTTAGGCGATGTCGACACTGTAGATTTTCGCTTTCTTGTAGGGAGAGGCATCGGTTTTCTTGGTGCAGGTGGGCACTGTTTGATCTCTGGAATTTTGTGATCCAACGACGTTGGAGTCGTGAATCCTTCTTCGTCGTCATGATCCGACGTCGTCGCATTGAATTCTCCTAACCCGGGTCTCTTAACATGATGATCAGGTTGTTCAGAGCTGATAACTTCCGCCTGTTTACAGTCGACTCCATCTTTCTTCTTCTTCTTGTTCTGATCATGACCATTATCTTCTTCAACTTCTCGTGATTCTCGACGAGTTAACTTGGGATCATGCGAACCTGCAGTGGCACCTGTAGTTACACAACCTTCACCTTCAAATTCTGGCATCTGGGGTCGCTTCAAACATGTCGAATTCGACACCTTCCTGGTCTCCTTTAATGAGAAAAACCTCAGAATTTGACATGCTTGGAACCAAAACTTGATCGAATAATTCCGAGTACATCAACTTAAAACACCCGAAGCAACAAGAAGCTAGCTAAGAAGAAGAAGAAGAATAAGAAGAAACAAAGAGAGATTTGAAAAACAAAAAATGTTTATATATATGTGGTGACTGGTAAATGTGTATACAAGCGGATCCTACATGCATGGAAATAATGGAGAATTTATACAGCCATCAAATCAACTCACCATCTTTTCTCTCATGGAGTTTTTCTTCTTCTTTTTTTTTTTTTTTCTCTCTACAAACTTTTGGTTAGAGAGAGGGAAGGAAACGGTTTTAACAGCTTATCAAGGCAGACAGAAAGAGAGAGATTGAGAGAGTTGATGTGCATCGGATCCTTCGCCAGGAGACTTTGAAAGCATCCACACATTCACTGAAACTGATCATCTCTCTCTCTCTCTCAAGCTGAATATGAGAATTTGCAACTAAAATAATATTATCCTGCTTTCTCTCTCACACACACTACTCTCTTCTCATACTTTGTTTATTTCTTTTCTCTTTTATTTTTTTATTTTTATTTATATATTTGTTCTGGTGATCTCTACGAACTTTGATGCATCTATGCACGTGGCTTGCTATATGGGGACCATATAGATATATAGCTTAGCTCCGTTTCGTTTCTTTTTTGTCGTCTCGCGTGATAAATATTTTCGATAGAAAACTCAGAACAACCCCTAAAATAAAATGTGATGTCAAAAAACTCTAACTTTGAAAATATTAGCAACGAAACCCAAATATTAAACCAAAAGCGGTTACCATCCAAAATAAGCGGGCCTATCACAAAACCGAGAAAAAACCAAATTGCCTTTATTGTATCGTATATAAATTAAAAATTTTAAAAATACAACTTTAACTAATTAAAGTAAATTTAAAATTAAAAATTATATATAAAAAAATTATGAAAAAATAAAGTACAACTTTAAATAATTAAAATAATTAATAATCAGAAAAAATGGATATAGTAAATAGAAAAAAATCACCAAATTTTTTTTATCATTTTCTCAACAACCAAAACACAACAAAAAATTAAAAAATAAAATCCATTCTTCACCAACCAACCAAACACAAACAAATACACAACCAAACAAAAAAACTAAGTGTTCGCCAAAAATTCATTAATTAAACACATGCACAACACAAAAAAACACATATACAAAACAAAAATTAGCAATCAAAACCCATAATACATATATGACACAAACACAAAACACATACACAAACACAAAAATCAACACTCAAAACCATGCAATTAACATAGAGAGCACATAACCACAAGCTTTTCACCGAAGCTATCATGGTGTTGTCGATGACCCTCCATTTTCTCCTTCCTTATTGGCACGGTTAAGGGGGCCGACGACCACCTTCGTATCTTCCCCTTCATGGTACCTTTTTCAAGGTTGGCATCGTTGATGCTTTTGGGGTCTTGGTTACCTCCCTTGTTCTTTACCAGTGGAGGAATATGTGTGCGGCGGGGAGGAGGGGGGGGAGGGGGGGGGGGGGGGGAAGGGTTGGCATGGAGTGAGAAAGTTGATTTATCGGCAACAGTGCTAGAGCATCGATTATTTGGGTGACGACGGAGTTAAGGTACTAAAGGGTGTGAGAAATTGATGTTGAGAGATTGAAAGTGGGTGAGTATTGGAGGTTTTTTTTTTTTTTTGCTATTTTAATTTTATTAATTTTTAAATTTATTTTATTTGTTAATTTAAAATATTACTAATATCCGGCTGTCCTCAATTGAATTATCAAACATATTGATGTTTCTACCCTTATACCTTAACAAGGTTGTCAATTTATAGATGAAAATTACCAACTACTAACGCCTGGACTTTTTAGATAATATTTTTAAAATCAAGATGATTTTACATTATTTTCAATTTTGAGGATATTTTAATAATATCCCTATTTTTAACCTCCCCACTCCAACTGGCTACTGGCTACCTAGTCTCTCATATGCTTTGTTTATGTTGCAAGTAAACAATATTTATGGTTTTGACTTTTTATTCTCCTGCTCCTTTTTCTTTATTGTGTAATTTTCTTTGAGTATTTGACCTTAATCATGGCATATCTTAGTATACATGTTGGCATCATTAATATGTAAATTTTTACACCACATATATAATTTAACTTTACTTATAAATTATAAATTTGAAATTTGAAAATTAGTAAATCGTTTGAGCCCTACAACCTCGTTAGTGTTGATGTAAAAGCTTATAACTAGAGTCCTTGTATATATTCTTGCTATTAGTTTACTTTATGGACCCAAAACATTCAATCTCAATAGAGCTTAATTTGTTTTTTTTTTTTTCATAGGGATAATACTTACTTTGAGATGTAAAATATATCAATTACGGTTTTATATTTTTATGAATTATTATGGTAATACATTCACAGGTATGTTTCAACCAATAACTTTTAAATTTAATAGAAAAACGAATGTTTATATTACAAATCTTAGATGCAACTTATATTTGAGTATTAAGAATTTTAGAGTCATATAAGTTATGTACTTCATTTCACAAACCTTTTAGTGTCATGAGAAAAATTTATTAAATACATTAATTATAGTTGACACTATAAATTAGTAACTAAGTTGGCATAAATAACAATTATAATTATAGCTGGTATTGTAGGTGTTATATTAATTTGTATCTAGTTATGAGATGTTTGAATACAGTTCATTTATTTCATGTTAATTAACTTAGAGATTGTTTTAATAAATGTCTCAAGTCTATAGTTTTAGAAACATAAAAGATGCAAAATTTTCCTTTTTCACTTTGATGCAGCGCACTCTTTTATCATAACCCAAGAATCAATTAATTTTCTGTTCCTATTTGAACACACTCTAAAACTTCATCACTACGATTCAGACAAGGGACAAACCCAAAATTGGATGACACCATGTGTTAATCAGAAGTGAAATTAATGTACACAACCAAATTCTTTCACTCACAATCCATTCAATTAAGTAATCGAGTCTTGATTGTGATTCCTAGCTAGCTAAAGTTGTTATCTTGCCTTCAAAAGAAATAAAGCAAAAATTTCACCAACAATGTAAATATCCATCTACTACATTGAATGGACATGAAAGCAACGGAACCAACTTGGACGGTAAAGCTTATCTTTTCAATAATTAGGACTCAATAACAGTAATTTCATAAACTACTTTAGGAAAAAATGAAAAATATAATTCAAAAATAAAACAAAAAATCATTCAACTACAAACAACCCGTCTGAATCACGACGTCGTTTCTTTATTAGTAAATAGCAATGAATGATATTGATGTACAATAGTTGTCATTTATATATATAGAGATAAGGTCCCTGTCTATAGAAATGAATTTCCTTGTGGTGGAGTGACCTATACGCACCATTCTGATATTAGTAACTTTGGATTCCTCCTATTGAAAATTGAAGGGAGTTGAAATTTGGTAATCTTGTAGATTCAACTAACTCCTAGCATCACACCCAAATCCGTTTAATCTTATTTAATTCCCATAAAAAGAATTTTTTTTTTTTTTTTTTTTTTTTTTCGTATTTTGAAAGTGGAAAGAAGTGATTTTATCGTGAGATGATGATGTTCTCGTTTGACGAGACAAAAGTAAAATCATATATATCACGCTTTGAGTGCAAACCGGGGAACCAAAGATGAAGAGGGTGCATGGTTTTCATCATCACATAGAATGTAGTATTACTGTAGATAGAAAGCAGCCATTCCCATGCCTTCACGCGCGTTGTGGACGCGTGGAGATGAGGACCAATGATTGGGTTCCAGCGGTGCGGTCCATGCGGATCGCGAATGCATCAGATTCCGGGTTGTGTACGTGTCAAGCGAATAAACACTGTTTGGATCGTGATTAAAAGGGAGTGACAGAACATGAAGTGTGAGATGCTGCTGGGGTTGGGTTGGGTGCGCGGCGGGCATGATAACGTGTCAAGGGCAGAGGCCACATGGTTCATGATTTTGGTTCCAATGCTAACCATCATGTCCCGTGTCTACACAATCATGATTTTTCATCTTCAATATCTGATATTTTCTTCTTCTTGATTTCATCTCTCCCTTTGATGGCTTTTTTAGCCCCCACAAATCTCCACTTGGGAGTTTGGGTTACTCTCATAATGAGCTTTATAATAAGGCTGCCATTTTTGTATTCTCTTGTTCGAATTATCTTATTATTCTTGGAGCACCTTAATAAATGATAAAGTTAAGTACTTAAATTATTGGGTGCTCTCTTTATTTTTACAAACATAGTACTACAGAATACATTTAATTACACTAGGCCTAATAAATTGATTTTATTAAGATTAATTATTTCTTAATTGGGTTTTAAAGTTTGATGATCTTTATGTTCATTAAAGTTTTTTTTTCTTTTTTTAATATCATATCAACAATTATAGTGAATTCAAATTTAAAAAATATTAGCAATGCTATTTTGGTATTATGAACATTATTTTAATATTTGGTGTGCCAAAAGGCTTGTAGCAGCTGCAATGCTAGACTAAACAAATAGGAATGATAGTACAAAAGACGCATTATTATATATTTCCAAGAACAGCATGCATGCATGTTTATATCATTAGAGGCACGGCGCTTACAGATATAGCAATCACACTGAAGTCAAGGTCACCAGATAGCCGGTATATTGCATATATCTAATTCTCTGTATAAAGAAAAAACTTAATTACGACATATGCAAGTTTGTGTGATATTCTTGATAAGCTTACGGTATTTTGATGCGACAAGTGATCAGCATTTATCGTGATGATCTGATTTAATCACTAAATCTTATTTTAAATTTTAAATGATCACGTACTCTCTCCATTGTTCAGATTTCAAGACAAAACACTGCATATTTTGCTTATTTCATGTCTTATATATAAAACTTGGATTAATCATGTGCATAACAGTAGATATATACTACAATATTTACATCAATGCGTGCCGGCAATTGTAAGCGCCAAATTTTGGCTTGTAAATATAGGACGGTGTCCTATACTTCATCGTGATCTTGACTGCATGCGTTCGTACAGTGTATGTATATATACACAAATCACACATCTGATATATATATATTTATTCAATAGAAGTATGACAACCGCAAGCACGTGTACGTTTCTGATTGGGATCTGGGTCCAGATGCTCTCTCTGTGCAGTATTGATTAGTGATTCCTCTACTTTTGAAGAAAATGCTTTGGACCAGTTGGGTACGAAGCTTTTTTCTTGGAGTACAAGGTGATGTTGTCCACCATGTTGTGTCTCTGTTAACATTGCTACTGACTTAGTATGTCAGCAAAGAGAAACCCTAACAGTCACCACCTGCATTCACACATGTTGCATGCACATACGCTTACTATTACCAGTATTAGTGTAATCTAACTATCTTTACTCATGTTCTACATGTATTGTGCTCTCGTTATGAAGATTTTTCTCGACTTCCTAAACTCACTTTTTAAAAGTCAGACACCACATCATGTGCTCTAGCTGTTTAATTACATCAACTTTCAATATCATGTGGGTCAACTTTTAAAGTAGAGATGGGTTGACCCAGCCACATCACATCAAGGTCATGGAGCGCAGTATATATATGTAGTGCTGATCTTGTCAAACTCTATTGACATAAATCAAATTGTGGATTTGTTCAGCGCAAATTTCTCTGGCTTGGCTTATATGTTAATATGTATTGTTTTGTTATTTAGATGCTAAAATTATTAAATTAATCCCAAAACTTTGGTAACTATCGTTATCTCATTCAAAATAATTGCATATATAATGCAATTATACAGCTGTACATTATGGGATTTTAGCAACCTTATCAAAGAAACGATGTTATGTGCAATCATGATGTTATTTAGTGGATACAAGCTAAATATATACAGTCTGATAGGTAGATATCATATGCTTACGTAATTGATTTTGACATCAAATTTCACTTTCTTGTAAGGTTTATACAATTTAAATTTTTAAATAGATGTAAAGATGCCACTAAATGACACTTTATGAGGATGAGTTAACATTTGAGTCTCATCCCATTATTTTAATATGAGATAATACCAAAAACCCACTGTAATTTATAAAAATATCAATTTTACTATTTATAGTTTCATTTTTATAAAAAATCCTTCATGACATTAATAAAAACACTTAATATACCATCAGGAGGCATGTGAAAAACAATGATACCCCTATTAGTTACAAATTCTATTAAGTTGACTTGGTTGACTGTTTGACTTTGGAAACAAAATAAGAAATGTAATAAAAGATTAATTAAAATAATATTAATTAAAGAGATAATCCCAAAAAATTCATTCTAGTTTGCAAAAATATCAAATTTACCATATATGAATTTCTTTTATATCTAAAATCTTTCTCGATATTAATAAAAATACTCAAAATACCCTCTGAAGGCATATGAAAAACAATAATGCCCCTAATAGTTATAAATTCTGTTAGATTAACTTGGTTGACTGTTTGGTTCTAGAACAAAATAGGAAATGCAATAAAAAATTAATTAAAGGGATAATCCCAAAAAATTCATTCTAGTTTGCAAAAATATCAAATTTACCACATATGAATTTCATTTATATCTAAATCCCTTCTCGATATTAATAAAAATACTCAAAATATCATTGGAAGCGTGTAAAAGAACAATAACGCGATAATAAATTCCATTAGATTGACTTAAGAACAATAACGTGGTAATAAATTCCGTTAAATTGACTTGATTAATTGTTTGACTCTATGGGATAAAATGGAAATTGCGATAAAGATTAATTAAAATATAAAAATCAAAATAAATAATATAAAATATAAAATATAAGGATTTTTTTTTTTAACTAAAAAATATGTATAGAACGAAAATAACAATTTTTCTCTCGAGCAGCCTCTCTCTCCATCATTCACACTAGATCTCCACCACCACCCCCTCCACCAAACCCCGGCCCACATTGACTCACTCTCTCTATTTCACCTCTATTTCTCTCATTGGTCCTTCTCTATTTCACCTCTATTTCTCTCATTGGTCCTCCTCCTCCTTCTCCTCCTCCTCCTCCTCCCAAATGAACATCAACTGGTTCGTCCCAGATGATGCTCGTTTGGGTTCAATTTGAACCCAAATATCTGGGTTCGTGGAGCTTATATTTCTTTAGATCTGAGTTCAATTCTAACACAGATAATGCATTCCGGTGATTGATGATGTTGGATGTGTGATTGCTGGTGATTTTTTTTTTTTAGGTATGTTGATGATTTTTTTTTTTTGTTTATTATTTGGTTTCCAATAGTAGAGATTCAATTTGGAGATTGGATCTCCACCTTTAGATTGGATTTTCAATCGACTGAAAGCCCATAATTTTTTTTAAATATATGTTATTTTATAATTATTTTATTTATTAAATAAAAATCTTAGGGTTAAAATTATCTTTTTACCCTTTATATGATTTTTTTGTTAATTTATTAACGTCAAGAGAGATTTTGGATAAAAATGAAATTAATGTGACAAAACGAATATTTTTGTATACTATAATATGTTTTTTGGGATTATCTCTTATAATTATTTATTTACTAAATAAAAATCTTAGGGTTAAAATTGTCTTTTTACCTTTTATATAATTTTTCTATTAATTTATTAATAGAAAAGGGGATTTTGAATAAAAATTAAACTAGTATGATAAAACGGATATATTTACAAACAAGAACAAGATTTTTAAGATGATCTTTTTAATATTTGAGTCATAAAGGATTTTTTTTAAAAAATAAAATAAAATAAAATTATCCTTGACAAAAAAAAACTAATTTCATCTCTCCAATCTCTTTCGCAGCCAGAATCTCCTCTGCCCAACATCTTTTTTTACAAACTTCCTTCATTTTCTATCCAACATCTCTCTTATTCTTCCTTCATTTTTTTCCCCATCTTTGACGATGCAAATATGCATTTGCATATCTGTGACCTACTTATGGTAGGTCGTATATCTATCTGCAATATATTGGCCTCCTTGCCTAAGATGAAAGGGAAGAAAAGGCAAAAAAGGAGGAGAAAGAAGAAGAAGAAGAAGAAGAGATATTAGGCAAATAAGTGAGGAAGTTAGTTGGAGAAGGCGTTGAAGGGAGAGGGATTGAGACCGTGAAAGAAATTCTAGAATATGAAATTAAGTTATTTTTTCAATAATTATTTTTATCTAAACATATACCCATTATGACTTAAATGTTAAAAATAATGAGATAGAATCAAAATATTAACTCCTTAAATTGATAAAGTATTTTTATCCTTTGGCCTAACTAAATTTATATTCGAACTGTATTACATAATGCCTTTATAAAAAGTTATTCAAAAAGTTATAGTCCGTCCAGTTTACGCGAATAGTATCAATTACATTAATAGTACATACATTAATACATACTTGTAAGTTGTATGAGAACATGCATAGTTATTGTCGCCAAAAAAAATGATTTGTTTGTTTATGAATTGAGTTTGCATGGACAGATACTTGTCCTTGAACTGCTTCCGATAAAATAGTTGGTGACATTTATTCGCATCGTTATCGATGACCTTGTGCTAAGCTACTTTGTACGTGAAATTTCAACATGTTGCTTGCTTTCATCTATAATTTAATTTTGTGTTGTCTCACGAGTTTCTTTCTTTAATCTTAAATGACCATACAATTTTATTCCAATGATATTAGATTTTAATTTTAATCTAAACTTATGAATTATTATTTCAATCAATTATCATATTATAAATAAAACAATATGATAATCCGTATCAACTGATAATTGAATGATAACAAATATTTTATAAATTATAATACAAATTGAGATTGAAAATGTGATGTGCAGTATTATTATTATTATTATAATTGTCGTGTTTGTAATAAAGTAATTAATATATTTCGGAAAACAGGGAATAGGCATGACTCATGAGGGTTGGTGTGTACATCTGTCCAAACTAAGATATTTGACTTTCTTTTTTTCCTCCTTTAAATTAATGATTTTTACTCCGCAATAGCAAAAAATCTAACCCAAAACTGTGTGAGAATCCCCAATCCATTATTTTTTAAATAAAAAATAACTGTTTTGGATCTTTAAGATCCAATTCAATAAAAGCCATTGTAGTATAGAGTATTTACTATCATCAATGTTGTAGATATCGCCCACGTGGTGCCTAGTGCCTAAACTATCTAGATAGTTTGATCAACAGTCAATGGTCATCTGTTACTTGTCAGTTAAACTTGAAACAAAAAAAATTATAAAACAAAGAGACACATTAAACCAAGCAAGAAAAACCGAAAACCTAAGAAACATAAAATCACCAAAAAAAAATAAAAATTAAGCAAGAACATTTGGGAAATGAAAAAACAGAAAACAAGGAAACTGTGCCTAAGATAGTGCAACAACTGTGCTTGAGACAAATGCCAAGGGGTGGAAATAAGATGGCAATCAAGATTTCGCAACCCACAATGATGACGAGCAACGTTTGACCGGCAATTGGCAAATTAACTTTTATGAAGGATTAAGATGAGGGTCTGGTGGTGGTGATTGTGTGACTAATGTGGTGCTAACCATGGTAAATGAACGATGTTATGGAGGGTTTGGGGTTAGGGGCACATAGTTATTGGATTTCCTCTATTATGGTTTCAACTTCGAAGTAAAGTTTGGATTTGTTGGTGAATGAAGGGCTTTTGCTGCCTTTTCTTTTTTTTTTTTTTTTTTTTTTTTTTTTTTTTTTTGTTTTAAATTAAAAAAGGCCGCCTAAGCAGTCCACTGCCTAGAACCATCAATTTAGTGGTTTTCGAATTGGCTGGCAGCTGTCTAAAGCGCCTAGGCAACTCCTAGGCATCCACCTAAGTTGATTTTTATAATATTGATTGTCATAAACTAACATTAAAATATTAACATCAATTAAAGTGATATGTGAAAATTCCTTATCCTCTATGATAATTTAAGTTACGATATGTTTATCGAGATCAAACATTAATATTGAATTTTGGACATCAATTCTTAACCAAAGTGATTAATGTAATTTTCTTATCATCGATAATAAAATTTAAGCCATACTTGCAAGGTTTAAACACTATGATTTGGATATTTATTCCTATAATTATGAAGTAATTCCTTGCACACTGATAGGAGAAATGAGATTAAACATTAATTATGTGATTGGATTTCAACTTTATGAGATCAAATATTAATTATATAGTCGGATACTTACTTTCATAAATGAGAGAACCATTCTCACAATATGAAGAAAAAAAACCATTCACATAAGTTTTAAAATGCTTTTAGTAGGAATATAACTCCTAATATTTAGTGAACGGAGAGATATAGAATTACTTATAATAAAATATGATGTGAATTTAATATCAACATGTTCTAATTACATTTTGTCATATTATTTTGTAATTATGGATCACGGATCTTACTCCTAAAGGTCATTTTCTTTTCTTTGTGTGAAAAAAATATTGTTTATCGAAAAAGAATTATAAATTTTCGAAATCAGAATCACTAACATATGGGTACGTTAAATCCTAAAAGAATCTTCATCATAATTTGTGTTGGTGATTATTTACTCTCTGTAAATTAACTGCAGCTGATCTGGTGGCTCAGTGGTACGGGGGACGCACCAAACGCAAATAATTTCGACCACGTGCGAGAGAGGACCCATCAGTAAATATACATAAAAACAAGGGACAAACTCGTCACCTAAAAGTAGCTGAAACCCCACAATAGAAGCGGAAAGCTGACGGACAGCTGGATCCACAAGAGCCGCCAGATCAGAGTGACGCGTCGCGTGGACCGTAGATTCAGTACTTAAACGACAACCAAATAACCTCACCGGCATTTGCTTTGCATCTAAGTCGCATTTCATTTCTCATTTCATTTGCTTTTGTTGTTTTTTTTAAAAAAATTTTGTTTTTCTTTTTTGGTTTTGTCTGCCCATTTTGAACCCAACGTAAGGCTGTGAGAGCTGGGCGGGTAGCTGAGACAACCTCTAACGACGCGAAGTCTAGGGTTTCGATAAGGTGAGATTTTTTCTCGCATTGTCTTGTCCGATTTTCAATTTTTCCCCAATTTCGACTTTGATTCGTCTTGATTGTAAAATGCTGCGTTGGTTCGTTTCTTACGCTAAATATTTCGAAACGATTGTCAAAAGAAGGTTTTCGCTTCTTTTTTTTTTTTGATTTTAAGATTGGTTTTTTTAGACATTATTATGGTAATGTTGTAAAATTTGGGATATGATTTGATTTGAATTATTGTTTTCTGTTTACTTGATTGGATTAGATATGCATCCACAGTCTCAATTACAGTACCAATTTCTCTGTGAATTGGATTTGCAACTGATCTTGGTTGGGATGTGGTCATTTTGTTGCTTGAATGTGGAATCTTAATTTGTATGACAATTTCAAGGCGTCGGTTGTGGATATGAGGGATTATACTTCAGTGTGTTGTTTAAAATTTTGTTTTAGATAACGTGTTATTTAGAATTTGATTTTTTTTTTTTTTTTTTTTTTTTAATTATCGAAGTTACTATGATGACGCTTTTCGACATTATTATTGGGCAAAGTTCGTGTTTTTGTTTTGGTGTATAATAAAAGGTAGTTGTTTCTAGATTTTTGACTGCAATAATCGGTTGCCTCATAGATGTCAGTTCAATTAAACGAAATTGGGTATAATGTTGGTGTTCTGATAATTATTGGAATTGAATGGTTTGACTGTTGTTATGAATTTGATAGATTAGTTAGTGTTTATGTGTAATTTATGGGTGAACCTTTAATCTGTAGTTCAACAAGATTTATGTTGCTTTATTATAAATATTCTAATGAAATGTTGTTAATTCTCTAGCACGCAGTAGAAGATGGCAGAGACCGAAGATATTCAACCTCTTGTCTGTGATAATGGAACTGGAATGGTTAAGGTATGAAACAATGTTCCTTGTTCTTGAGAAATGGGCTCTAGGATACTAGTAGCTTGCAGCTTGGCTAATGTAACTCCGATTTAATGATAGTTGAGGAAAGTTGTCTACATTTGATTACTAACTGCCTTGCAACTAATACAATTATGAAACTGGTGTTAGGCCGGGTTTGCTGGAGATGATGCTCCAAGAGCTGTGTTCCCTAGCATTGTTGGCCGTCCTCGTCATACTGGGGTGATGGTTGGCATGGGACAGAAAGATGCGTATGTTGGGGATGAGGCTCAGTCTAAGCGAGGTATTCTGACTCTGAAGTACCCTATTGAGCATGGAATTGTTAGCAATTGGGATGATATGGAGAAAATTTGGCATCACACCTTCTACAATGAACTCCGTGTTGCTCCGGAAGAGCATCCTATTCTCCTTACTGAGGCACCTCTCAATCCAAAGGCTAATCGTGAGAAGATGACTCAGATCATGTTTGAAACTTTCAATGCCCCAGCTATGTATGTTGCCATTCAGGCTGTTCTTTCACTTTATGCCAGTGGTCGTACAACTGGTAAGCTATTTAATTACTTTTAGCCAATATTTTACTTAGTTCAATTTGGTATCTTGAAATTGGGTTTTCAAGCAAAACCTGTGATTAAACATAGAGTGATATTTGTTTCATCTGTGAAGGAGCTAGGTGCTAGATTAGAAAACTCTCCACTGTTCTTCTTTGGGTGTCAGTTCTTATATTACAGTCTCAATAGGTGATCTGAACTGCAGTCCATTTTTCTTTTTGTTTTTCCAAGCCTCTGTCAATAGTGTGAGTAGAATGTGAAGCCGGAGTAACAGATTTGTTCCTTTTTTGAAAATGTTTGTGCACCAAACCAAAAGATACTGCATTTTCCTTTTGGATTTTCCAAGATAATATGCAAATATTGTAAACAACATATGGGAACTTTTTGGTTGGTAACAGTGAAGTAAAAATACTTGGCAATTTTAATGATATTCAATAATAATTCTAATTAATCAATCAACCCCTTGTAGTTTCTATGTCAATGATGATGATGTATTTCCAATGCTGCATACTGCAGGTATTGTGCTTGACTCTGGAGATGGTGTCAGCCACACAGTCCCCATCTACGAGGGGTATGCTCTTCCACATGCAATCTTGCGTCTTGACCTTGCAGGTCGTGATCTCACTGATGCCCTGATGAAAATCTTGACTGAGCGTGGTTACTCATTCACCACCACAGCTGAACGTGAAATTGTGAGGGATGTGAAGGAGAAGTTGGCATACATTGCACTTGACTATGAACAGGAATTAGAAACTGCTAAGACCAGCTCTTCTGTTGAGAAGAGCTATGAGTTACCTGATGGTCAGGTAATCACCATTGGGGCTGAGCGTTTCCGTTGCCCAGAAGTCCTTTTCCAACCATCCATGATCGGAATGGAGGCTGCTGGTATACACGAGACGACTTACAACTCTATAATGAAATGTGATGTTGATATTAGGAAGGATTTGTATGGGAACATTGTACTCAGTGGTGGTTCCACCATGTTCCCTGGTATTGCTGATAGAATGAGCAAAGAAATCAGTGCGTTGGCTCCTAGCAGCATGAAGATTAAAGTGGTTGCTCCTCCAGAGAGGAAATATAGTGTATGGATCGGAGGATCCATTCTGGCATCTCTCAGCACCTTCCAGCAGGTAATTTCTTGTTCTTTTCCTTTGTTTTGGTGCCGATTAATATGCTTTTAATCAAATTGCTTTCTAAAATGTTCCCGACTCAAGAATACTTCATTTTGTTTTGATTGCAGATGTGGATCGCCAAAGCTGAGTATGATGAGTCTGGTCCTTCAATAGTGCACAGGAAATGCTTCTAATTACAAACAACGATAGGTGGAATTGATTACTGTGCTGTGCTATTTGAAAAAGAAAATGCTGCTTGCATTCTTATTCACTTTACCGTCTGTTTTTCTTTCTTCATTTTAATAGCTGGACAATGTCCTCAAATGAATGCAGTAGTTGCTGTATTAATATCTATTCTTTTGTCGTTTTTCGCACAGTAGTCAGCAGAGACAAATTGTTGCCCTTATCAAAACTTTGGTAGCATGTTAACTATGTATTATTTATTTTCTTATCACTGTGTGCTTTGTTGCGGATCGATGTGGAATCATGAATAAGCAGGGCGGCACTGTAACATGAAAATGTCTAAGCCAAAATGATTCACGTCTGGTCAACAAAATAAAAGGAAACCGAGGCTCTCAAATTCAGAATCAAGAGAGATTAATATTATAGTATTTCTGGTTCAGTTCTATTGAGTGTCTGGCTTTGGTTAATGGAAAGAAATTGTGTATCAAATAGAAATTGGATGGTCTCCTTTACTGTGTTATACCAAGCACATCGCCCATATTCATTTGCACACAAACATGAACTAAAATTATTACCGTCCCGTCCAAGGTTGGTGCGGGGGAGTTTGACAGACGGATTGGCTGGACGCTCTATTTATGATTAAAAAATATATATTAAAAAAAAAAAAAAAAAAACCTCTGTCGGCTGGACGCTCTATTTATGATTAAAAAAAAAAAAAAAAACCTCTGTCGGCGTATGGGGTAATCGGCTAAAAGCTGATGACAACATTAGTCTTCACTGTTTTTTTTTTTTTTTTCTTCTTGCCTTTCTGTGTGAGATTTTGGATTTTGATTTTGAGCTTTTCTGATTCTCATTCCACTAGCATTGTCAATCCCCAAAGAGTTCTCTTTTCTAGCACCACTCAAAGCATAAAATTTAAATTTACACTTTAAAACAAAGTTTTTTTTTTTTTTTGCTTGATATTTTTATAAGTACACATTATAAAATATATTTGTCACCGTTGGACTCTCTTGATTAGGAAATTGAATACAATCATGAGCTAAGGCTCCCAGAAACGGAAGAAAGACTTTCAAAAGTAGGATGAATAATCTACATCAAGTAGAAAAATTGCCCACAAATTAATTGAACAAACTACATTTCGAATATTGATCTAGTGGCTGAAGAGGAGCAACACCAAGGAGGTGGGTGCTTTCTTTATTTTATTTCAACCGAATTTTGACCCATTCCTAATAATTTCCAAAAAAAAAAAAAAGGAATTTCTCATTGTAAATAAAACCACTAATTTATTTATTTATTAAAACCTAATTTGCATTTCTGTGTTCTCATGGCCCTATCTCGTATAAAACGCAGCGTTTTCAAACTTCTAACTAGCAAGTTCTCGAGTCTTGACTGACCCGTCTCCTCTCATTTAACCAAATCAAGCACCCAACAAGCTGATATAAAATCCAGATCACTACATCTTCCTCTTACTAGAGACAGCAGGGTCACGAAATGAAACACAGATAAGTAGAGCATAGTTGTTTCAAAACTCGAATAGAGAAGAGAAGAGATATGGGTAGAATTGCGGTGGCTGCGATCGTGAGCTTGTGGGTAATTCCCATATCAATCCTCGTAAATCGCGTTATTCCTGACCCCTACATGGTGAGATTCAAAACCCCTTTTGCTTTTGGTAAACTATCATTCTGAATTTGCACCCCTCACCGCCATTTTATTTGCAGGACGAAATATTTCACATACCTCAAGCTCAGCAGTACTGTAAAGGCAATTTCAAGAGTTGGGATCCGATGATCACCACCCCACCTGGCTTGTATGTTTCTATCTCCTAAGTTATGTTGATAGGACCAAATAAGTATCAATTGGTTGGTAGATGGGATGTGATTATCTTGCTTTTTTATCAAACTTGCAATGGTGCTTTTGGTGTGCTTGGGTTGTAATGTGAGTTATGTGAATTTATAGATTTGATGAGTAAACTATACTATCAATTTATCACGCTTTGGTTGTTTGATACATGAAATGTAAAACTTGTTGCAGGTACTATCTTTCACTTGCCCATGTTGCTTGTTTGTTTCCAGGCATGTTTTTTGTGCAAGCTGTGTCATCGTATTTTGAAGTTTGCTCCACTGTAGTTCTTCGTTCTACGAATGGTGTGTTGGCGGTATTATGCAGTGTTGTTATATTTGAGATAATCACCCATTTGAGGCCAGCAGTTGAAGATAGAAAAGCTACATTTCTTGCTGTGGTCCTAGCCTTATATCCCCTCCATTGGTTCTTCACTTTTCTTTATTATACAGATGTTGCTTCACTTACTGCAGTACTTGCTATGTACCTTGCATGTTTGAGGAAGAAATACCAGCTTAGTGCATTGGTAATGGACTCGATTCAACTTACTACTTTAGATTTGAACAAATTATTATAGTTTCTGGATCAAATTGGAAGCAATGTTAAGGATGAGATTATAATTTTTTTGGTTGTAAGTTTGGAGTTTTATCATGATTTTTAATGCAGGTAATGAATTCTTTTCTTTGTGTTGTAATCAGCTTGGCATATTGGCAGTTCTCATTCGACAAACAAATATTATATGGATGCTTTTTATTGCATGTGCCGGGGTCATAGATATTACTCTTGCCCATAGAAGGGAAGATGAGAAAGTAGATGACTCCTATGTGTCAATTGGGAGAAACAATCGATTAACTGCCCCCAGTAGCGTCACTAGGGGCTCAAACTTGAGAAAAAGAAAGTCTGACAGTACTGTTGATAAGAATGATATTTCTGTTCCTGGGGCAAGTGTCTTTTCAACAACTCAAAAGTCAGGTTCTGTTTCACAGGTTTGATTATGGTTTTATTAATTTGTAACTATTGAAACCTTGATTATTTGCACAATTCATAGCACTCCATCTTCTTTGGATGTTGGGAATGAGCAATTTAACTTGGGAACTTCTCAAAATTGGTTGTTTAGAATGAATTCGTTGAAGTGCTAACAGTTCATGTTTGTGTCATTATTCTTCAGGGTTGCTTGATGAGATGGAGGCTATTATTTTGACTTCATGGTGTATGAAGTGGGAGATTTTGGTCTCATTTAGCCCGTTCTTTTTGGCATTTGTGGGGTTTGTTGCTTTTCTCTATTGGAATGGAAGTGTAGTTCTTGGTACCTCTCTTCTTATCATACTCTTTTTAAGTAGGTAATTGTTCTTTATATTTTATTTCTCTAAATTTTTTGTTGTCATCCCTCCAAATATTGCAGGTGCAAAAGAAGCTCATGCAGTTTCTCCACATTTTGCACAGATAATGTATTTTAGTCTGGTTTCCACTCTCTTTGCTGCTCCTATGCACTTCAGCTTGGGCCAAGCTGCAACTTTGTTTCAGTCATTCTGGAAGAACAGGCTCCTTGGTTTCTTTCAAGTGCTTGTGGCCCTTACTGCCTGCTTCCTCGCTGTGCATTTTTTCAGGTGAGCTCAGATAACCAACTAATGTGCTGAGCAAATTGTCTTTATGTATTAGCTTGTCTATCATAATACTTAAAAGTCATAGTTCAATTGTTCATACAATAATATTTGCATTTGAGTAATAAAGTGATGCCATTTATGATCTTTGTGCAATGACAAGTTCAAATTATGTCGGTAACTGCTTCCAAATGGCTGGTTTACCATTGATATTTAGTCAAAAATGGCCACTATTCATGTGACTTGCATTTTGAACTGTTCACCTTTTTTTTTTTTTTGGTTTTTTCAATACTTTCCTGACCATATTAATAATATTATAGTTAAGTCTGAAATAATTTTGATGTTGAAATCTTAATAAAATGGTGCAATGCAAATGCATGTATATTTGGAACTTTTGTCAATGTTAAGTGACATTGCGAATGGCCTGATGCAGCTTAGCTCATCCCTATCTTCTTGCTGACAATCGGCACTATCCATTTTATCTCTGGAGGAAAGTCATAAAAGCTCATTGGTTAATGAAGTACCTTCTAGTTCCGCTTTATGTTTATTCATGGTTCTCCATTTTCAGTGCAGTGGGTTAGTATACCGCTCTGCCCTGCACATATTGTCTATTTGCTCAAACTGCACCGGGGTCTTATTTTAAATATCTTTCATTGGCAGGGAAAACTCGAAGAAAGATCTGGGTTTTGGCATATTTCTTGGCTACTGCTGCAGTTCTCGTCCCTGCACCACTAATCGAGTTCAGATACTACACAATCCCATTCTATTTTATGATTCTTCACTCCAATATCCACAATAATGAAAGTTGGCTACTACTGGTGGTTCTGTATACAGCCCTTAACGTCTTCACGATGACAATGTTCTTGTTCCAGCCTTTCCATTGGGACCACGAGCCTGGGATCCAGAGGTTCATATGGTAATGAGGAAAATGCAAGAAGCTCCAAAGAAAAGCCCTCTCTTGATGTTTTATTAAGTGATTTTAATCTAACCCTCCCCATATTTATTCTTCTTTGGAACAAAAGGTACCAACATCCTTTTGATACCAGATTTTGTGTACCATTCATGTTGAGTGGGGCTCTATTGATTTTGTTCATGTCACACGTTCTTCAATTTGCTAGACTGAGTGTAATCATGAACTATAAAAACTATATCGATTCAAAATTTGTTGGAAATGGATCTGGGTAGAAAAGAAAACGCAATGTGTTTTAATGCCTGTAATTTTCTCTGAAGCATTTCATCAAACATCTTAATAGAGTAATTAAAGAGAGCTCAAACCATTAATTTATTTGAATTGTATATTTAATTTGAAGGACAAGGGTTGACGAGCTGTGACAAATAAAATAATAATAATAATAATAATAGTAATAAGAAAGAGAAATGTATTCATGAGAATTGACGTCAACGTTGAAGAAGCTTGAATGGCGAATTCAAGGCTTCGCGGTCTGGTTTGGTGGAGAATGTGGCCAATCGCGTTCGTTGGATTTGCGATCATCGTCTTCGTCTTCACTCTGTTTTACGACTTCAGTGCCCATCAAGCCTCTTCTCTCGATCTCTCTGACGACGAGGACGTCGTTGACTTAACCTTGCTTCGTGACGCCAAACAGAGAGGAGCCAGTAAGTGGAGAAATGTCTTGTTGTCGTTTTGTTTTTCGTTTTTGAAACTTTGAATTCGTTTTAGGTGGTGAGTCTTCTGTGTGGTTGTTGCAGTTTGTTTGGATGGGAGCTCACCTGGGTACCATTTTAAAAAGGGTTTTGGATCTGGGTCTAGCAATTGGCTTCTTCACATTGAGGTTCCATTTTGGAATATTTATTGTTTGTGGTTGTGTGGGTTTTTGCAGTGTTTTGTTATGATTTTCTTTCTTTTTCTTTTTTTGGGGGTGGAAGTGCAGGGTGGAGGTTGGTGCAATACAATTGAATCATGTTCATTTCGTAAAATGACAGCATTGGGTTCCTCGAACTTCATGGAACGACAGGTTCGCTTTGCTGGAATTTTGAGCTCTGACCCATCTCAAAATCCTGGTAAATGTGTAGTGAGTTTATGCCTTGTTGAATTGTAGTATGATTTTACAATATTTTACAAATATATTTAGTGGTTTGTGCTTGGTTTTGGACTTTTAGTGGATTAGTTGGTTGCTAATAGTTATTGGATGGATGTTTTGTGCATTGTTTAGATTTCTTTAACTGGAACAAAGTCAAGATACGCTATTGTGATGGTGCATCGTTAGCTGGTCATCCAGAAAGTGAGTTCAAGGCAAGTTTCGTTATTTGGTTTCTTGAAAATTATTCACTGGGAAAATGAAACGAAATCTTCTTCTCTTTGGAAACGTAATGTTTCATTATTAATGTGGTTTGTTATCAAGGGACTGTAGAATGGAACAAAACTTTTCTTTAGAGGCCAGCTCATCTGGGAAGCATTGATGGATGAACTCTTATCAGTGGGCATGTCTAATGCGAAGCAGGTAGCGTTCTTGACACTTTAATGTATATTTGATCCCCTAAGAGCTTTAAGTCAATACTTTCAGGTTGTTGTTGATTGGAACTGATAATTCTTTCTTTATTCACCATGTCAGATTGCTCACATTAGGATTTATCATAATTTTGCATTGTTAATATAATACACAGATGAATCTGGGTAACTGGGAAGTTATAAAACGTAGGTGTCCATGAATTTTCCATGAAATCTTCAATCTTTAGTTTAACTGTGATCATGCAAATTAATTTTTCTGTGTGCAATTTTGATCTAAGATGAAACTGTGAGTCTTCTTTGGCATTCATCAGTTATGATTTGCAATTTTGATCATTTTTGCAGGCCCTTCTGTCAGGATGCTCTGCTGGAGGGTTGGCCACTCTTATACATTGTGATGACTATCGAGATCGTATGCCAAAGCATACAACTGTCAAGTGTCTTGCTGATGGAGGTTTTTTCCTTGATGAGTATGTTTTTGTATGCATTAATGTTCTATGATATCATCCCTTTTGATAAAATATTTCTAGTGACTACTTCAAAAAATATATATATATTTCTAGTGACATTGCAATTCTATCACAGAAGCTATATATTCAAGCATGATATCGAGTCACTTCGTGATTCCTTCATTTCAGGCAGGATGTTCTTGGCAATCGCACCATGGGATCTTTCTATCGTGATGTCTTCCACCTTCAGGTGCTGCTCAATTTATTTTCTTTCTATGTGGAATTGATACTCGTTTTTCTTTTTTATTTACGTGTCACAAACTGTCAGGGAGTAGCAAAAAGTTTGGACAAGGAGTGTCTTTCTAGAGTGGAACCAGAACCATCTAAGGTAAGTTATTTTATTGCTCTGCTTCACTGCAAAAATTTGAGATGGTGTTCCTCCCTTTGTGGCTTGATGATAATTTATAACTATAGCCACTAAAATCATATTGAATTGTCTACCAGTGTCTCTTTCCTCAAGAATTTGTTAAAAGCATAAGAACCCCATTGTTCATCGTCAACCCAGCTTATGATTATTGGCAGGTAACTTTTCCTCAAATCACAGTATTGTTATTTGTTCCATGCTTGCTATATCTTCTGACACCAATTAGATAATCTTCAGATAAGTAATATCTTGGTCCCAGATGCATCAGATCCCCATAACCATTGGCGACCATGCAAACTAAACATTCATAGCTGCAATCCTGACCAGATTGAGATACTACAAGGTAATTGTTGGAGCGTATTTTGGCTCCCAATATTATTCCTTGGTCTGCGTAGATCCTGTAATCTGAGTATGTATATTTCAAAATTTGCACGAAGTTCATATTTTGGCCCAATATTATGTCCTTCTCATGAACAGGTTTCCACAATTCTCTGCTGAAGATTCTGAGTGAATATCAGCAAATACAGGATCACGGAATGTTTATAAACTCCTGCTTTATTCATTGCCAGACTTGGTTGCCTGAGACCTGGCATTCACCCAGTTCTCCAAGAATCAATAACAAGGTATCAAAGTTATACCATCTAGTGTATACTTTACACATCATATGTTGGTTAAATTCCAAAGCTTAGTTTGTTGTCATTCTATAAGTGTTCTATATGATTGATTTGAATGATTCTGAAGTGTCCGGTTTCATGGCTGAGTTAGTTCATCTGCTAAGGTTCAACATAATGGTTGCGTTGCATAGAATTATGACATTCATACATGAAATTTCTAGTGCAGTGACTTGAAGTTCGTGGTTTTCTTCTGTCCCTCTCCATTTGTTTACTTAGCAGAACAATTCAACGTGTTGCGCAAATTTTCTTGAAGCAAACAAATTCATTTTAATTTCTTATGGATGATATAGAATTGAACCGGATTTGTTCAGAGCTACACAGATCTAACAAAGTCCTGTTCAATATCTAGCATCATGGAAGTCGCAATTGTTTATGTCATTGTCTTCGGTTAATGTGCCGCCTTATTGATGTGATAACTGAAGCTTGATGTTGATTATGGATTTCCATTGATCCTCTTAATAATTCCTATTGTTGACTGCTCTTGAACAGACCATTGCACAATCTGTTGGTGATTGGTACTTCAATCGAAATCCGGTGAAGCTAATTGATTGCCCATTTCCATGTAATCCCACTTGCTATAACATGGATTTTACGCAAGGTTGATGATACTCGTCTCTGGACTCTGGTACAGTTTTTACAATTTACCATTATGAACTCGAAGCTCTGGTTTATCAAGTAAGTCTGGTAAAAACATACTATAAGTCACTGCTCAGTGCCATGGAGGTCGTTTTTAACCAGACCCTTTCATTGGAAGAGTTGTCAACTTGGAAACCTGTGATCCACGCTTTGCTTATTGTATGTTCAAAATTATTGTCCATTTTTCTCTTGCACCCAATTAATGTTACAGAACTTAGCTGTTATTTAAGTTGAAAGATTTGTTTTTTGTTTTTTATTTCTTTTTTCCTTTCGGTTTGGAAACTCAAAATGAAGTCCAGTGTCTATATTTTCCAGCTCATTGACCGCTACTAGGCACCATTTTCTGTCTTCCATCACACTTCACCTATTTGGCTAAAGAAAAACTGAACTTGACTTTCTATTAAGTTGTTGATTGGAAGAGTAAGTTGACTTCTGAATCAAAATTCATTTCGTCATCTCACGGTGCATCGGTTCCCTCGCTTTTCCACCTTGAACAACCAATTCACTCTGTTAAGGTATTGTTTTAACTTTAGTTTTATGAGAGGAGTTTAGGTTTGAATGGTGAATGAGAGAGAAAAATATAACAATTTTAATCATCTATTATTTTTTATTTTGATGTATTACTAGATTATTAAAAACTTAATAAAAACAAATATCATAAAGAATCCCTACTCTTTTCAAACAGGTTTGTTCATCCAGTTGAGGTAAGAATTTGAAATCATAAAATTTATTTTGCCAATCAAAGTCAATCCAGGATTTCAAACCATCGCAAAATCACGGAAGCTATGAGAAGCTAACTGGCCCTTTGAAAACAGGTTGGAAAAAGTCTCGAAACTATCTAAATTTAAAGACTAGCTCTTTCAGACTTGTCGCTTCCAAAAAGAAAAAAAAAAAAGAAGCTTTTTCAGGCTTGTAGACCGTTGCTGATAACGACAACCTTAAAAACCAAAAGCAGGTATGCTTTTTTAAATGTCAGTTGACGTTTCACGAGATGTTAAGAGTGACCTAAACCACTAACAACCGTCAGAGAAATTAATCTTGATGTATCCAGTCTCTCTGTTCATGTATCTTGTTTCAATGTCTCAGGTTTCCATTTATTATAAACCTACCATCTTCTTTGGCATTTACAATGCTTTTTGAATTGACAGATACTTCACTACATCAAGATTATTTAATGAAAAACGTTTTTGCCAAATACATTTCTCATGGTCAATTTGTTTGTAGTGATTCTTGAGATCAATTGAGATCGAGAAAATAAAGATTTTGGATTTTGAAAATCAGACCCAAATCATTGTGACTAATTGTTATACAGCTGACCATTTCTAAATTGTCACGAAGTCAGAGCCCATTGCTTCCAAATAGAAAACAGTTTTTGGATATAGACTAATCCAAAGCTATAATTAAATACGCGTTAGAGATAATTAACAGACTAATCATAGTTGTGATTGACTATCACCATCATCTCTAACTGCACTCCTTAATTATATTTATTTTAATCAAACTTGGGAAAATGAAAATAATTTTTTTTTTTCGGTTTCTAGAAGATATTTATTTAAACATTGCAGTTCACACCTAATCATGTAAACGACATGTTTATAGTGCGTCATACTTGTTTAGTGGAGAACCCACTTGATGGAAACCCATCAAATCTACTTGTATATCAATTGATTTTTTTAAATCCGTATATGTTCAGATAAGAACGTATATTTATGGCAGTTGAAGGGTTTTTGCTTTTTTTTACTAGATTTGGTAAGTAACAATCGTAAGATTGACATCATTTTTTTTCAATTTTCCAAACAACTATGAACCGTCAAGTTTGGATTCAAATTTTGGATATTACATCACCCATTTTCAAGTTTTTAACTTGGAATTAAACATAATTTATTTTCCTCAGCTTGGTTTGACGTTAATTTTTAACAAAAAATTGTCAAAAATCACTTAGACAAAAATTTTTGACAATTTTTTTCTTTCTGACACATTTTATGAGACAAACAACTATAAAAAATAGTATAATCACACAACTCATATCAAACTCTCAGATATCAAGAGAGGGCTATCCATATAAATGATAGGACTACTGAGAATTGAATCTACCATTTGAGGGACAGGTTGAAAACGGCTTATCACAAAGCCACTTCGCTTTGCTCTGTTTGTGACAAATTTTGAAACAATTTTTGAATGTATTTAACTCGGAAATAGGAAAACTTTCACGTCATTTGATCTATCAAGCATTATAGTGGCAACTGGCAATTACAAATCACTCCAGAGAGGTTTCAGACCAATTTTGGAACCATTTGGATTTGTCTTTATTTAACCCAAAAATAGGATAACTTTCAAGCCATTTGATCCATGAATCATTATAGTGGCAACTATAGGAACTGTTTTTATAACCTTCACAAATCCTTAGAACCTGTTTTATAAATCAGTGTTTCTGCTGCATTCGTCCAATGAGCCTAATTGGTATATTATAGACATAATCAAAAAATGGGAAGAATACATACATATAAGTAAAAACAAGGTAAAAAAATACATCTCAAGCTGTTCATGAATTTTGTATATTTCTATTCATTGTCTTGTTTCTATTTACACAGATGATCGCCATATTCGCCCTTCAAAGGAAATAATGATGACAGAGACATCGTCATGGTACCTTCTACGATCTCCTTGTGGGATGTCTAGCAACTCATGGAAATCCATACCAGCTTTCTTAGCCGCACGAAACAACAATTCTTCAATGAGATGCTGTGCAGGATCTCCTTCAGGAAATGCAGCGATGAAAGATTCCACTTCAGATACAGCTTCTTCGTTGGTGAAGTACTGATATAGTCCATCCGAAGAGAGTACCAAGAATTTGTCTCTTGGTACAAGTCTGTGATGATAGAGTGAAGGAGAACATATGATATATGGAGAGGTACCGATGTAGTTGATCCTGAACATCTCTAGAAGTGCATCATTCCACTTTGGCTGCCACAAGAACAAACAGAGAATTTAGTAAAATATAAACAAAAAGAACTCAACTTGTATAATCTTGATTGATCATAAAAATCTCATATCAGTAGAATATAATTTTGAACAATTAGGCCTTGGAATGTTAACATACCTGTTTGAGAAATCCGGCCCCAAATGCGCGAGTGACCTTCAAGTAACCTTTTACTCTGTCATTCATTATTGCAGATTCATCATCTGGGTGTTCTTTCTTGATTCTCCCAACTTCCTGGAATTCGAAATTCAACGTTAGTCCATATCAAACCCATTTTTTTCTATTCTACTAAACATCAAAGTAAATCATGAATATTATAAGAGGAGGAACAGAATTAGAACTTGACCTCTTCCTCATATGTGCTGTGATCCACAGTGAGCTGAACAGAAGTCAAGTTGTTCAATCTGTCAAATTCATCACCATCCAATGCTTCAAGATCACGCATAGTTTCCTCCCTGATTCGTTCCAAGTCCTTCCTCGCCTTCCCTAACCCGATATTAGGCTCAAGTTTCCTTGCAAGAACTGCCCTGCTGTCCCCAACATTCATCAAGTACACATCCTCTCCTTTCATCAACATCACCAAAACACAAGAACCCATCAAAGCCAGCTCAGGGTTCTCCGTTACCATCTTATCCGCGATCTCCAAATATGAATCCTCCGTCTTCTTCAAGGCCTGAGATAGAGCTTTCAACACATCCGAATGGTTAACCCCATTTGACACCTCACTGTTGAGTTTCTCCTTTGATTTCCTATCAAGTTCTAGTCTTTCTCTATCCCATTCACACCTCCACCTCTTCTGATCACAATTCCTTTTCTTCGAATCATCATCATCTCTATTCTCTGATTGAAAACTCTCCTTTTCTTTAGTACTTAAAACGTCAAAATATCCAACTTGGGATTGCTCTATTTCCTCATCCGAATTCGAAAAATCGACAGAGGATTCAAACTTATCATTCCAAAGCAACCCTTTGAGTTCCTTGTGCAGAGCAGTATATAAATTAGTAAGCAAATAATCAGGAGCATCAGGACCGTTGAATCCATCATAAATCCCAACAAAAACCCAACCATGTTCCTCAGATACAACGATATGGACTCGATCCTCACCGGCTTTGCCTTGTGCCCATTGTAGATTTTGACTCTTCATTGAAAAACCACCATCATCATCCTCCACAACAACAACTTCATTGTTCAACCTCATTTGAGTACTCAAATAAGTATTATTGTTATTATTAGTACTTACTGTCACACTCTCGTTATTGTTTCTCTCAAATTCCGATTCTTTGACACCTTTAAAAGATTTTCTTCCACGAGAAATTGTTCTTGAAATCGCTCTCTTGAAAATATTTATCAAACTGTGCTTCTTCGACTTGTCTCCTTCATCGATGAAACCGTTTTGCGATAGGCTTCTATGCAACTTGTTGCTATCACAACTCTTGTCTCTATCAGCGATCGGGCCCGAATACAACCCACGTTCAATCGGTCCCGACGTGAAGCCTCTCTCGATGGGTCCCGACAAGAAGCCTCTTTCGATCGGACCCGAGCTGGTGGACGTACCCGACCCGGATTGGCACGAGCTACGTGGCACTGGCTGTAGAGGGAGAGAAGCGAAGGAATCAGAGCTCTCGAAAGTGGAGGCACGATCGACTGAGCTGTTGTACGAGGAGGAGTCGAGCAGAGCCACCGTTAGCGTCTGCGTCGACGCGTTGGCGCTGACGGAAGCGCCGGAGATTGATCGGAAGAAAGTGGTGGTATGGAGGGTGGCGGCGGCGTCTCCGCCGGCGGTTGTGAACTCGGAATGGACTTTGGAGGAGGAGGAACAAGAGAGACGGGCCTGCTCAGGAGGCACATAGCAGAAGGAGTGGCCTAGACCGTCGTGAAGTGGGTCCCCGAGAATCACGGCGATGTCGTGGCGGCGCGACACTTCGCCGGCGAAGCAGTGCCCAATCTTCCCGATTCTGTTTCCCATTTTTTATATTTTCAAAAAAAAAAACCAAAACAAAACCAAGAATACACTCTTTGCGTTCGGGTTTTTTATAACGTTGTATTGGAAACTAAGGGTAGAAGTAGAAGTAGAACTACCATTGGCTTATTCATGGGATGTGTCTTGTACTTTGTGGGTTTTTTTGTCAGGAAAAAAAAAAAACCGAAAGAATCATCAAGTGGGAGAAATGATAAATGGAGAGAGAGAGAGAGGAGTTGACTTTTGAGTTGTGGTTTGTTCGTTTGTTAATTTATTTTGAAATATTAATTTATTGATTTATTTTTTAGTATTTAGTGGACGAGTTGACTTTTAAGTTAAGCGAAGGCGCGTGCGCGTAGATGGGTTTTTTTTGGAGGGAAAAAAATGGTATTAAATAGTTGGGATATCAAAAGTCAAAATCTCTGATATGCTTGCTATTTATTTATTTATTATTTTTTATTTAATGCATTGTAGTGGCATGAGCCTTTATGCCAAATGCTGCTTTTATATTATATGTGTTTCTTTTAGGCCGTGTTTGTCACGCTCGTTAGCACTGTGACAATTTTTTTTTTCTTTTTTAGTATCCAAACCCGTGTTTGGTGTGTGCCAAAACCCTTCACTAAATTAATCCATCACTGATTTTATCCCATTAATTTGGGATAAATCTAACTCATCCGCTCGATGAGTTAAAATACTCTCGGTCGCTTGCTTCTTCTCTTCGAACTCCAACCTTGCTACTGTCTTCCTTGTCCCTGTCTCTGTTCACCTCCATCTCCTCCCACTCCCTCTTCCTCCACATGTTGGTACTGCTCCTCCTTCTCCTGACCTCTCTCTCTTTTTGCTTCATCTCTGTTACGCTCTTCTGTGCTCGTCGTCGCCGATCGCTTATCTTCTTAAGCATCGTCAGCATCTTCTTCACCGTCCTTGATTGTGCAACTTCTTCAAATCTTCTTAATCACTACCAATCGCTATCTTCTTCGACATCTACGTCATTGTCGATTGTCATATTCTTCGGCATCATCGATGGCAGTTGGAGGAGGGTAGTGTTGGTGGAAGAGGTAAGGGACGATGGTCCAACCATTGTTTTTAATTAGAATATTGACGGAATTTATGAAGTCCCTAAAAAATTGCTTTAAAATCTAATTTTATATCCATTATTTTTAATCTTATTCTACATTTCATTGAACATGATATATCATTCAATCTAATCACATATAAATAAATAATTCAATCTTGTTTCGTGTACCAAATGAGTCCTTAAAGAATAACATTTTTTTTAGAAAAAATTTATGGAATAACTCATTGGGTCTTGAAGGGGTGCTACTCATTGTATATCAGGTGCTCATTAGTGATACGCAATAAATTTGCTTTGGAGTTGATAACGATCGGGTGCGTTTCAAATGCTTTTTGTGATAATAATGTATTTTTTGTGTTGAGAATTTGTTATATAGATTTTTTATCTTTTTTTTGTGAAAACAATTTTTGCTTTTACTATAGTACCTCGATTGTTTTTCTTTTTTGAAATATTTTATTCTTAATAAAATATCATGATATAAACAAAAATTTTATTAATTATCTAAAAAAATTGATGTGTATGGTAATGCACCAATGTCGACTCTCTTTTTTCCAGAAGGAAAAAATTATTTTCCTTTTCGTTTTACCGAAAATTTGCTCAAATCAAAAAGTATTTGTATATTCAAAACTTTGAAATATTCAGACTATTTTTTTGTTGTGTCCTGTTTATATATTTAAAAGCAATATCCAATTTACATGGGTTCGTGGTATCGAGCTGGCCTCTTGATTTTGGAAGCTCCTTACTAATCTAATCTTTCAATGCATGCCGTTTTCTTTTTGGTTTTAGTATTGTACTGATTGTCAGGCTACCTATACTTACATTATCTCAAAAATATATTTGTACTATGTTAACCTTATGAAATTACAAATTTGAGTTCAATATATGTAAAATTATAAAGTTTACTTATCAAAATCTGTAGTTTTATTTTTCTTTTGTAAAACTGACATCAAATAAAAAATTTGTTTATGATCTATTGAGTTCGATTATCATCGGCATAGCTCAAATATATAGTATTCTAATTAGAAGACAATTATTGTCACAACAATAAAATAAAATTACTCGCACACAACCTTTAAAATGCATTTAGTGAAATCGAAGCTCACCATCTTAATGGATGGGAAAGTGTATAAAACCACCTCTCCATCAACAAATGTAGTTTAACACATGAACAGTACTATTGTATATAGTTGGGCACCCAACGATCCAAGTGGTTATCGTTTATATTGATGCTTTTTTTCCCCTTTTAAAATTGTTGCTTGTTTCAAAAAAAGGAGAGGGCTTGAAGCATTTCTATTATGGGCGTCGGACCAAACTCTGAAAATGGCTTACAACAAAGTTATTATCAAAGGTACATTTCTCTTCTGGCTTGAGGCATTTCAATTATGGGCGTTCGACCAAACCCTGTAAATGGCTTACAACAAAAGTGATTACCAAAGGTATATTTCTCTTTTCGTATGGGTTATTGTTAGAGATAACAATGAGTCGGATTAATTTGTTTCAAACCTAATTCAATTTTTTGACAGGGTGCCACAAACTTGACCTATGGTTGGAATGAGTCGCCGCTTTCTATCCTAAACTCAAAATTCTTTACAGTGGTTTGGTCTAAACCTAATCGCGTTTGACTCTATTCATTTTTCACCGCTTACAAAATTTATATTAAAGATAACATAAAAACAATAAATAAACATTAATTTTTTTTAAAAAAAAAACTCAATCTTTATTTCAATTTAACATCACATCTAAGTAATATCAATAAAAAATTCATGAAAAATATAAATTAATTGAATGCACACACCAAAATAGTAACTGTCATGTAACAAAATTTCATTACATACATCAAACTAATAATTAATATAGAACAAAATTCCATAACAAAATAATAATGTACAACACTTTAAAATAAATAATGACAATAATAATAATAATAATAATAATAAAAATAGAATATAATAAAAATATAATAAAACGGGTTAATCTGGTTAGATCAGATTAAAAGTGTATGACTTAAATCCGATCCGATTTAAAAATCAGGTTAAACACTTTTCGTCCAAATTGATTTAAAACCCGTTTGAATGGTTCAAACCCACCCTAAATGGATCGGGGTTCCACTTATTTGGGTTGGATCAGGTATTGTTGCTGTTCGTAGCTGCAATTGACCACGAATTTTTTTTTATTTTTTTGCCTTCTGATGGGTTCTTATTCTCCTGTCATGTGTGTGACCATTGACTCACCACAGCCACAATTTGTATCAGTGCGAGATTGTAGGTCTGTTATGGGCCTGATGGTCTATTTGATACAAGAACATGGAATATTTAAATAGATCCATCTTCTTCCAAGAGTTCACCATCACTTTCGACAATGACAGGAGCTATGTTGCTTATGTAGTGTTAAAAGATCTAGAAGTTCCTTCAATATTTCTTCTAAGAGAGTGTTAGATCATCTCCAACCATACTATCTGTTATCTTTAACTAAAATAACAAATAGCATCATCCAACCACTTCCTATATGTTTAATTATTTTATAAAAATTGAACCTTCCTCTCTAAATATAGAGAACAAAAGAATACTAGCCAAATTATCTCTCATATTGTTTTAATATTTAATATGAAATAAAGTAATTTGAAAATCCTAATCAAACTCTCTCTTATATTATTTTAAGATTAATGTTTGTCAAAAATAAAGACAATCGTCCTCTTCTATTATTTAAATATTAATGTTTAATCAAAATAGAGAGTATAGTTGGAGTGACTCATTAAAAAATCTTTTTTGTTCATTTAGCAAAAATTTAGCTAAATTTTAGGGAGTATAGTTGAAGGTGCACTTAGGTACATTCCTTTTATAAAATCATGTTATATTCGTAAAAATATACACGTAGTTTAATGTTATTGGAAAAATATATAGACATGATAGACATTTATTTAATTTTTGTAAAGCCAAGAATATTTTTGGTTTGAAGATTGCAAAAAATGGGCCAATTGGAACGACAGGGTCTATTCAGAATTTTCAATGGGACTTGGACAGTAGTAGCTTGGTAAAAGGACTTGGAAGACTTTACTTGGGTCCATCCTCTGAAAATTACAAGGTAGTACATTGTACTAGAACCCAGCCCACTGATTTGTGTTATAAAATATTCTCCTATGCCTATCCAATTTCAATTTACAATATCTCAAAATTTGAGAATCACAGAAAAACAAATGTAGAGAAAAATATTTTTAGAAGAAAGGATATAATAAATTACTTAAATTAGTGGACCTAACAATCTAAAAGTAAAGACATATTGACTATAGAAGATATATGTATATATATATCCCGTTTATATCCGAACATTTTTTGGAAAACGAAATTATATCAGATTATATCCCAACTTATAGTTGTCATTCTAATTAATTAACATATGATGTCCAAACTTGTGGGGTTTAATTCAATCAATCGACATATGTCAAGTGAGATAATGATGTAATAATTCTGTTATTAAAAATATAACACCTCATCAAATGAAAATAGAAGTTGGGATTTAGATTAATTTAAAGAAAAAAAAGGGTTGGGATTTAAATCGAGATGTTTAATATCACTCATCCATAAATATATTTGAAAATCTAATCGATTTCATTACAAGTTATTTAGATTTGGTTAAAAGATGATTCTATATATATATAAATTTACTAACAATTAAATTTGATTTTTATCTTATATCTTTTAGTTTACACTAAACATCGATGAACCTAGAATTCAATTTCGAAATTGGAGAGATATTTACAAATGCCAATTTCAATTGTATCAGTAGAGAGAGTGAAAGGGTGTGCAGTTTGTGATGTGATTAGTTGCACAATGTATTAGATACACTCAAGTCTTTCCCTCTAGAGGCGGTTATGTTAGTTATACATGGAAAGCCAAAAAAAAAACGCGGAAAGAGAGAGAGAGAGCAAATAGCGTTTAAACGTGGCAATAAAATAAACAAGTAATAAAAAGATTAAAGCAAAAAAGGACAAGACAGATTATCAAAATCCAATCCAAACGCGGAAACAACGGATACTCTTCTCTTTTTGATTTACTTTTCAATTCTAGGTTTTCCTTGCCTCATTTGATTCATTTTCTCTCGCTATCAGTATCTGTGTCTCTTGTCATATATTGGTACGAACTTTTTATCTTTCTGGCGACTTTCTTCTTAGAGGCACGTAGTTTTGATTTTTTGTTTCATATTTTGTAGGCTTTATCTTGATGTTATTTATTTAAGAAATATTTTTGTGATATGTGTTTGGACAGTAACGAGAAGCCTTTGTTTTCTCTGTTAAATGGTTTTGTTGACATTGCGTCCCGATTGATTAGATCGTGTTTTTGGTGATATTCTTAGAGGAAAATGATGTCTGTCTATTTATTCAGTCATTTCGAGTTGAGATTCGTAAGCTATATATGTTCACTTTTCACAAACAAAGAGGGAATATCAAGTAGCTTTTCTTTTTTTTTTTTTAAAAAAAAATATTTAGAAAAGATTTCTTTTCATTTTTTTTGTTTTGGTCGAAGGCAGATCCTTATAAGCATTTTTAATATCAATAAAATTAACAGATGCTATACACAAATGTGGAATACTTTGCTTAGTTGGACCTTGATATTTGTTTGTAACTTTTGTTCCAGGTTTGACAAGCCTGTAGATATACTCATTATTTGTCTTTCCGGCAGGTTTAAAAAGTGATTATTGTGACGTATGGGGAAGCAAAAGCCTGAGAAACGCACGAAACATGGTCATGAGCATAAAGAGCATTTGGGATGCGTGTGGAGTATTTTTCTTCAAGCACTCAAGTACCATCGCTGGCATAATGTCAAGAAAAGACTTCCACACAGGCGGCATATTGGCAATAGACAGCCCAAGGGTGAGCAAAACTAGTTACCGCCTTTTATTGTGTCAACGGTGTACTAATTTCTCATTTTTTAAGCTGCTAAGGATATACAAAAATACATGTGACCAGAACTTGAAATTTTAATAATTGTCAAAAGCGGAGGGGATTGATGTTCTGGATACTGATAAGTGAAAAGAATTGTTCTAGCGTTTATATTAGTCAATCCAATTGATCTTGTTATACATTTACATGTGCATTGAAATTGTTTTTATTTCACAATCAATTTGAAATTGTGTTCATATCTGATAGATGATATTGAATGTCATGAATGCTGCTAGGTAGCGATTGGTAGCTATGGTTCTTTATTTTAGCGAGACTGATTTATTGACTGGGTGAAAGATCATCAATCTTGAGAATTAATAGCAACAGATAATCATCTATTACGGGATTGCTATGTCTAATTTACTAAACTTGTGGGATTGAGTTGTTGGACCAACAAATGATTTTAGTCAGTGCAGGGTTCTTTTTACATTTGATTATAGGTGCCAAAAGATATAATTTTTTCAATGCACACACATTAACAGCCAGTTTCTTGCTTGCAGGAGACGGAAATTCAGTGAATGACAAAGACATAATCGTTAGTAATCAGCAAGAAACAAGCTTTCCTGAAGTGAACAACTCTAACGTAAGTTGTTGGGAAAATGAATATAGTCGGATACTTTATACACAAATGTGGTCTTTGGTTCTTGTTCCCCTTTTTTCATATAGGATCTGACAGTAGATTGTAGACTACAAGTAAAATGCATCATGTTGAGACGTAATTTTTGTTTGTTTGTTTGTTTGTTTTAATTAGATGGTAAATGCATGATGTAAATGGAATCTGAATTTTCCAGGTTAAGCAGAAGGTCAGACATGACAATCCAGCAAAAAAGAATTCTGTCAGAGCTCGGATAAAAGCTCTGATCAGTGATGAGATGTCTAAGAGGAAGGGCAGACATCATCGCAGTTCAAGCTACCCTGTGAGGAAAGAATTGCCGCGAACTGGTTCCATTAAGCGTGTGGAACCTTCAGATGAAGACCTCCTCACTGAAATTATATTAGGTGATGGAAATCCAACCATTGTTACTGAAAACAATGAAAGCTCTAATACTTCTGGCTCAGCGGATACCAGTGAAGAGATGTGTGAAGATTGTCAAGACATGCTTACCTGTAACGATTTGGAGAAGAAGGAGGTTGAGAATGAGAAGCAACTCATAGAAAATCTCATTCTTCTTCAGAGAAATTTAGACGGCAAAGAGCAAGATTTGTTGGAGCAGAAGTTGATAAGCACAGAGGAAATTACTTCTGAATCGGATGCTTCACTTCCCCATTCAAAGGAGTTTCAGGTGGCTCTAGATTTAATCAACGCGAACAAGAAGTTCTTTTTACGAGTTTTGCATGATCCAAGCTCTGTTGTGGCTCATCATCTCCACAATCAACAGCCACTCAGAGTTAAAACAGGATTTACAAAGTCTGAAACATTCCCTTCACTGTCTCATAGAAGGGATCCTGAGACAAGCAAATTCAATCACAAGCAGGATGTGATTGAATCACAGGAACAAGAAGAAAGAGAGTTGCAAAATGATGATCAAGCACAGAATTCAGTTGGGTTTGAGTCCACAGAAGATATCTGTAAGCAGTCACTGCCATCAACAATTCATGAGAATAGAGCAGACGGAGTTCAATACATAAACCAAGAAATAAATGAAATAACTGATCGTTCTCTTTCAAGTTCAGCTCACCATCTGAAGAACCCTGTTAGGAATGAAGCAGTGATTAAGCGTTTCAAGGATCTCAAACAGAAGATAAAACATGCATTTAAAGAAAGCAAAAATGAGAAGCATAGGATTGCAATGGATGCAGTCCTTCACAAAATTCCGTGCCGCCAGATGTTTTCCCCAGACTTGAAAAGAAAAATTCTTGATCAGTTTAAGGACCCTTACATCAAGAGTGATGGCGGAAAGAGTCCTCGAAGTAGTTTTGAGAATGATCATGCGGCTCTTATTGGAAAGACTAGATTTAACCGCTTGACAAGGAACTCATCTCTTAGTGATTCACTGGATAGATACCATCGACTGTATGAGTCTAGTTTCTCTGGAGAAACAAAACAACAGACCTCTGAGAGTTTAAAATTGAGAAGAGAAGATCCAGCTTTGCCTTCTGGTACTGCTTCAAAATCCCTGGGAAGAATATTTTCTTTACCTGAGCTCAGATCTTATCATTATCAGAGTGAGGATCTTCATTGCTTGTCTCCTAGGATGCCAGTTAGGATTCCTGTGGAGAAAACTGTGAGTGTAAGTGGTTCAGATGAACAAGGTAGAGACATTCCTATAACTTCAGAGTACTCTTCGAGGCTAGATACTATCGTAGAAACTCATCAAGAAAAACTCATTGAAGTTAGTGAGTCGGATCCAGTGAGTGGAGACCAAGTGGGATCAACATCAGTTGTATATAGCAATGAAAATGCTGGAGAGGATAAAGTCATTAGTGAGAAAGTAGCTGAAACTGAGCAGGATATTGAGCCTGTAACTACTAAATTAGTAGAACCAATTCCTGTTTCAGCGCATGACTCCAAATCTGAAGAAGTAATAGAAAGCACAGCAAAAGTTCCTGCATCAGAAGGTATATTACTTTGCCAGTTGTTTTTGCATCTTAAACTATCTTGTTCACATTCAACAATGCATGTTCTCACAGTTACTGTGAACTGAAAGACTATACTTCAGGATACAGGCATTTGGCGAGGAGTTAATTTTGTAGAGATATATGATATATTCCAGGTTTATGTGTCATTAAATTAAACTTTCTAAATATTCCATGAGCAAGTGAATAGGATTTTCTTGCTAAGTTAATTTGATAGGCTAGGATGGATCTTTGGAAAATTGTTTCCCGTGTTCATTAATTTTTGTGTTCCAATTTCAGAATTGAAGCTTCAAGGGGATGCAGCAATAGAGCTAGAATCCATCCATTCTGGCAAACAGGATTGTTTGACCATCTATCAACATGAATCCAACATGGATACCCCAAGAGTGGTTCGTGGCAGTGACCTAGACAAAGTAGAAATTCCAAGCCACAGAAACATTGACATGCTCCATGCTCAAGTTGACACAAAAGACAAAGCTAAATTTGATTATGTGAGGAACGTACTGGAGCTGTCTGGATTCAGCAGGGATGAGTCACTTGGGGCATGGTATTCTGATGACCAGCCTGTGGATCCTGCAGTTTATGAGGAAGTGGAAGGCCGCATTCCTCATGACACTAACTGTTCAGGAAACCAAGTTGGCGATTGTGAGCTGATGATGCTTTTGTTTGATTTAATCAATGAGGTATTGATGGAGATTTATGACAGATCATACAGCTACTATCCAAAGCCACTATCTTCCCTCTCCCACATCCATCCAATGCCAGCAGGATACCATGTTCTCAGGGAGGTTTGGGAGAATATAAGCGGGTACTTGAGACTGACACCTGAAGTTGATCAATCATTGGACTATGTTGTGAGTAGAGATCTAGCTAAAGGTGATGAATGGATGAATATCCAATTTGATACCGAGTGTGTGGCGCTTGAAGTGGAAGAATTTATTTTTGAAGATCTTTTAGATGAAGTAATCTTGGCATGAGTTTGTAACCGAAGATTTTAAGTTTCTTTCAAAGGTGCTCTCTTAACCATATGAAATTTTGCACAAATAGATCATAGGAATATAGAAAAGATAAGAAAAAAAAATAAAGACGAATTATTTCTTGTGTAAAGTTATAGAAAGAGTGATTTATACTGTATATTTATTTGTGGTATTACAGTATTTATATTTTATGCTAAGATATACAGACTATTAGTTTCATATTTGGCTGAGATAATGCATGTCTCATGGTTTCCACTTTCCAAGGCAATAACTTTTTTTTTTTGAAAAAAATCATTTTAATCCCTAACTTTTGAGAAATGATCAAATTTTTAACTATATTTCAGAAAATAATAAAATTGACCCTAATTTTCGAAAAAGTGTCAAATTAATCATTCTCGTTAGTCAACTAATGGTCAAACTTAACGGATGACAAAATGAATCATAATGTTTCGAAAAAGTATCAAATTAGTCACTCTCATTAGTCAATTAACGGTCAAACCTAACGGAAAATATGAAAAGAGTCATTTACCCTTTGACTATGTTAAAATGGATAAAAAGACCGTTATACCCCTATAATTACAATAATATTTCGAAATGTTACTTAAACACAAATAAAATTAAGCACAAAAAAATAAAAAAAAAAACTTTAAAAATAAATTAAAATTAAAATAAAATTAAAATAAAAACAATGAAAACAAATAATATCCACAAATTTTCTTTTAAAAATTAAAATCAAAACCTAAAATAAAACAAATTAAAAAAAAAATCATCTTCAACCTGTAACTTAGTCTGCATCTTCAACCTTATTCTACATCAATATTCATCTTCAATCAAGCAAACAACATCCATAAAATCAACTTAAATGTTTCATCTATCAGCAATTCAATGAAAATCAATTCAAAATAAAATAATGTCTAAAAAACCCACAAATAAAATTTATTTTTTGTTTTAAACTTTTCTTAATTGTTTTTTTTTTTTTTTAATTTTTTTAGATCATTTTAATCCCTAAAATGATAAAATTACCTTGTACATCATGTCATCCGTTAAGTTTGACCGTTAGTTGACTAATGAGAATGACTAATTTGACACTTTTCGAAATATTAGGGTCAATTTTATCATTTTTTTAAACATAATTAACAATTTGATCATTTCTAAAAATTAAGGACTAAAATGATTTTTTTTCTTTTTTTTTTGAAAAATTTACAGGGCAATACTTGAACTACAGCATAAAATATTTAGATAAATGGCACAGCCAACCTGTCTCACGATTAAGTTTATAAGTTGTAGTTGTACTTGTACCTCAAAAATTTGAGCAAGTGGCCCGTCTAGCTCAGTCGGTAGAGCGCAAGGCTCTTAACCTTGTGGTCGTGGGTTCGAACCCCACGGTGGGCGTGGCGTTTCTGTTTTTTGTCTTATCCATATCTTAAAAGACATGGGCAATTAGTTCCCAATCGATTTGTAAAACATACATTCATTTCTATTTTTAATAATCAAATTCAAAATTTGAGAGCCAAATAGATGAAGATGCGGAACAAATTAACCGACACGGAGATCCTACTGGAATATCTCAACAACATAAAAAACTGTTCAAATGAGAGAAATTTAAGGATTGTTTGATTATAACAACTCATTTCATGTTTTCTCGTTCAAATTTTATATATATTAATCTAAATCATTGAAATATTACTGTTACATCGGTGAACAATAATCAGTATAATACAACTATACATGGCCAGTATAATAGCATGAATTATATCATTATTTGCTGCATACCAACTGTTCCTTCACCGTGATGAGGAAACAATGATCTAAAAGATAATTTATTTTATTAACTGACATATATGTTCAGACTTGAATTGAATTGAATTGCTTTCCCTTCTCATAACTATACTTTTTTATTTGACTAGGGCTATGTTTGGGATTGCTGTTGCTTAAGAAATAATGACCCATTTCATAAGTTTTGAGTAAAAAAATGTTTAGTAAACTTTTCATAATCCACTTATTTTATAATATGCTTCTCCTAAGCACATTTCGCTTCCTTTTTTAGTAAGATTTTATTAAAAAGTTTAGTTTACCAAAAACCTACCTACTTGTCTTTTAAATGGATTATTTCATAAGTTATAAGTGACTGTTCAATAAGTGGAAGCAATCCCAAACATATGATTTATCATTTAAGCGAATCATTTCATAAGTTCAAATATAAGTGATTATCTAATAAGTTCCCAAACATAGCCAAAATATATGTAGAAGATAAATGTGAAAAATAATCAATAACTAATTTTAACAGCCACTAATCAATTTCAGTTCTTGGTCTACCATTCAAAATTTCAAGGGTCTGATCCATGCTTAATCTTAAAAGACTAGGATCATCATGATGGATCGGATGGTGAAGAATTCGAGCAACTGTAGCATTGGCCACGATAAAAGGACATGAAACAAAAGCAAGCGTCGGACTCGGATAAATGCAGGTATAAACATCATGCATGATCTTTATACGTGGACGGTTGATATCTCCTTTTGCAACTATAAATTCCGAGTCCTGCATACTCGTTCAACATCAACAAAGTCCAAGAAAAAGTTTGTCTGTGAAGTTTGTTTAATCCGAAAAGTGAAAATGTCTTGTTGTGCTGATCAAACTGTTGCTATGGCACCAAAATCCGACAGCGCCTCTGGAGGGTAAAGTTCTACTCCATTTGTTTTAGCTTTTGTTGAGAAGTTTCATGTAAATTTTACCATGCAAGGTTCTATAAGTGTATTTTTACTTTTTTTTTTTTCTTTCTATCTCTTGATTTTGTTTTTGGTTAAATGTTGCAGTGCCAAGAAATGCACCACTGAGAACCTTGTTTCTGGCGTTGCACCAGAGAAGCCGTAAGTTGCATATCATGCGTGCCTGAATATCTAACGTGACAAATCAGTTAAAATTAAAATTACACCAACTCTGCGGTTCTGATATTTTTATGTGAAGTTGTTTTATTTGCTTTCCAATTCTTGGTTTTGTAGGCAAGTTGATGGAGCTCAAAAAAGGGGCACTAGAGGTAAGAACAGTGGCTGCAAGTGCACACCTAACTGTACCTGCAACCCCTGCACCTGTAAATGAGAGATCCTTTGTCATATTTATTTTTAAACCAGCAGTTTTTAACAGCAGAGTTATATGATTATCTTAAAATAAAACTAGTATTAACTTATAAGATTGTCAATCTGAGTCACTATGTAGCTTGTGACGGCTTTATTATTGGAATAGAATAGTCATGGCTGTTTGTTTGATCTCTTCTGGTGATCAATTTTTTTGTGTAATTCAGTGCTTTTATATATGAATCGAACTGGTTTCTCTTTTCTTTGCAAATTGAAGGTGATATATATCATGTTCAGTACCTAAATGTCCATCCACATTGAATAAGATTAAAATCCGATCAGACAAGACAGAAACTTTACATCATAACAACCACTTCACACGCATCAAGAACTGCATGTTAGAACATATAACAATTACAAGACCAATGAGCTAAGTTACTAGCTAGACATCTAGTCAATCAAATGATATGGCCGACTGGATTAGCTTTCTAAAATGAATGCATTTACATCAAACAACCACTTCTTCAAGCACACATCAAGAACTATGTTAGAACATGTCACAAGACCAATGATCTAAGTTACTAAACAACTAGGAGTATCACAACAATTACAACATTATGATATCCAAGTTTCCAGACAACTAGGAGTATCACACGAATTACAACATTATGATATCTAAGTTTCCAGACAACTGGGAGATGATTCTTCTGGTCGAGAAAAAATTTTTTGTGCAGCTTTACTAAACAAGTTATAAACCTGCATGAAAATAAAAAAAAAAAAAAAAAAAAAATCAATAAGTAAGTTCATATCTTTTTACATGAAAAATGTTACTTGGGATTCTAAACATAAAATATCATCAATCTTACCTGCTTGGAAGAAAGCCCTATCTTCTCTAGATCGCTCAGCTGTAGATTGCAAATGATTTTAGATTGCAGAAGGCAGCATAAAATGCACAAGTTAAGACAAACTTGATTAAAAGCTCAGAAACTTCACTTACCGTTCTTATTGGACTTGTTTCTCTGAGATCACAAATGTAATCTGCCAGTTTCTGTCCAATTCCCTGGATTACATTAATAAAAGTTAAAATAGACAAAAGAAGAAGGAAACATGATGGTTGTTTAATAATGATCATCATTACTGTTAATCAGCATCGTTATACCTTTATCTCCAGTAGCTCTTCTCTGCAGATAGAAAAAACAATTGCAAATTTTATTTCCATTAATACAAACGAGTTTTAAATATTATGAAAAACAAGAAATGGAAAATGAAAAAATATGGAGATAGACAAACCAGACTTACCTGCTTGCGGAATTCAACAAATCAATATATTCATGTTCAAAGAAGCTCTGTATATCAAATTTGAAAAAATTAGAACCACGTAAATTGCCCAAAGAAACATAATGGCTTTAGATGGTTCCATTTACCTTAAGATTGGAACCGTGTGCACTAAATTTGTCAAGCGGGGTGCAGTTTGGTTGGAGTCTGTTGGTTGGACATGTCCCTATAAAAGGTGTTATAGGAGTCTTTGGTTCGAGTGATGGCCCAAGTTGGGCCTTGAACGACAGTTCCTCCTTATGAGTTTGATTTGCATCGGTGTTGATGGGAGAGAGTGCCTTTCTTAAAGGACTTTGTGTTGCACGTATTCTCTCACAAATTGGTGATGATGCCACAGAGTTTGTGAATGTTATCTTCTCTTCTGATGGATCATCTACAACATTTAAATAACTCAGCAAACTACAAAATAATTCAGTTAAGCAGTATAATCCCCTTGAAATCAAACGAGTCTTGTATAGACAAACCAGGTAAAGATCTGGTTGATTCAAATACATTTCCATCAGTATCAAAACTTGTTTCTTCCATATTGTCCCCAGCTGCAAGGTTCCTACTCTGCAAACATTCATAAATTAATACAATAAAATCTGAATAGCCTTACTTTCACATATATACTGACTTCAGTCGAGCATAATCCTCAGAAAAACATATTGAAATGTTTTTTCAGGATCCATTTTGGCTGTTAAAGAATTATCCTCTATAATATTTAACCGTTCTTTTGAATTTTCTACTTTATAAATGCGCCATGATCATGATTCAGTCTATGTTTAGATTGTTTCATATTAACGGACTGTATCTGGAATCCATATCCCATAATGTCATTGCAAGATTTATTTGTAAATTCTACTTTTTTATTATTAAAGACACAATATTAGTATTCGTAGTAACCAGTAAGGGCCACAAGCAACACATAATTGACCAAATTCTGGAACTTACCTCCAACCAAGAATCAACTGGATCATCATTAATAACTAAGTTATTGAAAGGCTCACATAGAGACCTGCATATGCATAAAGCAAATAAGTAATGGCAACTAATTCATCAGAAGATGTGATTAAAAGGCTTATTCTTTACTTCTCTATACCTCTGTTTAGTATTAGACGCACCGTGGTTGGTAGAATTCTTCAATTTTGTAGAGCTACAATAATTTGTTTTCTTGAGTGAACTTACAGAAGTAGGAGTTTTGCCCACAATTGGAGAACTAAATGGCGTCATTCTTCTTGCACTTTTTGTTTTCCCTTTTGATTCAAGCCAAGCTTGCAATTTTGCTTCCATATCAATTTTAACCATTGGAGTGCCTGTTTTTTGGGCTGAAGAAACAAAATTTGAGATATGGCGCGACCTTGCAGCCAAGCTAACAGTGCGAACAGATTCCTGGTATTCTCCTGGATTCTATTTATGAAAAAGAAGTAAATTTTGATTAAATCTGGATGCGTCTATGGATAATAGATGGTAGACTGAGATTACAGATATGAGTTATCAACTGCTCATAAGTTACTGCTTCAGACATCCTTACCAGACAGGCAACCATCAAAGCACGACTTGTTCCTCCAAGAGAGTCTTGCAGTATCCGAGTCAATTTGGTTTCTCTGTAGGGTATTCTGAGTTTGTTGTTATTCAGTGCATATATAACATTTGATAATGCAAACAATGACTGGTTGATCTTGGCACTCTCTTGGAGACGAATTCCTTCATTGCAAGTTCTTCTATTGTCTTCATTGCCTGTTTACATGACAAACCCCAGATCAAACATAAGAAAACCCAGCCACAAAAACCCATACATGTAAACACAACAACACCCTGCCTTTGCAAGTGGTTAGTTAGTTACATAAAAGGTGCAGAACTAACCTGCTAAATCTATGAGGTTCAGCTTCCCAACTAAAGCAGCCCTGGAAGCACCACCCAAAGGACCGAAAATAGCAATCACAAGCACGCCATGGCTCCTACTAGAAACATCATTGAGCCCTGTGTGTGCCACTTTCCGTCTTTGAATACCAAGTGAAAACACCTCTTGGAATTCCATCATTGAGTTTATGGGGACTCGCGAGAGTCCCTTAAGATGAATATGTCCATCCTTATCGTCCAAAATTGATATTTCATTCGTTTTCACTTCTAAAAGATCATAACACCTGTCCATGTAGACTTCATAGTACGAAATCTCAGCTGTGCTTCCTGTGCTCTGGCATATAGATAGAATTGTGGACATAGCCAACGGCATTAGTCCTGGCCTTTCTTCACTGCCCTGAAAGTGCCAACCACATCATCATCTTCACTAGTATACAAATTTATCTCACTTGACGCCATGAACGCTATAGCAAAATAATTAAAGTTGTATAACAGATGAATCTAAGACCTTGAAACCTAAATTTCCCTTGTTAGGGACACATAATTCCCACTTTACCGATACTAATTATTTGACTCAATGAAGAAAAATTATCAAATTCTTAAGATTACTAAATGCAACTAGACCTTACACTTGAAATCTTAAAAGCTTAAAACCTTGACAATTCCAGCAAAAGACGAACAAGTAAACCAATTCCTTCATGTTTCACTCAATTTTCACTAATAAAACCGAAAAAAGGGTACTAACAACACGAACCAGATACCGAATAAATTACCTGCATAGTGTAAGTTTTGCCACTTCCAGTGGCCCCATAAGCAAAAACCGTAGCGTTGCAGCCACGGAAAATCCCTGGAATCAGAGGCTTCACTTCACTGCAATATATCTTCCCCACATTATCATCTTCCTGCCCGAAGAATGAGTCCAACTGATAACACTCCTTTCGTCTGAAAAATAAAACAACAGGCACCCATCATTATATACATACATACATACATATATATATATAAACCAGAAACGCAATTTAAAAACCAACATCATTACTAACATGGTGTCGGGATCTTTAAGATGGACAGTGACTTCGTTACAGGATTCCACAGCGTTTTCAAGAACCGAAATGCAAGGCATCGGATTGGCCTTTTTCGCGATTTCTTGAGGGAGAAAAGGACGAACCCTGATGACCACCCTCACTTTGGTGGTCGAATTCGCCACCGTAGCTTTTGCAGGTGTGTTCGACGAGACGCTTGGTGTTTCCATGGAAAACTCGAGTCTTGAATTTTGGAGAACTGAATGATTTTTTTTTTTTTTTATCTCAAAGGACTAAAGGAGAAGTGGATTTTGAAAGAAGAGAAGAGGAGGATAGAGCGGCTAATTTAGTCTATGGGGATTTAAATGGATTTGACCGTTGGGAGGATTTTGTCGTTTTAGGATATAAATATTGGAATTTGGAAATGGGCATGCTTTTTGTCGTTTGAATTTTGCGTGACCGTTGGACCGTTGGGCCTTGCGGGGCCCACTTGCAGTTTAATTTCACTTGTGCTGCCCGCGCATCTTTCACAACAAGTGCGTGTTGTTTTTAGTTTTTTTTTTTTTTTTTTTTTTTTTGGTTAATGACTGAAAATAATCCATGGTATAACCAAAATGAGTTGTGATAGATGTTATGATTCAGTCCGAAGATCAACTTCCAAACAGGAGGGGTTAACTTATAAAAAGTGAGAAGCGAAGGGGAGGGGGGAGGGGGTTCCACCCTACAAATAGTGGGAGGAAAAATTATCAGTGTATTGAGTGGTTTTGGTGAACATCGAACTTGGCACACATACATGCTTAAGTGAGTTACCTTAGTGACCAACAAATCACAATGCTTTTTTTTTTTTTATACAATCGATATCAATAGCAATAGAAGTTGTGGCTCAGCTCAAGGATCAGTTCTTAGAAATGGAAGAAATCAATCCACAAAATAGTAAAAAGGTATCTCATAAATAGTGATGGGAAAAACTATTACGGCGTTGAGTTGTTTTAGCAAGTGTCGATCTTGGCACACATCACGTCTAAGTGGGTTGCCCACACCTTTTTTTTTTTTTTGTTGTTTCGTTATACAATTAAATTTAGTTTAATTTATAGTAAAAGAGCTTAAATTACGAGTTGTTTATAACATGTTATTATTAGCTTATGTGGAAATTTAGCATCTGCAGTTAAAGGTGGCGGCGTTCGAATTCCAAGACCAAATTAACTATAATAATTTATTAAAAATAATAATTTTTAATCATTAAAGTTTTTAATAACTAGAAAGAAAGTCACACAATGTATTCATCCATCTTTTTTTTTTCTTATTTTTCCTTTGTTTTTTTTCACGTATCTATTGACCATTTGAAATCTTAATCTAAGCCTTTAACACATGATAGTTGATATTAAAAATGGGGAGAGGACAAAAGTAGATATCTATCTCTATCTTTTCAGAAAATTATTAGCAAATAAATGTGATCAATTAGGTTTGAGTATAATTCAATCTTAACATTGTCTGATACTATAAGTTAGTCGTGCAAAAATAAAAATTGATTGATTATGACAGTACCGTGGTAAATATAGACTGTAAATATAGACTGCTGAGAGGTGGGGCTGTCCTATGAACTTTTGAATTTGAGGCTGCCCTCGTGAGTGGCCCCGCATCATATTACAACCGAATTTACAGGAATCGAGACGGAACTAGGTCCGACGTTGTTTTCAATATACATTTATTTTATGTACAGAATATGATATTCTTTCTAAAGTAAGGCCTTAGCACGTATGAAATTATACTAAGGTGTATTGAAAGAATAAACATAAATTATTTGTTAAAGTTTTGAATATTAGAGATGTATCTTAAAAGAATTTCTAATTTCCAGGATCTTTATAACCAAATCAAACAAAGGGATTAAAAAAAAAAAAAAAAGTACCCTAAAGGCATGTTATTCATAATAATTAAAAGGTGAATCTATCCAACATTTTGGATTTATATTATTATTACTACTTTCAACCTATAATTATTTGAGTGATGCTACACATTAGACTTTATTTCCCAACTTTCTCTCCAATTCGTGACATGTCCATTTATAGATAAATATTCATTAAATTATTTATATGAGTTATGAGTTAGTGATCAAATTGGGATACTAATTACATGTCGGATGTGTAGCATTATTATAATTTATATTCATACAAGTGTGAGAGAGTTTAATAACTAAACTAATCTCTTCTTTTGTTTGTAAATTATAACATTATTTTTGAGGAAAAAGGGTATTGTTGCTTGTTGGTTATATCTTGATATCTATTGTATTTTGCACCTTAATCCTGATCTCTTAGTTCATTATCTCGATATTTATCTCAAATAAATAAGAGATAAACTTTGTATTCCAAAAAAAAAACAAAAACAAAACAAAAAACAAAGAAGTTAGATGGTTAAAAAAAGTTGATTCAATTAAAAATATTTCTAGTTTCAATCTTGGTATCATAAGATGTATATATATAGCAAAAAAAAAAAAAAAAAAAAAAACTAAGTTGAGTTTGATGTTAATAAATAAATAACAAATGAGCAATGTATATTATTATTTTTTTTAAAATTAACATCAAATGAGTTGAATATTTATTAAAACATATCCAGAACAATCATTATTTATATGACTTAGATAATTACTTTTATGATACTTTAAATTTGCACTTCTTGACCAAATAAACTAGTACGTAATAAAGATTATTTTCTCAAAAGAGATTAGTTATAAGTTGTCTTGATTGCAAACAGTTTTCAAAGCAATTTATTAATTTAATTAAATTATAAGTTCTCATTCAACCCGGCGATATTCCATATGTAAGTCTTACGTCCCATATGATATATACATACATATATAAAGAGTAGAGAAGCCATATTATACATTTATATCTATAACAAATTGAGAAAATGCATTATACTTAAGCAAAACACATCCCTTTATAGCAAAAGTGTGTATTTGTGTATCTTCCCATTCACCCTAATAATGAGGATGATTGTGTATCTCTTTATCTACTTTATTAATAATGAGGATGATTGTGTATCTCTTTATCTACTTTATTAATAATGAGGATGATTATGTATCTCACCATTTACTTTATAGTGAGGGTTCTGCATATTTTATAAGTATATTTGAGGAGTTTCTCTTTTTTTTTTTTAATGACAGTGGATATCTTATGGTTACGAAAGTAGTGATTCATTTTGATAAGTTTTGAAAGACCATGATGCATTTAATGTCATCTTATAAAAAAGGGGAAGATAATTAAGCATAGACATTGAACAAATCTATTTAATTTATTTAAACTAATTAGTTCAATTTAATTTGATCGAATTCTTATCCATTTTATTAATCTTAACCGATAAAATTAAATTTCTTTCTATATTCAAATTTTGACTTTGTGGAGTTGATTGATAAATTAGAAATTATTATTTGAATGATATTATACATTTCACCTTATAACTTAACTCATTATATGTTAATTAGTGAATAACTACTCATTAATGATTACTTATTTTAGATAAAAATAAAGACACTTATCAATCATAATCTTATGAATTAGAATCAAGTTGAAACACGAAAAATGAATGTCTAATCTAACTGTAGAAATGAGATCTAATTTTACTGTTTTTATTTTGATCAGACTAGGAATACCAAAAATCCCCATTAAAGCGGGTTTTGCATAGACTCACTTTGTATGAGGCAAATTTGGTATATGATAGTCCGGTTATGGGATGGAAATGAGATTAATTTATACAAATCATTTTATTTTGGGTCGAGGAATGTTTCTGTACCCATCTCGTTTTGCCTTATTTTTTGTATGTATAATTACATTTTACCCTATAAACTTATAATATTGCGCAATACTAACTTATCTGTTTAGATAAAAACTTGTAACTTTTTATTGATTATAATTAATATAAAATAATGCTTTTGAAATAAATTTAATTTTTTATATAAAAATTATAAAAGAAATTCTTTATAATAATATTGCTTCAATCTGTCAACTAACACTAACACCACCCTCATATGATGGGAAAAAAACAATAACCCTAAACAATGTTAACAACTCATTTACTACATCATTTGAATATGAATTTAGGTAAAAAATTTAGAAACTTATTATATATGTAATTGGGAGTTTGTTACCACCGTTGAATATGATTTGGTGATTGATAATATCTCAAGTTCGAGTTATTCTCTTCACATATGATAATTTCAAGAAATGAGAGCTAATTTATTTTCTATAATATGGTAAGAATGTACTTTTATGTATAATTTATTTATTTATCTATTCATAAACTCAGTTAACATTTTGATAATTAACAAATTATGATTTGCTATAAAAACATATATGCTTATGAATAACGTGTCATTTATCTTTTAAAAAAGATAGCATGTTATCAAAACGAGTTGAAGTGAGATGAGATTAATGAGAACAAAGACAAGCATAGAGATGGGAGCTTTCTTCCTAAACAATGTTATATTAAGGTATGATCATATGAGATAAGAGCTTCCTAACAAGGTTTATGGAATCCTTCTAAATTATGAATATTTAATTCTTTCCATCAATATCTAATCACGAAAAAAGTGACATTTTATTTCCAAAAAAAAGAAAAAAGAAAAAAGTAACATTTGTTTAATAAACTTACACAATTTTCTCTTTATAATCAACTTTTATGTAAAAATTATAATTTTTAACTACGCATTATAAGAGACACTAGAAACTGTTGTCTTCAATCAAACAATCCACGAACCCGAAAAGGTCATTAAATATTTCACACCCGTTGATGCTCCACGACATAAATTCTCAACCGTTCGATCATCTCAAGTCTTGATCAAACAACAACACTTGCATATCCATCCAATTAAACCTCAACTAGTTATATTCATTCAACAGTCATAAGTTACCTTCGAATTCATTCAACGCCTTAAAACTTTTTCAACGTATAACACGACGAGCTTTCTACAAACTTGAGTGCCGTTTGAAGTTCAAACTTTTGTCCCCTAATGTTAAATTTATATTAATCATGTTAACTGTAGGTTTTTTTTTTAAAGAAAATAATAATAAAGCAGGATTTTAAAAACGAAAAAAAAAAAAAAAAACCACACGACCTTTAAATAACGGCAACTAACGGAGACGTCGGTGGCAATATATTCGTTACACTTTTTCATTTGTTTAATTTTATTAAATTATTATTATTTTTCTTTTTTTTGTTTTCTCTCTCTCTCTCTTAGTTTCAACGGGCGAGGATTTTCGAAACAAAAGAACTCACTGTTTTTGTTGTCCAAAGGAGACGTTTTTTTTTTTTTTTTTTCTCTGTTTGGTTCCTCGAAAGGGTTTTTATTTATTTGATGAGTTCCAGTTCGATTCCCGCCACTTCCTTGCAAGAAGAGGTGAGTTTAGTTTTTGTTTTTTGAGAAATCAAAATCTTGTCTTGCTATTTGTTTTACTGTTTTTGATTACGTGACCGTTGTATCTTACACCACAAGTAGCTAACGATTGATTGTGTTGGTTTTGTGTTGTTCTCTTATTGAAAAACCCTAGAATTGTCTTCTGTTGTGTGATTTATTGATTGATTTTTTGATCTGATTAGTGAGTTTTAAGATCTGGGTCTTTGTCTATATGTGTTTGGCGGTGATGTGGTTTGGGGAATTCCGTTAAAGAAAACAACTTTTAGGGTTTTATTTATTTGAAGGGGTGGTTGTTGTCTCTCTTTTGTTTTGTTTTTTATTATATGTATATGTTTAGTTTTCATTGATTAGGATTTTGGGTTTTGGAGATGATGTGTAGAGGGAGATGGCTGAGCTGAAAATTGAGGAGTGTTGTCTTGAGAATAAACAACTAACGGCTGCTTCAAGCTCTTCGGTATCTGAAGGCAGTGGCAGTGCTATTCTCAAGTCTCCTGGGGTATCTAGTCCGGCAACAACATCACCCACTCATAGGTAATTTTTTGTTATGTTGTTTTACTTGTTTAATTTTGGTTATATCTATCGTGAATTACTCTGTACGTTGACAAGATTGTTACTTGTAATTGTGGTGTGACATATGCCAAACCTAGTGTGATATTAGAATGGTGCCGATTTTAGAATCTATTGTTTTGATGTGCGGTGATAACTATTAGAAGTTAATTTGTGTTGAATTTGATTGTTGCAATTGATTTTTCTAACTGTTGAGCTTAACTGTGCGAGTTGGACTTTGCAGGAGGACCACTGGCCCAATAAGGCGAGCAAAAGGTGGTTGGACACCAGAGGAGGTTAGTAGAGGATTTTGTACTACTTTGTATGTTTAAAGGTCAAGCTAGGAGTTGTTGGGTATAGACATTTGATTTTTTACCTAGTTATCCAGGAGAGTGGAATCGGTTTGGGTCAATTGTTAAGTATCTGATCCGGAAAAGCTTGGAACTATTTGAGCTTTACTTGTTACGACAGTTCTCTTGATCCACTTTAGTTGTGATATATTATGATCTAAGTGACTCTGTCTCAGATCTGCTAATGGTCACCGTTTGTCATCTTATGTTATTGCTATTTTCTTTGCTGCTTTTGTTTTTGTTACTCTTTTTGGTTTCAATTATATTAGTTACCTACCTGCTCTGTAATTTATGACAGGATGAGACATTAAGAAATGCGGTGGCAACTTTTAAGGGAAAGAGTTGGAAGAAAATTGGTTTGCCCCTTTTCCTTATGTTCCTATAGTACTAATTATTAATGTGCTGTTTAGTGCTTCTTTTTTTTTTTTTTGGTTCTGGAGTTCATTTTAAGATCATACTTAGCATTGGTACAAATTTCTATAGGCCGGTCTTGATGATGATGATAGTGACAGTGCAAATGATAATCTTACTGGAACTGATTTAGAATTCTGAGATTACTGATTACTCGGAAGAATCATTTCAAACTAGATCACACATAATAGGATCCTTACTTGTGGTTTCCCAAAAATAGTAGAGCATTGAAGCTCTAGCTTTTTGACAGCAAAACTTTTTACTTGTTTCAAATTAGTGAGGAAGCTTATGTGTTTCAGTGCATACAAATAGGACAATATACACTTTAGTTAATTTCCTTTTACATAATTAATGGAGTGTAGGGGCTGTAACACAGCATTCAGCTACCATTGCTATAGTTCTTCAAATCCTCAAACTGGAGCTGAAATTAGCTAAAGGTTCAAACTGCCTATTAATTTAGCAGGAGGATTGAAGTGGATGAATAGACATATATTCAGCTGGCTAGAGCTGCTCAAGCATAATATTGGAAACGCTGTTTAAAATTATAAATGCAACAAATGCTGTTTCCATTGTCTTATATTATGATGTTTTTAGTAATTGATTTTTATACCATCTCTGTTGTGATTTAGAAAATAATTTTGTAGCATAAACATTTGACACATACATTAAACTTAGATTGCAAAACTAATCTTAAATTTGAATACAATGTGTGTGCAGCTGAGTTTTTCCCTGATAGATCAGAGGTGCAATGCTTGCACCGATGGCAGAAGGTTTTGAATCCGGATTTAGTTAAAGGACCTTGGACTCAAGAGGTGGGCACTTCATTGCCATTTTCATTTTATTTTTCTGCTCTTGCAAATTGGACTCAAGCACTAAAATTTCTGTTGCTTGTTTGGTTCATAGGAAGATGAAAAAATTACTGAACTGGTAGCAAGATATGGACCCACAAAATGGTCTGTAATTGCGAAGTCTTTACCTGGTCGTATTGGGAAACAATGCCGAGAGAGGTAACTTTTACAATATTGATGAATTTAGATTTTCTTGCTATATCCATCAGTAATATTTATTTCAATCAATTTTTGGTCTTTGAAGTATGGCCCTGGAATTAATTGCAAAATGTAATCTTGGTATGAGGTTCCAGCAGACAATTGGTTGTCTCTTTTTATGTTTATATTTAATTAATCGACTGCTAATAGACCACAGTCTGTATTTATGACGGTATTATTGTTGATCATTTACGTTTGCTGTTAGGATATCCTAATTTTGGTTATCTTCATAAAGAGCTACTTGTTAAAAACGTCTGCAGGTGGCATAATCATTTGAATCCAGATATAAAGAAGGATGCATGGACTTTAGAGGAGGAATTGGCACTCATGAATGCCCACCGGATACATGGAAACAAATGGGCTGAAATTGCCAAGGTTTTACCGGGAAGGTATCTTTCTTACATTATTTAGTGAAATCTTATTGAAAATTGAGGTGCTACCTGCTATAATACATTTAATAAAGAAGGGTGTAATATTGTTTGCTGTAAAGAAATGTCATGTCTTGGACTAATGGTAGTTCGCTCAGTCTCTCAATATGCTAGGTTCTTATTTCAAGATGTGTCAAGTTCTGAATCAAGATTTTATGTTATAGACGTGATTGTTATGTTTATCTGAGGATCCACCGGAACTACTCTAATAAAATTTGTATCTTCATGCTGCTAAACTCGTATAAACAATTCAACATTTGTGCACTACACAATAACCTTCACATAAACACATAACTTTGAAACAATTTCTTGTTGATTGTTTCTCCAGGAAAATGCAAGTTTGGAATCTTATGATTTAAGGTTTTAAATTCTATTAATTTTTACTGTCTTCATTGTCAGTGTGACTTTATGTTGTATGCAACTCAACCAATTTGATAGACTTTCAGAATACTGTCCTGATAAATGATGACAGAACATGTGACCTAAATTTTGTTATGCAGGACTGATAATTCCATAAAGAATCACTGGAATAGTTCTTTGAAGAAAAAGTTGGATTTCTATTTGGCTACTGGGAAACTTCCACCTGTTGCAAAGAACGGTCTCCAAAATGGCAACAAAGATACAAACCAACCATCTACTTCTAAGAGAAAATGTTTTGTTTATTCAAATAAAGATTCGGATTCAACTGCCCAAACTTCGTCAGGAACTACAGATCTAGGTAAGCTAGATGAGGACAGCAAGGATCAGCTTGAGTCCTCATTTCTAGTTCCAGACATGGCTGCTTCATCAAATCATCTGCCAAATGAGTCTGTGGATTCTGAAGGCGTAGAGTGTAAGCCAGAGTCACCTGATATAGATCTTAGTTGTTCAGAATCTATGCCAAGGCTTGAAACCAGTGAAGTCAACCATGAATATGTTGAAGAGAGAACAACTGGGAGACAACTGCAAGTTGGAACTCCAAGTTATGGTTCTTTGTACTATGTGCCACCTCAGTTAAGAAGTACTATTTCACTAGATTCTGATCCTTCGGACACATCTTCTATGCAACATCAATGTACCTCTAGTCCTGTTACATCACCGATTAGTTTCTTCACTCCACCTTGTGTGAAGGGCAGTGGCTTGAGTGCTCAAACTCCTGAATCTATATTGAGAAATGCTGCTAAGACCTTCCCCAATACTCCTTCCATATTTCGAAAGAGAAAGTCAGTAGGTCAGGCTAAATTGGATACTAATAAAACTGGAAATGTAAATGGGAATACAGTAAATGACAGGTCTCCTGAGACTTGTGAACAGCAAAGCACTGAGAATAATTTGGAAAATTCCCGGTTTCAAGATCGAAGTTCATGTGAGAGTCCTGCTTGTGAAACTTGTAGCATCATTGAGCCAACTGGGAAGGCTTTTAATGTTTCTCCTCCATACCGGTTAAGATCCAAACGCACTGCTGTTTTTAAGTCGGTAGAGAGACAACTTGAGTTCACTTTTGACAAAGAGAAGTATGATCACATTACCAAATCTAAAGAATTATCTGTGAATGGAAGTTCTTCTGTACCTGAAGATTTGCCCACAACAAAAAAAATGGAGGTGACCTAGAGTGTGAACTGTAAGTTATAGTTTTGCTAACTCTTGATCCAAGCATACTTGATTGTTCAAAATGCTAGAGTCAGAAGTAATTTAATTCTCTTACTGTGGCTAATTTAGTTGTGTGAGTGGTTGAGAAACAGAATCCAATAGTAATAAGGTTTTACCCATGTCCGATTGATTATATTGCAGAGAAAAAAAATAAAATAAATAATAATAATAATAAAACTTTATGCAATGTAATTTGCTATGTTTGTTGTCTCGTTTTCGTTGGTATACTGACTAAGAAACTTGTATATAAATGCTCAAAAGGCTCAAAATATATTGCATGAACATGGAGGGCATAATTCTTTTGATATTGAACAGAAGTAGCCCGAGTTAATTATTTATGGTTCCTTCATGATTCCTTTAATATAAGAAGATGCAAAGCAAAGCCCTTCACTGAGTTAATATCTGAAAAAGCTTGTGAAGAGATTACTTGTTTTATTTATCTGATAAATGTTTATGTTAGCAAATTTTACTTAAACCGTATGAGAAGCAATAATAATAGCTAAGAAGTATCTTGTTGTGGAAGAGTTTGTCATTGACAATCTATTTCTATCATAGTACTAATGGAGGGATGCTTGAGCCCTTGTGTTGGTAACAGAAGCAACATATTGTTATATTTGGTCATAAATGTCTGTATCTGGCTATCTAGAACCATGGATGAATTTACTAATATTCTGTTTCTGGTTGTCCTTTACCTATTTAAATTGCTCCGGTTATGAATTTTAGGATGTGTAATTGTTTGTCTAGAACCATGTACGAGTTCTAAATGTTCTTTCTCACCTGTTTTACTTATCTGAATTTTTTTGTTAATTTCTTCATTGCGTTGTTGTGGATCCAACTTTCGCTCACTAATTTTACTTGTTTCTGTTCTTGCAGTCCAAAGACTTGGAGAGAATTCTTAGTATTCATGGATGGTTTATTTTTTTGGTTGCAGAATTGCAAGATAAATGTTCAACAATGACAAAGTCACAACTCCAAATCATGCACCTTCAATGCTGTTGTCTGATTATCTTGCTAACATAGTTTACCTTTTGTCATCTGGGGTAGAAAGGAATTCTTTTGATCGTACCAGCTGCTGGCAGTAAAGGTTTTTGTCTTGGTAGAATAAGCAATGAAATGATGCATTCAATTATTTGTGAAGAAATACCGAAGTTGACAGTTTTGTACAGAATGACTCTTGAGAGAAAACCGATGCGTCTAAAGTTGAGAATCGGAAAATCTTACTTCTTTCCATTGTTGTCCCAACGAGAATTTACAAGCTTAGATGGACATGTAACATTAGCTTTTGTGACACCATTTTCGATTTTGAAATATAGACTAGGTTTGGTAAATTTTACTCTGTTATTTATTCTTCTGATGTATGATCTCCTTTCAACAATTGAATATAGAATTGAAGATGAGTTTCTTCTGCCATGCCCTTCTGTCAATTTATTAACTCCAAGACAGTACAATTTCGGCCTAGTAATCTTGGCATTTTAGAGGCAAACAGGTTGGATCACAACTTTAGCCACCCAGGAAAATTTAAGAGGTAAGCACGGCCTCTACTTTGTGGGCCAACGGAAAATTTGTGTTCGCTTTTTCTTTTTTCTTTTTTTTTTATTTTTTAAAAGAAAAAAATCATTTTATACATTAAGATTTCACTTACCTCATGTCATCTTTTGCAGTATGATGTACCACAAGAGTACTGTACTTATCAACTCAAAATTGTGCTGATTAACTATTGAATCAATTTCATATATCACCAACCGCTAATACCGATCCATTTTGAGCATTTAATGGAAAGGAAAATAACAATGGCTTCACTTAAAAATCAGATATAATCACGTCAGATTTCTTAACAAGCTCATAAATAACGAAAGGATGAGTTATATACATGTTGTAGAAAGAAAGCTTTGCTGCACATACAACAGTGTTCAAGTTCATATATCCACCCAACTCCCATCTCTGCCACGTCTTGTATCCTCCAGTGAGCCGGTATTAAATCCACTCACAAATACGAGGCAAAAGAAAAAGAAGCAACAAATGTAGCGCCACAGAAATTACACCACTGGATTGGCGGTTCAAATGGAAGGAATGACGTATGCTGGTGGTTCGATTGATTTGGGAAAAGGAACACGAGCAGCAAGGGTTCTTTGAGCTTTATAAGTAACTGTACAACCACAAATTAGGAGAAGAGCAAACTTGCCAGCAGAAATCAGCCATGTAAATGAAATTTGGAGATTAAAACCTGAAGTGCCTGCAAGTTGACATACTTGGATGAGATACATTAAATTCCGTGTAAGACAACATAATAAAATCACTTTTTGATCATACATCCAAAGACAACCAGCAAAATGAGTATTATGATCTCTCTGACAGAAACATCAATTTTAACACAACTATTATATCCATGATGATGCTTCTATATTTATTCTGACAGTCAACAGCAATACAAGGTGAAAAAGGTGATTTAAATGAACAATTCTAAATGCAGCGGAGCAAAACTGCTTATTTTGCAGCTTGCTAATCATAACCATTTCAATTTTAACAGAAAAACAAGTCAGCAGTGAGATTTTATCAACTATCAAAACGCATATATAAGGAGGAAAAAGAAAATGAATGGCTTAGAAGAGTGTTTCTTTCCTGTGGATGTTCACATGTAATTTTTCTGATACAAGATCCACTGAAAGACAATTTCAACAAATGAACTTGTCTTTTAGCAAATTTTTGTGCTTATACAAATTCACTATCCAAAAGAAAGAAAAATTCATGTGGACCATCCGCAGGAGAATTTTCAAATAAACAGATCTAACCAGTTGTCCACTTACCCGGCTGCTACACCTGAAGCCAAGATCATCCTCATTCTCCACAACAATAAATTATAACTTTGGCAACCTTGGCATTTGCAAAACATTTCCACCCCTGGGAAAATTTAGATACAATATTCAGCAAAACTGATAAAAGACAAAATTATGGAACAATTATATATATAAGAATAGAAAGAATGACAGAAATTGACTTCACAAGAACCATACACATAAACTCCAAACTAAATCAAGAAGAAACCACCGATTGTAGTTTGGCCGAGAACTCTAGAACTTCGATCAAGGCCATGAGAAGCAACCTACCAAACAGGTAAAAAAAAAATAATATGTGATCCAAAAAACAAAAACAAACAACGAAAATATAACTTGCTACACACAATTATAAAAGTTCAACATAAGCAATAACCTAAATACCAAGTACTTAATTTTATGTAAATAAAAATACATTATTATATGAGAAAAAGAAGCAACAGCATCATCACCATGTATGTTAGAGCAGCATAGCGTTCCTCATTCAAATACAATGGTTTTCCTCTGAACATCTCAATATCCTGCAATAAAAAGATACTAAAATGTAATGCACCTTGCATTAACCTCAAGGCTCAAACATCTGACGGACACAGGTCTAAGAGAAGAACTATGAAATTATTAAACAAGCTTTATGCTTCAGGCACAACAATGCATGCATTCTGACTGGTGATACTGAAATCTGACATAGAATTCAACATTTTAATCAAATTCTATAATTTAACATACTAATTAAGTTTTATGATTTGACAATTTGGGCAAAACATTAAATCAGGTCCAAACATCTGAAGTTGGTTCCAAAAGTTAATAGGTAATTTTGATTTAACTTTCACCTGTTCTTAATCAATTGTGAGCGATTGAATTTAAACATAGTTTGCTATATCATAACCAAAATTTGCTATATCATACCCAAAAAGTTTAGTAGTTCTGCAACATGATATCATCAAACTTACTTTAATTGAGAGGTCTTCTGCCACCTTTATAAAACTCTCTGTTTTGACAATCAGAGAGTGTTTAGTTGTATGTGACATATTAAACAATTAAATCTAACCTTTACACATGAGTTAGCGTTAATAGTTTCAAAAATTGGTTTCCCTTTCCTATAGTTTATAATTATGAAATTTAATGTGTTTCAACAGTGAGAAAGTTTGTACTTATTATTTCCAACTTCTTTTCTTTTCAGACAGAAGCTCACCTTTATTAAAAGAAACAAGAAAAAGAAGGGGGTTTATTTGTCCTTCAAACTTGCAAGATAAATGAGTAATATGGAAAAGTTGAAATTTTTGTGGAAATATTTTACCATTATAATGGCTCTGGAATGAAGAACCATATCATAGAAGCAAATTCAAGAGACAAACAGTAGTACAGAACTTAACATTTTTATCGTTTACTACCACCAAAATTAATTATCAGTAAAAAGACAGGTTACCTCTTCACCAAATGCATCCAAGTAGGGAGATGGCCAAGGAGCCTGACGTGCACACCTTTGCAGTAGAATTGTTGTTCTCTATCACAACAAAAATGTGTTAAGTCATCTATCCAACTAAGAAGCACAATGGGAGAGAACTGGCATATAAAACCCCAGAAATTACATTCATTCCTCTAGCAATTAAAAAAGAGTAATAATCCATACCCTGATTAACAGGAACACACCAGTACCAGCACCACAAGCCATTGCATGAGTTTGGCAACCAATGTCCCTTCATATTCAAATAAGCAATAAATAAAATGTCAACAATTTGAACATTAATCTTAAACATGGCAGTACCACTATTAATAAATGACATGCGGACAATCTTGGTGGTGTGTGTTGTAAGCCTATAATCATATCAATTTCAATAATGAAGAGGGATGGAACATGAACCTGCAGCAAGGCTTCCAGTTTGGAGAGCATATTCTACCACACAACAGGCACAATGCAGACTCCTCAAGAACAGATTTGCAGTCAGGACAACACTGTTTTATATACCTGATAGAGACATATTTATTGTATAGTTACAAACTTTCTTTAAAATAAAAAGGACCTACTGACCACAAATCCAAAGTGGAAATTTTTAAAAACAAACCTCTGCAACAGATCCTGGTAAAGATGAGGCAGCTGCATTAACTTAAATGGAACAGCAGGCGTGGAGTGTAAAACACATTGAAATCTATGAACTTCGAACTCCTTGCAAAAATGATGTAACCATTTTGAAACTACAGAACGTAGCACTCCGTCCTTAAGAACAGCATCCAATGGGGGAATCTTAAACATCTTCTCTAGCTGCTGTACTTCATTCAGATCTGACACGCTATAACCACTGCCACCCATCATGTCAACAATGCCATGAGATGATTGATCCAGCATGCGATCACTATTGGAGAATGGGGCTGAGACAGTAGAGCTCAGTAATTTCCAAAGCAAAGCACATCTCCGCAAGTATGGGAAACTCAGTCTACGAATCATATCTTTAATATCACAAGAAGGGTCAATATAGTTCGAAACAAAATACTCCTGAGCACATGCAAATTCTCCCAGTATTTTGGAAATGTCAGTTATCAAGCAATCAGAAAAACCTAATTCATTAATCTTGCCTTGATGTTTCCCACTGTATGCAATTATAGCCTGCATTTCAATATATAGGAATTAGACAACTTAACCTATGATAGGATTACCAATATAGAGAAGGAATGATCATAACACACCTGAGTTAGAGCAACGACATAGAAGGCATGCACAAGGGATAATATGGATTCCTGGCATGAGATAAATGGGCATGGAAGACAGTATAGAACCCACATCAATGATGAAAAGGGATCATGAGCAAGGACAGGTTCAGAAGCGCGACTCCAAAATTGGATATCAGGATATGACACCTCCTTATCAGCATGTTTCAATATATTTAACAAGTTCCCTGTTAAGCACAGCATTGGTGTGACCAATTTCAAATTGACAGAATCTTCAAAAAGGGAATATATATATATATATAATTCAACTCATGAAATCCAATCACATTTAGACAAATTTTAAGTCCAATCATGTAAGCATGAGGTGACCTATCAGAACTTTGGCAACTAATTTGGAAGGAACAAGCTGAGATATAGCAGTTATGATCATTCTCTCGAACAGAACTCATTTATAAGATATAGAACTCCTGCCAGTTGACAAACATTGTGGGGTCTCAGACAAACCAAAATGAATTTAATATAGACAATACATTGTGCCAACTTCAACAATCAAACTTGGTCTGGCTCATCAAATGCCATTTGAGCAGTACCAGACTCAATTTTTTATCCTCATTAATAATGTTCTCCACTAAGAATGATCACTTGTGTCTTTCTAAGATAGAATTTCAGTGAATTTGCTACAAGAAAATCCTGAATGTATTATTATTATTATCTGATAAAATGACTTCCAGATAGAAACACTTGAAGATTAACAGAAACATAAAGCAGTAAAGACGAGAGCAGAAGTAGTAACAAGCATACCTCCTTCTTCACAAGTGCTACCAGGATGATCTATGGAAACCCCAGAACAAACTGATTTGGCAAAAAGCTGAATACCTCTAAATCGCTGAAGCACATGAACTGAATTCTTAGTTCTCATGCTTTGGACTGCTTTTAGCAACAAGGACAATACAAATCCGTTAGAAGATTTGAGTTCCTTGTACAAGGCATCGATGTCATAGATGGGAGTCACAGAAGTTCTTTCACAACGAGCACCAATTTCCATCGACATGATGGAGTACTTAAGAATGTCCCACATGATCATTGAGGGACTTACCCTAACAGATCCAAAAAAATTATCCTGTTTGTTTTTAAAATACATTTTACAGATCACACGAGAAACAGGTTCAAGATTTAATGGCGTTCGTTCGTTTCTCTGCAGGGGAAAAGCTTTAAAACCACCTTTTCCCACCACATTGGCAGCAGTTTGCATGAGAGACAATGCTTGCTGAAGCCAAAGGGAATTATTTTCTTCCATTGATGTGAGTATTGATTCAGCAATCATAGACTGCTTGCAAACCTTCTGGAATTCTCCAGGCAATGCTGGCAAGACAGAATTTGCTAATTGCCGACATACAGGGCAGAGGAACTCACCCTGACAAAAAGTAACATGCACAAGATTAAAACTAAATAAAAAATCAGTGTCAGATGCAAAAACTAGTAGTAATAATGACTGTAATGTACTTATAATGGCAATAAAAATATTAAATATGAAACAAAATTAACATATTATCTTCATGATTATATGAACTTATACCTGATCTGGATCCACAATATGCCCCCCTTCAAAGATAATTCTTCGGTTAAATCTGCATAGACAATAAGAAAAAAAAAAAAATCTTAGGCCTTCTTACTTACATGTATCCAATATGCATGCATACACATACACATGAAGTATTTTCCTGCGCCACAGATAGATTTGAGATCTTGCCAAAATTTTGACATGAGAAGCGAAACTGATCAACATGACCAACTCAAGCATCCTTAAGACAACATCCCACTCATCTTAACACTTGCCAAAGCAAGGATGATTAAACCATATACCTAAATGAACTATCGGCCATTAATTACTGTGCAAGCTGCCAATGAATGCGTGATTCAGATAGTAAATTACTTAAGCATCATATTCAAGCAAGCATCCTTTAATATATATATATATATATATCCAACAAGAACTCAGTGTTTAATCATTACCTGCCTTCTAATATCTTCATGTATATAACCTTTTGAATTTTTTTTTAACAGCTAAGATCCATCCATATTTTGTTAATGATTTTTCAGTAAAATATACGGTTTTTCATTTAATTAAGCTAAATTTACTGTATTCAAATAATCGTAAAACTATGCTCCAAAAATGTTGCCAAAATAATTTAATTTGAGTTTATATTTCAGTTCTATTCTTGCTTGCTAGATTTCAATCTCTGTACCTACTAAAAATGCTAAAAGATAAAAGTCTTGCACCACATGACTTACCTATAGCAGAACACGGGACAATAATGAAAACTTTTAATACCAGACCTCCCTTCCAGCGTTTTTGGTAGGTACAGCGTTTTTAGTTTGTTTCTATCGGAGACAAAAATGTAGAAGGGAGGTCTGGTAGTCAAAGTTCTCTTTACCGTCCTGTGTTCTGCTATGGGTAAGTCATGTGGTGCAAGACTTTCATCTTTTAGCGTTTTTAGTCTGTTTCTATCGGAGACAAAATTGTAGAAGGGAGGTCCAGTATTCAAAGTTTTCTTCACCGTCCTGTGCTCTGCTATGGGTAAGTCATGTGGTGCAAGACTTTCCTCTTTTAGCATTTTTAGTAGGTACAACGTTTTTAGTCTGTTTCTATCGGAGACAAAAATGTAGAAGGAGGTCTAGTATTAAAAGTTTTCATTATTGTCACATGTTCTGCTATGGGTAAGTCATGTTGCAAAAACAATTTAATGTGAGTTTATATTTCAGTTCTATTCTTGCTTGCTAGATTTCAATCGCTGTACCACATGACTTACCCATAGCAGAACACGGGACAATAATGAAAACTTTTAATACCAGACCTCCTTTCTACATTTTTGTCTCCAATAGAAACAGCCTAAAAACGCTGTAACTACTAAAAATGCTAAAAGATGAAAGTCTTGCACCACATGACTTACCCATAGCAGAACACAGGACAGTAAAGAAAACTTTGAATACCAGACCTCCCTTCTACATCTTTGTCTCCGATGGAAACAGACTAGAAAGGTCCCTGGAGTTATCAAAATTCAGATTTTCTATTGTTGACACGAGAACTTGCCTTTCCTTCAATGATGTCAAATAGCGATCAAGACATTCTTGATGCACAGCATGCCCACAGGACGAAACATGAATTCCATCACAATCTACAGGGCCAAATCCATCATAAACAGAAGGTTGCGAAGTCGATTCAGCTACTGATTTATCATCACGAGAAATTTCAGAGGCCGAAGGATTTTCTCTCATCTCTTTTGTAAGAGCAGCTATATATTTTCCAAGCAAGACAGATTCAGCATCTCCGATGCTTTCAACCCTACCTTCAGTGGCCGAGTGTCCATCCTCTTCCATAGAATTTGGACACAACATGTTAACATGCAATTCTTCGCGAATAGAAGAGTAAATATCTCGTTCAAACATTTCTAAGGTAGATACAGTATTCTCCCTTCCATTACTACCAGCACGTGGTGCTTGGATATTACTCAGTGAAGGAAACCGAGCTTTGAAGAAATCAAGAAGAGCATTTACTTCACCAGATTTCCCAGTATAGGCAAACTGGTTGACTGCATTCTCAACCATCTGCGCCAACTGAGGAGATGAAGTAAAACCTGAGACACTTGAAGAAGTGCTTGTTTCACTTTGAACAGTAAGCCCGTTTGTTGAAATAGAGGCCTGTTCCTTGCCTAACCGCTGAACTTGCTCCCATGATGGCGGACCTCGATCAACAAAGCTCAAAAGCCTAGATTTCTTTTCCAAGAAAGAATTTGTCATCAGTTCATGCAGTGGTAACAGTCATCACATGTAAATGAATCAGTAACAGATGAATAAATTGGCAAACTCCATTGTCAGCAGACTCATATAATAGGTACTTACCTGGAGAAGAATTAAGAAAGAAACAGGTGTTTTGGAATTTGGGTCATGGCAAAGAGAGCAGACATCTTGTACTGACTCTTCTGAATCGTGTTCATCATCAGAATTGCTTGCATCTGGTGACGATGTCAAACCATCTTCTACAGTGGAACTAATGTTTGATAAAAATTTGTACTGCTCGGCTTTCATTTTTTCCTGCATGACATAGCCACATAAGCCCGGGAAAGATGATTCATACCTAGGCAGAAACATACATTAACAAATCCAGCCAATACAAGATCAAATAAATTTCCTTTTTTTTTTTTTTTTGTCATGTTCAGTTATGCATCAATGTTAGCCCCTCTAAATTTAATCATAAACAAAGAACGAAAAGGAGTTTTCCCTGCCAAACATAATCACATAATCATTATTGCTGAGATATTTAGAACAAGACATCACTTGCACTTTCAGAATTTTGTTCTGCATTTTTTTAAAACACAAATATCATACAAGATAGCGTATTAATATAAATAAACTCACCAATATGGCAGCTTGTCGCTCCCGAGCTTTCGCCTTGCGTTTCTCACTATCAGAAGCTAGTGGCACCACACTAGTATCACTGCTTGGAAGAGATTGAGATAAATGACTGACAACTTCAGGTGCAAGTAGTTGCAGTTTGGTCATGCATTTAAAATCAAACTCGGCAAACTTCTTCAGTAAACATTCAATCAAAGAAGAAAGATTACAATTGCCAGCTTCCAGAAAGTTGTCAACATTTTCCTTCTTATGCATCCCCATCAATGCGACAAGGAGTGACAACAAGCTTTGTTTACCAGCACCATAACTTAGTCCCTCAGCAATTTCTTCACTAGCAAAAGCTAATATGGGAATTGAATCTCCAAGGTTGCTTGATTCATCACCAGACTTCCTTTTCTGATAACATATGTCTAATGCTAATGCAAGTAAGTGCAATGCAGTTAAAAGAACTCCATAGGGAGCACGGGACTCCTTTGATTTATCAGTGAAAATAGCATAAAATAATACTGCACGGATTATTTGAAGGATCACTTTACACGTAGCTACATTAGCCACACTATCAAGAGGTTGATATATCTTCGTCCACCGTGGCAGCTGTGTGATCAATCCAGGCACACTACAAAAGCGCAAGTATCTTTCTTCCGCAACTTGCAAATCTCGTGAGCTCCAACGAGGATGGTACAAATCCAGTTCTTTCCAATATGTCCAGCGTAGTGAATACATACCCTAAGATGCCAAGTAAAATTAGGACAGCTGATTGCGACAGAAGTTGACTCAGAAACGGTTATATGTATTTGATAGCAGAAAACAAACCTGATTAAAACCAGAGGGATTTGAGTACATAGCCACTTCGTCCAAAATTTCCTGAAGCTGCTCAAACTTCGAGAGGTCACGTGGCAAAGATTTCACCAATTGACTGTGAGTGGCATCTCCAATGGCCAGCTTGTGAACCAACTCTCTTTTCAAACTCTCAGCTGTCGTTAACCCACAAAATCGCCTCTCTTGGAGTATCTGTATGATAAGAGTGAGCATCTCCTGTACTAGAACTGGTTCATACCTGATAAAATAGGGATCTTTAACATTATATCAACAATGTTTAAATAATTATCAAATCAGACTCCTCAAAGAATCCATCATCCCCAGCCCAAAAAATTAAAAAAATAAACGAACTCCAAGATAAATAAAGCTTTCCAAAAGGATCCAAGACATTTAAATAAGGTATAAATGAAGAAACATGGTATCATGGTCAATTTTAGCAAGAGAGTTTGATATAAATTCTCTTATTGCTCCTAATATTATAGTCAACACAAGAACTTAATTTATAGAAAGCTGCTAAACTGGTAGATAAGTCACGAATGCATGTTAGGGGGTGGAGCATAAAAGGAAGAAAAGTAAACAACTTTAAATTTATACAAGGAGGTTTTTACAACCACGCTAAAATTTTTTCAAATATAAACAATTACAAAAACGTAAAATCATGCAAAACATGTAACTACATCAAGGAGAAAATAAGGGGCTGAGTACATACTCGGTTGATCGGTCAAGATTAAGAGAAAGGTAACTGGACAGCCCAAATCGTTCTAGAATTCTATTGACAAAAAGATCAGCTGGAGCCAATGCAGCACAGCACTGCAGCAAAAACAGATCAAGCTCTAAACCCTGCTCAGACCTGCCAACACAATAACCATTAGAAAGATCTTAAGCACTCCCCTATAATACAAGCTAAGCTACTTTCTCAAATACGTGCACTGTATAAATTATAATTTACCTACCAACGAACAGAACGGTACCACTCACAAGCTGACACGGCAGCATCCCCATTCTTCCGCCACATTCCAGCATGAACTTGAGCACAGAACACCCTAATTCGCAAAGGATGCTCCATAACAAACGCAGAAAACCCATAAGAGTTGAACCCCCCAAGGACATGACTAAAGAAATCCATATAGGCTGCTGATAATGCATTTTCAGAACCAGCAATAGTCGCATTAGAGACAACAGATTCACCATAACACCTTTGTAAAGCCCTTTGTAATATCAAGGAAAGTAATCGATGCAAAGGAATATGTACAGATACATCTTGTGAACTAACATCATAACTTATGTCTGGCCAGTAAGACAGACTCATAATGCGCAAGGCATTCAATTCTACTGCACAATCTCCTTCCACACCACTGTCTTCAGAACCTGCAGACTTGCAGCCAATAATCTCACTGTCACCAGTTGTTCTGCTGTCCTTCCCAGTACTCTTAGCATTACCAGGATCAACATTCTCATGGATGCCTGTATATGCAACAGCAACTTCACTTGAACCAGTAAGTCTACTGAAAATATTTTTACCTTTTCTTATCTTAGATAGTGTTTTCTTCAATGCTTGAAAGTTGCTACCAGAACTGCAGCTGGTATTCGGAGATAATACATCATGAAGAGAAGCTGATTTACTATCATCAACTCCCAACCAACTCTCCATAGCCCTCAAGCACTCATGTGTCAACCAAGTGACGGAAGGAGGAACTAAAAGATCACAAGTATCATCAGACATCAAATCAACAACCTTTGCTGTACAAGAAGATGAACTGCTCCTTCCCATTGCGCCACATACAGAGCTTTCCTGAGAGAGGCGTCCTACTTTTGCATGTCTCAAGCTATCCCCATCTATGTTATCTTGATTATACATGTTAAAACCATTGTTTGTTTCAGCACTACCAGCACAACCAAAAGCTCCATCAACCAGTAGAGGTTGAATGTTTGCGATAGAATGATCTAAAACCAAAGGCAAATGCATATGCTCATTTTCCTCTTTTATATGCATGCCAGTCTCCCTCTTCAGAGGGTCCATCCCTTGAACAGAAGCCAAGAGTCTAATCCAAGTTCTAGATATGTCTGGCTGGTCATGGGTTGCATACTTGGACACCAAAACATTACTCAAAACAAATCGAATATCTCCAATTACACGATTAGTTGTTTCATACAATTTTGCCCATTTTGTAACCTGCGAAGCAAATAGAGAGAACTTTACCATATGAAAGAAGAAAGGAGGAAAAAAAAGAGAATTCATAAAAGGAAAAATAAAGAACATCTATGCTGACATGTTTGTAATTATAAAAGCATGACACACAAACACAATGAGTTGCAAAATCAGGACACAAGCTGACTAATCAAAAATAATTTATATATGTTGAACTATATGGATCGAATCCTCAGTGCATATTCTATCACAAAACTTGGGAGATAATATCCTGTCTATTGCTAGCTTTCACAAACACTAATACATAAATGCAAACATTTCTGCAACGAGAATTTGAATTACCCAAAGCTGAAAAGAGAAACTAAAAGAACCCAACCACTGTCGTCTATGGTCAGATTAACAAATTAAATTATACCAATTAATGCATAGCCATGGGCCACACAAAGAAAGATTACCCACACAAAATAAAAATAGTATATATCAAATAAGGCTAAAGATATACAACCTCAGTCAAACGTAAGTATCCAAAAGAAGTACCATGGGCAAGCTAAAACATAAAACTTCAAAGCATGTAAAAATTCCATAAAGAATAAGAATGATAGAAGAGACAACTGCACTTGTGAAGTACACTACAAACCAATGTTTGGGATCAGAATGATCAAGGAATAACACAAATCATATGCAGTTACCTGTAAACAGCCATCTTCTCCAGCACAAGCAACAAAAATGTCTCCCAAGCACCCAAACAGCATTACCAGTAGATTCATCTCTTTAACAAGACGTGGTGTTAAAGTTGGCACTGTGAAAATTTGTACAGAGAATGTAGACAATAGTGGATACTTCCTTATAGCATTGTCAGTGCCTTCCCTTATGACTTTATTCACAAAAACTGGGTAATACCTTAGAAATACTTTAGCAAACTCATACTTGAACACGGGTTCTCCCAACAGTTTTAATAGCAACTCTTGGAGTTTCTTCACAACAACATCACTCAAGAACCTCTCTGCCCTGACTAGAACATCCAATAAGCCAACGACAGATATCACCCTCTTGGAAACAAAACTAAGCAAACTCTCACTGTTTTTGCAGAACTCTAAAAGCATTTCAACCACTGCAATTGTTAGCTCATTCTCAACCTTCCTACACTCTAAAACCCGATCAGTTGTTCTAGCGTTTTCCTGCTCAACGGTATCTGCAGATGCTAACCTTTTTTCCCAACAACTGAAAAGGACATCAATAATGGGCCCAACTGACTTCACAAACTTCTCCGGAAGAGGTTGTATCTGCTCAGCACCTTTATGCCTCGAGCAGAAGCCCTCACGCTTCCACGCCGTCACATCCCCACAATCACAGCATCCGCCACCGGTATAAATGATCGAATAATCATGATCCTTATGGTTCCCATTCTGAAAACACGGAACACAAATTGCACAAGTCGGGTCATGCTCACACGTGCGGCACCTATACGCTATATCATTATTCCCCCAAACAGCCCCACATACACCACGCTGCCCAATCTTCCCTAGCTTCTTCAAAGCTTTATCAGGATCACCCTCAAACATTAACCACTGCAACCACAGCATGCTCTCACGGAACCGGCTTTTCATATTGGGTCCCAGTGACTTCTTATTTTTCGCCTTGGCTTCCCGTAGGATTTCCACCACTTCCTCATCCGGAGGTAAGATCACAGATACTAGCTCTGGTATCCGCGGTCCATTACTCTTCGCAAATGCAACTATACCAGAATAATCAAGCAACTCCTCAGGAACTCCAAAAAGAGCCAGCCTCTGCTTGCAAAATCACAACAACCACAATAAGCTAATCTAAACAACACATCTGCTATCAGTTGCTATTCACATTTTAAACAAACAACCAACAAAACATAGGAGTTGAATCACAGAAGTCCATATTTGTCTCAACTTAACACACCAATAAAATCACTCGAATAACAAACACAAAACAAAAAATTGAAACAAGTGCCAATCGAAGCGTACCCGGACGACACGATCACGAGGCTTGAGCGGGGTGGAATCGGGCGGTGGAGAATCGACTTCCATCTTGTCCATTCCAGAGCCAAACCGCCAGTAACGCGCCACCAAATATGTACAGAACCCCAAACACTGCCTGAATCGAGAGCTTTCACTCCCCAGTTTGCTTACAATTTCAAGATTCACTTGCTACCAAAACCCTAATATTTTTCTAATTTTCTCCACCGGTTATCATAATTGACAGCAATTATATATATCTCTCTCTCTCTCTCTCTCTGTGCCTCTCTGCGCAGCATGGTTGAGGCGGTTCATGTTGTCTCGAATAATCCAAAGCCAAAGTTACATCAGGTAATTTTTTTAAATATTCTCGCTAATATTTGGAATTTTACATTTTTTTAACTTTAAAGTTCATTATTGGTTTTTTTTTTTTTTTTTTATACGTCATGCGTTTCTGCTGATCACTTCTCTCTTTTGCTTGTTCAAGTTTTATACCTTTACTCCTATTCGGGGAAAAAATGGAAAAGGTTATACATACGTGAAGCAGTAGAGCAGTTTGGTGAACGTGTGACATGGGCCGCATAAACCGGTCCCTATCTAGGTCCAGCCCAGTAAAAAGAGGACCCAATCTCGATCTGACTAAGCCGGTCCGAATCTAAAAAACCCGGGCCATACATTAATACGGTTTTTTTTAACCACAAAATTTCCATCCTTTTATGGAAGTGCCACCACTGCGATACCGGACAAGGTGTTGGTGCTGGACTGTTCAAGGAGAGAAATTTGAGTTGCAACTTTAAAATTAACCATAAGATGATATCATAGATGATAAGGGGCATGTGAGTTATGATTTACGTATTAATTGTAGGATGATATGTTAGTTGCAATTATATATCACATGATTTAAACATAAATTTTAAAAATAATTTGGATAGATTAATAATATTTCAAAAAAAAAAAAAAAAACAAAGTAGAAATTATGAAAGAAAACACACAATCAAACATGTGGAAATTCTGAACGGCTCGCGCTCGTTATTGGATTTAAAAACAAAAAAATACAACCAATGAGATTTTTACTTCTTGAATTCTAGTTGCATTGTTTTCTTTCTAATTCTTAAATTTCCAAGCGAAAAGTGTGTGCGCACTTTTTCATTATATAAATTCCCTTTTGTAGTGTAGCAATCTAAAAATAAATTCATAGAAATTATACGTCTTTCTTCCATTTCCTTGAAGGAAGAAACACATAAAGCTAGAAGAAGAACACAACTGTGACACACCCTCGATCTCTGTCACACACTAACTGCTTGTCCCCTATGCATGGCTTTTTAGTTTAAAACTTATCCAAATCATAAGTTTATACATGTCGTGTCTCAATTATTATTTTCAAAACCTAATTCAGTATTCGTTTATTGGTCCTCCAAGTTAAATCATTTGTAAATAATTAATTTTTATATTATATAATAAGTAATAATAGATATCATATCTTTTGTATCTCACTTTCATATCAGCTAATGATATGATAATTAGGAAATCGATATACATTAATGAGAATTTATTTTACTTCTAATATATATATATATGAGTTGGGATGTTTAACAATATCGGTATATAATTATCAAATTTAGAAGGATATCATAGGATGATATTTACTTTGGCTTACTTAAATTAATACAAATTTCGTATCATAATTCATGATCACTTAAAAAAAAAAATCATCATAATTCTAATTATAATTATACACTATAACATTATAACTAAACTCCAAACATAAATATATTTTTGAAAGGATGAGTTCATATCCATTAACATATCAAATCAGTTCATCACTCAGAATGAGTTCACCACCCTCTTCAAATTAAAATCGTTATCGCTCTAACTTTTATGCTATTTCATGCTAGCTTAGACAATAAGCATTCTGCAAATGGTTTAAGATGTATGGTCCAACTCAATTAATTGCCATGCACCAGTAGTTTAACCCCTGAGTGAAGGCACCCACTCACATAAAGTAAACACCACTATGCCACAAATCTTAAAGTTAAAATACTATACTAGCTACGAAAGCAGCCCAGCTATTTTATGAGAATTATAATTATAAATTAGTTTAAACAACTCAAGAAACATGATAGCACAATTGAAAAAGTGGTAATTTTAAATGTACATGTATTCATTGATTCACAGTTACATATTAATATTGAAGCGTGGGTTTGCTTGGTCCAAATAAAAATGAGTTATGATAAAGCAAATTACACGCATACAATAACCATATGATGTAAAATTCGGTGATTGATTGTTTATTGTTTTACATTTATAGTTGTGATATATAATTTGAAAGATAAAATAAATATTTATTTTGTCTTCAATTAAGATTATATTTTGTGTTAATAGGTTCACATCATTGACCCAATCACACTATACATTTCAAAAATGTCTATTATATGTTATAAGATTCCATTAGTTAAAACATTTTTATTTACTGTTCCTATAGGATTCTACAGTTAAACTGTTTTTCATTTACTGTTGCAATAAAATTCCAAAGCTAAACTGTTTTTTTCATTTATCATTTAACACACTGGTTATTCTAATATATAGTTGGAAAGATAAATATAGAAGCCTTAATTTTTAATACATATTTCAACTGTCAATTATTTTCATCTTAGCCTTATCAAAAATTGGATCCCCTCCAAATCTGAGTTTTAACTTAATCTAATGACACATAACATCATTATAATTAGTGAATGACTAAGATTAGATTATTTTTAATGTTTATTTTATCAATAACCAATCACATGCTGTAAAAAATTTAGGAAGACGATCCAATCAAGAGACGATCCAAAACCTAACAAATGACGTTTTTTTTTTTTTTTCCCTTTAACTGCAAATTTTGAAAACTTGAAGTCAATTGATTTAAGTATAAATGTGCCAAAATGTGCCAAAAATAGGTATTATAAGAAGATATTTAAAAAGTGGTATAAAGAGTAGCTTTCATTTTTCAATTAGGCAAATTAAATAAGATAGCAATTTCTGGATATGTACACAAAATAATGAGAATTTGAACAAAATACGATAGTAGTGTTACTTAAAAAAGAGAACACAATTGTACAAATATGGAAAATTAATAAAAATTGTATGTCATTTCTAAACACTATTATGGTGAATGCACATTACCATACACATACATACACACACACACACACACATATATATATATATATGTAAGCAAAATTAAAACGATCTAAAACACGGAATGAATTTTTTAAATAAGAAAACATACCTCTAGCCATTGCCAACTTCGTATACACAGAGAGGTTAAAGATCTTGTTTATTTTGGGTCAGGGAACTTCTAAACCTTACACATCTCTTAGCGATGGTGTGTTTTCTTTTTAATGTGAGAAAGAAAGTTTAGGGACCCAACCAAATTTTTGCATTGAATTTATATCAATCTCTGCCCATCACAGAGACGATTCGTGTGCAAGATTATGGGCTTTTTTTTAGCTCAACATTTTTTTTAAACGTTGTGGGATGCGAATCGTTTCACTATAATGATGGAATGAACATGGACCACATTTTGGCTTCATCCAAAACGACAATTGCCGTTTTTCACAGAAGGAAGAAAACCCAATATTCTCCCACTTGGTCCGTATATTCTATAATTTATCATAATAAGAAACAAAATACATAAATCATGGCGATAGGTCTTCTAAAAATCGAGTATTATCTTCCATGTATCACGATGCATCATGTCTCTTAAACACTAGCTCATATAACTTAATGAATAAACCTTATGTTTATTCTAGGTCCAAACATTAATTATATTTCTTAAAAATCAATAAATGTGTACACAAAAATAAATATGAGAAAATATCACAAACATAGTTTCATTAAAATAACATTCGTTCTTACAACGAAAAATCACATAAAGGAACTGTTATACCTATTTTTGGGACTGCAAAAATGGACTGATAAAAGCCCAAAGAATTAATCAAATAAACTGGCCTAGCTCTCAGCTCATCAGCCTCCAGGTCGCAGGTCGCAGCTCGCGGCTCTTCAGCATCCAGCTCCAGCTCGCAGCTCTCAGTTAGCTCTCAGCAGCCAGCTCGCAGCTCCAACTCGCAGCTCCAGCTCGCAGCTCTCAGCTAGCTCAGCATCCAGCTCTCAATTAGCTCAACATCCAACTCGCAGCTCTCAGCTAGCTCAGCATCCAAGCTCTCAGCTAGCTCAGCATCCAGCTCGCAGCTCTCAGCTAGCTCAGCCTCCAACTCTCAGCTCTCGTACCAACGAGCTCCATGTTATTCCAGATCCCGAGGAGCAATTAATGCAGTATGACTATGACAGAGTTGTTAGTCAATGCAATACTTGCTATATCAGAGTAGTTGATTTCTTTACGTGTACATCACTCAAGTGTAATCCTCATTCCTCTATAAATAGGAGAGGAAAATTCATTGTAAAAAAATGAAAAAAAGAGGAAGATTTTTAGTATTACAGTCACTCTGAAAAAATATATTGAGAGTGACCCGTGGATATAGGCACCATTGCCGAACCACGTAAAAATCTCTGCGCATCTATCTTTTGTTTTTCCTCTCTCCTCTCTTTGGTGTGCTATTTGATTGCAGGTATTGAGCGTTGGATCATCCGGTTGACCGAGACCAAAAATCGACGTCGACAGGAACCAAGTCCCATTATATCTACATGATCCTTAAATTTCAATGGTGGCATGCCTTTTGTCAAAGGATCAGCAATCATTAATACAATGCTAATGTGCTCAATAACCACTGTTTTCTCTTTAACACATTCCCTTATGGCTAGATACTTGATGTCGATATGCTTGCTTCGACTACCACTTTTGTTGTTTTTAGCCATAAAAACTGCAGCTGAATTGTCACAATAGATCTTCAATGGCCTAGATATCAAATCCACAACTCTAAGCCCAGAAATGAAACTCTTCATCCATACATCATGCGAGCTAGCCTCAAAATAAGATATGAACTCAGTCTCCATATTGGAAGTTGCAATTAAGGTTTGCTTTGCACTTCTCCAAGATACAACTTCACCCGTAAACATAAAGATGTATCCTGATGTTGATTTTAACGAATCAACACAACCAGCAAAGTTTGAATTAGAGTAGTCAATCACTTCCAAATTATCAGTTCGTTTGTACATAAGTATATAGTCTTTAGTCCCTTTAAGGTACCTCATTACCTTCTTTACAGCTTTCCAGTGGCCTATACCTGGATTACTCTGATATCTTCTTAACATCCCAACTGCAAATGCTATGTCAGGCCTTGTGCAGACCTGAGCATATATCAGGCTTCCAATTGCAGAAGCATAAGAAATGCTCTTCATTTGTTCCCTCTCAAGATCATTCTTCGGGCATTGGTTCAAATTGAACATGTCACCCTTCACAATGGGAGCTATACTTGGTGAACAATCTTTCATCCAAAATTTCTCTAAAACCTTGTTGATATAGGTTTCTTGAGACAGACCCAAAATACCTCGAACTCTGTCTCTCTGTTATTTAATGCCAATGACATAAGACACATCACTCATATCCTTCATATCAAAATTTTTTGAGAGAAATTATTTCACCTCATATAGCAAACCCTTATTATTAGCTACAAGTAAAATGTCATTCACATACAGAATCAGGAAACAAATCTTACTCCCACTGACCTTTTGGTATATACATTGATCCATAATGTTTTCAACAAATCCAAATGAAGAAATAACATTATGAAATTTTAAATACCACTGACGAGAAGCTTGTTTCAATCCATATATGGATTTCTTGAGCTTGTATACCAAGTGCTCACTATTACTAGAGGAAAATCCTTCTGGTTGTTTTATGTAGACCTTTTCCTCTAGATCTCCATTGAGAAATGTCATTTTCATATTCATTTGTTGCAACTCTAAGTCAAAATGTGCAACTAATGTCATAATTACACGAAGTGAATCTTTCTTAGATATAGGAGAAAAAGTTTACTTATAGTCAATTCTTTCCTTTTGAGTAAATCCTTTAGCAATGAGTCTTGCTTTATATCTTTTAATGTTGTCAAATGAGTGTTTCTTTGTTTTAAAAACTCATTTGCATCTTATGGCCTTTACACCATCAGACAACTCAACAAGATCCCAGACTCCGTTAAATGCCATCGAATTCATCTCATCTTTCATAGCATCGAACCATAAATTTGATTATTTGCAATTCATGGCTTGTGAAAACGTTTCAGGATCATTTTCAGCTCCAATGTTGTAATCCGATTCTTGCAGATACACCATATAATCGCTAGGAATTACTGATCTCCTTACTTTAGTAGATCTTCTTAATGTTGGATCAACATTTTCCTGAGTGGTAGGATTATGTTGCTCAACTGGTTGTTCAACAGTTTTCGACATCTGTTGAATATCTGGATCTATTGAATCATGATTAGCATTTTGTGGAATTTCTAAAACTGGTTCCATAACACACGCTTGAACTCTAAGGGTGCTATGAACCACAATCAATCTATTGCTTGAAGTGGAAGGTTGAACATCAATATGATTTTTTTAAGAAGTAATATCATAGAATTGATTGCTCTCATTTATCAAGTCATTCTCAAGAAACTTCGCATTTCTTGACTCCACAATCCTAGTGCTGTGAGATGGACAATAAAATCTATACCCTTTAGATCTTTCGGCATATCCAATGAAATACTCACTAATAGTCCTTGGGTCCAGTTTCTTCTCTTGTGGGTTATAAATTCTTACTTCAAACGGGAATCCTCAAACCCGTATATGTCGCAAACTCGGTTTCCAACCCTTTCATAACTCAAATGGCGTCTTTGGCACAGCCTTGGTTGGAACTCGATTTAATATATACATTGTCGTTTTAAGAGCTTCAGTCCACAAGAACTTAGGAAGTTTGGAGTTGTTATGCATACTTCGCACCATGTCCATTAACATTCGGTTTCTTCTTTCTGCAACATCATTTTGATCTGGAGAACCAGGCATGGTATATTAGGCAAGTATCATATGTTCTTGAAAAAACTTTGCAAATGGACCAAGTGCTTGTCCATATTCAGTGTATCTACCATAATATTCCCCACCTCTATCCATTCTCACGATCTTAATTTGTTTTCTACATTATTTCTCTACTTCAGCTTTAAAAACCTTAAAGGCATCTAATGTTTCGTCCTTGTTATGAAGCAAGTAAAGATACATGTATCGTAAATAATCATCTTTGAAATAGATGAAGTATTTTGGACCACGTGAGTCCATGTCCGGACTACAAATATCTGAATGTATGATTTCTAACATGTTCGTACTCCTCTTTGCACTTTTCTTGGATTTATTAGTCTGTTTTCCTTTAATGCAGTCCATACAAGTGTTGAAATCAGTAAAATCTAAAGTACTAAGTACCCCATCATTTACTAATCTCTTAATCCTTTTTATAGAGATATGTCCCAATCTCCGGTGCCACAACATAGAGGAATCTTCATTTATAACACATCGTTTCATACCAGTGTGACCATGCATAGCATTATAAGTAGTTTCATTTTGCAAATCAATAGAGAAAAGACCATTAGACAATGTACCATTCCAAACAAGATCAGATTTATATAATAAACTGATGGAAGTCTTATTAAAATTAAAGGAATAACCCAAAGGTATAAGTCTTGAAATTGAAATCAAATTTTTAGAGAAACTTGGAATATAAAATGTCTTTTCTAAATTTAAAACAAAACCACTACTTAGAACTAAATTGCACTTTCCAACAGCCTCCACATGTGAACGCATCTTATTTCCATAATAAATTCGTCGTTCACTTTCCATTGGCTTCCTTAGGTTTCGCATACCTTGTAAAGTATTCGCAATATGGATTGTAGATCCAGAATCAATCCACCAAGTGTTATAAATGACATCAATCATATTAGATTCATAACAGACAAATGAGATTGATTTACCTTTCTTTTCAAGCCATTTTTGGATCCTTCTTCACGTGTCCCTTCTTCTTGTAGAAGAAGCACTTGGATTCCTTCTTAATTCCGAAAAATTCCTGTGGAATAAAATTTATTATATTTAATATGATTAATCACAATCAATGTTATAATGTGATCCTAAAATCACTTAATATATAATTTAATATAATTAAAGATGCTGTGACTACTCCATAATTAAATAAAATTATATGGATCAATCAACATTTAATTTCATTCACACAAGTTCATATAAATATTGCATGAAAACATGAGCAACATGAACACATAATTAATGTTCATGTACTAAAATTATTTAACTCAATATTGCATGCACAAATAAAACAATAAAATATACATATAACTTTAGCACATAAAACAAAAACATGTTGTTTGATTCTGCAATTGAGATTCAATGAAGAAAACGACGTGTTGTTTCTTCCTCAGCACAAACAACGTGTCATTCACGTTGTCTTCAACCTCAAGACGGGTCATTTGACCCGGTTTTGCCCCAAAATGAAACCCGACAGTTTCTAGGCCTTCCAGACACCAAAAATCATGTTTTCAATTGCAGAAACATTAGAAATCTAATTGCCCAATGATTTCTAATCCTATTTTTATCAAACAATTATAAAACACGATTTTATAATTTCAAAAATTTTGAAATATAACATGACACATACACGAGCAAAACACAGGTCATAAAACTAAAACAAGGCAAAGGTAAACAAAGCTCTAATACCAACTGTAAGCAAAATCTAAACAATCTAAAACGCGGAATGAATTTTTTAAATCAGAAAACATACCTCCAATCATTGCCAACTTTATATACACAGAGAGGTTAAAGATCTTGTTTATTTTGGGTTAGGAAATTTCTAAACCTTACATATCTCTTAGCAATGCTATGTTTTCTTTTTAATGTGAGAGAGAAAGCTTAAGGACCTAACCAAATTTTTGTACTTAATTTATATCAATCTCTACCCATCATAGAAACGATTCGTGTGCAAGATTATGGGTGTTTTTTTTTGCTCAACATTTTTTTAAACGTTGTGGGATGTGAATCGTTTCACTATAATGATGGAATGAACGTGGACCACATTTTGGCTTCATCCAAAACGACGGTTACCGTTTTTCACAGAAGGAAGAAAACCCAACAATATATATATTTGTATATATATGTTGTATGTATGTATCTCTTCTCTTGTCACATTAACAACATTGCATTACAATCCTAATCTCTCTAGATCTTTAATCTAATCTTCATTTCTTATTAATTTCTCTTCTCTTGCCACCTTCACACCACTATTTAATTGCAATCCCTATCTCTTTAGATCTTTAATTTGATCTTCATTTCTTGTTCCTCTTCTTTTGCAACCTTTACACTACTATTGAATTGTAAGTTAGTAACCCTAATATCTCTAGATCTTTAATCTAATCTTCATTTTTTTTTCTCATTTCTCTTCTCTTACAACCTTCACAAATATATCTTCTGTTGCCACCTCCACACCACTATTGAACTACAACACCAATCTCTCTAGATCTTTAATTTAATGTAATTTTCATTTATCATTTCTCTTCTCTTGCCACCTTCATAAGTATATATTCTCTTGTCACCCTCACACCACTATGAACTATAACCCTAATCTCTCTAGAACTTTAATTTAATCTAATCTTCATTTATCATTTCTCTTCTCTTGCCACCTTCATAAGACTAAAAAATATTGATCTGCAACCCTAGTCTATTTGTCTCCCTCTTTCTCTAGATATTTAATCTGATCTCTATTCCTCTCTCTCCCATTTTCCAAAAATATATATATTAATATTTGAATAGAAGTTCCAAGAGTTGACTAACTCAAATCTCCTAATTCATCATATTGCTTCAAAACCAGTCATAGAGAGAACTGCAATGTGTAAAAATAATCAGAATACTCCAAATACAGTTATAGAGTTCAATGAAATGGATGGAAATTTTAGGCCACTACTCCAAAACCAACAACATCGAAGGGTTCTCCTCATGAAGAAGAATTTATCCATCAACTTGTCAGAAAACTTAATTAAAGAACGAATAAGTGTATGCAAACCATGCTTTTCTACTCTAGATCTCTAAATTTTGATTTTAAAAAATTATTTTTCTCATTTTTATGGTCACTAATTATTCGATATGTAATTGCATTTTTGTTATAACAAGTTGTTGATGAAATGAAACAAAGGTCAAAAGCGTTTATTAAGTCACAGGCAATAAATAATGAAGTTGTGAGAGTCATGCCGATTTCATATCTTGTGCCAGACGATGTTGACCATAATTTTCTATGTATGAGCAAGGTACTTTAATCATTACTAAATTCAATTCATTTTGCTTCAAGCCATGCATATTTAATGAAGTTTACTAGAACAAACTATGAACTTCAATTATTACCCGATTTAATGATATATTTTTAATACTTTGTGAACTCTTCAATTTACTATCACAAAAGAAACGACAAGAAGTGGTAGTAGTTGGTGAAATTCTAACGTCCTTCGAAATTCCTAATGATTATCCATTAGATTGTTCTGAAGTACGCAAGGTAATATAATATGTATATTATGTACTTGAAATCAATCATTTTAATTCGTTGAAGTTTCTTTGATTTAAACATGCATCTTAAATTGTTATCGGAAATCTAACAATGAGAGGATAACACAGCTACCTATGCTTCCACATTTGCAAGAACAAATGAAATCAAGAATTCAACAAGATGTTGGATTCAAATTCCTTGAGATAATCAAGGGGTGGAAACTTCAATGCAGACAAGACCAAACAGGGAGATTGGATACGGTATTTCAATTTGGCCTCTTGTTTGAATTCCGTCGAATTGATTTGTCATCAAAACTTGTTAGGAGTTTGATATGGAGATCTTTCATTTTTTTAATTTATTAAGGTATCATATTTAGGTGCAAACGCATTAATGATTTGATGAAATGTTGCATGCAGTACTACCACCATATTAAATCAAATGAGGCTTTCCGATCAAAAATTGAAGTGCTTAATTTCATCATGTATGAAATATGTCCTCGTCATTTAATCAAGAAACCAACCACAGCCTCAAATAAAAAATTCGAGGTAAGCGTAGGATTACTAATTGTCATTATAAGAATGGAAGAAAAGAAAAGATTTACTTATACCTTGGTCATATATAACTCCTGTTCATAAATTGTAATATCGAGCAGGGTCCAAGTGGGGATGAAAGAGAGCCATCTTTATGCTCTCCCAGCAGTTGAGAAAAGAGTACTGATGATGCAGAGGCAGAAGCTATCAAAGAATCCTATATAGAAGTCCCCATTGCCTTCAGTGAAGCCATGTTTGAGCATTCTTTCCTCTCAAAAAAGAGACGAGGTAAGCGAAGAAGAAGTGAAGATTCTTCAGCAACAACTTCAAGAAGAATGGAGAAATGTGAAGCTCCACCTCTAGGTCTTGTTACATCTCCACTAGTAGATACTATTGCAGATGTTAATGTGGAAGGGCAAGACAGAGCAGTGATGGTTGTGGATCCTAATACAATTCCAAATGTTTTATTTTCTTGCATTTGTAATGCATGTTTGTGAGCTTTAAGGTTGAAGTACTGAGTTGCTTATACAACAGAATTCAATTCTCAATATATATGAAAAAAACAAATATAAATAGCCCACAATTTATGTATTATTCATACAATATAAAGTATTTTCCTAAGTTACTTATGTAAATGGAACTATACAAGTTTGGTAACAAGCTTCTGATACCTAGGTTCAAAGATGCACCTAGTTTTTGTTTTTGCTTTTTTTTAACCAAATCTGATATCAACCAGCAAAGTAAAGGAACTATGAATCAAATTAAATACTCCAATTAGCAATTAGAACCGAGAAAGAACATGTAAATCCACATAATTAATACTCCAAATAATAGCGGGATAATAATACCACACACCGCAATGTGAATTCTTCACATATTATTAAAAGGGGCATATGCCTTTGAAACATAAGCGAATTTAATGAAGTTTATAGTTAGTTGTAAACGTAACCTTCTTATTCTAGATTTGGGCCGGGTTACTGATTAGATATGCAACATCGGAAGTTGTTTCTTTCCTCTCCTATGTCTGCCAACCTAATACAACATTCATATCACACATTAATTACATAATTTTACTGACCTAAACGTATAACATGAGCCTGGTGTTCATTTCTTGGATAGTATACTTTAACGTTATTCAAAACTTCTAACTACTTTTACAATGCATGTTTGTTATATGTGTTTTCTAGACTCACTAAATGGGCTGGTAAAAATCTAATGAAGGCCCAATCAAGTCAGCCCAAATGTGAAGGCCCATCAGACAAGGCACAGTTATCAATTCAGGCCTAGTAAGCTCTACAGCTTAGCTCGCCCCGACGAGCTCTTCAATTCGCATCAGTCAGCTCATTTCACAACTTAATTACAGTTCGCTATGAAGCTCGCTCTATATATAGCTCGCTACTCAGCGAGGTCCAGCTCGAGGTCACTCAAGGTAGTGAACAGTTCGTTCAGAAATCAATTAATACAAAATCTTCCAGAATAAGCAGTTACCTGATTTGATCGTGATTCTCTCACCAGATATGGAAGTTAATTCAAATTCAAATTCAGTCAAACGTTATCTTGGATTTTGTGGAAGCAGTTTCCTGATTTTATTCTAACTTATTAGGAAGTGTAATTAATTCATGATTCTCTTCCTATTTTGTTGTTACCAGATCTGTAACATTACTTTCTCTAAAAGCAGGGGGTAAAATCATTATAACGGACATGACACAATTAATAACATACTGTCACTCTGCAGAATTTTAGAGAGACAGCCGTGGACGTAGGCGCACTCGCTGAACCACGTTAAAAATCTTTTGTTTCTTTTGTGTTGTTCTTAGTCCTTCATTGTGTTCTTCTCGGTTTTTGTGTTTTCTCACATTGATTGCAGGTATTAGAAATTAAATTCTCGTCGACTGGATTTCAACGTCGACATTTTGGCGCTAGAATCAGCTTGGTAGTAGGAGTTGTCAACCCAAAAGACATATAAGGTTGAGGGTTCAACTCCGGACGCGACCTCAAGAGGTCAAAAGGAGTTGTCTGGGATGGTCTTCACCCCCGGCTTGACACGGTCTTCACCGCTGGCACCGTACAAATCGTTCTGTAGATGAAGTTCCGACCCCCCGAGTGTTGACCGATTCCGATCGTCAACAATGTCCATATAACAGCTACCCTACCTGGCAAAAGAAGAGATTTTTTTTTTTTTTTTTATTTGTTGGGGGTGGGGTGGTGGTGGGGTTGGGGTTATTGAAGAAGTATTTGTTTAGTCGAAGAAAAAAAATATCATTTTTTTTCTGGTTGAAGTGCAAAAAACTAGCAGTAATTTCTTTTGATATTTTAATTTAAATTAAAAAATCTAATGTTGAGTAAAATTTTTTAATAAGTGCAAAACAAATTTATATGTCAACTAAACCTTATGAAAGGTTAGTAAAATTTCACTACATTGACCCAATCGTTGGCATATGATCATATGAATACTAAAGACTAGAAAGATAACTTGATGTGTACATATTAATCTTGCAAGTTCTAACCAACATAATTATTTCACTACATTGATCCAATCATACTATACATTTCAAAAATAACTACCATAAGATTTAATTAGTTAAAGCATTTTTATTTATTGTTATTATAAGATTGTACACTTAAATTGTTTTTCGTTTACCGCTACAATAAAATTCCAAAGCTAAACTATTATTTTACTTATCATTTGACATATTGGTTGTTCTAATATATTGTTGGAAAGATAAATATAGAAGCCTTAATTTTTAATATATATTTCAACTGTCAATTATTTTAATTATTATTATTTTCATCTTACCCTTAACAAATATTGGATCCCCTCAAAATCTGAGTCTTGACTTAATCTAATGACACGTAAACATCATTACAATTAGTGAATAATTCAGATATGATTATTTTCATATTTATTTTATCAACAACAAATTACATGTAATAAAAAATTTAGAAAAATTATCCAAGTAGAAGACAATCCAAAACCTAACAAATAACACTTATTAGACGTGCGCGTTTTCGGGTTCAAGTTGAGTTGGGTTGAGTTGATCGAGTTGGATTTAATTCATTATAAAAGTACAAAAGAGTCAATTAATAGTTCTCATAGTCTTAACAATTTGATTATAAATAAAGTGAGTACAAATAAAGATTTAATAATTATAAATAAAATATTCATTTCACCATAAAGGCTGTTATTAATCTTTATCGCTAACAAGTGTTCTTCTAGAAGGATGAAAAAATTTTAGATTTAGAACTAGAGATAGACATTTGTCAGGTTCGGATTGGGTTAAGTTGAAAAATAAAATTTTTCAACCTAACCTAACTCAATTTAATTTTCAACTCAACTCAACCCAACTCATCTTTTTTTTTTTTTTTTTTGGATTTAACCTAACCCAACCCAATAAAAAATGGTTGAGTTGGGTTAGGTTGGGTTTGTCGAGTTGGGTTGGAGATGCCTACCTTTGACGCTTACTTTTTCTAATCATTTGAAAGTGATATAAAGAGTAGCTTTTTCATTTTTGAATTAGGCAAATTAAATGAGACAATAGTTTTTGAATATATGTGTGAAATAATGAGAATCTGGACAAAATACTACAGTAGTGTTACCTAAAATAGATAAATTAGTTATACAAACATGGAAAATGAATAAAAATTGTATATGCATTATCTTGGGTGAATGCACATGACCATATATATAGATATGAAAAATCTCCTAAAATGGAAAATAATATCATTGAACCTCTTTTTTAAACATAAATAAGAGATGATTTGACATTAATTTCATTTTTAGAAATGCGTGTGTTTGTGTATGTACATATATATAATCTCTCTAGATCTTTAATCTAATCTTCATTTCTTATTTCTCTTCTCTTAATTGCCACATTCACATCATTATTGAAAAACAACCCTAGATCTTTAACTAATCTTCATTTCTCATTTCTTTTCTCCTGCCACCTTCACAAATATATCTTCTGTTGCCACCTTCACACCACTATTGAATTGCAACACCAATCTCTCTAGATCTTCATTTTACATTTCTATTCTCTTGCCACCTACACAACTATATAATCTCTCTAGATCTTTAATCTTATTTTCATTTCATTTTTCATTTCTCTTCTCTTGCCACCTTCACAAGTATATCTTCTCTTGCCACCCTTACACCACTATGAACTATAACCCTAATCTCTCTAGATCTTTGATCTAATCATCATTTCTCTTTTTTCTTCACTTGCCACCTTCACAAAACTAGAAACTATTGATTTGCAACCCTAGTCCATTTGTCTCCCTCTTTCTCTCTCTAGATCTTTAATCTGATCTCTCTCTCTCTCTCTCTCTCTCCCCTTTTCAAAAACCTGTCAATATTTGTAAAGAACTTCCAAGAGTGACTGGCTTAAACCTCCTAATTCATCATATTGCTTCAAAACCAATCGTAGAGAGAATTGTAATGTGTGAAAATAATCATAATACACAAAATATAGCCATAGAGTTCAATGAAATTGATGAAAATTTTGGGGCCACTACTCCAAAACCAACAACATCAAAGGGTGCTCATGAAGAAGAATTTATCCACCAACTTGTAGGAAAACTTGAAGAACGAATAAGAGTGTGTTTGCCATACTTTTCTACTCTAGATCTCTAAATTGTGATTATAGAAAATTATTTTTCTCATTAAAAAATTATTTTCATTTTTATGATCACTAGTTATTTGATATGTAATTACATTATTGTTATAGCAAGCTGTTGATGAAGTGAAACAGAGGTCAAAAGTGTTTATTGAGTCACAAGTAGCAAATAATGAAGTTGTCAAAGTCATGCCAATTTCTTGTTATTCGCCGGAAGACGTTGACCATAATTTTCTATCTATGAGCAAGGTACTTTAATCATTAAAAAATTTAATTCATTTTGCTTCAAGCCCTGCATAATTAATGAAATTTACTAGAACGAACCATGAACTTCAATTATTACCCGATTAAATGATATATTTTTAAAACTTTGTGAACTCTTTAATTTACTATTATAGAAGAAACGACAGAAAGCAGTAGTAGTTGGCGAAATTCAAACGTCCTTCGAAATTCTTTATGATTATTATGCATTAGATTGTTCTGAAGTAGGCAAGGTAATATAATATGTATATTATGTACTTGATCAATCATTTTAATTCACTGAAGTTTCTTTTATTTAAACATTTATCTTAAAATTGTTATTCGGCAATCTAACAATGGGATGGTAACACAGCTACCTATGCTTCCACACTTGCAAGAACAAATGAAATCAGGAATTGAACATGATGCTGGACTCAACTTCTTTCAGAGACTTAAGGGGTGGAAACTTCAATGCAGACAAGGCCACACAGGGAGATTGGATACGGTATTTCAATTGGCCCCTTGTTTGAATTCCGTTGAATTGATTTGTCATCAAAACTTGTTAGGAGTTTGATATGGAGACCTTTCATTTTTTTTTTTTTTAATGTATTAAGGTATCATATTTAGGTGCAAACTCATTAATGATTTGATGAAATGTTGCATGCAGTACTACCACCACATTAAATCAAATGAGGCTTTCCGATCAAAAATTGAAGTGGTTAATTTCATCCTATATGAGATATGTCCTCGTCATTTAATCAAGAAACCAACCACAGCCTCACATAAACAATTCGAGGTAAGTGTAGGACTAATAATTGTCATTATGAGAATGGAAGAAAAGAAAAGATTTACTTATATATACATTGATCATATATAACTCCTATTCCTAAATTGTAATATCGGTCAGGGTCCAAGTGGGGATGAAAGAGATAGAGAAAACAGTACTGATGACGCAGAGGCCAAAGCTATCAAAGAATCCTCTACAGAAGTCCCCACCGCCTTCAGTAAAGCCATGTTTGAGGATTTTTTTCTCTCAGAAAAGACACGAGGTAAGCGAAAAAGAACTGAAGATTCTTCAACGACTTCAAGAAGAGTGAAGAAATGCGAAGCTCCAACTCTAGACCTTGTCACATCTCCACCAGTAGATACTATTACAGATGTTAATGTGGAAGGGCAAAACAAGGCAGTGATGATTTTGGATCCTAATACAATTCCAGATCCTAATTTAGTTCAAGAGCCGGCTAATCCGACAACAGATCCAACGGATGATCATATTTTTTATCAGCTTGGTGATTTGCCAAAACCTCCTTCTTACAACCCCTATGAATATGACCTGGAAAGTTTCTGGTCATTTAAGTACATAGATTTTGGCGATGATGATGATTTTTTGTCACAAATTTGGAACTAATCGTTTGTCTTTTAGAAATCTTTGTTATTGTTTTTTTTTTTCTCTTGCATTTGTAATGCATGTTTGTTAGCTTCAAGGTTGAAGTGGTGAGTTGCTTATACAACAGATTTTCAGTTCTCAACATATATGAAAAAACACATATAAATAGCACATATTTATTTAGTATTCATACAATATTAAATATATTCCTAGATTACTTATGTAAATGGAACTATATAAGTTTTGTAACAAACTCTTGATGCCTATAGGTTCAAAGATGCATCTAGGCTTTTTGTTTTTGTTTTTTGTTTCTTGTTTTTTTGTTTTTTTTGTTTTTTTTTTTTTCCCCAAATTTAATAATTAACCAGCTGTTATATGTATTTTTCGGATTCATTAATTGGGCTGGTAAAAGTCCAATTTAGGCCCATCCAAGACCTGATAAGAAGGCCCAAAAGGGTTAACCCAGTCAAAGCCCATCAGATGAGGCTCAGTATTGACTTTGAAGCCCAGCAAGTTCTTCAGTTTGCTTAAAGGATCTTCCAGCTGGCATCAACAGACCTATAAACACAGCCAGGTCGCAGCTCGTCGCTGGCGCAGCTCGTCTCTCAGCGAGCTCAAGCTCGAGACCACCATGACACGTCAGCTCGCTCAAACGCGTAATAAGTACAGTATCTTCCAGAACAGGCAGTTACCAAGTTCAACCATGATTCTCTCTCCGAATATGGCAATTGCTCAGTCAAACCATGATTTCCTCATCAGGTATGGAGATCAATTCAAATTCAAATTCATATCAACATTATCTTGAGATAATTATAGAAATTTCCTGATATTATCTAAATATATTAGGAAGTATAATTAATTTACAATTCTTTTCCTTATTTTTCCCAATTGTTTAGGGAATGTAATTAATTCAGGATTCTCTTCCTGATTTGCTACAACCAGAATTGTAACACCTCTTTCCCTATAAATAGGGATTAAGATCATTGTAACATAGAGAGACAATATTCAATAATATACTGTCACTCTGCAGAATTACGAGATAGACAGTCGTGGACGTAAGCCTATTATTGCCGAACCACGTAAAAGCTTCGTGTTCCTCGTTTGATCATTTGTTTCTGTCTTTGTCTTTTCTTGGTATTTGTGCTTTCTCACATTGATTGCAGGTATTGGGCATTGATTACTCGTCGACTGAATTCCAACGTCGACACCAGCAAAGTAAAGGATGAATCCAATTAAATATACTCCAACTAGCAATTAGAAGATAGAACAAAGAAAGAAAATGTAAATCCATTTAATTAATATTCCAAACAGTAGCGGAATAATAATACCACACACCACACTGGGAATTCTTCAGATATTAAAAGGGGCATATGCTTTTGAACATAAGCGAAATTATTGAAGTTTATAATTGATAATGTAGCATTACTAATTAGATATGCAACATCGAAAGTTGTTTCTTTACTCTCCTAGGCTTGCCAACCTAATGAAACATTCATGTCACGCATTACCTAATTTTGCTGACCCAAACATATAACATCTGGGCGTGGTGTTCATCTTTCAGGTAGTATTCAATAATGTTATTCAAAACACTTTTTCTAACTACTTATACTATGCATGTCCATATAATATCTAGCCTACTTAGCAAAAGAAGAGAAAATTTTTCTTTTTATTATTATTATTATTATTATTATTTGGTTGCAGAAGTATTTGATTAGTGGATCAAGGAAAAAAATTATCTTTTTGTCTGGTTGAAAAGTATGGAAAATACTAGTAGTAATTTCTTTTGATATTTCAATTTAAATTAAAAAATCTAATGTCGAGTAAAAGTTTTTAATAAGAGCAAAACAAATTTATATATCAACTAAATCTTATGAAAGGTTAGTAAAATTTCTTTTATTATAATTTAAATTTGGATTTTCTCTATTCATCGATAACCATTTGTATCATTGATGGAGATTAAAGTTTCTTCTCAGAAGTCAGCATGTTTTTCTCCCAGTTAAAGGCCCAATGTATATGTGCTGTATATGTATCGTTTTCACTGCTAATGAGTTCCATGTTAACAATCTTGGGGGGATTTTGAAGTCGGAATACAAACACCACCCTGTTTCTCTTTTTAGCTCTTTCACCTGATTCAGTTTTGAATTTCAGATGAGAAGTACAAATATAGATCGTATCAGAAACCAACCAAAAGTACAAGTAGATTTGCAAGCTTACCTTGGATTGACCAAATTAATGTTAACCCTCTCGATATCTGCTGAATTTCTTCCGTGGACGTTGATATTGGTTTTCTACTTTTGATCTAATTGTTTTTCGATTGTACTTATGGGGCAGAATTGTTTCCTAATTCCAAGGGCATATAAAAACTACAAACTTCAAACAACTTTAAAGTTAATTTTCGCAGGCAAGATTAAACTTAATTAGATCAAGTTCATCAACAACAATTAATAAAAATAGAAAAAAAAATGAATGTATAATTTACCAACAACGTATTATATTTTGTAATTTTTAAATTGCATCAATCCATATGATGCTTTGAAATTCATTATTTATTTTAACCAAACCTGAGATTTAATTGACGGTCAAACATTAACTGAATTAACTTTGATGACTATCTAAGACTATATTCGAAACTTGAAATGACCATGTTTGGTGATTTATTCTTAGCTCGACCGCAAAACATTTAAAATAAGGAGAATTGATAATGATTGGATTTGTGTTTATTTGATTTACGCATTTGCATGAGACTTCTTCCAATGGAAGAGTGTCTGTCAAGGTGTTATAAATAAAATTTGTGTTCTCATGTGTGCGCATGCATGTGAGAAAGTGTGAGATATATATATATATATATATATATGCTTAGAAAATTAATAAAAACTGCATATGCCAATTCCAAACACTATTCTTGGTAGCAATACCACCCACCATAATGTGAATTAATCACATATTGAATGGGCATGTCAGAACAGAAGTGACATTAATAAAGTTTATTGTTGGTGATAACCGCAAGCTTTCTTATTGTGGATTCGAGTTACTTAAATATGCAAAATTAGAAAATAGCCTAATTCATTCCCAAACCAAATATATGGGACACTTACGTCAAATAACATAACATGATATTTGTCCCAAACGTATCACATCCAAGCCTAATGTTGATTGCCCTAGGTGGTAATCCATAAGATATTGCTATATACAATACTAAAACAATAACGTTAATGGGTAATTATGACTTATACGGAGGGATTTTTTTTTTTAAATTTTAATAGTTTAAAATTTATTAAATCTTTGATTTTTGTGAACCATTGAATTAGAATCAATGACTTGATGGTTCCAACAAGGTAGTATAACCCTAATGTATAATACTGTTTTCAAACCATGTTTTCTAATTACTTATACTATGCATGTTCATATAATTCCTAGCCTACTTGGCAAAGGGAATAGTAAATCTTCTTTTCAACTTTTCTTTTGGTTGAAGAAGTATTAGCTTAATTGAAGAAAAAAATGTCCTTTTTTCTGGTTGAATAAGAAAAACAAGTAGTAAAAAATTTTGATATTTTAATTTAAATTAAGAAATTTAGATTACATATATAATGTGCAATGATTTAAAAAAAAAAAAAAAACAAAGAAAAAAAAACAAGGAGTGAATCAAGTTCTGCATAAACCTCATGACAGGTTAGAAAGATTAGTTTTATTACAATTTAATTTTGGATTTTCGTTACTTGGCTCTATAACCGTAAAACCCTACAAATAATTCGTGTTGTGAACATCCACATTAGTTACTACTAATCAATAAATTTTGAACTCCACACTTTTTAATCCTAGGAAAAACCAAAGAGAGGATAAATTATTTCAATAGATTAATTAACTTCCAAAAGATATTGTAGTCAAGCAAGTAAATCTCACTATGAAAATGGGGCTCTAACTAATTTGAGAATTATAATTAATTATTAGTTTAGAGTTTAGACAAATGCCCTAATTAAGAACATGATAGAAAATCACAGAGTGATGATTACTTTTTAAAAAATCACATAATTTATTTAGATTCTATGGGTAGGTTTTCAAATAAAAACTAGTTATGACAAAGCAAGTCACATATCATATAAAATAGGGTTATAATACAAGAATAATAGTTGACCATTAATCAATTACAGCTATTTGTTAGAATATATAATTGAAAAAATAAGACACATTTTATATTGATTTTAAATAAGATGATTTGTGTTAATATGTTCACTACTATATGATACAAGATTCTGTAGTTTGACTGTTTTTCGTTTACTATTGGACACATTCATTGTTTCAATATACCTTGATTAATAATTTAATATATAATTCAACTATAAGTTATTTTAATTATTTATTCTTTTATTTATTTTCATTTTAGCCTTAACAAGACACCTTTTTTTCCCTTAAACTTCATATGTCCAATACATTGAAGCCTTCTTAGTTGTTTCGCCTTATTTCAAGAAAAATGAAGTTCAAGCCAATTGTTTTAAGCGTAAATATGCCTAAAATTGGTAGGTACAAATCAGAACATCTGTATATATTGGTATAAGAGGAAGCTTTTTCATTTTGGGATTTGGTGAATTAAATATGGTGGCAGTTTTTGGCTTGCACAAAAAACACTGCAAATCTGTTACTTAAATAGTCAACACAATTATACAAACATGGAAAAATAATAAAAACTGCACCATGCCCTTTTGCCATTTCCACAAACTATTCTGAGTGAATGTACATGACCATTCGAAGAGGTAATGCCTTTACTACTATAAATATACATATCTCTTCTCTTGCCACCTTCACACAACCAGCCACTACACATTAATTTGCAACCCTAATTTCTCTGTCTAGGTCTCTAATCTCTCAAATTTTCTCTCTTTCTTTGAAAAGATGTCAAGCTTTTATGAAAAGGAGTTGGAGTTTAGTGGCCTAAGCCTCCTAGTTCATCAAATTTGTTCAAAACCAGCAACAGAGTCCCATGGAATGGATGAAAATCATCATGGTATTACTCCAAAACCAACCATAAAGTCCAGCGAAATAAATGAAAATGATCATAATACTACTCCGAAACCAACAACATCGAGAAGTCCTCGTGAAGAAGAATTTATCAGCCAACTTTCCAGAAGACTTAAAGGATTGATAAAAGTATGTGAGCCATATTTTCTCTTCTCTCTATGTCTAAATCATGATTGTAAAATATTTGATGTTCTCATTTTGATGATCATGATCACTAATAATTTTTTTTATATGTATTTATATGTTTGTTATAGCAAGCTGTTGCTGAAGTGAAACAAAAGTCACAAGCCTTTATCGAATTACAAGCAGCAAATAATGAAGTAGTTAGAGTCATGCCTATCTCATATCATATGCCTCAAGATTATGACCATAGTATTTTACCCATGAGTGAGGTATTATTAATCAACAAAAAATTGTACTCATTGCTTGAAGCCGTGCATATAGGAATAAAGCTTAATAGAATGAATTGTCCAAAAAAAAAACACTTTAAATATTTTTTAATATAACTATCTTAATTAACATTTTATTCCGAATAATTTTATTGTTACAGAAAATACGTCAAAAAACCATAATGGTTGGAGAAATTCAAATATCATTTGAACTTCCTAAAGAGTACACCTCATATGGTTCTGAACTTGACAAGGTAAATTTGTATCTTTTACTTTTGATTAATCATTTTAATCCATTAACATTTCTTTGAAATAAACATGTGCTTTAATTTTAAAATTGTTATTTGGTCAATCTAACGTTTGGGATGATGATAGGTACCTATGCTTCCACACCTGATAAGAAAGATAAAACCAGAAGTGAAACATGATGTTGGGCTTAAATTTCTTGAGAGACTTAAGGGTTGGAAACTTCAATGCAAACAGCGAAATAATGGAAAATTGGATGTGGTATTTTTAATTAATGTGTTGCTTGAATTCAATTTTACTAATTTATTCATAAAAAATTGTTAGGCTAGGCCTTTTTGTTAAGATAGGCATCTAATAGATCTACCATTCCTCTTCCATCTCTTATAATCTATTAATGTAATCATATTTATGCGATGAAACGATGAAATGTTGCATGCAGTACTTCTACCATCTCAAATCAAATGAAGCTTTTCGATCAAATATTGAAGTAGTAAATTTCATCCTTCATGAAATATGCCCTCGCCATTTGAAGAGGGCAACCAAAGCCCCAAATGAAAATCTTTTGGTAAGTATGGGAGAATAATTGTCATTGTATATTAGATGTGACCGCAAGAAGAGAAAGGCTTATATATACATTGATTATACAAAACTTTATATTTTGAATTTGCAATATTTGGCAGGGTTCAAACAGGGATGGACGAGGGAAATCAACAAAGAAGCACTATACGATAGGAGTCAGTGAAGTTGAGGACAAAGTTGTCAAAGAGAACTTCGATAAATTTGACAATGAAAACTCTCCCCAGAGGTCGACGACATATAGTGACGAACATATAACTAATACAGGATCCTTAACTGCCTCCAGTGAAGCCACAGTTGAGGATTTTTTTCACACAGAATATATTCAAGGTATAAGTCCATTCTTTCCACTATATACATTATTATTTTTCTTAATAATTCATTAATTATTCTTTCAAGACTTACATAGTTATGTTATTTTGTTGTTTCTGTTTTCTCTGCTATATACAAATAGGGACTAAACGAAAGAGAACCGAATATTCTTCAACGGCAACTTCAAGAAGATGGGATAAATGCATAGCAATATCCCCAGACCTTGTTACAACCCCCCATCATCAGTAGATACTGGTCATGTAGTCTCGGTTGCTAACTTGAAAGCGCATGAGCATGCATAACAAAATGCTGTCGACTTCAAAGCCTGGTCAACCTGTTGACATGCCAAAACCTTCACACAATCCGTACCAGTATGACCTAGCAACCCACTTGATCATTTTAAAATATAGAAGGCTTGGTGATGATGACTTTTGCTAAATAAATTTGCAGCTCCTAATCGGCTGTCTTTTAGACCATCTTTGTAATTGTTTTATTTCCTTCTATTTTTGTTCATTATCATGTGTTTCCATGATTTGTTTATGAAAGCAAATATAAGAAGTTGGCCTTAAAGCTAGCAACACTCATTATCATGTGTTTACTTGATTTGCGCAAATATGAGAGGTTGGCCTAAAACCAACACAGACTTGATTATAACCAGAGGAATTGTTAATTGATAGGGTAGGGTTGCTTACTTGATAGATTTTATTCTTAATGTTAAATATAAAACACTTATTACTAGTAATATTTATAAAGATATAATAAAAATAAATTAGTAACATATAGTTATCTCCACTTGCACAAATGTTAAATATAAAACACGCATTACTAACGGATAGTTTATCTAGTATTATGTATCAAAGATGAAATAAAAATAAATTAATAGCATATAGTTATCTCCACTTGCACAATTGTTCTAATAATTCAATAGTAAAAAATCTAGTCGACTTAGTTTCACCAAAAAAAAAATCTAGTCAACTTTTAAATGGAAGTATATGATCTGCCTTTAATATCTAGTTTTACATATACTTCTTTAATTAATCCGTTTTGGGTACAAATAAAATAAAGAGAACCCGTAAAGGAAATATGAATCCAATTAAATATTCTTTTACCAAAGAGAATATGAATCCATTTAGTTTGATAAAGCAGGAAGAAAAGAGAAAACAAATCCATTTAATTATGATAAAGCAAGTCTCTATCAAATATTTAGTTGTGTCAATGTTGGTGTGACATTTCAATAATAACGTGATATACGATATTTATTTTTTTAAAAAAATTAATATCAATGTCTTTCCTCATTTACAAGAAATTTTTTATTTAAAAAATAATGTCACATGTCATATTATTATTATAATATCACAAAAAAAATAATTTTTCATGAAAGAAAAATATCATGTGTCACGTTATTATTAGAAGGTTATACCAATATCAGCATGGCACGCTAACTAAATATCCTACATCCTATGAAAGATTTTCTCAAATAATTAACCATTTATATCTTTAATTTACCGTCATACATTAATTGTCATAATACATAATTAGAAGAATAAAAAACGTATTTATCTTGTTTTTGAATAAAGTGATCTTTGTGTAATTTCACTACTTTGGCTAAAGCATAATGATGATCTTTTGCGTTAATTCGTTAATTGTTCACTATTTTATGATCCAAGATTTTGCATAATTCAATTGTTTCTCATTTTTCATTGAATACATTCGTCGTTCTAATATATAGAGGTAGATAAATGCAAAATATACCTTAGTTAATATGTAATATTCAACTACTTAATTAATATGTAATATTCAACTATCATTTAATTTAAATATTTATTCATTTATTTATTTTTATCTTAGCCTTAACAAAACACAATTTTCATTTTCCTTAAACTTCTATATTGAATACTTTGAAGCCTTCTTAGTTGTTTTGCTCTGTCTCAAGGAAAAGGAAAATGAAGCCAATTGTTTTATGTGTACATATGCCTGAAGATGGTAGGTACAAATAAGAAAAATGTGTATAATTAAATTGGTATAAGAGGCCAATTTTTTTATGCATAAAGATGGTAGGTACAAATAAGAAAAATATGTACAATTAAATTGGTATAAGAGGAAGGCTTTTAATTTTTGGATTTAGGCGAATTAAATAGGGTGGTAGTTTTTGTCTGTACAAGAAACACTGCTGATCTGTTTAAGTGTACATATGCCAAAAGATTGTAGGTACAAATAAGAAAAATCTGTATAAATTGGTATAAGAGAGGAAGGCTTTTAATTTTTGGATTTAGGCGAATTAAATAGGGTGGTAGTTTTTGTCTATACAAGAAACACTGCTGATCTGTTTAAGTGTACATATGTCTAAAGATTGTAGGTACAAATAAGAAAAATCTGTATAAATTGGTATAAGAGAGGAAGGTTTTTTAATTTTTGGATTTAGGCGAATTAAATAGGGTGGTAGTTTTTGTCTGTACAAGAAACACTGCTGATATGTTTAAGTGTACATATGTCTAAAGATGGTAGGTACAAATAAGAAAAATCTGTATAAATTGGTACAAGAAGAAGATTTTTCATTTTTGGATTTAAGCGAATTAAATAGGGTGGTAGTTTTTGGTTTGTGCAAGAAACACTGCAGATGTGTTACTTAAAATAGAGAACACAAACATGGAAAAATAAAATAAAAACTGCACTATGCCCTTTTGCCATTTTTACACACTATTCTAAGTGAATGTATATCAGTTCTCGCCTCTACTACTATATATATGCATATCTCTTCTCTTTTCACCTTCACACAAGCCACCTACTATCTGCAGCCCTAATTTCTCTCTCTAGGTTTCTAATCTCTCAATTTTTCTTTCTCTGAAAAGATGTCCAACTTGTTTGAAAATGAGTTAGAGTTCAATGGCCTAAACCTCCTAATTTATCAAATTTCTCAAATTTCTTCAAAACCAACAGCACAGTCCACTAGAATGGATGAAAATGATCACAATACAACTTCAAAACCAGCAACATCGAAGGTTCCTCACGAAGAAAAAAGTATAGGCAAACTTGCCAAAATACTTCAAGGACTGATAAGTGTATGCCAGCCATATTTTCTCTTTCTCTCCATCTCTAAATTAAGATTGTAAAATATTTGTTTATCTCATTTTGATGATCATGATCACTAATAATTATTTGATAAATATTTATATGTTTGTTACAGCAAGCTGTTGCTGAAGTGAAACTAAAGTCGCAAGAGTTTATCGAATTCCAAGCAGCGAGTGATGAAGTTGTTAGAGCCATGCCTATCTCATATCATATTCCTGAAAATGACCCTAGTGTTTTAATCATGAGTGAGGTATTTTAATCAAAAGTCTACCGATTTTGCTTGAAGTCATGCATATGGAGATGAAATTTATTAGAATGAACTGCATGTTTAATTATTATCTATTTTAACTATTTTAATAACTTTGTGTTACAAAAGATACGTCAAAAATGAAAAGTTTACTTTAAACACGTATTAAATTTATTTTAAATTTATTCCAACACTTTGTAATCCCAATAATTTTACTATGCAGCAAAAACGTCAAAAAACCATAATGGTTGGAGAAATTCAAATATCATTTGATATTCCTGAAGAGTATATTTTGTACGTTTTTGAACATAACAAGGTAAATTTGAATATATATTATGTATTTTTAATCAGTCATTTTAATTCATTTGAAATTTCTTGAAAATAATTATTACTGATTAATCTAATAACCGGTATGATAACAACTACTTATGATTCCACACCTGTTAGAACAGATAAAACTTAGAGTTAAACATGACGTTGGGCTTAAATTCCTTGAGAGACTCAAGGGATGGAAACTTCAATGCAGGCAACGGCTTGATGGAAAATTGGATGTGGTATTTGATCTAGCCTCTTCTTTGAAAATTGAATTGATGCTATCGTATTACTTTACACAACGAAATAATGAAATCTTGTATGCAGTACTTCCACCATCTTAAATCAAATGAGGTTTTTCGATCAAATATTGAAGTGGTGAAGTATATCCTTTTTGAGATATATCCACGCCATTTGAAGAGGGCAACCAAAACACCAAATGAAATTTTTTCGGTAAGTATTGATTAATAATTGCCATCATATATTATATGTGATTAGAAGATGAGAAAAGCTTTACATATACATTGATTGTACATAACTTTTATATTCTGGAATTGCAACATTGGGCAGCAGCGTTCCAACGCTGGCGGAGGAGGAGTGCCAAAGAGGTCCTGGACATCTTCACGCTCTACTAGCAGTAGAGTAAAATCAATGAAGAAGCACTCTCCAACAGAAATCGGTGAAGTAGAGGAAAAAGCCATCAACGGGTTCTTGGACAATGATTCGATGAATAAACTTGACAATGGCAACATTCCTCAGACGTTGAAGACATACAATGACAAGCATATGAATAGTGTAGGAGCCTCAACTGCCTCCAAAGAAGCCACAATGGAGGATGTTTTTCACTTACAAAATACAAAAGGTATAATTCCATTTTTTAATTTCTGAAATAACCCGTTTATTTTTTGCAACTTAATTAGTTATAATTTGTTTCTTTTTTCTCATACTATATGCAAACAGGTGCAAAGCGAAAGAGAACCGAAGATTCTTCATCAGGGACTTCAACAAGAATGGAGAAATGCATAGCTCTATCCCCAAATCTTGTTACAGCGGATGCTGTTTCAGATGCTAATGTTGAAGTGCAAGACCAAATGGTGTCGGCTTCGGAGCCTGATCAACTCGTGAAAACGCCAAAACCTTCTCAAAACCAATACCAATATGACCTAGCAATCCATATTGTCAATTTAAAATATAGAAGGCTTGGTGATGATGACTTCTTTTAATATATTCGTAGCTCCTGGTCGGTTGTCTTTCTTCTATTTGTACTTCATCATGTGTTCACATGATTTGTTAATAAAAGCAAACATGAGAGGTCGGCCTAAAAGCAACACAAACTTGATTAACCAAAAGGAATTGTCAATTGATGTGGTTGGCCTGTTTACTTGTTGATATTTATATAGTATTTGTATCAAATATGAAATAAAATTTGAATATTGTGAAAATATCTAAGAAACGTATATGTATGATAAATAATATCTTCTTACTTCTTTTTTAAAGAAACATAACAACCCAGAAAAGAAGCATACAGCAGAACAGAAGCCAAGAAGAAACATTACAGTGACTAGCACGCCTCTGCTCACTCCTGGAAGAAATAGGCAAGGTTGTGGGCCGTCTACAAATAAATAAATAGTAAATGGAATTATGGATAGATACAAAGTAATTAAAGCCAAACCAGAATTAATTACAATACACTACATTTTATGAATAGTAAAATATTTTATCTCCACTTGCAAAATTTCTAAGAACCAGAAAAAAAAAAAAATTGGTTTTTATCCCCTCACTCAAAATGAAAATTTGTTTACACCTTCGAACAAATTATTTACATCTTATACACCTCTTTTACTAAAATATTTTTAAGTAAATAGTTTGTTGGCAAGGGCATATTGATAAAAAGGGACATAAGATGTAAATAATTTGTTTAAGGGTTAAAAACAGATTCTTTAAATGAATTTTACTTTTGAAATATTGATAGTTTTAAAAATTGCCACTAATTAAAAATCTATTCAACTATTTAGATAAATGAAACTATACAGATTATACAAATTTGGTTTTAATATCTACTTGTATATCTTTAATGTTAAAAACAGATTCTTTAAATGAATTTTACTTTTGAAATATTGATAGTTTTAAAAATTGCCACTAATTAAAAATCTATTCAACTATTTAGATAAATGAAACTATACAGATTATAAAAATTTGGTTTTAATATCTACTTGTATATCTTTAATTAATTAATTTCAAGTACAAATAAGGTACACAGTTATACATAACAAACCAGTAAAGGAAATGTGAATCCAATTAAATACTTTGAATATAAATTAGAACCATTGAAGAGAATGCAAATCGAACTAAATACTCAAGACAACTACAATCCAATAATACTATAAATAGAAATTGGAACCATCAAAGAGAATGCAATCCAATTAAATACTCAAGACAACTACTGAATATAACGATACCATGTACCGAAATGCGAATTCTTCCCTGATAAAATTGGGTGATGCTGGAATAAAAGTGAAATTAAGGAAGCGTATACTTGGTACTAGGATATGCAAAATCCCTATAAGATCTCTAAAATATATTTACCTTTCTTCTTGTGAACAGATCATGTAAATTTGTTCATTTCCACTCTAATGCATGCCAACCTGCCCATGCAGATCAGTAGATGATAAGTTAACTACGAGGAGAAAGCATCTCAAGTTTACACTTTCTCACAGGCATCCACACACAAATGAACACATTTTTTATTCACTTATTAATGACTAGACACTCTTCCATTGGAAGACTCTCACACGAAAGTGTGATCATATGAAAACCTAGTCGCCCTATTAATTATCCTTGTTTGATAAGTTTTGTGATCAAACTAAGAATAAAAACCCAACAAGACCACTTGATGCTTCAACTCTGCTTTCATGGAGTGATTTGAAGTAAATTCATTTGATCTTCGACCCTGCCTTCAATTCCATTTTTGGTTAAAATACACAATAAATTTCAAAGCAATCTTTGAGCTAACATATTAAATAATTACAAAATGCAATTCACTGTTGGCAAAAACTAACTTGTTTTTTATAATATGTAGTTGTTAAACTATAAAATAGTTATGTGTACAAGATTCTCATAATTTCAAAACTGATTCACGTAACTAAAATGAGAAACAAGGCAGAGTTGCACTTCGACTACAGATTCACGTAAGCTTATTAATTACTATGGTTTGTTTAGTTAACAATTCAAAGTCAACTAATTATTATTATTTTTTTTTTGAAAAATTAATTCATTAATTTTGAATGCGATCATAAAAACTAGTTTTTAATCTAAAACCAAGTAGTTATTGAACATTTTATGCTATGGTGTTCAATTTTTTTCACTGAATTTGTCTAATTTTCATAAACAATTTGTGATTATTGTAGTTGAGGGATCGCGAGTACAATGAAAAAAAGCACATGATGGGTTGAAAGTGAAGACTACATACAGAGGCCAATGAACTTTCATAAATTTAATACGCTATGTTTGCTAATTTTGTCGCAGACAGCCTGAAGCTATCATGTGAATCGTGGTGCAGTTGTTCCATTTTTCTAACATTACACCTCCACGACTACAAAGGTTTCCTAGCCATATTTCAGTAGTTGCTTTTTCTTTGCTACATTCTTTGATGTTGGTTGCCTCTGTAGATTACTAATGCATTTAGATACTAGATCATTCAAGACCAGAGCGGCGTTACCATGTGCACACAACAGCTGAGTTGGCGTGCCATATTCGAATAGATGAAAAACATGTATTTGATACTTGTATTTGTATCAAGAGACAAATTTTTATAACAGAATGAAAGGCATCGGATTGGAACATGATTATGAAAGTTGAATACTTTCTAGAAATAGAATGCAAGATATAAAAGCGGCAGGTTCATATCTAATGTTACCTTACATTCTCAATCGGTCCAAGCAACTAGTAAAATATGATTACAGTAAATTATAAATAGATACCTATAGGCTATAGCAGAATTTCCATAAGCAAATCAACAAAAAGAGAAGATTACTTTCGACAAAACACAATTTAAACCGAAAGGCCAGACTTCATAGAAGATCATAGCCAAGCCAATCAGGTGTCACATACTAGCCTTCACCTGCCATTCGACTCGGAGAGCCTTGGTCTGCACCCCATCTGCTCCAGAAACTTAGTAAGTCGCAAGTGCTTCGCAGCCCATTGTTCAGCCAGTTTTTGCTCCTTAGCTTCTGCATCCCTCCTCAATCCAGCTATCTGCTCCCTGTATTCTGCTTCGATCCGATCCAATGAAGCCTTCTGCTCTTCCCTAAGTGCTTTCATCTTAGCCTCGATCTCTTCCATTTTCTCCCTCCTCCGGCAAGCTTTCTCGGACTCCAGCTGCAACTCTACCCTTCTCAACCTCCAGGCTGCTTCCTTCTTATGAGCTGCCCAAGCGCGGTGGCCTTCGTCCAACTCTCTGCAGCAGTCCATCAACTCTGACATCATAAGGTTCTCTCCACAAGTAGGGACTGATCCATGAGGTGGCATGTTTCCGAGAACGAGAGGGGCATTATCAGGGCCTCTCTCAGGCTGCAGCCACGGAATTGGAGGAGTTGCTGCCACTGTCGAGGGAGAGAGACTCAGGGTTATAGATGGCGATGGAGGCCTGATTGTTGAGGCTCCATTGGAATTAGAAAGCCATGGTGGAAGCAGAGTTGGTGGTGTAGGGGGGTCAGTGTGAAGAAAGCCTCCATTGGATGTAGCCATGACAAATGACCGCTCTTTCACTAGCTTCTCCGCGAAAGTCTCTAGAATCTGATCGTACCTGCGCTCCTCAACTGGATCAACTGTTCTGTGACTCTCCTTCTGTTCCCTCTGCTGCTTCTCTTTGAACACTTCCCACCACTTGCCCAATCTCTTAGCAGTGCGGCCAGGTACTTCGGCTGCAATTTTCTTCCACTTGTTGCCGTGTTTGGCTTGCAAACGAATGACAAGACGCTGCTCCTCTTCGGTAAGGGATCCCTTCTTGATGCCTGGTTTGAGGTAGTTCTTCCACCTTTCTAAGCAGGATTTCGCATCCCTGTTTAGGGGTGTGTTCATGCGCTGTGACACAAGATTCCACTCTCTTGGACCATATTGTTTCACATAAGCACGTAACAAAGCATCCTCTTCAGCTCTCCAACGCTGTCTCTCCTTCATTTCCAGGTGCAAACACCAGTTCCCATTGTGTGAAACTCTTCATAGCGTACCTGAAATATTGTCAGCAGTCATAATATTACTCGGCACTGAGCGATAAAAATACTACACAATTTTCCCGTGCTTAAGAATGTAACATTCTAAACAAGCTAAAAGGGCCAACTAAAAATTAATTTGCAAAAAGTTAAAATTAAAAACGAGAAGCCAATCCTGTTCAGTGCAATACACTCCTTAATTGAAACAAGCACGAATCAAGCAGTGAAATCTTAAATTGTAGGCAACTGAATAATTTTTTCAGTTAATATGACAAAACATTCTGTCATATGCGCACAAATATGCAGAAACTTAATCATCAAGACTTGTCTAAAATTATGGATTAACAGGAAAACAATTAGGAGAACCAATCGATCCTTCACTCCGCTCCTTTTTATTTTCAGATGGCAGTAATGAATGCTGATTAACAGAAAATAAATCCTTAACAGCAACTAGCACATTGTGCAACTAATTTGCCATTAACACTTTAGTCCACCGTACTTCGTAAAAAAAAAGTAGATTTCTGTTATAATATGAAAGCAAATGCATTGGTTACTTAGTTTCGGCTAGGATTTTGCCAAACAATAACGGCTAGGATTTTGCCAAACAATGACCACAACAAAATGAAAGACACATCAACATTGCATAAAATTGAGATTGCAAAATCTGGTAGGGTCTGTAGTAATAAAATCTAGCCAACAAAATATGTAAACAAGAACAAGTCCATGATGACCATTGAGAAACTAGTCATCAAACTATGTAAACATATGAAAAACAGAAACTTTGCACTTCGCAAGAGGAAAACAACTTGTGCAACTCACAGAACTATGAACTTCTCTATATATAAGCACTGCTTGATCTCCAGGATAATTATTACTAATGACAAGATCAAATTTGCCACTACTAAGACTGGTAAAAACAACCCAAAAATCTGACAACCTGTCGGCATCTTCCACATTAACACAAAAGGATTCTTTTCACTGTCTTGCTATTCTTTTCAACTGTTATCATGCTGATGTAAAAACGGGATGTTGAACTTGATCTCAGTTTTCAAACAGCAGAGCATCTTATAGTTAGTAAGCAAGCAAGAGTAACACATGTACAAACTCTTGGTTGGCATCAAGCCATATTTTAAAATCTAATTTGACTTAATAACCCAGAAGAAAAACGTATGTTTCAAAGAAAAAGATTAAATAAATTAACCATAAAAGGAAAAATATTTTTTTTTTTGAAAAAATTTATCCAGCAGAACGTAATAAGTGAAAGTACAACAAAACTGTCAATGTGTATATTATAGTCTAACCATGCATAATTCAGTACTCAAAAACATAAAAGAATCTACTCTGTAAATGGGTTTTCTTAAAAGTGATTATAGAGAATCTATGTTGAGTTAACAGAATCCAACTCTCACCATCAAAGAATCAGCTTGTAAAAAAGTATCAAAGATGTGACCTTTTTCTCACCAACTAGACTTGACCAGTTTCCAAAACCACACATCAAACACTCACTATTGTTACATACACAAAGATGAAAACTTTAGTCGAATTTCGATGTTGTACACTCACAAGAAACTGACCAGAAACCAATGTCAGGCACATCTAACCAAAAAAAAAAAAGCCACTCAAACTTCTCTCTTATCAAACTTTTCTCACCAACCAAACAAACAAAACAGGAGCACAAACATCAAAGGACTCTAGAGTCTACAACCACCTACCATACTTGAAAAACCAAACAAAAACTACCTGAACAAGTCACAAAACAACATAGAAAACACAGCTTACACTTGTTCACTTCAAGAACCAAGAACCCAACTTAGTTTCCTTGGCATCTCCAGCTTATTAGCTTCTAGTGTGTATCAGACTGGAGAGAAGAAAACAGACAATAAGAGACTAGAGACAGCAGAGAAAGAAGGTATATAAACAAGAAACCAGAAAGCTCCTTTTGTTCAAATGAGAGAGAGAGAGAGAGACTAAACTAGAGAAACAAAAAAAATACGAGTAAACAACAGTTACAGTGTAACAGCCAGCAGTGACTGTATAAAGAGATCTGACAGTGGGCGTGAATGGAGGGCACGCGAATGGTAGGAGTAGGAGGAGAGGAAAATAAAAAAGAAAAAGTAAGAAACGATGACATATCGTGGAGAATGTTATGTCGTCATATTTTCCTCCGCTACACCACCCACCACGACGGGGGCACCAGGCGTTTGTTCACACTAGGACGCAGAGAGACACAGAGTTTTCGAGAAAGAGAGAACGAGAGGGGAGCAAACGGAGAGAGAGAGAGAGAGATCGTGTACCAATTTTTAGAGAGAGAGAGAGAGATGGAAGAGGCGTATGCTCGATTTCAGCGCTTAAAATACGCCACCTTCCGTCATTTTTTTCGCGGCTTTCGCTTTTGAAGGTTTTCCTTTTAATTTGATTTTAGAGAAACTTTCTTATGCTTTTAACGGTTTCAATCACTCTCTATTGTGAGAAATGATAATGCAATTCAGTTGTAGAGTCGCCGACGCTCATCTTGGGTAAAAACTAAAATTGCATATCCTATCTTTGAATTTAAAAAAAAAAATTAACGACCAAAAAAATCTCTTCTTTTATATTTATATTTTTATTCTACTTTAAATTAATATAACTAATTTCAGATTTGGGAAAATCAATATAATTTACATCCACAGTTTTATAGTGCATATATGGAGTGGAGGATACTACTCGCTAGATTTTAATAATACATATTTTAATTAATATCGTGGAGAATTTTGTAGAAAGTAGATATATTTGGATTGTCATTGTAAATACTTGGCATGGTGATCACTTAACAAACTTTACCGATCCATATTAATTTTTTTTTAAAAAAATAGTGATATTAGTTAGTGTAAAAATATTATGTCGACACATTAGTAATACATAGTACGTGAATTATAACTTATAATATTAAGAATATTAAATGATGTAATTTTTAATTATAAGTAATTAATCTGATTTTGTATAAATATTTTGAATGATCTGATATTATATTTAAAAGAAAGTAAGTTTTTTCTAAACAATAATAATTAAAAAAAAAAAAAGAGTGGGTCAATTGTTGATCGGGGTAAGAAAAGTTAACTTGACGACACCTGGGTCAGGGAATCGGATGCACCCAGAATTTTGATACCATCGGGAAACGGGACGGCTCTCTTGCACGTGTCATTTAGTGGGCTGGGCATTAGTTCTCTGGCCACTTACTCGACACTATACACCCACTCGTGGTCGGCTTCCCCTCCGGCCCTACCACGTCTTTTTCTATTCTTTATTTTTGTTTTATTACACAAATATTATATATACTACATAATTTATCGAACACTCTTGATCAAAATCTTCTAAAAATTATCCAAAACTGAGCTCTAAAAATTAGAAAAAGAAGCCCACATCATATAAAAAAATTACCCTCATCATCAAAATCTTGGATACAAATCGAATTATGAATATTTGACTAATGGACTAAACTCTATATATTAGAATGTCATTGTCGTCATTAGGTATATGTTGTTTTATTCTTTACTTAATTCTTAATAGTGATACAATTATATCAATTTTCCAAACTTAATATTCATTTATTTAAAATTACAATTTGAATTTTTTTAAAAATATAATCTCTAATTTTGGACAATGCTTTTTAAATGTTTAAGAAGAGTTTTAATGTATGTTAAAACCTTTACCCATTTAAAACCATTATATCTTACATAAGTGCCTTATTTGATTGATAATTCATGTAATATGATATGATTTCATTAATGTATTTTCGGGAGGTTCAAGTTCTATTTATATGTATTTTACATTTGATAATATATTAACATACCTACATAACAAATAATGAATGACCAATATTATAATATTTTTCTCTTTTATATCAATTAAATTTAAATTTATCTTATAAAAATGTTAGCATCATATTAGTAATGACAGAAAATCTTTATTCAAAAAGGTGATATATAATCCATTATTATATTTAATTTACTATTTGTATAAAGAGTTAGGTTTAAAAATATAGTCTCAACCATCTCATATTATCATTCAAATATGACAACATATCAGATCAGGGTCACATTGACCCATCCCAAATTTGACTTGATTTCTTGATCGAGTACTTCAAGCCCAACATGTGATCTAAATGAGTCATCAATTTTTGCCCCAAATCTGAATTTATTTAGCGTGATTCACCTCAAACTCGACATATTTTTGTTTGATTTAAATTTTAATAAGTCACAAAAATTATATTAAAGAGAAATTTATAATCAATAAATAAACATTTAAACACCAAAATAATAACTATCATGTAATGAAACTCTATTACATGCATCAAAATAAAAATTAATACATAACAAAGTTTCATAACAAAATAATAATGCACAACATTTAAAAATAAACCATAATAATAATAATAATAATAAAAGTGCATGAAAAGATAATAAAACGGATTAATGGGATCTAGTCTAATTAAAAACATTGACTCAAATCTCACCCAATACAAAACTAGGTCAAAGTGTTTTGACCTAAATTCGATTAGAAACTTGAATTCATGCTCCAAACTTTCCCCAAACAGATTGAGACTGTATCGATTTGGCTCGGGTCAGGATGTTTTTGCCATCTTTTATTGTCATTATGAGATTCTATACCGAGGAAAGTAATTTGTCATAAAATCTAATTACACATGAGTGTACTAACCAACCCAAACGATTAAGGAGGGAAAAGAAAAAGCAGGCCATGGTCAACGAAACTGGTAAAAGAAAGGAAAATTTACGGCGCACGATAGCAAAATCTGTGGAAAGCAGAAACCTCGGTAGAAGTGGCAAATGATTTTTCACTGCATGCACTTTTGTTTTGATGCGACGAGAGAGAGGCGAGCACTGACGAGAGTGATTAGAGCCAAATCACAAATGCTAGTGAGAAAGGATCAAGCAGCAATAATAATGCTCTCTATCTACCTTAACTTACTCGTGCCAAGATCTGACCGTCCATTAAAATATAGTAGAAAATATGTTGACCTTGCGATCAACACAGAAATTTTATCAAACTTGATGTGTTTTGCGTCCCAAGAAAATTCTGATTCCATTGCGTCACACTCACAGGAGCGACAGCAGTAGTTGTTTCACCTCACGCCCTGCTGCCGAGTTACTCCCCTTCATCATCTATCATACACCTGCAAATACAACGCCTATAAACTTGCCATGAGAAAGAAACTCCCTTAAAACCACTAACTTCGAGACGTTTTTGCTCTCTATTCATAATTATTTTCAAGAATTATCTTAAAATATTATTCTCTCTATTTTTAGCCAATAGCCACACATCATAATGTATAGAGAGATTTTAAAGATAATATCATACATATATAGAAATCCAAATTACAAAATTTATTTGGAGACCCTATTTTATAGTCTACTATACAATTTACTACCGTTAAATGTTATTCGATGGTAAAGAATGTTCATCTAATCCAGATTTGGATCAGTTCCGTGGCACATGGTGTCTTAGATTACTGTATAGCTGAATGGCATCCATGGGGGGTCGTATCGATGAATGATTGAAAATTTGAAATGAATGAAATCCGGTGTCTCATAAATACAAAGAAAGGGAATAAAGAGAGGAGGGAGATACTGACGAATGATTAGGAAGGGGGGGTGGGAAAATCGAAGAGGTAGGAAATGGGACTGACAGGAGGGTGAGGGGGGTGGGGGACTGTAGTCCGCGTTTCGCGGCACAAGGAGACGAGTCTGATTGAGACACGACCTTCTGCTACGCTTCAGAATCCCCCTTCGCCCCTTCCACCTCTTGTCAGTGATACGTTACGTCCGTTTTTTGTTTTTTGTTTTTTTTTTTATTTGCCCTTTTATCATTTTTTACGTGGTCTGTGGGTCCCTTTATTTGTTCTCTTCTTTTATTAATTCTCTCATCACAGTACACACTACAGTACCCACCACCCCCACCTGACCTCTTCCTTTCTTGCCCCTTTTTTTTTTTTTTTTTTTTAAATATTTTTTTACTTGTCCTCCTCCCCCTCATCATTTTTTAAGAATATGAAATCATCTCTAATATCTAATATCAAATTTTACATCATTTTAACATTAACACTAAATTTTTTTATATTTTAATATATTCAATACCAAATTAATGTAAATGATATATTCAAATAATATTATATATATAATTTTTTAATTAATATTATTACAAACTTAAAAATATATTAAAATATATTCAATATTATACTCATTTTAAATATCTCAATAAAATATTTCAAATGATATATTTTTTATAATAATTTGTTATATATTTTTAAATAAATTAATTTATTATTAAAGAAAATTTTTGGTGTTATGAACAGTGCAACACCAAATTTAGTGTTGTACTGTCCATGAACACCAAAAAATTACCTTGAAACTTGCATTTTAGTGTCTCGTTGGAGGTCAAAATTGTACCAAATTAGTGTAAGACATCAATTTGGTGTAAATTGAAGTTAGCTTGATGTTGTAAACCTTTGCTAATCTATCTGAAGTGATTTCAAATTATATATTTTTCCTTCTCAAAATTTGTGACTCATGAAATTTTATTTGCTAATACAATAAAGTTACAGACTCGTATAACTAAATTATATTAAAGAGCATAAAATTTTGTCAATAATACGTTTTAAACTGTGTAATTAAATAATTTTTATTAATTTCTAATTTTAATATTTAAAATCAAACTTAACCAAATTAAGAGAAGACAACAGCGACCGGCCTACAAATAATTTGCTAAGTTAACATTTAGCTGCCCAAACTGGGTATGGGGATCAAAATTTGGGATCCATTCAACCCTAACCTTTATTGAGTTGAGTGCTTGGGGTTCGAGGATCAATAGTGAGTATTAAAGGAAATGAAAGAAAGCAATGTTGGGCTAAATCGGGGAGGAGACATGAGGGGTATATTTGGTATAACAAAAGATGATTTGACATATCAAAGCTATTATAAAATTGAGGGAGATCCTCCGCAATCTCCCACTCTGAGGTCTGAGCCCACCTTTGAAAAGACAAAGCCAAGGCCTTTTTATGGTAGGGCATTGAGCAAGACTATTCTCCTAGGAAGTTATCTCACACCACCCACCAACGCGACGTCGGTTTAATGGCAAAAACTGTGTACATTATTATTTAATTGTTCGATGAAACAGCAGCGCTAGCACAGTAGAGTAGGCCCATGTACAGCAAAAAAAAAAAAAAAAAACTCCTCAAAAGAGCAAAAGTAAAATTAAATTATGAAACAGTACTAAAAAAGCCTGCAGATTTTATAGGGATCGGTGAGGGGTTTTTTTAGGTGCTGATGGGTTTAAAAATACAAAATAAAATCAGACCGTCTGGTTTTGAACCTCAGTGGGTCTGACCACTGAGCCATTCTCAATTTCTTGCTTCTCACCCCAACCAATCTGGCTCCTGGTTTGGTGAAAGGGAAACATCCCCTCGACCCCTTTCAATTTTCATAAAAAGCTGCCTTCAACCAATTTTATATTTTCACTGGCCTAAATTGATTTTCTCATTTTTATCTTCTTATTGTATTTTCAGTTTTCATATTACTCTTATTTGTTAAAATTAATTCAATATGTGGAGAAAAAAAAACACAACTCTAACTTATAATCTCCGAAGGTATATCATTAAACCAATTTTATTTCATCTCCAGAATTATAACTTATAATCTCAATATTATAATATTAGTATTTTTGTACTCGTCAGTTGTTAATGACATTCATGTTTTGTTGAGGATTGATTTTTTTTTTTAATGATTAAATATCCACATAATTTTCTTAATGAATATCTTTGAATAATATAAGAATGTATAAATTATTTATTTACATAACATAGCTCTTTTTTAGGTATATAATGTGGTGTATGAATATGAGATTATTTGGTGGACATGCTGATTAAGAGTAACTCAAATGTCTCAGGCATTTATAAATTTTGGTAAGATCTCTAGTCACACTAGATTAAGGGACTTTTGTTTATGTGTGTGTGTGCGTGTGTGTGTGTGTGTGTGTGTTGGGGGGGGGGGGGGAAGGGGAGTAAGGGGAGCGACTTGTTCACAGTAATTGCAATATTTTATTTGTTTTTCGAAACAATTGCAATAATCTTTTATTAATACGAGATAATTTTCCCTTGATTTTTTCTCATTATTTTTAAAATTCCTATCGATCAGCTTGTCCTTTTGATATAGTTTGTTTGGGGAATATCTCATGGATAAATACACAACTTACTATAGAATCGATTAAACGAAAGCGTGTCGATTTTTCATTAAATGAGTTACAATTAAAATCTAATCGATGGTTTATGCTTTTAAGTTGTTTTGTTGTTGCCCAATCTTTAATCCAAAATTGAATATCCGGCCCAGTCGAGAACAAATTGAAACCAAATAATGGGCTTACTTGGGCTACAAACAAATGTTTCTACTCTTAATTTTTCAGGGAGTGGCCATGCTTTCACCCCTCAAAAATGGTAAAGACACCCCTTTTGTTTGTACATCTAATAAAAAAATTAAAATTTTTCTAATTTATTTTTAAACCCCGCTCACTACCAAGACTACTATTTTCTTTTAATTTTATTGTATATGTTTTTGTAAATATACCTCTTAAGTCAATTACAAACAAATTATAATATATATTAAAAGTAGATCCTGTAAATTATTTTGTTATCACTTAATTAGGAAATTCCTATATGTCTTACCATTTAATTTTGTTAACACCTTTATTGTACATGAAACAAAGGCTACATCAAGCAAATAATTTAATACAAATTCATTCAACCCATTAATTTTTTTTCTTTTTTAATTAGAGATTTGTATATAAAATAATATTTATTTTATTATTTTACTCTCTCAAACCCTAATTTTTCATTTATATCATAAGACTTACATTTTTAATTAAATTACAATTGCATGAATGATTAGAGTTAGGGTTTGATGATGAACCCTTTTTAATTTTTATGATTAAAGTCATAAACCATTTTTATTTTCTCAAGCCCTTAATTTTTCATTTCATAAGATTTGAATAAATGATTACTAGCCAATTTTATAGAACTCTAAGACACGTTTATTTATTTTTATGATGAATTGTGAATATCAATTTATATTTGTAGATTTTGCATGATTTGAAGCATATATTTTTACTTGTTTGCTGATATGATGAAGAAATTGAAAAAAATGAGTGACATTTTTGTTTGGTCTATGAGAAAATCTGACAAGAAAATGAAAAATGATGATGTGGTAATTGAATTTTTTACAATATTTTTTATAATTAAATTATGATTATATAAATTATTTGAGACTTTTCAATTTTTTATGGAGAAAAGTTAGGGTTTAAAGGAATAACAAAGAAAAAAAATTAGGGATTGAAAGAGTAAAAAGGGTTTATAATATAAATGATATTTTAATTAATAATTAGTGGGTATACTTATAAAACATCTACCCTTTTAATAATTTTATTCAAATGTAATATTGTATACTTAAAAGAATACTAATTTAGGGTGTACATACAAATCTTGAGAGATGGAAATATTTGCCACTCTTTTTTAGGTCCAAACTTCATTATTATAATGACAATTAATTTCAAAAATAGTTCATCACTTTCTTAGTATAAACTCATCATACTTAAAAAACATGACTCTATAAGATTGTATTGACGGGACCCGCCCCGAATCTCCCTGCGAAACTTGATGGGAGTCCCAAAGCACCCCGACCATAAGTCAATTGAACTCTTACTCTGGTATGAAAGGGCCCCGTGGAGTTACCACTCTCACTTTAAATTTATTTTCTAGTGGAAATGAATGAAAATTTTTTCTTTTTAGTTTTAGTGTATGTTTGCAAAACAGGGTTATTAAAAATTTTGACAGCACAACAACTGTTTTTCTAAAAATTACATTATGCAAAAATTTATAAAAAATATGTATATTTTATAGCGATTAAATTTTCAACTTCTGGACCTCAGACCTCTTTTTCCTTTTTCCACAATCAACCACAATCATACTTTCAGTTTAAAATACAACTTGAAAATCATTTAATTTAAGCAAAAGCATGATGTATACAAGATTTTTATAAAAACATAAACTACAAAAGTATATGTATATATATCATCCAAAAATAGTATTTACAAAATATACATCAAATCTTAAGTGGTCATGCATGCAAATGACATTTCAACAGTAAACAAATGCAATAGCATCATGTCCTCAGTCCACCCACATATTCGACGGAGCCCCTTCCGTTTGATAGCTCACACCTGCACCTGAGGAGGATTTTTGAAAAACATAAAAAGAGTGGTAAGTATTTAAACTTAATGAGTGAGTAAGCTTTTAAACTCTAATATTTAATTTCTAATTATATACATCCTCCAAAAATAGGTTGGAAAACTAATAAATTCTTTCTAACATTTATAAAATTGTAAAACTGACATAAATTATATAAATAATAATGCTCGAAATCTAGTAATAAATTTCATAAAGCGTAAATTTTCTTATTTTCTAAACTTCACGACTAATGACGTGTTTTTCATTCTAAAACTTATCTTACAAGATAATCTAGAGAAACTCATTCTTATGTGACAGTACGTATACACGTCACCAGAATTAGTGAAAGCTACCATGTGTAGTCTCAGATGCGAGAACTTTGGGATTGTGATTTTCCCCCAACATTAGACAGATCTACACTACCGTATATGTGCAGATGACAACACACTGACTCAACCCTCTAAGTTAGTGACTCTCCTCACCTCTTGTCATACATGCATAGGGTACTTTGACCAGATATATTGAGATTAGGGTAAACCAAAGACATTTAAAATCCTTTCAATATACTTTTAAAAAAAAATTACATACACCAGGCATGAAAGTATATTGATTTAACTAGAAAATATTCTTTTCTTTAGTATATGGTTTACAACTAAAATACTATATTTTTAAAATAAAAGCCTTAAATTTTACAAATACCTTTAGTATATCTCTTTTATGCATATACTTTACTTAAACATACTAAATTTTTTTACTACTAAAATATATACATTTATAACGTAAATTTAAAAACTTACATGCATCATTAGAAAATACTAACACGCTAAAATTTTGATCAATTCAACATAATAAATTAAATACTAAAATAAATATTTGCAATTATTAATTATCAATTTATACAACTTATAAAAGCTTTAAAAATAACCACACTCACAATTTTCTATCCAACTAGCAAACTATTCCTTCAAGGTCTTCCTTAGCTCCTCTTCACTCCTCCTACACTTTATTACGAACATAATTTTCACTTAGAACACATACAAGCATTAAGCTATTAAACTCAAATTGTAACATAAACCATAACTATCCACCTTGGCCAAATGTAATGGATATATATACATATGACTTTCCTTTTCATTATTATTGATTCCAATAAACTTAAACACATATAAATAAGCATGAAACCCTATCAAAATCATCAAACATAAATTGAACCTAAAAGTATATACATGGCTAAAATTTACTTGGTGTGATATCATCATTTTCTTGACATATAATTGTCTCAAACCATGTAAGATATTTCTCTAACACTTAAACATAACTTAAATCCAAGTTTAAGCATAGGATTAGTGTACTCACCTTGATACAAGCCACTTGAATAATTCTATTTTTGAACTCCTTAAATCTCAAGTCCAATTATGGTACAAATAGCCTTACAAGCATGCCAAGAGTTCAATTAACAACTTAAACCAGAAAATCAAACCAAAACTCATGAAAACTCATAAAATCGAACTTAAAAACTTACTTATTTCTTTTTTTTTTCTTGCCCAAATTCATCCCCTCACACTTTTGAACACTTTGAATAAAGACAAGAGGAAGAGATTATGAGGAATCACATCTAAATCACTTGGAATGACTCATGGAAAATTTAATTTCTTCTTCTTCTTCTTCTTCTTGGTCTGCCGAATTGCACAAACAAGGGCTGAAATTTGGTTTCATTTCTACTGGAGCAGCCTATTTATACCTCCTTTAATAGCACTAAAAGACCTAAAAGCTCATTGACCCTCGTTTAAAATCAAAAATCAACTTTTACATGTGTCACACATTGATTTACTCTCTTTAATGACTCACCAATCCACTCACCATTAATGTAATCAAACTTAACGTTTAAGAAAATACATGATTGGTCTTTAATATGAGTCATACTTCCACTAATTAATATTTTAATGCCAAAAGTTTATTTTGTCCTTTAATGCATTAAATCTACATTTTAACCTAAATAAATTCCCAAAATATTCTATGGTCATCAAATCTTAAAATTGACTATGTATACTCCAATTAAACATAAAATCTCCCAATTGCATGTTTGGAAAATTTTAAATGGGTGTAAAATCATTAATACTCATTCTTTTTCAAAAAAAGATATTTTTATCCAATAAACTTTGGATTGCTTAAAACCTATTCAAATGAATTTATTTTCAATTAATTTAAGTTTTTTTTTTTACTTTAATATTTATTCCAAAACTTTTGATTTGTGGAGTTTACATTTTAAAAATCACTATTTATATAAATACTATTCATCTAAAAATACTATTTATAAAAAAAACAATATTTTTAATAAAAATAAAATTTTGGGTTTTACATTTATAATGATAATTTGTACTCAACGTGACAACTTAAATTTTGTATGATTGTAATCGAGACACCCAGACGTGGTAACCCAGGTCGTCTGTCTTATCCAAAATTCCGGTCAACTCGATAAATTTAATATTTTATAAAGGTCCTGGTACATGCATGGTGCCACCGCCCTTCAATAGTACTATTGCTATGATTATCTGATGATTAATTCTTGTTCAATTAATTGATTTCATATTAAGCTCACCATGAATTAATTAAACAGCAGTTTCAATATATATATATATATATATATATATATTGTCTGGTTAATTAGTTAGGGACAGGACAAAAGGATTAATAGCAGAGAATGTTAGTATAATTAATGTTTGCTTCACGAAGAGCCAGTCCGAGGCTGCGTTTATCTTACTTTTAGACTAATCTTTGTCTACGAAATTGAAAATGAACAAAGATTAACATGTTGACCAATCGCCGATTTAAATCCAACGGCTGAGAAACATTTACTCCATTGACGCAAGCTTTTGAAGGATTTTCCGGGGCAAAAGATAAGAAAAAACAACGAACCAGTCACGGGTTGTCTGGGAAATGGGAAAGTTACTTTTGGTATTTTAAAAATATTTTTAAATAATTTAAGACATTTTTTCTTATATTTATTCAACTAAAAAATATATATTTTTTATAATAACACAGCACGTTGGAACGTTTTTCTTGATTTTTATCAGCTTCTAGAATTACAGTAATTTTATGTATAGAAATAGACAAGGATCCAACTGGCATGTAATTCTGGTAACACATTGCTTTAATAATCAATTTGTGTCACCCAAAATGTTTTTCGAAGATAAAACATATTTGAAAAGTCTGATCATTAAAATGGAATCCAACTGTCGAGAGTTGATTGTTTCATGCATTTATATTTTTTTCAAATCTATAATCTAAATTGGTTAAAGATTTATCGGATGATGTGTAGAGGATGGTTTGACCTATACTACTACTAATCAAAGAAGATTACAATCCAACGGTGAAAGAGAGAGTGGACGTGGTGTAGATCATAGCCTACCGCCTAATGGAGTAAATTTTCTGGCAAGCCCAATAAGGAGTAAAATGATTTGACTAATCATTGAGAATCCAACGAAAAGTCTAATCATGCAAATGAAATCCAACGGCCCAGAAACACCGCAGCCAAAGAGCTACACGTAGAAACACTGATGTCATTCCTCATCATTAATCACGTAATTAAGTATCAATAATATTCTCATAAACGCGATTGAAACTTTTAAATGCAAGTAAAAAAATATTAATAAAACCTGTAGAGTTTTGTCTCTGTTTTTCGGTTCCATGAGTTTTCTTTGTTGGAGTAGCAAAAGACAAAAGAACTAAAAAGCAAGTCAACTGTCTATGGTTGGCGAAGGTCTAAAAAGGCAAACCAAAAGAAAATTGAAAAGAAGAAAAAAAAAAACACAGGAAGACCATTTTTTTCATCTTATTTGTTGGATGATGTCTTATAATCCAAAAACCAACATAATAAAACCACTTCAAAAGTGAAAAAGAACAGAAAAAGGGATCATTTTGGATTCTGGGTTCCTCTTAGTTTTTCGTTTAGAAAGCAAAAAACAAATAATTTCTCTTGTGTGAAGATCTGTGTATTTTTGTGTGGTGGCTTGATGGGAGTTTGTTTTAGCAACCGGATCAAGGCAGAGAGTCCTTTTAATACAGGTATTTTCTTATGTTTCGGGTATGTGCTTGTTATGGTGATGATTGATTATTTGCTTCAACATGTGTGTGTGTGTGTGTTTTTCCCTTTTTTGGTTTCAGATGTTAGATTGATTTTGGTTTGCCGAAAGGAGTGTATATGACAGTTATATTGGTTGATGGATACTTGGTCTTTTGTTGATTATTATGTAAATGAAGTTGCATGGGTTGGTTGAGAACGATTTAGTGATTTTGAAGAGTTTGTTTTCTGATCATCTGAGCATATTTTTGGTGAATTTTATCAATATGTGTGACAATCTTTTTCATTTCTCTTTGAAATCAAAGTTTGATGTTACTTGAATGGCATTTTGTAGACTTGTTAAATAATTATTGCTTAGCAGAATTCAAATTGGATGTTGGATGTTGTAATTTTCCTCTTTTCAGTTTGTGATTTTGTGGGATTTGGAGCTGTTCATGTCGTTATAGTTTGATATAATTTTTTGATGATTGATAGGAAGTTCCGTTCCCTATTATAATTTCATATTTTCAAAAGCTTGGCATTTGCTTTTGTGTAGAAGTGAATTCAAAATATGTGAGCAGAGATGGAAGCAGAGTCTCATCAGGATCTGTGCCTCCAACCCCGCGAAGTGAGGGTGAAATCTTACAGTCAACCAAGATAAAGAATTTCAGTTTCAGCGAATTAAAGACAGCCACCAGAAACTTTCGGCCTGATAGTGTTCTAGGAGAAGGTGGCTTCGGTTCTGTTTTCAAAGGATGGGTTGATGAGCATTCACTTACAGCTACCAGACCTGGTACAGGCATTGTGATTGCTGTGAAGAGGCTTAACCAGGAAGGTTTCCAGGGTCACAAGGAATGGTTGGTAAGTTGAAATTTTAGCCCTCTATGTATATAATTTATGATTGGCTTCGACTTCTCACTTTGGAGTTTGCTCTAAAATTACACTGCAATCTGATCATTTTAACAATTAGGACGATTCAGGGCATATGAGGATTGTATATAGTAGAATCTTAGTGTTAACCGTAATTCAACTCGTATGATCAATCATTAGTATTTGATATTTTTTTGGTATGAAATGATGACTTTATAAATGTCATTAATTGCCATGCTGCTTGTGGCATATATACAGCTGGATATTGATTCTTTGTTATACTTTTGTATATACAGGCAGAAATCAACTACCTTGGGCAATTGTATCATCCTAATCTTGTGAAGTTGGTTGGTTACTGTTTAGAGGATGAGCATCGTCTTCTGGTATATGAGTTCATGCCCAGGGGTAGCATGGAAAATCATCTATTCAGGAGTAGGCTCCTTGCATCCATTTAGTGGCACTCTCTATGTGTTCATTTATTTCTTTGAATAGAAGCATATATTAGCAATATTGAGTCTGTTATCTGTGTTTTAATTGAAGCATTATATTTATATTGTAACAGGGGGTTCACACTACCAGCCTCTTTCTTGGGGCATCCGGATGAAAGTTGCTCTTGGTGCTGCAAAGGGGCTTGCCTTTCTTCACAATGCTGAAACAACAGTGATATATCGTGATTTCAAGACATCTAATATCCTGCTTGATTCAGTATGTAACCTTGCTAGCATTTTCTGATGATATAGCAACTTGGTTGAATTCATTCAGAGTGGTAGTTCATTAGATTTTCTTTGTCATGCTGTTAACCTCTATTTTTGGCTTTATATTTTTGCAGAACTATAATGCAAAGCTTTCTGATTTTGGATTGGCCAGAGATGGACCAACTGGCGATAAGAGTCATGTTTCAACTAGGGTTATGGGAACCTATGGATATGCTGCTCCAGAGTATCTAGCCACTGGTATTGTTTCCTTTCTTTTATAAAATCCTTGATTCTTATATACCTGCTTCTTTTTCCGTTACAAATGTTTTATGGGGCTTCACTTCTTCTTGACACACTCTCCAAGTGGAAATATCTACATTCTATTTTGAAACATCCCTATTTAATATATCAAGGATACTTATAGGCTGGGTTGTAGATTAATAGATAAATTGATCATTGATATGAAAGCGTGAAAAGAGAAAGAAATAGGCAACCGAACTCTCAATTCATTTGAAGTGCTTGAAAGCTGTTTAATATTTCATGCACAACTGTCCCTTCTTGAAGGATAGAAATGGTTGATTTTTGTGTGATATTGATGCATTCTAATCGCATTTAGTACCGTGTTATTGATAGTGGAGTATACCGAACAGAAATGAGGTACCAGTGTCCTGATCATTAGTTTTATCTCTTGCTGTTGTGAAGGTCACTTGACTACCAAAAGCGACATATACAGCTTTGGAGTCGTTCTTTTAGAAATGTTATCGGGACGGCGAGCTATAGACAAAAATCGGCCATCTGGAGAACACAACCTTGTGGAGTGGGCAAAACCGTACCTGAACAACAAACGAAGAATATTTCGTGTACTAGATCCGCGGCTTGAAGGCCAGTACTCACTGCCGCAGGCACAAAAGGCGGCTACCCTTGCACTTCAATGCCTATCCGCAGATTCTAAGTTCAGACCAGATATGGATGAGGTAATAAAAGTATTAGAAGAGCTTCAGAACAAACCAAAAGGTGCTCAAAAGGAGCACCATGGTAAGGGTCATCTTCATTCCACTGGACAACCGATTTCCTATCCCAGACCTTCTGCTTCCCCAATCCATGCATAAGGGAAGGTATTTGATGTGGCAATTTTTCTTCTGTTTTCCATTGTCAACTTAAACTTGTCTTGGCAGGGTTTGGAAACAGAACTCTGGTGATCATTCTATGTACTATAGCTTTGTTTGGGCAATGTACAGGTCTGAGTTTGCTAATTTGTTTATGTCGGTAATCTGAATTCTCCAAATGTATACTGTATTTAAAATCAGAGTGAATTATGCACAAGATACATGAAAATGTAGTGAGATTATTTCAGTACCTTATCTTTGTTATGGAACTGATGTAACTATGATTGTATTAGTGTCCTTCCCAAAAAAATAAAAAAATTGGTTGTATGTGTCTTCTTAATTCTTATCATACTGCACCACTATAGTTTAAATGGTACAGATTACATTGCATCTATTTCTGGTCTTAGTTTCAAAAAAACCAACAGAACCTCCCATGAAAGACCAGTTCTTTTTGCTCGAATTGTGAGTATTAGATGAATTTGGACACTTGAAACATAATTTAGCGAATAATTGAAAACAATAACTCCATCCAACTATCCGACATTTTACATTCTTAATCATGATTGTGCAAAAGAGATTGGCAAATATTTCAGCAAAACACCAAACAAATGTAGCTTGCACTAACTATACCAAATGCTTCTTCTACTACAGAAACATGAACCAAGATAACAGAAACACAAAACAATCTGATGAGAGATATATGTTTGAAGCAATTCATCGCCCCAACAAAGCAACCCGATCCTTCTGTACTACCTGAGACAAGTTGATGTCGAAGAGCTCACACCGGATAGGCATCTCCATCTCATAGAATGGATTCTTCAATACATAATCTGTGTACAATCCATATATAACTTTCAAGAGATTCTCCATATGTTGTGTCCCAGGTTCACATACCACAAAGAACTTGGTTCCTGTATATGATAACAGAAACCGATTAAAAGCGATGATTCGTACAACATATTTTGAATATTAAGTATTTTCAATCCTTGTTAAAATGTGAGACCAGAAAACCTTTAACAATAATAAAGAAAAGAAATTCAAGCCAATTCTTTTCTCTTGCCTATTTGGCCCAAGTCTCAAGACAAAACATAGCCACCATTCAATTGATTTTATATTTAGAATAAAAAGAGGAAATTAAAAATACCAGTAAGAGATTGGAAGCAATGGAGATCAAAAGTGTCGGCTTCGAGGAGTTCGATGCCGGAACAGCCAGTGATAGGTGACAACTGTTGAGAGATCGCGTGCATTGAATGCCATAAACTAGCCACTCTCAAGCTATCATTTGTATCCATCCGTCCTGCAGATCCATAGTCCTGATTTTTCCCCCAAAAAAAAAAAATCATGAATCCTGATTTTCGATAAACAGAAATCAGACCAGTCGATTACCTTGTAGAATATCAACCCTCCCGACTTGTTGATTATGTAAAGACTGTATATTGCTGCCATCACCAAGGGCTTTTTTGGAATCTAATAATAGGAGGAAGAAGAAGTGATAGTCAGAGATCAGTATAAGTAGGGATGGCAACGAGCCAGATCCGATTGGGTTTTGCCTTTTCCAAACCCGAACTGAATTTTTGAGGGCTGCTAAATGGGTCTCTACTTTCCACCCCAAACCCAAACCTAATTGGAGGGACTTGCTCACCTGACCCATTGGCCTAATTTAGTTTTTAACTAAAATAAATATACAAAATATTAAAAAAAATTAAAATTTTAATTAAAAAAAAAAAAAAAAAACCACCATTGAACTTCTAATAGTTCAATTTAATTACAACATAACATCACATCTATATAATTATTAATATAGTATTCATAAATACACAAATTCTTTAAATACAAATACAAAAGACCTACTACATTCTAAATGTTTCATTACAAATATCAATAGACTTGCAACATTCATGATAAAGTTTCATTATATAATCCAAAATATTAGTACTACATAGTCACAAATACCAAAATAACAATAACATTATAACCAAGTTTCATTATAAATACTAAATAAAAATACATATATTCTTTATAAAAGGCCTCCTACCAGTTCCCTTCTCTTAGAAAGATTCCATAATACTTAGCTCGATGCTACAAATTATCTTCCTGTTTGATCACATTCACATTCCCAAAAGCTTCATGATTATTCCCTCATCATTTTAGCAACTAAATAAACCTAACCCATTTCCCACCCACAGGCACTAAAAATAATTGAATCATTACCTAGTTTTCCTTAATTGTCTCAACACTAAAATCTCAATCAACCAATCAAAAGTATCATAATAAATAACTAACCAAAGCAACAAGGAGATGGAAATTATTCCAAAATCCAACAACTTATTCTCTTCTTCTGCTAGAATAAACCGCTTTGATCATCTTAATCTTACATCAAAAAACAAACCCAACTCCAAGCATTGCAAGTGTAGTCAATAAATCACGTTCTATCAGAACATACAAAGCATCAAATCCATAAATATTTAAAAAAAAAAAAAAAAACCAGCAACACCAAAACAATCGAAGAAGAAAAAGAAAAACATACAAATGCACGGCGAAGGGAGAGCGAGAAGCAGATAGTGCGTCCGAGTGAGCAACGGGCAAAGGGAGAGCGAGACTGCGAGAGGGAGAGAGTCACGGCGAGGTAGGATCTGATCTGAGAGGTTTTTCTTCCCTCTTTACAAGAAATAAAATTAGGAACTAATTCTTAAATGTAAACGGTCTTTATAGTGCCACGTAGGCTGATATTTTTTATATTGGCCTAAACGCGACGTGGCGTCTGCGTTTTGGCTTTACTGGTTTTTTTTTTTTTTTCCCTCTACAAATAAATGGTGTAGTAGTTGAGGCGCTCATATTGGAAACTTTTGAAAGCTGTAGATGGCGGTGATGGAGACATCCAAATCGACGGTAGTGATCGACGGACTCAAATTCACGTATCCTGGAATCGACGGCCATCCACCGCCCGGCTCCAAACCATTGATCGACGATTTCTCCCTCATTCTCAGCGCAGGAGATCGCTGCCTTCTCGTCGGATCCAATGGCGCTGGTATGTTCGATTTCTCTGTCCTTTCGCTTTCACTTCTCGAGGATTCCAAACAAATTCTGGTACTTGATTGTTGTGTTTTGTGTATATAAAAAAAAAAAAAATGACAGGCAAAACGACGATTTTGAAGATATTAGGAGGAAAACACATGGTGGAGCCTCACATGGTTAGGGTTTTGGGAAGGTCCGCCTTCCACGACACCTCTTTAACGTCCTCCGGTGATCTCTCTTATCTTGGAGGAGAGGTTAGACATTTTTTTCGATTATTTCAGTCTTTTATAGTTAACTTTGTTGTGTTCAATTTAATGTTCTTAGTTAAATCAAAATTATTAGGCAAGTAGAATTCATTGGTCCTATATTGATCTAGTATTATTGCATTGAATGTTCGATTCCATTTCCAAGTACTTTGATTGTGTTAAACATGAAATGGTAGTCATAGATAGCAGTAGGGAATTATATTGAATGGAAGCTTTGCTTTTGCAGTGGAGGCGAGAGGTCGCTTTTGCAGGGTTTGAGGTTCCAATACAAATGGATGTCTCTGCGGAGAAAATGATATTTGGTGTAGCAGGTATTGATCCTCAAAGAAGAGCTGAACTGATCAAGGTATCATGCAATCGTAATAATATCACATCTTAGTTGAATTAAGCTGCTATAATTTGTGTTCTGTTTCTTGAATTTTTGCTGTTGTGTTGTTCAATTGAAATATATTGTGTTTGCTTGGTAATTTAGGTATTAGATATCGATCTTACATGGAGGATGCACAAGGTATCTGATGGTCAGAGACGACGTGTTCAAATTTGCATGGGTCTCCTTAAGCCATTCAAGGTATTTCCATATTTTGCTTGCTACTTTAAAGTCATGCAATTTGTTACATTTGTCTCAATGCATTCGTTAAGCGAACTCTTCAAATCTTGTGTTTTGTTTATCTTAAGTCTGGTGGTTGTTTTTGTCCAGGTTCTTCTTTTGGATGAGATAACGGTTGACCTTGATGTGTTGGCCAGGGCCGACCTCCTTAGGTTTCTGAAGAAGGAATGTGAAGAACGTGGCGCCACAATCATCTATGCAACCCACATATTTGATGGTCTAGAGGACTGGCCTTCACATATTGTATGTCTTTATGTGACTCCTGATTTAAGATGCGCCTTTACATATATATCTTTCTCAGCATTAAATGTAGAATTTTGTTCTTAGGTATATGTGGCTCATGGGAAGTTGCAACTAGCAATGCCGATGGATAAAGTTAAGGAGATTAGCAAGTTGTCACTAATGGTTAGCTGTCACGTTCCTAACTTGAAATCTTTAGTTTAAGTTCGTGATTGGCTTAGGTTGTTGATTATGACTCATTCCATAAAATATTGTAATCATAAGTCTCACAGTAAATGATTTTATCTTGATTTTCTGAGAATTCGTTTTCCTAGTTAAATTTGCATTATTGCTATAAAATGAACTTACCTGCAGAGAACAGTAGAGAGCTGGCTGAGGAAGGAAAGAGATGAGGAAAGGAAAAAAAGGAAAGAGAGAAAGGAAAATGGTCTTTTAGAATTTGAAAAACAAGTTGATGGAAGTCGTGTGACTGGGGATCCAGCCCATGCAGCAGTGCGTGCATTGAACAATGGTTGGGCTGCAGGAAGGTTGCACTCCACCGTTGCTGGTGAAGAGAACTTTTCTTTAAGCTCAAACAGAGTTCTAAGATAGTTGGCAAATTGATCTCATAATAAGTTCTCTGACCGTCCGGTGTCATATATCTGTATTATTGGTTCTGGAGATCAGTAAAGGCTCTGCACTGCCTGGTCCATCCTTGACCAATATGAATAACGGGATGGCTTGTTGCTAGAGGACTGGCATCACCTAGAAGCATAAATCACAAATGGTTTATAGATATTGATTGTTGTATCTATTTATATTACTTCTTTGAATGTGAGCATGTTCAGTATAATTTAGCTGATATCATTTATTTTTCTTTATTGAAATTAGATGGATTGTGAATTCATCATTTTATGTACCAAAGAAGTATTGAAATGAATAAAATATCGAAGATATGTGCATTCTGGATTAATTCATGTAATATAATACCTGTCTAACTGTGGAGAGTATTGTATGAGTATGACACCAGACTAGATACTGTTTCTTGGTATCCTGCTATTTGAAGGAAAGATCAATTCGCAAATCAATTCAAAATTCATTTTGCTTGCAGTATGCATGGTTGAATTTGCATTGAAATCACACTATTGTGTTAAAAGTGTTTACAGCAATTGATTAGCATTGCTGTAACTAGTTATTAGACTAGGTTGTGCTTTATAGTATCAAAGTGTTCCTTTCCTATTAAATTCTTGAAGGTATTTCATCTTCAAAGTTTCTTTCATCACGGTTGGAATTGGAAAGTTTTATGTTACAGTTGGTGACAAGCTATCAAAGTTTGCTGGTGTTTAACTATCAAATATGCAAGCGAATACTAATGGACGGAAACATATCTCCTTTCATTACTAGTGACTCTTCAATGAAAAACCGTCCTACATCAGCTCTTTCATTCAACAAATGAGGCAACATTATGTTATGGTTGCATTCTTAAACTATATCGAGCCTCTCTTAGCTCAGCCGATAGATAGAGCGTATGGCTTTTAACCATGTGGTCGTGGGTTCGATTCCCACAGACAGCGTGTTAATGTCTCACTCGTTAAACTTTTTGTCCTTTTGTTTTCAACTCTGATAGCGCATGGACCACGTCAATCCTCGCCTGGCCCGTATATCTATTACTGGCCCATATGCTATCAACCAGAAATGATTGTGCAAGGGCCAATGGAATAATTTTAGTCTTCTAGAGTACATTTCAACAAGAAAGTTAAAAGAGTCAATCTTTACACCTCCTAAAACTGCCTTTATACCCTTTGCTAAATATACCCTATCAAATATTTAAAAGCAATCAAATTAATTATAAAAATAGTCTAATGACTTTCACTACAAATATATAATCTAATTAAATTAAAAATAAAATATAATTTACATTAATTATAAGTTTTCAAAAGCGCATGTGATGAGGTGAATTTATGAAAAGGACATGCATACAATTTTAGTGGGACAAGTAATGTCACTCAAAAAGTCATCTCAATTACCAAGACTAAAAGCTAACATAAAGTTGACAACGTAAAGTTGCTAGGATTCCTGATCTCAACCAACAAATGATCATCATCTTGGTATATATTCCAACTTCCCACTATCTACTATCCATGTAATCCTCAAACACCCATTTTGTAAAAGCTACTCTTACATCAGTAAACGATTCTGATTTCAACCAACATTTACCCCCATAAAAACCACTAAAAGGCAATGTAGTCTTCATTAATTTTCTTGACAAATTACCCAGCACCATCATCAAAAAGATTGAATTATCCAAACAGAATTTTCTTTCCATGGATCATGAGAGCAAGAAAAAAATGTGTGAAGTGGGTCACGCTACATATTGTTTTTTGGTGCCGAAAGTAGTTTTTGATGAGAAAAATGATTAGGTATAAATACTAGAATACAATTCGTTTGCTACAAGAGACAGGGGTTTACCACACCTGTCTTGGAGCAGACGGTTATCTTAACAGAACCTAGCACCGGCATGGCGTTTACATCACAACCACCTTTTTTCTTCTTTTATTACTTTTTGGTTTCGGGACCAAGCCAACGGCTACAAATGCTTCTCACTCTCTGAGTCCCTATGCTTCGTTGAATTGAAGCCGTCAGAAACTTAAAAGTGAAGGAATAGCTTGTTTACACTATGCATGGACCATGTACAAGACGAGCAATAGATGCCAAAAAAGCATTCGGTTGGAAAAGATGGGCGGTTTATCAATTTCTAAGAAAATAGAAGATAGAAAATATTATGAGAATACAGAGAGAAGATATTTTAAGCTTAAAGATGCCAACAACTTACTGAAAACAAATTTCTAAAAATTAAGCATAAAAATTTAAGGAAAAAACTTGGTTACAGTGTTTTCGTGACTTTATCATTGCATTAGTCGCAATGTCAGGAATTTTAGTAACGGGGGCTTAATTCGATTTTGTTGCACTAGGTTTTCTATGTTAGGATTCTTGTTTGTTTAATCGATTAGTAACATAAGAGAAAGAAAAGCAGAGAAGGACACGGCAAAAAAGAAAGAAAAAGAAAATAGAAGATAGAAAATATTATGAGAATACAGAGAGAAGATATTTGGAAATTTTCTACTTGTTTATTATAAAGAGAATATATCCGAATAACCCTCAACTAGGAAAATCAAACCGAATAATATAGGAAAGCCTAATGTGAAAACACATCTAATAAAAATAGAAAAACCAAATATTGTAATATTCCTAATTAATATAAGAGTCCTAGCTTTCTATGACATGTGGCTTGTCACCTTTAAGCACCCTTTTGATTAAAAATCCTTATGATGCTTACGCAAAGCTTGATTGTAATGTGATCTTGATCTAGTAGTAAACTGCTGTTGGCTCCAATCTAAAAGGTATGAACACAAAGGAGGGAATCAACTAGCAAGTAGGATGTTTCCCAGGTCTGGGTTTTCTACCATAATGTCATCGTAATGGGAAGGCCCACAAATATTACAACAGCAACGCAACAAGGCAGCCTTCAACGATTTGATTGATTGCCCAATGCAATGCATGGATACTGAAAATCAAAAGTCATTCTACCTCAAATTGACAATCCAATACAAATGAGCATGACACACCGCCCACATGGTGTGTTTAACATTCACTAGACAACTTCTGTGTATATACAGACCTGCTAGGCTTTATAGCCTTGCCCAACTCAAACAGGTTGTTGCAATAACACACCCATAAAACTTAATTTTAGCTACTTCTCACATATGAATTCAGGTTACCGATTAAGCCAGTATATGGAATCAGCTTTGTGAGATCAATTATCAATAACAATCATCAATATATGTACATAATTAACACACCCAAGGAGAAAGACAACTAAAACATTATAATAGTAGTAATTTATATTAAATAGAGCTGCGGGCTACATGTCTTTTGTTCTTGCAACCACTTCAGCTGGCTTACACTTGGAGCTGGTTTTTACTATTATCACCACCAGCCCTAAGAACAAAAGAAAAGAAAAGTAAAAACAATACAATAAAATTTTCAAAAAAAAAAGTTACCACACACTTAACTTTATTGTCACTTTCCACCTATCACCATCACTTCGATTTTTAACCCTTTTTTACTTTTTTTTTTCAAACCCTACTATAACTGCAAGCCCCATGTCACCCATCACTTCAAAAAACTAATTTTCCCGGGAAAATAAAGGAAAAATAAAATTGAAGGCGGGAAACATGAAAATGTTAAAAAGCCACAACCAGTGATATAATTAAGACACCCATTCAGACGCGGAAATTTTTTCCAACAAAAGTCTGACCAAACTGCCAATTGGATTTGGCCACGTTCCAGGAGGTAGAGGTGCGCCTGTCACTGCCCGTGACCCTAAAAGAGAGAGCCTGCCCCACAAGTACAGCGTTGGATTGCCAGTTTTGCCCCCAGTTACGGCTCATTGTTAGCCACCCTGTCTTGCTTCCTTTCACGCTCACCTTCACTATATCCCCTGCACCCGCGACATTTGTGACCAAAACCAAGTTGAAGTAACGGAAACCGTTAATTGTGAATCTGATTCCACCTTGCTTTCTGCATGGCACCCTGCACATAAATAGTAACAAAAGGCCACCGTCACCGTTAAGTCCCGCAACCAATGTAGTTTTACTTTTTTAGGGCAGTTAATAATTTTTAAAAAATATATATTTTTTAAGGCAATTAAGATGGTTATAGTAGGGTAGTGTACAAAGTTACTGTGACCCATTTTTCTAGCATTGATCAGAGACCCATCACACGCGTTGGACAACGTGAAATGTGTCCCTGATTTTCTGTGACTTTAAGGCACTACCCTATCCCCATATTCCGGTTAATTTTTTCATAAATCTTCATCTTCACAAAAATACCCTTTCCCCTGTTTTACAAAACTATCCTTCTCAGATGTGTAGTATTACCAAATTGTCAAGCGTTTGTTCGTAAAAGTGTGGGGGTTATTTTAGTCAATGAAATTAAAGATGTATGCGAACAACAAAGCAAAACGGTTTGCCGTTGCCTATGTTTAGTTAACGACACAAAACCAAAACTAGGTTGCTCAAGTAAGGTGACTCGTGACTGCTCTGTTTGGTTCCCGAGAAAGCAGAAGAGAAAATCAAAAATTAAAAACATAAACCAACATTTCCCTCTGTTTATCTCCTAGGGAAAACGTATAGTTTAATATCTAACTAATTAAACGAAAAGGACAGGGGACATTTGAGTAAAAAATCAAAAAATAAAAAAGGGAATCTGACCTGCGATAACTGACTGGGACAATACCGGCGCGGTACTGAGCGATCTTGAGGAACATGGGCATTGCGAGGTCGAAGTGCGTGCGAGGAGGGTTGCACCAGCCGCCGTCATCTGAAGGTTGAGCGAAGTTCGGTGGGCAGAAGTTGGTCGCCGTGACGAGGATGGACGGGTTTCCAGGAAGACACCATCTTGGGTCAGCCACGCACTTTAACTCAAAGCAGGCCCCACAGCTCAGCCCATTGTTGAACAGTGCAGTGCTCAGCGCCGCCGTGTTCACCCCATATCCTTGGCTGTAAAGGTTCCCGTACCCACAAGCACCACCTGCAACCAAAACAAGACTCACTCATTTAACATATCGTAAAGCATCTTTTACAATGTATACCAAACACAGAAATCATAATGTACCCATAGTTCCAGAGGCGTCACTGCCGCCGTAGAAGGTGGCGTGAGCGCTTTCCCATGGACCACCGGTGTAAACACCCGGAATCTTAGCATTGGCTGTTAGGAAGAGTAGAGAAAGAAAACAGAGCACATTGAACACAGCCATCTGTGAATCTAGTTTGAGAGAGAGAGAGAGTGTGTGTGTTTTGATTTGTTGTGTGAATGGAGACTGCAGTGTTGCCAATAGGAATGGGAAGGAAAAAGGGGTTTTTAAGGAGGTTGGGACGGTAAAAAATGGGATGATTATGCTGTCAAAACCGCAACATGCTGTCAAAACCCCCACTTGTACCTTGTAATTAAAAGCCGGGTTTGGGGTCACGAAAGAGTAACACACAGTCACACACGGAATGGAATACACGTGACAGGCACATGGGTGAGTCATGTTCATTTTGTTTGGTCAGATCAGGGCAAGTTGAAGTGAAGAGCCCATCGAGAACGCACATGCAAGTAGATTGTGCTCAGGGAGATGAAGAGCCCACCGTTTGATGTTATCATGTTAATATTACTTTGTTTTCTTTAATATATATTCCATCCATTTTGTTGAGTGAATATGTTCTTGCCATTTGACTGTTGAATTTCGGATAGTGAAGTCTAGATTCCCTTCATTTTGTTGATAACATCTTCTTTTTTTTTTTTAACTTATTGAATTTTAATGACCAACAACAATGTAGTCTCACAACAGTTTTTTAATGTAAAACACAACCATGAAAATCGCTATTTAATTTAAATATTATAATTATAGTATCATTAAATTCTATTATTTAATATAAAAATTTTAAAATGGTTGTTTTTCTTAATTTTGTTTAAAAAATTAAATACAAAACAAACAAATTGAACTTAAATAAGTTCAAATATGTGAATTAACAAAGGATTTTAAAAAATATAAGCTTTTTTAAAATTTTAAAAGATAGTAATTTTATTTACCACCCAAGTTGCCAATGTTGGAATAACTGTCTATTTTTAATCATCTTGACCATGCCAACTTGAACCCACTTTGCTTCGTTTGCAAGCGGTGTGGTAACGACGGTTCTGATTTCATCACACGTTTGGACCAACGCTTGATTTTCACTATGCTTAAAAAAAAATCATAAAAATTATAGTTACAAGGAGACTCCAAAAGTCACAAAACCAATACTATAATAAAGGGCCACAATGAGAAAGTTAAGATGGAAGGAAAGAGGACAAATAGAGCAAAACCGCGTACAAGGTGGGGACCAACTCTGTCCTGTTACTATATTCAAATATAATGGTGGGCCCCGCCAGCAGATCCATGTAGGACGTATGTGTGGTGATACTGTTATCTATGTATCCCCACGTGCGACCCATCTCCTCCACTATCTCCGTCCTCGACCCTCCTACAAAGGCAGCTCGCCGGTGGCTACTGGCTATGCCAGGACTATACAACTTTTTTCTTTCTTTTTTTTTCTTTTTTTACATCTTGACAATTTAGATTTAACATTAGAAGAAATGTCGGTGCCACGATAGAGTATAGGTACGTCCCTAATTTTCTGAATAAAATCAATTGCATGAATAGAAATGGGCGGAACAAAACGAATGACGTTAGGGGGCTAAAATATAGTGAATAATTATATATATATATATATTTTTTTTTTTTTGAATTATTGAAACTGACCCAAGTACAATCAGGATCAGTCAACTGGCTGCTGGCGCAGTGGTAGCGCCAGCAGCCAGCCCTGCCTCCCTTTGTAAGGGGGCAGGGTTCGACACCCCTGTATGTATACTATTTAATAATATAATAATCTATATAATAATAATATTATTATTAATAATATATAATAGTATTTAGTCCCCATCAATTGTGTGGGTAGCTGTCCCACCCTAGTGTGGGTCTTCCCTCCCACCTCCGTGTGGGTAGTGGTCTCCCAATTGGGAGTAGTCTCCCGGGCCGTGCCACTAGTGTCCTATCTCGGTTGGTCCCGGATGTCTCCTAGGTCTGTCCCAGTTACAGTTCATGTATTCAAAAAAAAAAAAAATACAATCGAGATCAAATAGTATAATATATTAATAGTATGATTCGAAGATTAATTCATACATGGATGAGAAAGTAATCCACATAAAAGTGAAAAGAAACAAGTTACCCTTTTTTGGTGGCATGGGTATTGAACTAGTAAGGTCACAAGTGATGTGACTGCCAACACAGCTACACACCCAGAGACTGAATAATTATATTTATGTGATGATAAAGGAAATACACGTGACTATTTGTAAAATAACGATAAAAAAAATATACACAAATATTCATTTTAGGAAACCATTTAATTAGGTTAGGGATCTTGATTACGATGAATTTAGATGTATTTTTGTACTTTTCCATGTGAATGTTAAAATCATATATTCATGTGTAAAAAATGATGTTCGAATAAATGAGAATTGAATTGTAGATTTAAATTTTAAAATGTAACTATTGAATGTAAGTGTCATGAATTACAATAATGGGGCTTTATTTCCAAGGGGCCTAACTTTTTTTTTTTTTTGGCATTGTTGCTTGACTTTTCTTGAAAAAAAGAAAGAAAGAAAGAAAAGAAAAGGACAGTTTAATTATTTGGATATCAAATCATTCTCTCTAACAAATCGAACCGACAAGACTAATGGTGCGTTTACTTCACTTAGAGAAATCGGAATAGGAATCGGAATGATCTGGAATCAGAATGACTTGGAATCGGAATGATGTATCGGAATAAGAATAAGTTGTTTACTTCAACTGCAGGAATCAGAATTAGAATCAACAGTATTCTATTAAACTGTTTACTTTGTCTTGGAATCGGAATAGATTAATTATAAATTACAAAAATGTCATTAATTAAAATTATGAATTAATTATAATAGTATGAAGTTTTTATTATAATATGCATTTTTTAATATCAAATAAAAAATTATATATTATAATAAAAAAACTGTATATTATTTTAATAGTCCACTAACCTAGTGTATAATTTTTTTATTATAATATGCAGTTTTTTTTTTATATCAAATAAAAACTGTATATTATAAATTTTTTTAAAAAAAACTACATATTATTTTAATAGTCTACTATGATAATTAAGAAATTGGTAATGAAAAATCAATGGTATGTAGTTTTTTATTATAATATGCAGATTTTTTTTTTTAATATCAAATAAAATAGGTTTTTTTTTTTATTTTTTTAAAAAAGGGTATGAAAGACCTTTTATTTTGATAAAGGGAATGAAAATGAGATTTCCAAGTGGGTTGGGAGGAATGAGATTCTCATTCCACAACCCCAAATTGATGTGAGGCCCACACTTTCATTCCCATTACGGAATGAATTTTAAACAAGTAAATACTGTCAATCAATCTCATTCCTCATTCTCATTCCTCAATCCATGAAGTAAAAGCACCATAAATACCAAATGAGAGGAGTTGATAGTTGTTTTATTACAACAATATATGTGATATAAGGTTTATTTTCATGATAACAAACAGAAGAAGTACTAAAAATTACGGTGACTTAATAATAAATTCTTACATTCACATTAGCAAATTTTCGGATTCAAGTTATATTTTTTCTTTCAATTCCAAAGGAATAAATAAGGTCGTGACTAGTTAATTTGATCGGTGAAATTTGGTGATAACATCTGGCTTACATAAATTGTCAAATTAATTGAAAGTAAAAGCATTGTCATTGTTGATGCAAAAATTGGGTGCACCAATTTCACCAACAATAGATATTGAAATTACATATGTGGTACAATTTGGAAGAGTAAAAAGCCTGATGGAATCCTTTTGGATGCCTAGATTCTTCCTTATGAAGGGGATATTTCCCCTTTGAGTAGATTGTCCCTCCCATTGGCTACTTGTAAAATAGAAAGACAAAGGTCAAGAGTCCCTCTAATGCTAAAGTTAGTGAGATTTTCAAGGAGGAGCCTCCTTAGCAATTTGGCCAAGGGGAAAGAGAATAATAAAGAAAGGGGGAGGAAATCTAGGTTACGTTTAAGAATGAGACCCGATAATAGATACAAATATTCGTGAGGAGACATCTCAGAAGTGTATTCTTGCACATTAGAGTGTTCTTAGACCTATGTGTAATGAAAGTTATTTACCTATCTTTGAATCGTAAATACCCTCTTTCCTCTCAAGGTTAGCTCTTTCCCTTCTCTTCTCATGGTCAACTTTCCTTCAACGCCCCATTTACTTATACTTCTACATCCTCGTCGTCTAGCTCCTATTATCCGGTCCTTTTCACATTTTCCATGTCTCTTGCTCATTATTCGATCAGTTTAGGTGTAGAGAACACACACCCACCCTTTCCCCTTCATCAGTTTCATCATCATGCTATGTGGCGCGTCTATAACCTTTCTTTTTTTCACTTACTGTCCAATACTTGCCATCCCTACTGTACGCCAGTAATAGACCTAACTCTAGGCTTATTTTTTCTATTGTTTCTAACGTAGGAAGGGATCTACTGGCGTAAAAGGGGATTTGTTTTGATTATTCAAATCCGACCTCCTTTTAGCTTTATTTCCTGCCTCTTGGCAAAGGCAAAATCGTCTTTTTACCGTCATTTTTATTAATTAATAGAGCTTGGATAGTATTGTTCATAGGACATGCCCTTAGGGCCTGATCTTGGGCCTTATTTGAATTGATTCTTAATCAATTTAATGTTTCGTCCAATTGGATCAACAATCAACCATTTTTTCCCCACAACAATCATAAAAACAATTGAGATTTCCTCCAATCACGAAAAAACTATTTTTCCATTGTATGTCAAATGATTTCCACGATTAATGTAGTAACTAAATGCAATGAGTGATAGTGTCTATGCCATAACCAGGGTCTATAATTCTTGAAGTAGAGAACATTAGGAGCCACGTAATTTTTATTTTTAATTTTAAATTTGCAGTGAGATTTTTGTGATTTATAAATTAAAGGTGGGTTTACAAAAACTTGATGGTTATTCTATGTTGCAAAAAAAAAAAAAAGGCATTAAAGATGAATAAATTTGATGGATGTATGAGATATATAATTAATTAGTGAGAATAAGGAAAGTCCTTAATTAATAAACGTAAATTAGAAGCAATAATTCCCAATTTTTTTAATTATATTATATAATCAGGATTGACTCAGGAAACAATCGAGATCAAATGAGATTATATACTAAACATATAGTTCAGAAAAAAGTTTTTAGATGAAAGAAAACGATCGCACAAAGATGGGAAGACTAACTTCTCATATAAAACATAGAGAAAATTTCACCTTATTTTCAATGAGAAGCACGGTATGCTTGTCGAATCAATGACTGTGAAGGAAAGGGGTGCAAGTTTGCTACTGAAATGACACTCCCAAACACAATAATTCCCAATTTATACGGGTAGTTTATATTATTGAATATCAACTAGGACGGAAATTGACTGGTGTTGGACGTTAAAAAGAGAGAGACGAGGAAAGTGAACGTTTGTTTATTTTTTTATTTTTTTAAAAGGCAAGAAACACCATCTGATTTTGTACGAAACTTATTTCTTTAAGAATTAAGATCTGTGAGGGTGATAGGATTGATTTCACTGATATTTATTGAGGCATATTTTATTGCTCTTATACATAAAAGATTGATTTTTCATTTTTTTTTCGAAAGTTAATTTCTCATAGTTGTATACTTGTATTTGTAATAGAGATTTTTATGCATGATAATGACTTTTTTCTTTTTGGGTGGCATCCCACCCCAACATCCCCTTACATGGACCCATAGAATTGTGAAATCCAAATCCAATAAAGGTGCAGCTCTTCTCTCTCTCTCTCTCTCCTCTCTCTATATATATATATATATATTACAAGCCAATGAAACGATTTTTATAATATAGAAGCAAATCTATTTTATAATTATCATTTTTGGCTCCAACCTAAAAATGATTATAATTTGAAATGCACTAATGATATTTGACAAAAATGGACATGTACAAACTCTTGACTTGATTTTGATATATACATTAAAACAATACATATTTTGTGAATAGCAACGCAATAAATAAAGATAGAGAATTAGATACAGCTAGGTGACAAGTACTGGATTGAGAAGAGGCATTTCACATCCTCGCAAACAAAAATGAGGGCCATCGATCATGTTGTGGTTTTTCCTCAGCCGCTGATAACCAGTCACCAGTGAGTCAAAAATAAGGGCCGTCATCCAACCATGAGATTTTTTACGGTCAGATTCATGACCACTAGCCAGAAAATAAAAGAAAAAATATATAAAATAGGTCCAACTCCAACTATGTGCTGATGTGCGCGCAGTTGCACTGCATTGCATTGCATTGCATGTGATTCGAATTATTGTTTTGGTTGCTTCTTCTCCATCACAATCTGTAACCCACAACCATGTGCCTTCACTTATTGCTTTTCTTCCTTTTCTTCTTTTTGTTTTTTTTTTTTTTATTTGCATTTTTCCCTTCCTACCATTATCTTTTTATATAATATATGCATTATCATATAAGTATCAAATTTGGTCATTAAAATAAGATATCTTTCAGTTGTCTTATGTTTCATGGATAATGTTTTTCATTTTATTTTTTAGTCTTTGTTTAAATTTATTTGCGAACGAAACTTGTGGGAATTTTTTTATTATCTTTTAATATTTGGAGCTACAATTGAGTTTTTGTGATTTTGTGGAAGGGATAGAGATTGATGGATTCTTTTATTATCAAAACAATCAAAAGGGCGCATGTTTTTATTTTTCTAGTAAAATAACATGTAAAACAGTCAATATCGCTTTTTGTTAAAACAAAACGTTCATGCATGAAACTTACGGATATATACTTTTGAATAAGTATTATAAAATAAAAACGTTTCTCGTGTAAAGACTTTGGAAAACATATAATTGAAAGTGACAATGCTTATAACTAATTACATATACATCTCTTCTTACCTACTTCCCTCCTACAATATATATATATATATATATATATATATATACACACCAACACGTGTGAAAAATTTCCTCCATCAACTACGTGAGTTTGATCTCCATAGTTAAACTGCTTATTTGTTTGGTATTAAATCTAAAACATAATTTATCACCAACCACCAAATTGATTCGTTATTAGAAGCTCTTTGACTCTCATTCAAAGAAGACAGGAGGCGAACGTATGTTTTGTTTTTGGTCTGCATCGATCCTACGCTAACATTCTCATTGCATGTTGAGTCATTGATCAGTCTGACCACCGCTGCTTTTAGGTCGATCAATAAAATCAAAGGCGATGATTCAGTTATCAAGTGGTTAGCGGTTCATCTAGTCGGGTGTTGATAGGTTTATGGAAAAGATAAAAAAAGGAGTCCCACTCACCGACCAACCAAATCTAGCGAATCCGCCACGTCACGTAGAGTATTCAAGAGGTTTTCACCCACACAATACCAACCAAAGCCAATGCATGGATCAGACGTGTGAACGTGCGCATCGAATCGAATCTTGCAAATTGAATTTGTCTCACGTGTTGTGATTTGCATGTGATTTTTTTTCATGCATGATTTATGGGTTTCCACTCACGGCCGTGCCCGAGTAAAGGTGTTCAAGTCAAAATTAGAGCTTACTTGGATCAACCAATTTAGTTAGACTATTTGGTGCTAGTTGTGTTGCATGGAAAATGTTACTACTTACTAGTTGATTTGGATTTGGACTAGCTATAGAAATTGAAATATCATATTGTATATGTGTCAGGATGTTCCAGTTTTTTGATAAATTGATGGCCAGTTATTATGGAACAATATTGTGTTCCGATAAGGATATTTGAAAAATTAAGATTTGATTAATATACGAATTATATACTATACAGGGTAATTGTTTATTTTAATATTTATTTAATTTTTTTTATTTTTTTAATGATTGAATTAAAATTTAATGGACATAAGTCACTTTTACATATATATAGTTATTGATTTAGCAATAACTCCAAGAATTAACAGTAGGCCAACTGCGTCAATTTCGAATGCATAGAAAAATATTGAGCTAAATTAAATAGAAATTAATTCTCAAGGGGATGCAGAAGTAAAAAAATGTCGGCATTTTTGGTAAGGTATAAATAACAGACAACATTTTTCAATAGTGATTGTTGGATGCAATTCAACACGGGACATCCACCAAAAAAAGGGCGGAGTACTAATGAATCTATAAAGAAGAATAATAGATAAGATATCAAAATCGAGTATGATGATGACTAAGATTGGTTTAAACTTTGTTGATGTCTCTAAACATTGTTATAAATTTATGTTGAGGCCTGTTAATGTAAGATGTTATATGAAGATTGAAGTGAGTTATATATAATAAAACTTTAACTAAATTCGTTTGTATATAAAAACAAATAAAATTACACGTTCAAAATTGATACCAAAAAAATTGACCCTTAGATCTCTGATTCTACAAAACATATATATATATATATATATACACATACATATATAGTGTTTTTTTTTTCTTTTTGAAGATTCTCTAATTATATATTAATTGACCTAAGCAACATTATCTAATTACATTCGTTGGCAGACTTATATTTTGATCAACTTTTTGGCAAAGCACTTAAATAATGAAGAGAAAATGGGAAGAAGTCAAAATTAAATGTTTGTACGTGTATCCTTGGAAATTAAGCGATTAATAACCTTGTAGGTTTCTATATAAAACTAGTGCCTCCAAATGCAAGCACATGCATGCATGCAACACTCACTAGCTTAACATTTTCGGTTGCTTTTCCTACCATTCTAAGTACTATATTAGACTTTTTGGATACGATAAATAAACTTCTTCATTCAAACAAACAAATAAATAAACAATTCCAAATCGTCTATTCTAATAAATTAATACACTTTAACATCCAATTACACATTAGGATACATATATCAATAATAATTTACGTCCATATAATTATTCCCCGAAACATTTCTATGGACACTTGAAATTCACTCGATGGTGTTAATGGACACCCGGATCTAGTGTCTACAATATGGAAAAATTATTAAAAAGTAATCACAAAACTAATCATCTTTAAAAAATTTTAGTACAAATAGTTGTACACATTCATTCCTATCCACTAATTAAGGTGATAAAAGTTTAAAACACAGGGATGTCGACGTCAACGGGCCTCAGGTGCCTAAATTCTCATCCCCATTTAGGATTGGAAGGGGATTTTGAGAATTGGGGATGGGTTTCCATCCCCACTTATAAATTAATTTAAATTTAAAATATATAGATATATTAGATTTTAATTTATATAATAGTTTATATTACGAGGGATTGTAATTTTTATGATTTTTTTTGGGGGATTTCGTATGTCGAATTGTTGATGGACTTGTTTTATGAAATATGTATTAATTTGTATATGTTCTTCCGAATTTTATTATATTCACAATTAAAAATCATTTTTATTATATTTATTTTTAATTTATTAGTCATATAACGATGGATACCAAACGGAAACGACAAATGGGGGATAAGGATGGGAATGGGGAGGGGGGAACTTTCCACCAAATACCTTTATTAATTTCCATTTCCCGTAGAAGGGACCAAGGTAATGAGGGAAGGCTAGAGAATTTGGGATGGGAATGGGAAAACACACTTGCATCCCCATAGCGACTCACTAACATTATAATTTTACAAGTTTTATATAAATAGTTTCATCCCATATTATTGAAGTAGTTATCTTTTGGATATCAAAGTAAATATTTAAAATGTGTAAATAATGATTGATTTCGATAGATCATTATACATATAGGTGGTTTTCTTCCCTTATTATGAGAGTAATATTTTGAATATAAGAATATATATCCAGATAATGTATATTGTAATTTATCCTAATAGGTCATGAAATACCTTTTTCCTATTCATTGTCAACTTAAAAAAAAAAAAAAACTTGTTTCAATAATTAAGACTTAAATTAAGGAAAATTTTAATCTAACTTTATCTATATTTTTCTATTTATTTTGAGATATCACTTTTTTTTTTTAATGGTTGACTTGCATGTGTATACTATGAATAAACCACACACACACACATGGGATAGCATGCTTATGTTTAATTTCTTGATATAATAAGAAAAGTCTTCTTTAAGCACATATAATTTAAGATTTTGAAAATAATGCATCCCACTATATTTGACCACTTAATCATCTACTCTATAGACCATAATCTATTACCCCGTCGAGTCGGTGAGTATACTTCCCTACGTATAATATTATCAAAATTTTCTTAAGTCTAACGGTTCATTCATTTTATCATCTCTTCCCTAATGAATTTTGCTTCGACATCAAGAATGTGTTAGATATATTTTAGTAGCAATCGCTTTTGGATAATTGAAACTATTTGTGTAAAGCATCCGGTGCTGCTTTGTAACACATTTTATTATTATTATTATTATTATTTTAATTATGAAACAAGGTAAGAGACTTTGAGATCTAATTCTACTTACATCAATATATGACATGACTATTTTTTATCTGAATTAATATTATTATATAATTATTAAAATGATAAATAATTATGATAGTAGATGGACTTGTACCTTAGTGATAATAGTGCACAGTCCATTCGTATGTGTCACAGGTTCTATATACAGCAGCGCTCTCCCATTTATATATGCGGATCTCTTTCACCTTTATGTGTGTTGTTCTCCCATACATGTGTGGGT